>CM070558.1:69070073-69670073 GCA_036346405.1 Phyllostachys edulis | reverse complement strand
GCCATATTTCGGTGAATGGAAATATTATTGCATGGTTAGGCCATATTCAGTGAATGAAAATATTATTTCATGGTTATGCCATATTTTAGGCAATTTCTGTTTGCTTATTGTTTTTGTGGTTCATTTCAGGCTGGGGTTCGCTGCCGTTGTGCTCTGTGTTGGTAGGTGTGTGGCCAATCAAGACCTTTGCCCACGGCGTCGCCACCGCCGTCGTCGGTCCAAGGCAGGTACGACGATGGTCTTCTATTCATGATCAGTTCTTGCTCCATAGCTTGTGCCTGCAGAGCTTCCAATTTTTAGTCTGAACGTCCGTGGATTAGTCCATGTATGCATGCCAGATTGTATTTCATGATAGCAGACCTAAAGTGCCTCTGTATTCTGATATTGCCCATGTGTTTTAATTCGGTGATAATTCATGTGGTCTTGCTGTGTGTATAGATTTTGTCTTTTTGAAATTTGCTGCGTGTACATATTTTGATACTGGAATGGTTCGCTGTGCTACCTTTGCACTTTCTGAACGTTGAGCAGACACCATTCAGAGGTATGCATCCTGAAGCCACAAAATCCCCACTAAACAAAATTCTGTGGCCAATCAAGCCCTATTCGTGTGATCTTTAATGATAAGCCTCTGAACACTCCTTTTACTAAGATCTCTAACTGTGAACATTCACATCAGACATAGGAGCTATATGAAGTAGGGAAGCTCAAGGAGCTGGTTGGTACATCTCTTGGAGATTGCCATGAGGGCTTGTTTGGATAGGGGGAGATTAGAACCAATCTCTAGATTGGAATGGATTTTACTTCAAATTCCCTGTCAATCCGAAGGGATTGAGTCATATCACACTGTATCCAAACAAGCCCTGAGGAGAGAGTTCTGGTGATATATATGCATGGTTTCTGACTTGGCAACCCCTAAGGCGCATGACGACATTCCAAATTTGAACTACAATTGGTCATTTTCCACTATACCATATATATCCAGCAAAACTCAGAAAAAATGAATAGCATGTTGCCAGAAATCCTATTAAGCTCTAAATTCCAATTAGAAAGAAAGCATGTAACAATGTAAAGAAAACATGGGTATTAGCTTTCATTTACGGATCTCCAAGCAAGGAAAAGAAAAGAAAAGTCCAGTATTCTTATATTGTATTCATGATGCAATTGAAGTGAACCTTAGAAAGCTTTCCAGCAGACTGATTTCCATTGTACATTACAAAAGAAATTTTACATATTTTGCTTCCCATATTTCATGGTGCAATACCAAGATTCAATCAAATCCCATATTCTGCTTACTACCAAATAAATGCGCATTGAACAATCCCTTTATTACAAAATTATATCTTTACCCTGGTTTATATACCAAGAGTGGTACAATTTGTGTTACCTAAATTGCTGAATCCCAAGAGCTGTACAATTTGTGTTACTGTAAATAACTATAAACTTTCGTCCTTGCAGTTACTAGATGTTTCACTAGGGGCATTGATCCTGCAAATCAAAAAGTTGTAAGATGATCAACAATTAGATCAATTTGTGGGCAGTAATTAATGAGTTGTACATGACATGAGTTGTAGACGGTACCTTTTGTATTCCAATTTTCTCCGTTAATCTTATGCATGTTACAGAGTTTGATGCCTAAGTTCTACTTTTGTTTGTGTGACATGCGTGCATGTTTGATGCATTCCAGACACATGCTTGCATTTTTGCAATTTCTAAATTTCCTCATTTTTAATCTGCAACAATATTCATAACGTCGACGCTCTATACAACACATGACATGTTGATTAAAAACACACACTATTTTGGTAGAAGTAATTTAACACACAAAAGATGGCTATGATAAAGCAATCGATACTTAGGTTACCTTCAGAGAAGAAGCTGCCCGTTTAAGTTAATTTCTGAGTGACACCATCAACTTCAACTGCTTGCATGTTCTCTACTTGTTATGGATTTTGAATAATTAAATTTTAGCGCATGTCGTATTTAGCAACAATGGTGTATCTCCAGCTGATCCTATGGATATAACCATGACGATTGAAGCTAATGAAACAGATGCAATTAGCATATCATAATTGTTACCATCTGAAGCGATGTGCTCAAAAGGGGAAAATGTGCAATTCTATTTAGCAAGCGAAGATTATAAGCAGGTTCCCCCAATTTAATGGTCTTGTGCTTACAATTTTTTTCTATTGCTAATACCAACATGTGAAGATGGAATCCTACACGGTTGGAGCCAAATTTGATTGCTTCCTACTTGGTAACTAACTAACTAACTAACTGATAGTGATTTTATTGGTCTACATTTCAAGCATGGATTTCTGGCTACATTGATTTTTATATTATTATTTTTAACTATTCGTCCATCTACTCAGATATGGATGACACTCTATACCCACTGAGCTTAGGTAGTGTTTGGATGAGTGAACCTCGTGATCCATGTACCAGTCGGTTCGGGAAAAAGAGGCGTTCGTCCGTTTGGTTGGTTGAACGGAACCGAGCCATCCCGTATCAGACCGTTCGACGAAAGGGAATATGCTGGGAAGATGCTGCACCATTCCATTCGATGAAAAACGCCGAACGACGCGGTCCCAAACCTCCTCGCCCACTGTGCTCTCTCTTGCAGCGCTGCACTCACTCTCCCGGAGCTCCCCCTATCCTCTTGCACGGATCGACGGCGCCGCCCTGGTCTCTGCGCCGCTGGCTCTTAAAGATCCCGAAGGTGCCGCCTCTCCTCGATGTGAACTACTTGCGCTCTCGAAGATCTAGAAGGTGCCGCTCCTGCTGTGATTTTGTTGTGATTTGCCATCTCCTGGTTCTTCCCATCCTGGTCTACCTCCCCTCCTCCAACCCGGTGTGAAGTTGTCGCGGGATCTGAAGGTATGCCCCGAAATCGCACATATTTTCATCCGATTGGTGTCCTTTTTGGTAGATCTAGCCGGTACAAATGTTTTTATGGGATAAAATGATAGATCTCCGTTGTCCTGTGCTTGGGCATGCAGAAGAAATGTTAAGTTTGCCTTGCTATTGTTGCTTCCATTTCTGAATTTTTGTTTGCTGTTGTTGGGATAGCATGCAGAAGAAATGTTAAGTTTGCCTTGTTGTTGTTGCTTCCATTTCTGAATTTTTGTTTGCTATTGTTGGGATATCTGTTATAGGAAAAATAGTTTGCACATGTCCAGAGGCTTTGAGTCTAGAGGAAAAAATTGCTTGCACCCGAAAAATTGATTGTGCATCAACATGTGTAGCGAAATATTGGCAATGTTCATGCTTATTGTTTGTGCAAGTTAACTGAAATGTGCAAATATTGCTCACTGTGCTTTGCGACTTTCAGCCATGAACTATATTTAGAATCTTCTTGTCCCAGGCCAGGCTTCTCTCTGATAAAAACTACCAGCATCTGAAGTCTGAAGATTCAGAATCAAACATATGCTCCAATTTTATGTGTACCTAGAATGCATCAGTAGTACATAGTTGATACATATATGTTGGCTATACTCGAGACTTCCTTGATTAGTACATATTATGCTTTTATTTTTTTAATGTATTGAATATTCATGTGAATGTATGCTTGCATAGTCAGCACTAGAATATTCGTAACATAGTTAGCACTGTTATGATCTATAGATGGACAAGAGGAGGCTTAAAAGGAGAAAGCTATTGTTTTTTTGCACTGCTGCATATGTGGCTGCTTGCATGACCATTTTCTACGTGCGGTCTAGACTAAGGAATAGGAGGGACCGTATTACATATGGCCCTATCGAGGATAGGGATAGGGTTAGAATTGATTATCTAAATAATAAAATTTGGAAGAATGAAACCACTTGTATCAACACAATTAGGCTTAAGCGAACTCCGTTCTTTCGGTTGTGTGAAGTCTTGAGAGAGCGATCTTTGCTTCGTGACACTATACATGTATGTGTTGAGGAGCAAGTTGCCATGTTCTTAAACACAATTGGCCATAACTTAAGAAATAGGTTAGTTGGTGGCAATTTCACTCGGTCAGGTGAACAGTATGTTTTCAAAATTTATATTTGATCAATATCATCTCAGTAGCTTCTCTGAAAAATTTCATATTTTTATAATCTTATTTGCTATTTTTAACTCCCTACTTAAACGTGAATCATCTCAGTTGCACGCGAGCTGTTGGATTTGAATTGGATTGTCCAGATCGATTGGGCCGTTCAGACCGTCCGAACGGCCAAAGCGATCTGGACCGTTAGATCTTAATCGAGTCGTCTATATCGATTGGGCCATTTGAACCATCCGAACTGCTCACTCAATCAGGACTGTCGAATCGCGATCGGACGGTCCAAAATAGAATAACTTCAAAAATGCATTACTAATTCATAGTAACTCCAAATCAAGTGAAACCAATTTTGATAATTTTATTTTTAAGTGAACTTTAATTTGGAATATGTTTTAAACTTATCTCTATCCCAGAAATTATAGTTTTTGGAAATTAATCCAAAACCGAATGTTTTTTACACTACAAAATGCTTTTAACTTTGGAAATTCATAACTAACTCATGTGAACTCCAATTGAGGTGAACCAAGTTATTTTGGTCTTATAATTTTATTTTCTATTTATCTATGTAATCTTTATCTCCACTACTATTCTACAAAATTTCACCAAATATTTAAAATCGGATGAATAGTAACCAAAGTGTATTTTCCAGCCTTTTTGCCTTGCTAACTCCGAATGGAATAATTATTTCATCTAAATTTATCTAAATCATGACCTAGCTACTGTAGAAAATTCCTGCATTTTTCAGCACTTTGAATTTTACGGTATTTTTCGGTGTTTCCGAAAAATGAAAATGGAAAATATTTTAAATGAATAAAATAAACTTTAATTAAATTCAATAAAAAATAATCTGTATTGCATTCTCGGACAACTGAAATTTCACTTACGTCACTTACGACTGCTCAAATATAATGAGAATTGTCAGAATTACTATTTGAAAGGTAAACTCACCACCTCTAGTGAGAGGGTTACCATACCCACCTTCATCCATCAAACCAAACACCAACTTGAACCATTCAGGACCATCCTATCCAATCAACCAAACAAAATCTTGTATCATCATGTCCAACCAACCAAACACACTACTTGTACCATCACATTCAACTTCATCCCATCCATCCTGTACCATTCCATATTCCCATTCAATCCAACTTCATTCACCCATCCAAACGCAACCTTAGGAATCAACTTAGCCTGCCACAAGAACATACAAAGTAAGTGACATTTTTTTATATTGGTCTTTAGTTTTCATGCTGTAAAATTTGTTTGTTCATACAGTTGGCATTACCAAATTGCAGACTACATGCTGAACAAGCTTCAGATTGAAGAGAGCTTGGTTCCGAAGAAGTGCCTAGATTTGTACAAGGAATATGGAACTACAATGGCTGGTCTGAATGTTTGTTTCAGTACTCTTAGAGTCTTAGTTTGCCACTCTTCTTGTTCTAGCTTCTTTTTCGCAGTATTTGACATCTTATATATGTTTCTTTTTTTTTCTAAAGAAAGATGTGTCCCATTTTTTCATTGTTCCGTCGTAGGTTTTGGGCTATGATTTCAACTACAATGAATTCCACGCTTGTGTTCATGGTACATTGTCATATGAGAAGTTGAAGCCTTACTCGGTCTTGAGGCAACTACTACTTTCACTGCCACAGAGGAAAAGAGTAAGTTCTTTCCTTGCATCCAAATTTCCGATATTTTTGCTATATCAACAAGGAATAGGATAGTAGTTACATGCATTTGCATTTGCTTCCCAACACTAAAATTGTTGTAATTGTTATTTCTTGTTCCATTTCATATATTCACAAACTCTAAAATTTATAAGTTCTTTGTCTCGAAGAACGTTTCATCATTTGAGGGGGAGTTTTAGCATGTCATCTGTAGCATTAGTTAGTTGCAAGAGTTTGTTTGAGAAAGGGATTCTGCTAATTGAACACATTGATCTTAGTACTACTTTTCTTTGTGCTTTTGGGTTGCTAAAGGAAAACTAGTCCTTATTGAACTGACCTTGCTCTGCAGGTGTGTGTATGTTCTGAATCATGGTCATGCTTTGGAAATGGAATGCTTCACCAGAGGATCAAGCAGCAATGCAGCATATATATGTTGGGGTGCAAGGTAATAGCCGCTTGATCGAATGAGGTGAAATAAAACAATTGGGTTGAAATAAAAACTGTTTGATAGCATCTGTTACAGGATGGTGGTAATTATGCTAACTCTGTAGCTCAAATTCTCGAATGCTCCAGCATCTGTTGCAGGATGGTGGTAATTATGCTAACTATGTAGCTCAAATTCTCGAATGCTCCAATCATATCTGATGTGTTTTCTAGATGGTGCTAGATGTTTACCCAAAAAAAAACAATGCTAGATTTGCATTAGAAGTTTAGGGACATAAAAGTTTATAGTGACATTTAGTAAATAGTTTGTAGTTGCAGCATTAGTGCTGGTCGGTAATGTCATTCATCCCAAAGGGTTATACAATTGCAGGCTTCTAGGGTTGCAGATGTTGATTTCGATGGCATCCCTTATTCTACTGCAAGAATGGAACAGAGCCGTTGTGTACATCTGTGTTGTGGGTAGTAGTAAAAAAAATGTCAATATGTGCCAACAATCCAGCATGTTCAACTACAAATAAACCACTTTGTTTTCTCATGTTAACATTGTTCCACATGTATATTTTGATGTTAATGGATGAAGAAACCTTTCCCTTTTCTCATCTCTAAAGACTGAAATTATGTATTATGTAAGAAATACATATTTTGCATAGTGCCGAGTTACATGATAAGCTAACTTAATTAGATTATATTCCTCTGTTCTTCAATGAATGCATTTCTTATTATTTGATTTCGCTTAGTTGTAACTTGTAAGTATTATGACTTTATTTTATAGCAAAGCTTGTTTTCCTCCTCGCCGTCAAGTGACACCTCTCCCAATTTTGGGAAGCTCAATTTCACTATGAGCAGCACGACATGAGGGCAACGATACGTGGTGGGTGTGGTGGCAAGGCTGCGGGTGCAAAACGTAGACTGAGCTCGGTGGTGGAGATGAGAGCATATTGTAGGCTTAGCACGACGGCGGTTGACGACCCGACATGCTGGGACTATAATTTTTTTAAAAAAATCGTAGCAACGCACGGGCATTGAACTAGTTTCAGACAAAAGAGTTTCAAGAAGTGTCAGCAAGTCAAGAAGTCTTGTGAAAATATTTTTAAAGTTTATGGTTTTAGTGAGTTTCGCGTATTTCCAGAAGTTTCCAGAAGATTCCAAGAAAGTTTTAACAAGTTTCAGATTTTGGAACTAAAGTTTCAGACAAAAGAGTTTCAAGAAGTCTCACGAAAACATTTTAAAAGTTCCAGGTTTCAGTGAGTTTCGCGTATTTCTAGAAGTTTCCAGAAGATTCCAAGAAAGTTTCAAGCTCAAGCTTTAGATTTTGGAACTCAAGTTTCAACAAGTTTCAGACAAAAAGAGTTTCAACAAGTTTTCAGATAAAAGAGTTTCAACAAGTTTCAGATTTTGGAACTCAAATTTCAAATTTTGGAACTCAACAAGTTTCAGACAAAAAGTTTCAACATGTTTCAAGAAATTTCAACAAGTTTCAGAAAAAATCAAACAAGAGCAAAAAAAAACTTTCATCTCAAGTTCGAATAAAAACTCCAAGTCTCAAAACCAAGGTTTCAAGTTTCAAATATGAAACTTGGCATTTGAAATGTTAGTTTCAGCCATGTTTCAATCCATCTTTGAAGTTTCATATCAAGTTTCAAGCAAAAACTCCAAGTTTCAATATTTAAATCTGAAACTTGGCATTCGAAATGGGAGTTTTAGTAAGTTTCAGCCAAGTTTCAAGCCATCTTTGAAGTTTCAAGCAAAAACCCCATGTTTGGAAACAAAGTTGTAGTTTTAAATCTAGAACTTGCCATTCAAAATGGTAGTTTCAGTAAGTTTTAGCCATGTTCCAAGCCAACTCAAAGTTTCAACCCAAGTTCCATGCAAATTTCAAGCAAGCTCCAAGTTTAAAAAGCAGCTTTCGTGTAAAAAAAGTAGCAAGTTAAAAAAAAAGCGCCCTACTGAGCACCAACGTCGCGGTCGGGACCAAATCGGGGTGGCTCAGCATGAGATCTGCCTCCTATGGTGTTCAAGATGGAGAGAGAAAAGGTTGGGGGAGGGGGGGGGGGTTCTGGATTGGAGAAGGGGATCAGGAGAAATTCATTTCGGAACAGACAAGAGAAGAGAGAGAGAGAGAGAGACTTTCTTGCCTGGGGACAGAAGCAACGCTGGGAGATGAAGTCACGAGATGAGACTATTGAACGGTCAGATGCTGCTATCCCGTTGGTTGGGTCGAGATGAGACTATTGAAGGGTCAGATGCTGCTATCCCGTTGGTTGGGTCAAAACAGTATACCGTAGAGTTGTTTTTTCCCCGGAACCAATCTAACCGATCTACTGCTTCTTGTAATGCAGAGGACACAACTGTGTGCACTTCCACACATGTGCACACGGAGTACAAACATAGGCACACATCCGATATGCAGAAAACAACACTAGTATAGCTTTAGCTCAGTTATCATGAAAGATTCCATAACTAGATTGAAATAAACGGTCAGGCTAACTAAACTATGCTTTCGGCATTGCATGATGACCACAGATTCTATGACAATCTTGAAATAGCAACTATTTTAACATAGGAAGCACCGCAATCTACGAGAAAATTAAAGTGAACTAGGACCTAAAAATGAAGTACAAGCTAAGAAAACAACATATCATAAAGATCCACAGCTGTGCATTGATCTAGGCAATACAAAAATACAGTTGCTAAGATAACAAGGAGAGGCATCAGTGGAGATCATCTACCATCTAATAATTTAAAATAAAACTACCTCTGATCCCAAGTACACAACCAGCCCTCCGACTGAATGTAACCAGAGAAAACCTAAAAATTTGCTCACCCGACTGGCCAACTCAATGACTCATGTGACCTGGTCGGTGAGCTCTCCTACCTCTAAAGTCAGTGACACAAACTTATGCTCCCTTGCTCCAGTCTTCTTGATGCATTTCCCTAAATCCAGAATGTGAAGAATTGATAAAGGGTGGACTAAGTTAGCAGGAGTAAATGAATCAGGAAATGTGATTGAAAATGCACAGAGTATGATGCGGACATCCCTAGCTCGCATCCCCATGTCAGGGTATATGTACCTCGAAATGGCAACATATCCAGCTTAGTGCCCTGCACCATCTAAGGAACTTGAGGAGCCGATGGCAGGTATTTAAGTTCATATCTGAGGAGTGCTGGACCAAACACATTATACTTTCCCGAGCTGCTATATGCTCGCTGTGCATCAGAATGCTTAGAGAAAACTACTTTGGCAATCTTTGACTTCTTAGTGATTTCGGTCTCACCCTCCACGATTGGTCCATGTATGCGGAATATGCTATTAATGTCATCCACAGAAGGAATGGCTTCCGCATTACTAAAATGTAAAATCAAAGCTGCTGGACCATCTACCAGTTTCGCTTCTAGAGTATCAGTAGAAGCCCCATCTTGAGGTGCCACCTCCTGCTTCATCTTCTTATTGCCACTCCTATTCTGAGACACCCGCTTCCTTTTCCGGCCTTCGTAATCACTTGATGTGTCTCCATCATCAAAATCGCTGATGATAATATCACACCAATACGAATCTTCCGCCTTTCTAGCTGAGTACAGGCTCCCCGCAGACTTCCTCCTGCCCCTTTGGCCATCCCCCACATCTGACTGTTCTTTATCATTGTCATGCTCTGCCTTTGTTGCTGGGTACAAGCCTTCCATCGACCTTTTCCTACCCTTCTTGGCACCCAATGTCTCCAACAGCTCTTTATCATCGTATGCACTCGGCACTTCTGAGTCCTTGTACTTTGAGAAGAAGCTAACAATCACAGGCACAGACTCATAACCCTTGAAGTTGAACGGATTGGCAGCAACCGACGTAAGCTGTAGCAACATTTCAGCGGGCGATGGGTACTCCACTATGTCTTCCATCTCCTCATCCTTCACCTGTGCAGCCCTACCAGCGTCGCTTTTCCTAGGCCTCCCGCGTGACCTCCCGCGCGGTGCGCCACTGCCCCTGCCCCTGGAGCCCCCCTTGCGCTCCATATCTACATCTGAATCCGAGTCAGAGGCCCCCTTCTTCCGCGGGTCCCAGTCCTCATCGGAGTCCTCCTCGACTTCCTCCTTCCTCTTCCTCCCCCTCCTGGATGGGGTCGCTGAGTTGCAGTTGAAGAGCCCCTTCCCACCCCGATCCATGGTGGCAGTAGAAGCAGAAGCCAAAACGTCGGCGGCATTCGGTAGACCGAGCTCCAAGGTGAACTCAGGGGGGTAGGGTAAACCCCTGAACTTATCAAAGGCTCTGAGATGCGCCTTTGCAATCGCAGCCTGTACCCGGTTGCTGAAGCCCATGCGATCGGCGGCCAAACCCTGGATCGAGTTGATGAAATCCCGGGGAACAAAGGGTCGGCTTACGGAGTTGGGGTTGGGTGAACCGGAGGCGGCGGTGAGGGCAGCCTCGACGCGGCAGGAGAACTCGTCGAGGGAGGCGTCGACGGCGGCGTCGAAGTCGTCGGCCTCACCGTCGTAGAGCTCCCCAACGGGGAAGTAGGGCTCGTAGGGCCTGAGCTGGGCCGCATCGCACCAGGAAAAGGCCTTGTCGCCGAAGAAGGAGACGAGGAACTGGGCGCCGGTGGCGGCGGCGGAGATTACCTGGCCCGGCCAGGCCGGGTGGGTGAGCTTCTTGCCCCAGACCATGTCGCCGGGAGCGAAGGCCCCAGACGACGGGGGCGGGTTCTTCCTGGGTCGGCCTCGACCCCGCTTGGGCGGCGCTAGGATTTGAGGGTCGGAGGCGGCGTTGAGGTCGATGTGGTCGGACATGGCGATCTGGGGGCCTAGGGTTTCACTTCGGTGGGGGGAGATGGAACGAATGATCTAGAGACGAGGGAAACGAGGCCCCTCCGCCTGCACAAAATTTCCCCTGCTCCACTCCACCCATGCTTTCGTTTCCGAGTTTTAGCTACCCATTTATTTCGGTACGGTAAATATCATATTTACACCTACATACATAATTTAGGGTGAGAGCTGAATATATCTATGTGTGCGTGAACTGGTTCTAAAAATAAAAACGGAGCGCGGCTCGCTTCTGGAGTAACATGTACTAGGAAGAGTGCCCGCGCCAGCTGGCGCGTGACGGGCGCACGTCTCCCACGCGGGCTTCGAATGCGATGCGCAGGCCCGCGAGGCAACAAAACGCGCGGGTTTCCATTACTGCGCAGCTGAGCAAACATTATTGCAAGTTTGCAGGTGCTAAAATTTCTATACGCATTTCGTTTAATTTTGGATTTCTTATTAACATTAGGTTCTAGGAGTTGAATCCGATAACACCTAGCGAACTATTCATTGTACGAGCGTAATTTGTGCTTACAATAGCTCTGTTGCAGCTGAAAGACAGTGTCATGAAACAAGCTATTGCCACTACCTCAGGCCAACACAAAGTCTGGAGTGGCAGTTTTCTTATTGTTTATAGTGCGCTTAGAGCACATCAAAACCAAGTTGGCATGTCCTTTTCTCTTGATTTGGTCCTATAATTCTGCTCTCTGAATTCTAGAGGCACGTTTGTTCGATGCCGATGACAATGCGTGTTGGTCATCCTGTTACAACGTCTCCATTTGCATTAGTTTCCTTGGGCCAATCAGTAAATAGTAATTAGTATTCCAGTTTTAATTCTTATGAATGTTAAGTCTCATAAAGCTTTCATGATTAACTTTAGTTTGATAGTTAAGCATCATCTAGGAGTGCATTTGCTGGATACTACACATTGCCACACCGTATATGGTTGTAGCTTAATTTCCGTAAAGATCATCCACTGTGGCTTTTTGTGAGTTACTGACTTCCCTAACACAAGGCACATATGAACCTGTCTCTATCCTTATTTGTACTTTTTTTTTAAGCAGAACAGTAGGAGAGCATCCTACTGTACATAACTATATATATATATTAGAAAAAATAAATAAAAACAGAAGAAGTTACAACGCCCAAAAAGGGCAAAGAAAACAAGCTCTAGCTAAGGCTGTTTAGCCAAGAGATGAAGTGGGGCTTGTACTTTGACTTTGTCCTATGGATAACAAGAGCGAATTCATGAGTAAAGGTGTTTCGCCAGCCATCAAAACTGGGATCAAGGTGATTGAAAATAAGGTTGTTTCTAGCTATCCAAATCGACCAGCAAGCTAGCACGATGACCTCCATGAAGAAGTTCTTATCAAGCTTGTTCTTGAGATGAAGGATCGCTTGGTGAGTTGACTCCAGGGATGAGCGCTGGAGGCAGACAAAACTCCAACAGTCTTGAACAAAAGGGCAAACCCAGAACAGATGCTGAATGGTTTCCTCTGCTCCTTGATCACACAAGACACAAGTATAATCCTCCAGCTGACAGATCTTTCTTCGCAAAAGGTTTGTCTAATTGAGTCTGTCCCTTAGCAGAAGCTAGAAAAAAACCTTGTGGCGACTTTGGCAGACGCTTACCCATAACCATCTAAAAAAAGGTGGGACTGGAGAGGTACCCATGAGCTGTTTATAAACCTTTACTGAAGAGAATTGGGTCGAATTCCAAATGTAGAACCAGGAATCTTCTTCTGGGGAGAGAACCAATTCATGAAGCAATCTTTGGACCAGTTGGAACTGATGAAAGGCTTGCGTCGAAAGGGGAAGGTGAAAAAGAGGAGAAATCCAAAGCTTGTTTTGCAAAAAAAAAGATGGAGGAGTGATCTATTTTGACAAAAGACAGGAGTTCCGGGAATTGAGAAGCAAGCAAACTCCCGTTCCAAAGATCTTTCCAGAGCATGGTTTATTTACCATTCCCCATCATGCATGCTGCCAGGCCCTTGAAGGAAAGGAGCATTTTGAGTAGGTTTTTCCACCAGAAGGAACCCACTGTCGAGCCAACCAAGAGGAGAGAGCTGGTATAGTGAGCTTCCCAAATAAGTTTTACCCGAGGAAGATTTGCATGGCTGAAGAACTTGTGGAGATTCTTCAAGAGCAATGCCTGGTTTTGAATTGATAGGTTTAGAACCCCCTAGCCACCCTGGCTTTTTGACTTACACACCGTTTTCCAAGCAACAAGAGATTTGCCTCTGTAATCCAGAGTTGAGCTTCTCCAAAGGCAGTTTCTTCAGTACCTGTCAATCTGTTTTATGACTCCCTTTGGCAATTGCAGAAGACACATGTAGAAGGTCGGAAGCTGAGAGAAGATCGAGTTTACCAAAGTTAGTCTTCCTCCATAGGAAAGGAAAGATGTGCAACTCGCCAACCTCTTTTCCACTCGCTGGAAGAGGAGGAAAAAGTCTAAGGTTTTTGGCTTAGATAATCCCAGCAGAAGTCCCAAATAGGTAAAGGGGAAGGATCCTAGCTGACAGCCAAAAGTACGGGAGAGGATTTCTATTTTGTCGGAGGGAACATTTATTGGGATCATAGAAGATTTGTGAAAGTTAATCCTCAGTCCGGTTGAATCTGCAAAGGTGTTAAGGATTCCTTTGATGTAAAAGAGTTGCTTAGCACATGCTTGCATTATTAGCAGAGTGTCATCAACATACTGAATGATCGGGAAGTAGGTTATAGCGGGTCGCCCTGTCTGACCCCCCCCCCCCCCCTCTTGAAGTGGAAGGTTTTGCCCGGTACCCCATTAAGAAGCACCGGTGATGTTCCAGAGCTAAGAATCCTGGAGGCCCAGTTTAACCAGTTTGGCCCAAAACCCTTGTACTTCATGATCTCCAGGATAGACTTGTGTTCAATTCCGTCAAAGGCCTTTTGAAAGTCTAGCTTGATGACCAAGATTTCATTTTTTGAGTGGTGACAAAGATGCAGAAATTCGAAGGCCCAAGCTAAACGGTCCTGAATTGTGCGAGACTTGAGGAACCCATATTGATTGGCATGAATCATGTCCAGGATAACCAACTGAAGTCTGTTTGCCAGAAGCTTTGTCAAAATCTTGAGAGAAGTGTTCAGCAAGGAGATGGGTCTGAAGTCGTTTATCGGTAAAGGGTTGGCCTTTTTTGGGATCAAGGAGATAAAGGAGGAGTTGATGGTTTGAAGATTAAGCTCATTCCGGTAGAATGCTTGGTAAAGTGCATAGAAATCATGCTTGATGATGGGCCAACATTTTTTGAAGAACTCTCTGTTGGAACCATCAGGCCTAGGAGATTTATCCAAGGGAAGGTGCTTGACAATCTCGTCTATTTCCTGTTGCTCAAAGGGTTCTTCGATCCATTCCAGGTTTTCAATGGGGGTAATTAAGTCTTGTAGGTTAAAGTGCATAACTGACGCATATGAGGAGCCTAATCTCTCTTTAAAGGTATCCCAGAGAAGGGAGGCTTTTGCTGACAAGTTATTCAGATCGGTGATTGCGATGGTCAGAATGCTCAAATGGCCTAGGCACCTATCTATGTTGTTCTGGTTCAGTAATTCCAAAGGTAAATTCCTCCTTGAACACACCCAAACCTTTGGAGCAATATTTCTCTTAGCATGAGCTATTTCCATCATTATATTGCTGCTTTGATTTGTATAGTGGTCTACAAATAAAAGAGCTACCCCAGTGGCCTACCGCGCCTTCTTATGTTGCTCTGCATCCATAGCTCGAAAGGTAAAAAAAAGAAAAAAATCCATCCTTTGGGCAGTATTTTCCTTAAGATGGACGATTTCCATATTAAAATTGGCGTTTTGTATTTGCATTGTGTTGTACAAATGAAGAAGTTAACAGGGGTGATACTAAGCCTGTTGTTTATATATAAACCCTACTCGTCCCGACTACAGGTAGGTGAAAAGTTTTGACCGACCTTATGTTGCCTTGCTAATTATCTGGGGTAGATTCAACATGCTATTAGTACTACTCTTGAGATAAAGTGTTTCCTTGGCTCAATCGTTGTCTACAAGGAGAGGGAAATCATGAACTCCAGAGAAGTGAAATCACGACTCAATTCACCTGAGAAGTAAATAATTAACAGAAAATGGAAACTAGTAGCAGAAAGCAAGCATGTTAGTACCAAATAAACAGAAGATGCCCAGCCCACTAAAAGAATAGAGTCTATACATGTGTACAGGCGCTCCAGTTGGATTAAATATTCAATCCGAATCCAACCGATTGTATGCACACTCTGGCTCGAGCATGTATGTGTACAAGATGAGTTAAAATGCAATGCAATTAATTAGGAGTAATACAGTATGTTGAAAAGCTAGCTAGGCTGCGTTGCGTTGCGTACGCAACTAATCGATCCATCCGTTTACAGTGGAGCGCTGCTATATCGAAAGATACGGATGAATTAAGAGGCCAGACCAGAGCTGCTATATCGAAAGATACGGATGGATTAAGGCCAGAGCTGCTGCTGGGCCTGCACCAAAGCTGCTGCTGGCCCGGAGGCATGGCCGCCGTGGAGCGCCTGCAGCAGGAGGACGTCGTGGTCGTGGTCGTGGTCGTGAGCGGCAGCAGGGGGAGGAGGAGTCTGAAGAAGCTGGAGGAGGTCGGCATAGTGGGCGTGCAGGTTGAGCAGGTCGGCCTGGGCGCGCGCGAGCTGCACCTTGAGCTCGTTCACCTGCTTCTGCAGCCGGCACACCGCGCCCGCGCAGCCGTACACCGGGTCGCGCGCCCGCG
This sequence comes from Phyllostachys edulis, assembly GCA_036346405.1. Lineage (NCBI taxonomy): Eukaryota > Viridiplantae > Streptophyta > Magnoliopsida > Poales > Poaceae > Phyllostachys > Phyllostachys edulis. The sequence continues at coordinate 69,654,403 of CM070558.1, read as the reverse complement.
CCTCCGCCTCGTAGACCATGCTGCTCACCGCGTCGGCGCGGCACCCCTCGGGCAGCTCCTGCAGGAGCTTCATCATGTTGCTCGCGCCGAACACGCGGTGCGCCGTCCAGAACCTGCCCGCCTCCGTCGGGGGGAAGTAGGGCGCCAGCGTGCACCCGTCCGCGCACCGCCGCCGCAACGTCTTGCACGCCGCGCACGGGCTCAGCACTGCCAGCATGGGGGAGGTGCCGCTCGCCGACTCCATGGCCGCCCGCGTGCGTGCTAGCTAGTACTGACAAGCTACTGGCGTTACTTACTCCATGTTGGACACGGGGTGTTTATATATATAGGCGGAGGATGTACTGCTATTGTATTGGCAGGATTAGGATTAAAACAGGGGATGGAAATTACTAATTGAATTTTTTTTACCATCGACGCATCTCTTCCTAAGACACACCTACTCAACACACATCACACTCGTAATCGCAGCTAGCACTAAATCTGCAATGTAATGTGAACGCTGGGAACCAAAGGCAGCTTCATCCCTAGCTAGCTCCATACGAATATGCAATTAGTCGCCGGTCGCATTGATATGATAATGATATGCAAAAATGGCTCCAGAACCCAGTTAATAATCAACTAGTCCTCTAAACTAGTGAGTAGAGTACTAGTTTCGATGTGGGACTCTGCAGTAGCTGCGTCGTTTGTTCCCTGTAGCTGGCTACTAGAGTATGTATCATCTTCTTCTAGATTGTTCATCAATCGTACCTGTTGCATCATCCAGATCCAGGACTCCAGTCCAGACATCTCATACATGCATGGAGCAGTGGAGTACTGGTACATTCAGATTTCAGAGTCACTGGACTGGACGCATTTAATAGCTAGTATGTCTGTGACTGAGACTGAACACAGCTAGAGGCATAGCGACACTGGTTCTGCTGCTTTCTCATGTTCACAACAAGGAGTAGCGTACTCTCGATTTGTGATAAGCAAAGTGAATGCTTGCTGCGCTGCGCTTAAATAGAGACGTCGACGGAGACGCACAGCTCCAAAACAGTCGGTAGAATCTGCCAACACGCACAGGAAAACGTCGGTGTCACTCCATCGCTACCTGGCTAGCCTAGCTGTCTTCGACGTACCTGAATTAATTAATACACATCGTCAGTCAACTGCAGAGCAGAGCAGAGCGAGCGTAAAATGTCAGAAGCATGCAAGAGTTTTCAGATTTTCTGTCTCCTCGGCCGTAGGAGACAGGTTTGCGTGGATACGACGACTACGAGTACGGTTTACCATCTGCCGCGCGCTTGTTGTTCGTTCCATGATCCATCCGTCCATCTTTCCTATGCGAGCGCTCGCACCTAGACACCTACGCTATCTCACCGTCTCAGCGCGTCTTTAGTGTATTGAACCGATGTCGATTCAAAGTTATGTCACGTAAGTATTATAGAAACTGAGCTTATTTTTCTCTAATATATTGAACCGATTCCTACTAATAACTGAGACCCATGTTACATTAAAAAACCACAAAATAATAATATCATCTTCCAACAGCACTCTCTCCTATATAGTTGTTTAATGCTCATCTGAGTTTTTTAATGCTTTGAATTGATTCCTAAGTAGGGTCCGGTTCCATGTATTTTTTTGTTGGAATCGACCCTTCCAATGTATTGAATCGATTCAATATCTTCTCTCTCCTCATTTGAACCAGCTAAAACGCAACATTGGAGATGGTCTTATGGGCATGTTTTGAAATGCCCCTGAGGACAGTAACGGCTTGTTTGATGTCGTCTAACACAATGAACAACATTTAACGAGAATTAACGACAATTGATGACGCTGAACGCAATTGACGATAATTAATGCAATTGACGTCAACTACCGCAATTAACGACAATTAACGCAATTGACTCCAATAAACGATGACTACCACAATTGATCGCATGTAACGATGATTAACGACAACATACCCTAATTAATGCAATATACCGCCATTAACGACAATCAATGCAATTAGCGTAATTAAAGACAATCATTACAATAAATATTTATTACAGCAAATAATTATTATAAATAATTATTACAATAAATAATTAATAAATTAAACAATTATTACAAAACAATGTTTTTACAACATAAAAAAAAGAAAGAAAAAAGGGGGAAAACAAAGAGGAGGCGGTGGCTAGGGTTTGGGCAGTGTGTTTGTACATGAACCGATTGGTGATTAGAATGTATGACAATGATTCATGGCAGTTTTTTCATGAACCGATTGATTGTGGTATTGCTTGTTATTTTCATCCATGAAAATGATGAATTGTGTTTGCTACTACTTGTTTGCTTGAAGTTCAATCAGACAAGAACATTAGTGTGTTTTAGATGATTATGCTTTGTGCTAGTTACTAGTAGGAAGTTTTCGCTGTCGGATGCAATTCTTGCTATTACTTGTTTGCTTGAAGTTCAAGTTCCTCTAGAGCATTTTAGTTTATTTAGATATGTAGATGCATGGTATGAACTCATGTCATAAGATGGTGTTGGTGCTTGGCCAAACAATGATCTAGTGCTTGTGGTGGAGATTTGATATGTTGATAATATTAAGATGGCCTTCTTTGACTGTAAAAATAGCAGCAACATGGTATGTAAATCAATGATTTTTTTTGTTGTACCTTACCTTCTCATGAGTACTAGCCTAGTGTGTATGGTTCATATCCTTAAATTGCTTTGACTATCTACTGACTTTTGCTCAATCAAATATGGTTTCATTGTCCAAATGAATGAAAGAATTGAGGTTTAGCTTATGCAGTTCAAATATGAAGCTTTTGGAATGTTAGTACCCTCATCACTAATGATCATACATTAGTGTGTTTTGGATGATTATGATGTGTTACTTTTATCATGAGCAAGAGGTTTGTTTTTATGCACAAGATGATATATGTAATTATGTTCTGTGTTTTGATCTCTTGCTAGGGCATGCATGACAACTTGTTGATAGTTACAATTCTCTTGCTGTGACATTGGATTTGCTTGTTTGTTGTATTATGGAATTACCTATATTAATCTTTCCATTTTGGGGGGTACGTGTGAGGGTAGGGGTGCCTAACACTGTCGATGTCGATCCTAAGCTCGGAAAAAACTGGAGGGTGCATGAATTATTCAAAGTTCGTTGATGATGGCTATTAGGAATAAATAAGAGCTATATATTTGACTTGTTGCTGATGGATGTAATTTTTTTGTGTAATAAATTGCTCATTGTTGATAGTCGCATGTAAAATTTTATTTTGTGGGCTTGTTGCGTTGTATTTATTTCAGATGATTCAAATTATGCTTCTACTCTTTGGAAGATTGTTTTATCTCTCATGTAATATTTGTTTATTGTAGTAATTGGGGAAAATCACGTTAATTGTGGTTTATTGCGCTAATTGTGCTAAATTGCGGTATATTGCGTTAATTGTTGTCAAATGTGATCAATTGTGTTAATTACGATAGTTGTCGTCAAATACGATCAATTGCAATAAATTGTGTTAAATGTGGTCATTGCGGTAGTTGCCATCAAATGCGACCAATTGCGCTCATTGTGGTATTCGTCGTCAAATATGACCAATTGCCCTAATTCCGGTAGTAGTTGTTAATTATTGTTAAATGTCATTAATTGCAGTAGTTGTCATCAATTATGCTGGTTGTTCATTGTCTTTAAATGTCGTTAATTGCGTTTAGCGTCGTTAATAGTCGTTAATTATTGTTAAATATTGTTAATTGCGTTAAATGGCATCATACAAGCTATCATTGTCCTCGGAGGCATTTCAGGAATTTCCCATCTTGGAAGCTGTAGCCAGTCTACTTAAAAGCCAGACAGCCAAACACCAAACCAAAAAAGCCCAACCGTTCAACCCGCAGCACAGCCGAAAGCCGTTTTTCAGAAAAAACCAACCGTTCCAACCCTAACTGTGTGATCTCACGAATGGCATGAGGTAGAGAGAGTTACACTAGAGTGGAGTACTGCATCTCAAGGCCGTACGTGGGGCAACTAATTAAATGGAGATCTAACGCTCGATCATTAATTACTCCCAGTAACCTGACACGGGACTACGGCTGATTAATACATATACATCCATCTAAGGTATGTACAATGATACAGACAGCTGCTATCTATAACAATTATTCATGTCACCTATAGACATCACTAAAGACAGCTCATACAATAGGTTGTGGTGATACAGTCGACTACAGGATTGTAGACAACATACAATCTTTTATTTTTTTTCCTTGGTTCTGGTGATACAGTCGGCTACAGGATTGTAGACAGCATATTTCTCTATCTTTATTCTCTTTTATCCATATTAGCTTAAATCTTACATGGCAGAAGCTATAGCAGCTGATGTAAGCGCATTGTACATGACCTTGCCACTTCAGTTGAGTGACGCCACAGTCAAATTAAGCGTACGTGGGCACCCCATTTGGCAAGAGAAAGCGACTACAGGGAAAGAAGAAGAAGAAGAAAAAAGCAACCAAGCCAAGCTTAGCTAGCTCTCATATCAAATGGAAGCCCTGCTCTCCAAAGGCGTGCCACAGTTTTGTTTATTTCCTTCTTTTTGAGCTATACACATTCATGGGTGGACCCTCAAGGGGTCATGGGTGTTCAGTCGAACACCCATTTTTTCTTCAAAATATCTGATATATAATAGGTATATTAGATGTATATGTTATTAATTAGGCCAAAAGTATATATTTATGTCATGAATGAATTATTTCGACTCCCCACACCTCATGGCGTGGCCCATGTAACACATTATGCCAATTTTCCTTCATACTTCAGTCCACCAAACCCTAACCTCTATTCTCTCTCTCATCCTATGTCTGTTTGTGTGTGTGTGGGCGGGGTGGGGGGTGGGAGGAGGGCTCCGGCCTTCAAGTGGCGAACGAGCGGAGGCGCATGCTACGAAGGCGAGAGATGGTCGGTAGACATGGCGCTACGATGTGATGGCAAGCAGGCGTGAGGTAGCGCAGGGCGAGCGTGCGGCAGCACACCTACGCAGGCGAATAGAGATGCAACGCGAGCAAGTGGATGGTAGCATGACAAACAGGGAGGAATGAAGCGAGCGGCACCAAGGGAGCAACGTTGTGGCCGAGGGGGAGCATGGCGGCGGAAAGGGAGCAGCATATCCAACTCACTGTCATCATCCTCTCTCCAGATCTAGGTGTGTTCCATGTACTCCACTTCTTCTCCCTGGCTCTGCTCCGCTCCAGCTCCGATTCTTTCTGGAGTCTAGCATCTTCCTCTACTTTTTTGGTTCTTTCCAATGGATGTTGTACAAAAATACAATCTTTGCTTTGGGCAATGAACAGATAGTTGAGCCCTTGTTACATATGTTTATATGCTAATTTTTGCTCTATGAAAGGAACATTCTTAGTTGGGGTTCTTGCTGATGGGAAAAGAGCAAAAAAGAGCTGGATCAGCAAGGTATGCATCTGTAAAAAATAAAATAAAAAAGAAGGCAGGAGCTCTACTGGTCACTATTAGAGGAAGAACGTAAGTTTTAGCAGTCTGGCTGCTATAACCTAGAATAGAAAAAAAAATGAGAAAACAACAACGACCAAGACCAAGCACAAGTTTTTTTTTTTTAAAAAAAAAGATATGATACCGATCACTATTAGAGGAAGAAAATAAGATTTAGCATTGCTACAAGCCAGAACAAAAAAATAGAGAAAACAAGAACGGCCAAGCACCAAGCGTAAGTTTTGGCCTCACTCTGCAACAACAATATAACTCAGCAAAATAAGAAGCTGAAAAAGTAGTGATGCTGAAAATTTCTCCAACTTGCTTGGTGTTCTGATTGTCCTCTAACCGCAAAGGAGATAAAGAACGCAGTATACGTATAGTTGCCAGTTGTTCAAAGCAGCTCCTTTTGATTTATCTGGACTTATGGTCGTGTTAGGCTCCCTAATTTCCAACAGGCGTGAAGTGATAGAATAGACCTCTGATCGGTCTGCTAAAGAAACAGCTAGCACAGGACAGGATTATATTCCTAGCTAGAATAGTCACCTCACAGAAATCTCGCAGTTTCAGCTGGCAGATAGCCATTGTAAACGCGTTTTGGAATCCAATAATTTCCATGCAATTTTTGTTAGTGCTTTGTCACTTGACTACCTTGTGGAAAATCTGAGGAAAGATGATGTAATGCACAGTTGCAGTGTCAATAGGCCTAGATCCTTCAACATCAGATTTTTGTTCCTTGGTCAGTTTTAGTTCTCTCTTTCGCCGTGTCAACATTCAGCAGCACAATCATGAATCGTTCTGTGCCAACTGCAGTCATGCGTTGAAGATATTTTGATAGCATAAGCCTGGAGCTATCTGCCGTCTTTCGTGCAGCAATATATTCAGCAAGATATGTAAGGAGTTCAGTATACTAGTAACTAATTGCGTGCACTTCAATTAATTGCCGCGAACTATGAAGTTACATTGACTCGAATCCTTCTTACCTGCAGTAAACTAACTGATTAAACAGAAACAGAACTGGTCTTGCATGTAGATGCAGTGCCAACTATAAGTAGCTGTTAAGATATATGGAAAGCACTGCAATAATCATGGTTTACGGCAATGCATAGACCCTGTCCCTGCCGATCATCACGTGATTATGCCATCCATGGATTACGGCAATACATGGCAAGCAATCATGGATTACGGCAATGCTCACGTGATTGTGCCATCGAGACCTTCCTTCCTTCACTGAGATTTACTCTTGCCATGTATTACTTCCATCTTTCCATGTATCATGTCTTGTACCAGACATGTATAGCTAATTACCTGGTGTATCCTATATAGTTTGAATATAACAAAACTATACGTGTGGATTTCACAGTAGAAAACCCCATCTTCCTTTGCGTAATTTCAGTAGCAAGCAGCAAGCTTCGGTTTGTCAACTGCTTAATTAAGCCTGTCTTGTTGCCTGGAATAGTTTGGTGAGAATACGGCCGGAGAGACTAATCTGCATCAGTGTAGAAACGGAAAGAAAAAGGTTTGATTAGCACCACTTGTTTTCTTTCCGGCGCATGGCGTGGACTCACTCGATCGTCATGCGCATATACAGTCTAAATTTGCGCGCTCATGGTTCACACCAACCCAATCCAAAATATATGTTGTATTCCATTGCCTGCAATCAGATCAGCCACGCATGCATCCCCACACCGCATTCGATTCGATCTATCTATCGCAAACCTTTCTAAAGTAGCGCTTTCTCATGATCGAGCTCGCTGCTTCTTAATTTTGCTTACATATAGCTTTGCATCAGAAACCATCCAGAATTATTCTTTTTCCAGCTAGCTTCGATCGGTTATACGTACAGCTGCAGCATCATTCGAGCCTGACAGCACCAAGGAATAGGATCCAACCGAAACTAGTACTGACGATCTACCAAGGATCCAACTGAACTAGTACTGACGATCTTGCATTTTAGGTAGATAGCCAGGTTACTTGTGTTGGTGGAGCACACTGTACATCTGAATTTGGAAAAAGAAGAAGGGGGAAAAAATGGTTTCGTGCTTCGGAAGTGCTCGTAATACATGAGGATAACAAATTAAGACTAGTTTTGACATAGTCAGATTGACATTTTCACCATCTGTATCTGACTAGCTGAATGTAGTTGCTAGAACTCCTTTTCCTGCTTCCTTCCGGGTCATTTTGGATCTCGATCCTGCCTGTCAGATAGTAGTAGCTAGTATCTGGATACTGCTATTTTTTGATTGTCTGCTAGTCTGAGTCTGGTACACACGAGCGTAAGGCTGGACTCCACTTCGGTTAGGACTTAGGAGTGGGCGTGGGTTGCATCGAACCGATCCTTCCCTGCCCCCCCACCTCAACCTCAATTTGGATTTTGGAGCCACCAGACGGAAGCGAGCAAGAACCAAATGGTCCACTAGATCTTTAGGGTCGACTTTTTTTCCCCGCTGGATACCACTATCGTAATGTCCTTTTTCTCTCCAGATACACACACGTCGTAAATAAATAATTCGTACGTTGAATACTACTGATAAATAATAAGATCCTCTGGATACTGCTATTCTTTACCCCCCCCAAAAAAATTATTATGGAAAATGGTTTCAGTATGCTTATTCATCGGAGAAGCTAAGCACAGATCAGTGCGCCCAATTACAGAGCCACAATAAAAGAAGGAACTAAGCGCGTCCATTCTATCACCATTTTACAGAGATGATAAGCGTGTTGTCTTGCAAGTAAACATAGCATCCATGGTGTACTAGACACAAACTTCTCCCAGCGGTGCATTCATCCTGTCCCAGTGTCCCTCATCTAGTACAGCTTTGCTCTCTTGCCTTTGTTCTTGTCCAAGATCTTGATTCCTTTGATGTTTCGTGAGTAATTGAATGCAAAAAAAAGCAAAAGAGAAGCTGTATCAACAAAACAGTCCGCATAAATCACGCGATATGTAATGATATCTTCCATGTTTGATTTGTTCAACAACTTCTGCCAATTTTTCATATGAAAGATTGAAGAAATTAAATGCAGAACAAAAGCACCCAGATCCCCAAAACAAATAGAGAGGCAATAATAATATCCTACTTATGCCATTCTTCCAATGTTCAGCCCCACATGCTATCAAGTAATGAAAATTGTAGTTTCACCATAGCTGAATGTACACATTTAGAAAATAGTACACACGACCAGCACTGCCCCTGCCTAAATGTGACTACATCAGGACATTAGCTTCATGTACCTAGAAACATGCTAAGTTTAAGGGGAGTAGCAAGAATCAACATTATCTTCCTCTTCCTCTTCATCACTTTATTCATCCTCATGCATTTCAGTACCAGTAGCAAAGCCTATCAAGGAACATTGGAAAAAAAAATTTATTGAAACTAACAAAAAAAAGTGTACTTGCATGATCTGTTTATGCACACACAATTTAATGAAGAGGAACAATAACAAAAAAATACCCCGTAAAGGGTTGGCCCGTAGAGAGCAGCAGATTTTTTTACAACATTTAGATCAGCAGAATTCATTGACCTTTGTACAGAGCAGCAGTAGCATGTCTTATGTTTCTCACATAATTGAACCATGTCAAGGCCCATGTACTAGAATGGTAAAGTTCAAGAGACTAATATCAAGCAGGATACATAAGGCATAACTCTTTTCAGTAATGCAGTGGTCATATAAAACTAAGTGTGTTGTTGCTTTCTCCAGTTGACAAATGGTTGCATCAGTCCAATAACACACTTTAATATTTTTTTAGGATTTAACAAAAGGTTGCAGTTCTTAAGTAGGTAGCAAAATAGGGACTCGCGAGCTACAGCTATCCTATCATGGTGTGAACTTTATTTGTGGGGGGCCGGAGCCCTTCCCACTGACGACGAATGATGTACTACTTCAACCTCCACTGCCTTTTGAATCTGTCTCGTGGTAGTGAGGAGGAGAGTGTTATTTTTGCAGTTGCGGCTGCGAGGGCACTATTTTTTCTAATGCCGCTTTAAATAGTGTCATTTGGGCCAAAAATCCAAAGACAGCAGCGTTAGGTTCGACTCACTTGGTGCTAAGGAACCAACAGGTTCTGATCCACTCGAACCATTGGGTGTTAGGGTCGACCCACTTGACCTATATTCGTGGATTTTGTGAGCCCGTTCGGTGAACCACTGGGTCAGGGCGACCTTTCGTGAGTTGAGTTGACACCCGGCCGTCCTGCAAGCAAATTGCTGGTAGAGAATTGGGGTTGACACCCCCATCCATGCATGGAGTATCGTCGTCCATCCCTCGCTCATCTGATAAGCTCGGGTCGACCGATCGCTCATGGAAGGGATGGCACGGTCCGGATCGACGTTGATGCCTGGATCAAAACCAATCTCGTTGGCAACATATATCGATAGTGCAAAACAGCGAGAGCTAATTAAGTAGGAAATGTATACTAGTCCTGCATGTTTCTGCCGGAGATGTAACGACAGGATGAAGAGAAACAATGTACAGGTAGCATTCCTTGGCCATCCAGAGAATAAGGGAGACCAAGGACAAGGAGCTAGGAACTGGGACTCTCTCTCTCTCTCTCACACACACACACACACACTCCTTCTCTCTCAAAAGTCGGCCCATCTGTATGTAATCCACGGCATCCTGATGTAATTCGGCCTGCTACGACATTACAGAACTCCAGTTCCGTTCTACTACGATGGCGAATTCGATTCCGATTTCTATTCCACTTAAATTTGAAGTTGATTCAACACAATTCGGATTCCAATTTTCCTGTTTGGGAACCCTTGGAATCAGAAGTTTTGCTCCGTGTTTTTATCAACATCAAGAAATTACTCACGAGGTTCACGGCACTGTTGAACTCCAATCTAGCACCAACGCACGCCAATCTAGAATCGACCGGCATCCTGTCGTCGGCGAGTACTTCTGCCGCTGGCATTGAAGCCATCCGGCAAGCTCCCATTGAATCCATCCGGCGACGAACCGACGGCGTGTGGCAGTATTTGATCCGCGGAGGAGACGCGGTGCGAGTGTCCGGCGGAGAGGAGAGGAGGAGAAGGCGATTCGCCGGAGTCAGATATATATATAGCTGGTGGTAGCGAAGGGGAGGCGGATCGACAGCGTCGGGCATGAGATGAGAGTGTCGTGGGTGGGTAGATCGAAGAGGTCGATAAATGGCGGGTGGAAAGTTAAGAATTGGTTCCACTTGTCCTTCCTATGCCTCTTCTCTTGGAGGTACAACTTTATTTATTCTTGGAAATTGAGCTCGAATTCCGTGATTCTAGGATCAATTGCTGGGACCCAAACGGGCCGTACGTATTGTGTGAGTCTAGGATTGAGACCCATCCCATGCTTCCGTTAAAGCTAGCGAAGATGGCTCCTGCATTTAATGGACCAGTTGGTCGGTGGCTGCTGCCAATCGCAATCCAATTTAGAAAGATCCATGTACAATGATACAGACAGAGGTTGTCTATAGTACTTCTTCAAATCATCTATATATAACATTAAAGGCAGCTTCTACAATGGATTGTCTCTTTACATGTCTCTATAGACAGCTCCTCTATGTACAATATGTCATGTTTCTCGTATTACAGTCGACTACTACATGAGAGACGATCCAATTCTCTATACACCATCTCTCTCCTCCATATCATCTTGTGTCCTATGTGGTAAGACTTGCAGACAGCTCTATACACCCTCTCTCTCCTCCACATCATCTTGTGTCCTACGTGGCAAAACTTGCAGACAGTAACATTATACCATTGTACATGCTCTTAGTACTCATGCACCACAAGCTAGCTAGCAAAGCATCGTACTAGTATATATTATCTGCATTAATCACCGATATAGCTCTGGATAGACCTCGAAGTTGGGACCGTCTCTTTCGGGCCCGGTAAATATAGCCTTGACACGACACGTGGTGGTTTGGGCTCATGTGGCAAAATAGCCGAGTCAAGTCGAGCTAGAGGATCGACTGTCTTGACGACCTGGGCATAAACATTTGGGCTTATACTTGGGCCAGCCCAACACAAAAGTGGCACAGCAGCGAGGCGCGACGTGGCTACGAATCAAAAGAAAATCACCGCGGAAGAGGAAAACCCAAACAAATTTCCGAAAACGAGATTGGGGATCAAATTCAGCGAAGGGGGAATGGATTGCATACCGTGGAGGAGATTGAGCTCCTCCTCACGAAGGCTGAGGTCTTACACCCCTGCTCCCTGGCCATCCGACCCCCATCCCGTCACACGGACCTAGGCCCGACAGCTAGAGGCGAGCGCGAGGAGGTCGGCCAGTGTTAGCTCCATGAGAGGCCTCTCGAACAGCACCACCGGTGCCACCGAGGCCCCCTTCGCTGCCGCCAACACCACCAATCCACCACCTCCTCATCATCATCCTTCTCACCCCACTACACCTCCTCCTCCTCCTTGCCGCTGCCTCGTACAGCGTGACCTGGTTGGGGCGTAGGATGCGCCCTACGGCGGTAGAGGCGGATGGATTGACCAGCCCGCTGGCTTCCGACCACTTGCAACCATGGGTGGATCCAAGCTAGGCTTGGGGGTGCACAGGGTACCATATCCGATTTTATTTTTTTCTTATCAAAGCCGTGTACTCTGCAGCATAAGCTCAGTAACTCCATACACATATGATAATATATACAAGGATGTCCGATTATTTTTCTTCTAGATCTGCCACTATTTGCAACCTAGCTACGTCTCTTCTTCCTCGATCGATGGGTCTGAAAAAGAGGAGGCCAAGACACTCTTGAGTAGAGGTGAGGGTCGGGCCGGGCCATTCCATGCCCACACAAGGCCCGAGCATCCCAGCACAGCCCAAGCACGGCCCAGGCACACCACGTGGCGTGCTATGCTGGCACGGCACGGATGGCAGGTCGGGTCGGGCCTAGAAAGACAACACGGCGGGCGGCACGGCACGACCCGATGTGGCGTGCCATGCTCGGGCTGGCCCAGCATGATCTGGCACAGCGCAGCACAATGGCCACCTCGCTCACGCTCATGCCGTGCCTCCTCGCCTCCCGCAGCGCGCCGCCTGCCTCCGTCGCGCCGCCTCGCCTCGCCTCCGCCCGCGATATGGGGGATGGGGAGGCGGAGGGGAGAGGGATGGGGAGGGATAGGAGAGGGCCGAGGCGTTGGGGAGATGGGGCGGCGGGGAGGCGGAGGGGGCGCTGGGGATGGGGCGACAGGGGAGGCCGGAGGGTAGGCGATTGGGGGGATGGGGAGGGTCAGAAGGGGAGGCACTGGGAGAGAATCCGAGAATGGGAGATGGGGCCTTTTTAGTACCACACGACTTTATCTTCCTGAGGATCTTATCGTATCAATCATGGGGGGCTGGGGGAGACCGGGTCACCAGGAGAATGGGATATGGGGTCACGGCCTCATGGGGAGTCGGGGAGATGCCAAGAAAGGTGAAATGGTTCACCATTTGACACAAAGTAAAGGCCAGAGAGCAACAGTGTCGAGCAACGTTCGGGAATCGGGAGCAACGTTCAGGACTCAGGAGCAACAGTCTTTTTCCTGGTGGCTATAAAATCAACTCATCTTCTTATTTCTTCACCATCCATCCACTCTCCTCATTTCTTTGCCATCCATCAACTCTCCTCGTTTCTTCAACATCCATCTACTATCTCCATTTATTCACCATCCATCCATCCATTATGCGACCAAGGAGTCGGAGTACCAAGGAGCTCTCGAGCGGTATGCTACCGAGGAGTCGTAGCACAAAAAGGGCAGCAGGGCGACTTACTGTAAGCTTCCGCCGCCGCTTCCCTAGTCCTCCTCCAGCTCTGACTCCTGTTGATGCTCGTTAGCTCTCACCAAGCATGGGAGACTACGGCATGGATGACCGTCATATGGATGGTACGGAAGGCTACGAGGAGTACCAAGGCGGTCCGGAGGCAATGAGGACACTAGAATTCTCTCCCCCCGTCCACGGGCAGCAACATTGGTGGGTCTAGACGAAGGGTGAATTGCTGGAAGCACATTACCTGGAGCCAGGAAATCTAAGACAGCCAAACGGTAGAGTTTGCAACCTGTAATTATCGGCAAGCTAAATTAACTGCTTGTACAGTTGTAGGGGCGGGGCACTTGAACCGGCACTATAAAGCATGCTCGCGCAAGATCGGAGCACATAGCCGAGGGGGAGGAGTACAAACGCAGCTAAACTTCGAGGGGCGATGGCTCTGTAAGTACTTGGGTATACAACCCGCTTTCTGCCTGTGAGGAAATTGCTAGATATATTGTTGCGGAAGATCAACTAATTAGGATAGGTGAAAGTCATGTGTTCGAAAGAATGGTACAATGTGGCTTTTGCCCGCAGTACCAACATGTTAGTAGGAGAACCACTACATCTGATATTTTACGGATGTATCATAAGGAACTAGCAGAGCTAAAAGAACTATTCCTACAAGTTCAGTTCTCTTTTGCTATAACTTCAGACATTTTGACATCATCACACCAGAGAAGTGCCTATCTTAGTGTTGTAGCCCATTATTTAGACGACCATTACAAGCTAGACAAGAGAGTCATAAGGTTTAAGGTAATTAACGAATCACACACGGGAGAGGTCATTGCCGAGCGTATACTACATGTACTTGATGATGTTAAGATAGATAATAAGATTGCTTCTATAACTCTTGATAACCTATCAGTGAACACAACTGCTATGAACATCCTCACCCCAAGATTGCAGACGTATATTGGTGGTTACGTTCTCCACCAGAGATGTGTATGCCATATCTTGAACCTTGTTGTTCAAGATAGTATGCAAGCAATTGGCGGATATTTGAACAGTGTTCACGATGCCATTCACTACCTCACAAATTCCCCAAAAGTGGCAGCCAAGTTCGCAAAGTACTGCGCAGCCAATGGGAAGGAGCCAAGAAAATTCAGTCTTGATATGAAGGTGAGGTGGAACTCGGCACACCTCATGTTAAAGAACTTACAAGGGTACAAACATGTCATATCCATTTTTGTCAATGCTAACTCTCAAAACAATGAATTGGTAGTTACTAATTTCGATTGACAGGTTGCTAGTCATTTTCGAGAGTTTTTAAGACTTTTTTATAAAGCAACAAAGATTCTATCTGGTATTTATTACCCTACCTCTTGTTTAGTTATAGAATTTATTTGGTTAATTGCAGATAAGATTGTCAAATCTAGGGAGGATCCCCTTTTAGGTCATGCTGTCGCACAAATGGACGAAAAATTTATTAAATATTTCAGTTCTATTTCACACGTGTATTGCTTTGCTATCATTTTCGTTCCAACAAAAAAGTTGGCAGGTTTCCAAATCGGTATGGAGGGAATAGGTTAATGCCCCGGTCTTGATTACTCAGAAGCTTTTGCACATGTCAAAGAGAAGCTTTTTCGTGTTTTCTGCATGTATTATAACAAATTTGGCAGCAGCGCGAGATCGGAGGACTCACAGCAAACACAACAAGGAAAGACAAGCTTGACCCAAAAGTGGAATTTTGTCTTAGAGCTAAACCTCTATCTAGAGCATAATTTGGCAAACATCGATCCTGATCTTTCCGGTAGAGGCAAGATAGACTTGCTCGAGTGGTGGAAGAACAACAAGTGGATATTTCCCGTGCTGTCACATTTCGCACGGGATGTTCTGCTGGTGTCGGCGTCCACTGTCTCTTTAGAAGCAACGTTCAACATGGGAGGGAGAATTATTGAAGAAATAAGATCATCCCTCACGCCTAGAATGGTAGAGGCAATCACATGCGCCAAGGACTGGGAAATGGCTAAAGAGCAGCAACAGCATCAACTGGATGATCTTGAGATCGTGCAGGCGTACCACTACTACAGAAAAGGCCTTCACAGACGGTTCAAAAACGTCATCACAGACGGTTTTGTGAGCCGTCTGAGTTTATGGGTCTGTAATGACATGAGTCATCACGCGACGGTTTTGAACCGTCTGTGAAAATGCTATGAACCGTTCTTGTTGAAGAACCGTCTATGAAAATAGACTATCACGAGCGGTTCTTGTTGAGCGTAACCGCTATGAAAATAGACTATCACGAGCGGTTACGAACAAGAACCGTCTGTGATAATTACTATCCTGAGCGGTTCTTGTTGAGCAAATGCTCGTAATAGTTTTTTCCATTGCAAAAAAAATCGAATTTTGAGCCAAACCAATCAAGTGCTGAGCAGTGGTTTCCATATGCAACCTCTAGCAAGACAACTAAAATCAATTAAAATTCGATGGCAAACACATTATAGGAAAGGGAAACCAAAAGGTTTCTAGCGTCCTCTCCGAATGGGAAAAAGAATAAAGTTACAAAGATAAACTAGCTAGAAACCATCTATGTCTCCAAGCTCTGAAGAACTCATCGGCTTCTTGGATTGGTCTTGTGAGCTCCTCTCGTACCTCACTGACATATCACAAGATGTTCTTGCATGTCGTCGAGTTCGACTCAAGCTCGTCGGCAAGGAGAGCGATGAAAACCTCAATGGCGCTCAGGCCTTAGGTAACACAAAATTAAGATAATTTTCTTTACAACAAACAACCAACAAATTATGTATGTTATGGGGATGTACACGTACCTTACGGTAGACAGGAGCTCCTCGCATCCCTCCTCATCGTCATCGTCGGTTGTGTCTCCTCGATGAACTCTGACGGGGAATCGAGGGTGGTCATTGGGCTTCGGTGTGGGGAGAGAGAGAGACCGATGGAAAACAAAGTCAGTGTCTAATATATAAGGAAAGCGCCAAAATATTTTGCCTCCGCGCGTTCAAAAATTTTTAAACTCCCACGCTGCGAATCACGAGCGGTTTCATACAAAAACCGTGCAGTAACGACATATCACGAGCGGTTCTTATACGAGCCGTGCGTGATATGATACTATCACGAGCGGTTCAGTATTAAGAACCGTGCAGCGATATATCATATCACGAGCGGTTACGTATTAAAACCGTCGCGATATATCTTATCACGAGCGGTTTTATTAAGAAATGCGTGACTTGGAATTTTCCTTACTCTGCAATTTTACCATGGCTTGAAATCACTAACACATCGATTTTACTATGGCTTGAAGATTTTACCATGGCTTGAAATCACTAACACTCTGATTTTACCATGACATGAAGATTTTACCATGAAATCACTAACACATCGATTTTACCATGGCTTGAAGATTTTACCATGGCTTGAAATCACTAACACTCTGATTTTACCATGAAATCACTAACACTCTGAGTGTTAGTGATTTCAAGCCATGGTAAAATCGGATTTTACCATGGAGTGTTAGTGATTTCAAGCCATAATAAATCGAGTGTTAGTGATTTCATGTCATGGTAAAATCGAGTGTTAGTGATTTCAAGCCATGGTAAAATCAGAGTAATAGTGATTCATATCATGGTAAAATTTAGTAATTTGAATCCATGGTAAAATCCAGTGTTACAGCGGTTTTAATACAAACCGTGCGTGATAAGATATGTATCATAGGCGGTTTTAATACGAGCCGTCTATGATACTTCCTGACAGTTTTCAACACGAGCCGTGCAGTGATGAGCCGAAATTCCTGAGAGCGGTTTTAAGCGCGGCCGGCAACTTGAGCGGTCGCTAAACCAAAACCGTCTATGATTGTATTATCTGAGCGGTTTTGGTCAGCAAATGCGTGATGGCGTCGATATTAGCCTTTTTGTAGTAGTGTCTGTGACCTCGAGCGCATGAGCGATCTCGACATTGTGAGTAGTTAGTATGTACGCATGTTATTCTTGTACTATTTTCTTTTACTTGGGAACCCTACTGCGGGCGTAAGGTTTTTAACGATGCAGTAACATTGTATCTGTAAAATATCAAGAAAATTCCACTTTTTTCCTGAAATATTTACGTGCCCATGTTTTTACGCAATTAATTCAATTTTAACTAGATTTTTAACAAGGCGAGCACGAGAGAAATGAAAATGGCGGTCGCCGCCACCACCATCGCCGCCGCCGCCGTTTATAGTTACTTAGGGTTGGGCTTGGATCGGCACGGCACGTCCCCCATACCGTGGGTTTTGGACCATGTCTGGACCTCGCTGAAGACAAAGCGGGCCAGCACGGCATGACACGACGTGATGGCCGGACCGAGCTGGCATAGCACGACGCGGCCTAAAGCACGGTGGCCCGTGCCGTGCCGTGCCCAATGCCCAGCTCTTAACGAGCCAGCCACCAAACAAGCTAAAAGTGAGATTCTTGTAAGCTAAAGCTGCATGCGGCTGCGAGGGAAATAGATAGATGAGCAACAGATCCAGCTAATTTTCTAGCCATCCGGTAGATCGATTCACCATGGCTTCGCCCAAGCATCGGGCTGCTGCCAAGTCCATGCCCGTGAGAACGACGAAGCGTCCGCTGCTGCTGAGGAGGGCCATGCTGCATTCCTCCCTCTGCTTCCTCATCGGCTTCTTCACCGGGTTCACCCCCTCCGAGTGGACCACCACCGCCTCCCGCGCCGCCGCCACCGCACACGTCTTCCGGGCGCTGCACGCCGTCGGCGCCATCAACCAGACCCTCCTCCTCCTCCGGCAGCCCTCTCCCGCGCCGCCGCCACTACAGCAGCCGCAGTTGCTCGTCGTGGTCACCACCACGGAGCTGTCGGAGGCCGAGCGGCGCGCGGCGGGGCTGACCCGGACGGCGCACGCGCTGCGGCTGGTGTCGCCGCCGGTGGTGTGGCTGGTGGTGGAGCCGGCGCGGGAGGCGCCGCCCACGGCGCTGCTGCTGCGCGGCACGGGGGTGGTGTACCGGCACCTGACGTACAAGGACAACTTTTCGGACGCCGGCGAGGAGCGGCACCACCAGAGGAACGTGGCGCTGGGGCACATCGAGCAGCACCGCCTCGCGGGCGTGGTGCTCTTCGCGGGACTCGGCGACGTCTACGACCTCCGCTTCTTCCAGCAGCTCAGGGAGATCAGGTGCGTACGCTACGTTCACCAGCAATTAGCTAGTTCGTGGTAATGCCGTGCGCTGCATGCACCATCTCAACACAACACTACCTGTAACTGTAAGCTCGCAATCGAATCGATCTAGCTGAGGAAAGATCGATCGAAATCGAATCGATCTTATTGGTGATCGATTTCTCCCGACGCGGCAAGAGAAAAGATTGAAATGGAATGTGAGACCATGCTTAGCTTGCGGACAGTAGCTAGCACTCTCAATTAATCTATCATGCGCAATTAACTTTTTGTCAAATTTGCTAGCTGCATCTGCATCTGCATGCGTTGAAGCTGAAGCTGAACTGTGACTAGTGTGTGTTAGTGCTTAAGTTAATGCCCATGACAATTAAGCTGCTAGATTTGCGCTCATGTGTTAGAGAAAATGAATCTGCTGCATGTTTGAAAAAAAGATAGAGAATGACAAAAACGCAGGCATCCCAGCAGCTGAGAGGTTGGATGATCATATCCAGCAGTATAGTAGGCCATGCATTCAGGTGCAGGATCGATGGTGCATGTGACGCGCGTCCCTTCAGGTCAGTTGGGTGCGGTGCGTTGCAAGACGTACGGAATGTGTCGGCAAGCCAGGCCACGTACGAATGACCGCTCTGGCACGCACTTGAATTTGATCGATCCCGATCAACCACTCCGATTACCGCCGTACATCGTCGCCCACTGAACCTAGCTAGCTAGTACTCGATTGTCGTCTTATAATCATATAAGGGAGACCAACAGCAGCAGCTAGCTTCAATTATTTTACGCTCATACTGTATCTGCATGTGGGCAACATATAGTGTATTTTTTTTTGGGTTTGTTTACGACCGTGCATGCATGCCTAGCTAATGTAATGCCTCTCTTTGTGAATTTCTACTCTCTTAATTAATTCGCTTCGATGATTGTATGATGCTGTACCTTTTTTAAAAAAATAAAATAAAAAAATCCTCGGGCCGGCTTGCAGGACGTTTGGTGCTTGGCCGGTGGCGACGGTGTCGGAGTACGAGGAGAAGGTGGTGGTGGAAGGGCCAGTGTGCAGCAGCGGAGGATCGTCGTCGGTGGTGACCGGGTGGTTCTCCAGGGAACTAACAGGGGCCACCGGCGACGTCATGGGCGGTACTGCAGCGGCACGTTCGCCGACGGTCAGAGACATGGACGTCCGCGGTTTCGCCTTCAGCAGCTCGCTGCTCTGGCACCCGGACCGGTGGGACCGCTTTCCCACCTCCGAGCCCGACACCTCACAGGTGAGTCACGTCCACGTTACTACCCTACCGGCATGGCAGCACTAGCTTGCAGCTGCTCAAGCTTCAACGAATTAACCTCGCCAATCGCCGTCGATCTAGCTCTATATAGTATATTAGTTACTGTTTTTCATGGGATAAACTAAACCAGCAGGATTTGAGTCCACTACTTACTAGTGGGTAGAGTCGTACGTGCCACGAGTGCCTGTCCTGTCCATCGGTTAATTTGTTGCTGTCCGATTTTTTATATATTTTTTTGCGTGATTAGGGGAGATTAAGGACACGGGCAGGCAGGAACCTTCAACACACGCACCCGGCCCCTTGCTTGTCTGTTGGTGATGTTTCCAATTCGATTCGTAATTAACAGCTTGCTACGTGTTGCAACTAGCTAGCGGACTTCTCCTTAATTAATTTGTCCTTTGTTACACTATTAGACCTAAACTAGGCTAGCTAGATCCTTACACATGTATAGTATATGCTTGCTTTGTTAATTTCCATATATATGGTCATCTTAATTAGTTTCTTCCAATCTTGATATTAATTTACTGGAGCATGCAGTTAATCAGAATCCAGTTGCCATCTTAGTTACCCTTAATTAGCTAAACTTCCTAGGCTTTTCTTATTCACCTCAATTCCTAGCTACTGCTCCCTCCCTCCAGTTCACATAAACAAGTCATTTTGGAACGTGTGCAGTTAAACTTTGGCTATCGATATCATTTTAAATATTTTGATTAGATATATGAAAATCATGCTTGTAGATTCGTCTCGGAAAGTACTTTCGTAATATTATAATTTTATTATGTTTTACAAATAATCACAATAGTAATTAGTGGTCAGAGATGCATTTCAGCTAGGGATCATGTCGATGTTCAAAACGATTTGTTTTTGTGAACCGGAGGGTGTACTAGTTAATATTCAATCCGTTGCTAATAACTGATTAATAGCAGACGTGCGTGCGTTCGATCTATGGATAGTAATAATGATATATATGTTACATGCAGGATTCGGTCAAGTTTGTGCAACGATTGGTGGTGGAGGACTACAACAAGTCGAGGGGAATGCCCAATTCCGATTGCTCCCAAATCATGGTCTGGCGGCGTGTCTGAGACTGCTTCGATTCTTGGATCTATATACAAACCAATAATTAATCAGGCGATTACTTAAGCCAACGTTATACAAGGGTTGACTATATACACAGGGGGAGAGAGATCGCATATATATATATATATACGTATATATATAGTTCCGATCCGGGAGCTGCTAGCTCACGCTATAGCGGTGGAGTTGGAATGCGTAGTTTCATGGAGTTTCAGTTGTATAAAAGTTTCATGAACGTTCCATGGTTTTTCAAGTTCGAAGTTTCAAGTAGAATTCAATGTGTTTCATAAAAAATGTTTCAGCACGTTTCACAAAGCTTTGAAGAAGTTTCAAGTGGGTTTCAAGAAGTTTTAGATGGTTTCATCAATATTTTGGCAAGTTCCATAAACAAACTAATGAGACACATATGGAAAACAAGTTTTGCAAAGTTTTGAAAGTGTTTCGAGTAGGTTTCAAGAAGGTTCAGAAGGTTTCATCATATCATTAAAAAAAAAACAGATGAAACGCATACGGAAAGCAAGTTTCACGAAGTTAAAAAAATTCCGAGCGAGTGTCTCATAGTTTGAAGTGACCATCGTGGTTCCAAATACTTGGTTGAGACACCGCCGCACAGTAGCTTCAATTCTTGGTTTTATATACAAATTAACCGGAATTAATCAGGTTTACTTAAGCCAACATTATACAAGGGTTGACTGTATATAGAGGAGAGAGGGAGAGATCGCCCACATATATACGTGCGCGCACACATAGTTTCAATCCGTGAGCTACTAGCCCATGCTACAGCGTTGGAGTTGGAATGCACACTTTCATGGAGTTTCACGAGGTTTCGGTTGTACAAGAGTTTCACGAAGGTTCGAGGTTTTTCAAGTTTGAAGTTTCAAACAGGCTTCAATGTGTTTTATAAAAACATTTTAGCACATTTCACAAAGATTTAAAGAAGTTTCGAGTGGGTTTCAAGAAGTTTAGGAAGGTTTCATCGATGTTTTGGCAAGTTTCATAAAAAAAACAAATGAGAAACAGATGGAAAGCAAGTTTGACAAAGTTTTGAAAGTGTTTGGAGTAGGCTTCAAGAAGCTTCAGAAGGTTTTGCAATGTTTTGGCAAGTTTCACTAAGTTTAAAAAAAATAGAGGGAGTTTCTCATAGTTCCAAGCGACCATCATGCTAGTGCACGCTATAGCGTTGGAGTTGGAATGCGCAATTTCCATGTAGTTTCATATGGTTTCAGTTGTATAGTTTGATGTTGCCACTACTACAGAAAAGGTCTTCACAGACAGTTCAAAAACGTCATCACAAACGGTTTCGTGAGCCGTTTGAGTTTATGGGTCAATGATGACATGAGGTCATCACGCATCGTTTTTTGAACAAATGCATGATGTATCTATCCTGAGCGGTTATTAACTTCGAGAATAAATGCATGATAGTTGCTATCCTGAGCGGTTTGTAGATAGAACCGTGCAGTGATGGTAATCTCTATAAAGTCTCTAGCGATGGTCGCTTGTGCCTTTAAAACTGGCTTCACTTCATATATATATATATAGTTCATAGTCCCCAGCCATTTTCGGGGGGTCATGAGGAGGATGAGACTAGGGGTGAAAACGGATCGGATGGTTTCCGACCAATCCGGACGGAAACAGATTCGGATTTGTCTCAGATAATTTTTGGATCGGAAACGGATTCATATTTTTTTGTCAGAAACGAATACGGTAGGCATGCTATCCGGCGAATATGGATACAGATTATCCGAATAAGATGAAGTCCGGATATCCGGATTTCGGCCCAAAAGAGGATTTCATCCCAAAAGAGAAAAGGAGATTTTAATTAATTTTTGAATTTTAGAAAATAAAAAAATCAAATAGCCTTTCAGAAAATAGCAAATAGAGTTAAAAAATTCTAGAAAAAATCACAGAAATTCCTTGAATTATTTTGAACTTAATAAAATTAATTCCAGTAGTCAAGAGGGCGAGACAACAAGGCCAAGGGTGTCCAAACCGATCATCAACCGACAAGGTAGCCCACATTGCAACTCGGTTCACATGAATACCAACGGCACAGACCAATAGATCTGCCTTACCTCGATCGACATCGCCGGTGTCAGTGGTGAGGTAGTCGAGGCTGAGGTCGGTGGAGCTAGAGGTAACGAGGGGAGGTCAGTGAGGTATCCGGGGTCGCGCATGTCGGGGGGAGGAGGAAGAGGGGAAGGCAGCGTCACCATAGTTGTGACACAACGGTGACACTGCACAAGACACTTTTATTATACGAATGTCTTGTGCAGTGAACCGCGGTGTCACAACCGTCAACGACGGGAAGAAGGGCGGCGTTGGCGACGGGGTCACTTAAGTGGGGAGGTGATGAACCACGAAGGCCCTGTTTTGGCCCGATCTTTCGATGAGAAGGTAAGTTCAGTAGCAGTCACTCAACTCTCACGATCCTGGCTATGAACTCGCAAGACTTGAAACCACGCAATCACTGAACTGATCGACAAGTCGTTATTAACTGTGCACGAATACCTGGATGACCTAACCACGAAGGTCGATTCCTGCATACACCGAAGAAGCACGCAAGAACGAGATAAATAGCAATCTGAAATTGCAAATATGATTGAAATATTTGATTTAAGTTGGGATTCCAAATAAGGATCTTGACTGGGTAGTCTAGTCGACACACGCAGAAGATACAAGTTGCAACAAAGGCAAACTAAACATAAACGAAATCCAAGAAAACTAGAGGGGATACAGCCTCCTTAAATAGGGGAGGAGGGGTCACACATCTAATAGAACTAAGGGGGTGGTACTATTTATGTGGTACTATTCACATAAACAGTACCACCGTGAACAGTGCGGCCCAAGGAGGGGAGCCCATATGGGCCAAGTCAGCCCACTCATTACATAGCTCAATTTGGCCCAAACAAGTGATGCATCACCTTGTTTTGATGATTACGGTGTGCTCGTAATGAATTTTAAGGTGAGACTATATCC
Source organism: Phyllostachys edulis (assembly GCA_036346405.1). Taxonomy (NCBI): domain Eukaryota; kingdom Viridiplantae; phylum Streptophyta; class Magnoliopsida; order Poales; family Poaceae; genus Phyllostachys; species Phyllostachys edulis. Next base: position 69,630,717 of record CM070558.1, on the reverse strand, counting down.
ATTGGAAATGTCTTCGAATAAGCTTTCCAACAAGACCAAGAACACCCGAATCGGACTCCGTTTGCAAAAGTTATGACCTTTTTACTACAGGCCTGTTGGGCTGTCCCAGTACCAGATTGTTTTCGCGACGACGTGCACAAATGGAATTTGGAGGTGAGACTGGATCCGTTGGAAAGATAACCAGATAAGCTTTCCACCAAGTACTCGTGGACCTCCAGCGAACTCTGTATTTGAAAGTTATGCACGTTTAAAGTCGGTGTTGTCTCTGGAGGCCGAATTGGATTAAAAAATAGGTCCAGCTCAAACTTTTGCAAATCAACCACTCTCTGTCTTTTATTCTAGAAAATAACAACACATTTATTAGGCAATATCATATAGTTCATATAATATAAAGGCACTCCTAAAAACGAGCTCACCTGACAATTTAAGTGAAGCGTACGAGTTCTTATAATTGGAACAGCAAGCATAGCAAATTTGGTTGTATCCATAGGGGTCATGTCCTCATCATCCTCCCCTTCTTGAAAACAAAGCCGTCCTCGGCTTTTGATAAGCTGAAAATAGGGTAACAAAGAAGCCAAGGTGTATACATGGTATATGTATATGTCATCTATTTTAGCGGTTCTTCGTTGCTGCACAATTAATATTATAAGACAGCGACGATCATAAAAGCTCATTGTATTATTAACCCAAGAATAATCATATATGTTAATGATCAAAACAAAAGTTCTCACACAACAATTATTGTAATTAGTTTTGCAAATGTAAGTGAAGCGTTTATGCAATTCAAATCTCTGAAGTTGTAAACTTACAGTGGTAGCACATATGGGCAAATCTACAACTTTTGGAATCAAACAAAATTCATCCATATAATCAGGTTTGAATGGAGCAATAGCAAATTCATCTAGCAATGGTGAAAAGAATTGTAAGTTCTTCAATACTTCAACATCAATATTCGAATTGTCAATACTAGATGGTGTAATAAGGGATGAACACATAGGCATTGGTGAGCACTAAAGTTTATTTTCCTCTCATATTGAACAAGATTCAACACACAAGAATTGTTATCCAAAATAGCAAGCTTCAATTCATCCACATGATCACAAGCTATGCATATTCGATATACAAGAAATTGATTGTCTACACCATAATCTCCAATCAAATTAAACTTATACCCAGGGGTGTAGGCACTAGACAAGGATTTCGAACATGCAATTTCAGAAACTTTCTCCATAGCATGTGACAATTTCATAGGTTAATCCAACATAATGTAACATAAAGAATCAGCAGGAGAAATTCTAGTCAAAACTTCTTTATGTCTAACCAATTCCACATGATCATTAGATGCGATTAACTTATCATAGGAAACACTCAAAACAACAGGCAATTCAATTATTTTATCACATGGTGCACTCAAGTCAATGCAGTCTGAATTCTCTACTTGAAACATTTACATATCAGAATTATTTTCCACTAATTTTTGCTCTAAAATAACATGAACAGTGGACAATTGTAGTTCGTCACAAACATACTCACCTTGAGTGATGATAACACCATGGTCTTTACCTTTTTGGCTCTCCTCAGATGATGTAGGTGCATCCATCTCCTCATCTTCTGTGACGCCCCGTGTCATTACCCCAAGGGTAATCACACTTAGGCATACAGATTACTATTCGTTTGCTCAGTAAAACACTGCTCCAACGAATAGTAAGCCTTTACCAAGGTTACGCAGCAGAACAATAAGATAGAAATTGTACCTTTTTATTCCAGTAATAGCCACGCAAGGCTATGATTTTTAGTACATATATTAAATAGCTACAAAAGGAACGACTCGCTTTTCTCGCCAACCTTGAAGTCTCGGTCGCCTATTCGTCCCATGCGCCAAAATGGCGCCTTGGTCCTCGTAGTCAGCTCCTTCTCCTCCTGTGGTTGCATCGGTACCTGCAAGTCCTTCGTCCCACTCGGGATGGTTCCCGAGCCGGACTAGGATCTACAAAGGATAATACTAACAAGGTTGAGTGCACGAATATACTCAGCAAGCATTAATAGCAAAGAATGCACTGGATGACTATCTCTGGTTGTTATCATATTTTCTAAGTCATCTCATTCTGAAAATAATTTATTAAAACATTAGGTGGCAAATTTTAATACTGAAAACACTACTTATTACTCGGAGAGAAGAAAGACCCCCGGTGGTTCCCGTAGACTCCAATCCAGGAGACTGGCATGAATTCATGATTTGATATAGCCTCTTGAGCTTGTACCACTTTACCCATAGTTATTCTGAGCTCTAAATGAGCCGGGTCCCCTGCATTTTCTTTGATGCGGGTTCGAGTCCAGAATACAGAACGTTTTCCAGGTTACATGATCAAGTCTCCACCCATTACTTTCCATCGGTGCTGACCTTGTCATACACCGAGTTCCAGTAACGTTGGTTGAGGTGGCCATCGTCCGTGCTCAACACTCCTCCTTAGGCCGACGCACTTCCAAGCCCAAACACTCCAATGTGTCCCGTTGCGGAGAATCTTAATTACGTAACTAGGTAGCATTTTCTGCCCGTCGAAATGGGAAAATGGTTGGTACTGAATTTTACGGCTTCAGACCGAGCAAGAGTTTTGTTTGTCCTTATATTATAACCATATGTAAAAAGGGGTCCACCTCTTATATCATCCTCATCCTCATCCTCATCCTCATCATCATCATCGTCGTTGTCGTCGTCGTCGTCGCGTTTCCACTACCAAGGCCCCCTTTTACCCATATATAAATTCTCATTTCTTTATTTCCTTCTCATTCTCATTTTTTTTCATATTCATCTTAATCATTTTCATCTCAATCATTTATTTCAGTTTTGAGAAAACAATTTTGATGCAGTAAACGTAATAGTGCAATATACGGTTTACATTTAAATTAACTATGTTTATGTTCAAGAGGATAGCTTGCCTTTGGAGTTGTAGGAAAGATTGGCGTCGACGAATCTATGATCAACTGCTCCCGTCGGTGTCGTTTCGTCTTCTGTAGCAATACGGTAGCACGAATAATAATATAAATAAATACATAGTTGATTTTGAGTGACATTATGGATACATAAGTTAGTGACTTCTAATTTGTTAGCACGGTTTAATTTAAATAAAGCTTTTCGAGTCCTCTACTGAGTTAGCACTCCCCACTATAACTGTTCTACTGTCTATTCGCGCTAGGGTCGAAAAACCAGAGGTTCGCGTCTAAATAAATTAACAAGCTAAAACAATCTAATATGCTCGACTAAATGCCAACGATGCACATGCTGCTACTCAAGAAAATTACTTAGCTAAAGACAGAACTAATGGCAACTCAATTTATTTTAGTAATAAATTAACAGATTGATTTTAAGTTGGTTAATCTAAAAATACCCAAATTAGATCATTCAATCGCAAGAATATGCAGCTAACAATATTTATTTAAAAACAATTGCTACTGAGACAGACATTAATCACAACGATTAATTAGAATCTACTCATCTTCCTAAGATTTTCCCTGAACCCAAACTGACGAGGATATAATAATCCTCATTTTATCTTTTATCTATAATTCTTATTATAGGTAAATATGACGTCATATGGTCCCTGAGTATACCCCTTAATGTTATAAGGGAAGAGCCTCTTGGGTGGTCGTAAGTTCTTCTCGACCACCCCCATAATCGTAAGTTATGCTACGACTACCCTAATAGTCGTAAGTCTTGCTACGACTACCTCATGGTCGTAAGTTCTTCTCGACTAGGTCACCATCGACCACCTTATGATCAATTAAACCTCTGAGACAAGTGGGCCCAATTGATTAAGGAATTCAAACGATCATCATCTTATTTGTTACTCTGCGAAGTAATAGCACGTAATGCTCCATTATCTACGGTATATTGTTGTTAGGCGGCGTGGAGGAGTTAATACGGTGATTACTACCAGCGTCGTCCGTTCTGAGGATGTGATGGTAGCCCGCTTCACTGGAGAAACTGCCGCTCCTTCACGTACTATATAAAGGCGGCAATCGAGAGAAGGAAAAGGGATGAATCGGACCATCGGGAATACGGTTACTATCTGTAATAGTCTTAGTTTTTCCCCGATTGTTAGAATACACTCAATACCATACACACACAGAGTAGGGTTGTTATTCTCTCCGGAGAAGGCCTGAACACATATAAAAATCCCGTGTCAATCTCTCTGCGTGATTCCATTCTAGGAGACCCCCCGAATCAAACAATCTTTACGTAAGTTCGGTTCTAAAACACCGACACAAACCTTCTAATCCTAATCCTCCTAGCCTAACTTCTAATTTTTCCCTAACCCCACCTTCTCTCTTCTCTATAACCGGCTGTAGGATCAAGGATAACCGACTAGAGGGGGGTGAATAGGAGGTTTGAAACTTTTCGACAATCTAACAAATTTAGCCAAATATTAACTTAGTCTAAACAAGATATAATTCTAGCTAAGCAATTATCACAATAAATAAGCTAGAAGTATAAATGCAGAAATGTAAAGACTAGAAATAACCACAATGACACAAGGAAGTTTTTCCCGTGGTATCGAAGACTTGCCGGTCTTCACTAATCCACGTTGAGGAAGCTTGATCAATTCAAGTCGGCTCCACGAATTAAGCCTTTCCTCGATCACTAGTGGTAGCTCTTCTCCTCTTCGGATAGGCGAGCTCCAACCTTCACAAGTGCCCGGACCTTCTCACAATCTCCTTTGAGAAGATCACCGAACCAACCTCCAAACCGTCTAGGAGACGGCAATCTCCAAGAGTAATAGAGCAAGAATTCTTCACTTGAAAGCGCTCTAATGCCACAATTATCAAACACAATGAATGCTCTTTGGAAAAACCTCAACTACCCTTGCAAATGGAAATGAATGCTCTCAATGAGTAGGAAACAATGCAAAGGGCTCAAGAGATGTTAAATGAGGCTCAACCCCATTTCTAGTTGCAGTGGGTGAGGTATTTATAGCCTCCACCCATTTGCACTAGCCGTTGGACCTGAAATTCCCAATTTTTGATGAGCAGTCGGTCCATGAGCATCGGTCTTGATCGATCCGACCTCGGTTATAACGATCGTATGCGCATTTAATGCAATTTGAAAAATAGCCGTTCTGAGGTCGGTCGATCCGTGATAAACATGCGGTTAGTCCGCCTCTGAAAAAAGCGAAGCGTTTTGGAGACTCTCGGAAAATCTTGACGCATCAAGACCGAGGTGCGGTCGGTCCGCCTAAATCGACGGTCGATCCGGCTGGCAAATTCTCTTGAAAAACCTTCTCTGGAAAATGTTGACCGCGTCCAAGACCGAAGTGCGGTCGATCCGATAATGGCCGTCGGTTAGTCCGGGACTAGTGGAATTCAGCAAAATCAGAAAACAACACCTCACTTTGGAAAATGCTGATCGCAGTTTTGGTCTGGCAATCCGGTCAGTCCGGCCAGGTAACGTCGGTCAGTCCGGCCTCCAAAGAAATTCAGCAAATTTAAATTGAGGCAAAGCCAAAAACAAATCCAAGATTAAACCAATTAAGATTTGAGTAGTTGTGGCATCATTCACTTTCAAGGTACTCAATTTTTGCACCATCTTTATAGTATGGCTGTCTACCCTATAACCCGGTCTTCCAATCAATTCACCTAAGACCGGTAAAATGAAAAGATCCTAGACTATTGTACCTTGCCTTTGAGCCAAAATATCTTCATGTAAACCTTTCGTGTGCAATTCCCGGTCATCAAGAGCGCCAATGGGACTTAACCTTGTACATACTCAATAAATACGTTAATCCCATATTCACATATTGTCATTAATTATCAAAACAATTTTTAAGGGCCTAGATGCTTTCACCGGCCGGCCCTCATCCTCACGCACTGCCTTCCAGATCTATACTCTTCTTCTTCAGTGTGGTTCTCAACTTCCTGTAGGTTGTTAGTCACAGAAAAAGACACAAACACAGGTTTGTTCTCATGTTTCCTATCATCAAGCATTCTCAATTTCTCCTTAATCTGACTTTCAACCTTATAGACAAAAATAAACAAATGAGGGAGAGAACAATATTTTTTCTGAATAAGAAGGTCCTGAATTGGTTGATTAAGCCCACTTAAGAATCTATTCTCTGTAGCTTCAGCATGTTCCTCTAAGCCACAACGCAACAAACGAGTTTTCAATTCATGATAGTATTCCCTTACAGTTCTACGACCTTATTTGAAATGTTGTAATCTAGCTAATAAATAATCAGCACGATATTTAGGAACAAATTCATCTCTCAAAAGTTTCTTTAACGCGTGCCAAGTTTGAGGCACTCTTCCATGTCTACGTAAATACTTCCACCAAAGTATTGCATCCTCAACAAAAACACTAGTGGCAGCTCTAATCTTTTGCCTATCAGACCATTCATAATATTCAAATTCTTTATCTAAAGTTATCTCCCAGTCAACATAGGCATCAGGATCAAATTTACCAGCAAAGGATGGCAAAGTGATATTATTTTTACTGGACGTACTATCACGATCATATACCTTATGTGGGGGAGAAACTTGGCTCAAGCTTGCATTTTTCTTGCAAACTTTCTTGCACTCCCGTTCAATGGCTTGAAGAAGATGTGGATCGATCTCGTAATCATCCCATGAACTTGCCATAGTTAGTAGAAAACAAAGAACAAATCACAAGTATATGTCCTTATCAACTACTAGGTTCTGGAGGCTCAATAGTCGCTCACACTGAAGCTTTTATCAAGTTCTTACAAGATCCTACCAATGCAGCAAGGAAGTGGTACAACCGGTGGCTGGTTCGTGATACTCTCACTTGCGATTAGCCCAACGATTGCGAGGAACAGTACCTACTGAGTGTGGCGACCCAACCCTAGGGCACCCGAGAGGTCCTCCCAGGGTCTCCTAGGACGTCCCTTAGGACCTCCCAGGAGGTCCGTGCACCTCTGAGAGGCTCGGGTAGGATCTACCCCGGCCTGTCGAGTCTCCCGTAGGACCACCCGAGGGCACCACCGAGGGAAGCGGGAATCACTGGGGAGGTCCCCACTGCCACGGCCCGCTCAGGAGAGGTCAAAGGACCCGACCTGAGGAGGTCGTGGGTCCTGAGAGATCACCCCATGATTCCCAGTGTGAACTGAGCTAGTCCCAAGGATCTCAAGCTAGCTCTTCACAGCATACAAGAATGGTAACATCCATGACATAATCTTTATTTACAACATAACAAAAGAGTTGTTTACAAAAGGTGGCCTTGGGCCAAAAGCAAGCTTACAAAAGAACAAAGACAGAGATCCATCCACTATACCACAGGCAAAATGGCTGGAGGGCACAACCTACTCGTCCTGGTCCTCCTCTTCACCGCTGTTATCTTCTCCTGATAGAGTTTGCATTGAGCAAGAGTGAGCACTACCACTGTGCTCGCAAGTCACACCCGTGGGGTAACAAAATGTCATGCATACATGGATATACAACAGAAGGCATAATATGGTTGCTTTGCATAAAGCCAAGTTTCTTTCAATTACAATTACTAAGTTTCAAGGCAGGTTTTTAATAGATAAAATTCCTTTTCAAAACTTGATTTTCAGTTGGATAGCATTCATCAATGAGTTGGTGAAGGATACCCTCCTGTCACAAGGCTCCCTGCCCAAAACCCATGGGATAGAAATCCCAAAACAATTTATTAAACACGTTGAGAAACCCCATTTCAACTTCTAACTCTGAGTGGCCGCTGCCAGCATGTCCATGACCGTGGACACGACTATTCGAATAGGTTTACACTCTGCAGAGGTTGTGCACTTTACCCACACGACATGAATCCTCTAGTTTATCCGGCATCCGTCGATGCCACCTCTCACTACCAAGGGTAAGAGGTCTAGAGTTCATGACAAAGCCTTTAAAATGCATTGTCCCACCACAGCCTCTCCTTGCTAAGGTTTCGCCTCCTTTGGATTCAACTCCGCAGGATCTGGGCCCCCTCTTGCACCAGTGGGAACATAGGTCATAAAAGACTATTTTGGCCATCGGAGACCTCCCACTCCTCCAATTGGATCAACTGCGGTGGAAGTTCTGCAAATTACTTAGCTAGGTCCCACACCCCATACTGGAGACATGTGGTTGCACGGTTTTGGCATAGCCCATCATAGGCCTAGCATTGGCGGCTCAAAGACCGGTCCTCAACTGACTTGGGCGACAAACACAAACCCTTGGACCTCCACCTTAGCCAGGATAGAGTCCGTGCATAAACCTTGCACCAACCAAGCAACCCAATTCGCCCAAGTCTAAATCAATTTCCATTTTTTTTGCTTCCCCAGCAATATTTTCATACCCCCATGACATCCCCATGCCATGGTCAAAACATTTTAAACAATAGTTGGTCCTGAAGGTAAAGATTTTCCCAAATCAAGTACTTTTGGTCTAGGCAAGACTAAGCATTTGGTTTTACAATTGCTCCCGGTTCACACTAATGTATATCCCAGGTTTTGTCTAAGGTGACAACAGATTGGGTTCAATGTCAAGTTGGCCATATGAAGGAATTAGGCATAGCTATGTGTTTAAAGACAGGTATTAAAATATCTTGATGGAAATAGGCATGCATTATCTTTTGAAACAGAACATAATCAAATTGAAATACTGGGTGCAATATGATCAAGAGCATGACTTGCCTTGCTCACTGCCTTGAGAGTCTTCTTCTTCAGTGCCCTCAAGCTCCTCAGTGCCTTCACGTTCTATACGAGAGAAAAGGATACAACTCAAACCAAATTCCAAATAAAGAGCCAAAGGAACTTCAAAAGAAACTCCAAAACTTAATTCAACAAGGACACCTCACACACAACCGAGGTTCTGTGAGAGAGGTCCTAACCTGCGGGAGGAAGGTTCAATGAGGAAGGTCTTCGCAAAAGACCAGAGGGATGACCTACGCCAAAGACCACGATGGTGATGAGTGCGCACGATCCAGAGAGGTGATCTTCACACCAAGCCCATAGAGTTCCAAAGAGAATCCAAAAGAAGAGGTCCTGGAATGGACATAACCTCTTATGGTGGTGATGAGAACAAACGGTCGATTACACAAGGAGGCTTACCGACCTTGAGGAAGAGGTGACGAGTTGAAGGGAGGTCGAAGGCAATCTGGGCGGTTGAGGTCAACGCCCAAGCTCTTAGAGCCTCAATGGTGATATCTGATGAAGAGATGCTTGGCGATGTTCTTGGCAACAAAGCTCTCCAAAAAGCCACTGAGTGTGAGCCAGAGTGATGAATGTGGGAAAAGGGTGGCAAGGAAGGGCTCCCTGACTAGTTATAGTCAAAAGAAAGTGAAAAGACCACTCAATGTGTACATGATTTGGTGAGTATGAAAACTAGGCAAAAGGTACGGGAATGTCAAAGAAAAATGATAAAGGACATAGTGTACTGTTACGGGAGGAGACTAGAAAAGACACCAATAGTGCCCCAGAATGACTCCATTCAATGGATGCAGCCACTTGCACGGCCACATCCAATGTGACAATACATGCATTAAATGCTCATGGTACTAGTGTGGCGGGGAAACATAAGAATGGGTCAGCCTGGCAGGTGGGACCAGTCAAACTTAGAATCAGTTGGGTCAAAGGGGGAGGTCCTGACAGTTGGATCTCCAAAGAGGAGGTCCAACGGCCAAGATTGAGCGCTAACGGGGAGGTCCGCGCGGTAAGAGGAGAACCTCACCCGCACTGGAGGTCTAGAACCGCAGGATCAAATCAAGCGGGAGAATGCAGGCGGTTAGGATTCCCAAGGGAGGTCCTAACGATCGATCTGCCAAAGAAGGAGGTGCAGGCGGTCCAGATGTTTCAAGGAGGGAGGTGCAGGCCATTAAGATCTCAAGGGGGAGGTCTTAACGGTCCAGATTTACAAAGAGGAGGTCTGGAGGCTAGGAGGTCCCGATACACAGAGGAGATCCGCACATGGGGAGGTCCAAATACACATGAAGGAGGTCCACGCGACTGAGGTTCCGACAACCAAGATCCCATCAAGGGAGGTCCTGGCTGAGGGGATCCTTGCAAAAAGGAGGTCCTGACTGGTAGGGTCTCACCAATGGGGAGGTCATATCAGTTAGGCTCTCATGAAGGGAGGTTCCACGGACTCAAGAAGGTCTTGAGAGGAGGTCTAAAGAACTAAGTCGACAAGGGGAGGTCCTGATCGCTAGGATCTCCACAATGGGAGGTCCTGGCGGTGAGGATCTCAATATAGGAGGTCCTAAAGGTTCGGGAGGAAACCCACGGAGGTCGGGGTTCCTAAGTTAAGCGAGTAAGAAGGTCCAATGGATGGGGAGGTCCAAAGGACTTGAAGTCGAAGGGAGGCCTAAACATATAGGCATGCCTTAACCAAGAGGAGGTCTAAACCTAAGGAGGAGGTCTGAACCAAAGAGATTCGAACCAACAAAGAGATCTAACTCAAAGAGAAAGGTCTGGACATAAAGACACGTCCAATCGAGAAAAGGTCTGAGCCCCCAGGGGAGGTCTAACTTCAAGAACCGCTGGGGGAGGTCCAGGCCACAGAGGAGGTCTAAACCGAACATAACACAAAAGAGAGACTGAGGGGAGAACTAGCCAACGCATAGAAGGGGTGACAACTCGAAACCTAAACCTCTCCAAACGAACCAACTATGAATTCTCATCAAAACAAAATAGTTTTATTTTGTTTTACAATTTTAAAAGGATTTGAAAAATCAGGATGTTACACTGAGTTAGTAGGAAGTGGAGCTCGGAAGGCTTCAATATGGTAGCAAGGATCAGCAATAATCAAATCAGTTAATGCAAGTTGAAAGATTGTTCAAAGTACTCGTCAATGTTGCTGATCCTAGCCTAATCAAAGCTAGCTAATCGAAGCCCTACTAAGTTATGTGTATGTACGCACACGCAACGATAAATGTGACTTGATGTAAGCAATGAAAAACCTCACAACAAGTGCTAGGAGAGACGCTAACCAATCTATTCAAACTTCTTTGTAGGGCACAAGATTGTTCGCACGACGTAGAGCACAAAAGACAGCAAGGTCGATATTGGTGCAATGCAAACATCCCTCTAGATTGAGCAGAAACAACAGCTAGTCTCAAACGATAAAAAAACAAAGTTTTATATGGCTTATATATACTCGTTTGAAAGGTTTCGACGAGATCTACAACTTTGCAGTTGAGACGAATCCAAAATTCCGAAGGTAAGACCGAAAGAACTGTCAAAAACAGAAACAAAAAACTTGCAACGCGAATTTGGAGCAGAAGATGGCCGATTTTGGGTCCCCAGGAGGGAGACTAGGGGCTTAGATGGAAAGGATGCGCTCCGTTGTTAGCTTTCCAACGAGCATAAGAACGTCTAAAACGGACACCGTATGCAAAAGTTATGCCTGTTTTACTGAATGTGTCTCGGAAACGGAATCCTACTCGGACTTGAAACTGTCTCGGGTGCAAATTAAAATTGCTATATCTTTCAAACCCGTGGGCAAAACTTGCTGAAATTTTTTGTGGAAGCTTGTGGCTATATGTAGAAGGTCTCTACCAATTTTTTTACATGCTTTTTTTTCTTTTTCTTTTTTTCTTTTTTTCTACCGCGGCTTTTGTTCTTGCGGTTGCCTCTTTCTCCTTCTACTATTTGGCCGGCCCTAGGGTTTGCCGCAAGTTGCAGATAACATCAACTCTCCCAAAAGATCACAGCAATCCTCGTGGGTTTTTCTTTCAGATTAACAACAACATAAAATTTCTATTTTTTGGTATGGATTAGAGGAGTTCTAACCCACGAATTTTCTGTTTTAGATGCAAAAACTAAGAACCCTAAAAGAACGATCAAGTGACGCGAAGGAAAAACACGAGAAGCAATCTAGACAACGACCAACTACATAATAACTAGAACTAAAAATTAGCAACTAGACACGACAATGCAACCAATGATTCAACGAACATAAACCGAAAAGAAAAATTGCAATGGCACAAAGGGGCTCAGTATGGATGATAGATGCAAAAATTTTTGGGCAATTTTCTGGACTCTAGGTATGAAAAATGAATCTACTACTAGAAAACGAGAAACTCTCACTGATGAACTGTAGCTCTGATACCACTTGATGAACCACGAAGGCCCGGTTTTGGCCCGATCTTTCGATGAGAAGGTAAGTTCGGTAGTAGCCGCTCAACTCTCACGATCCTGGCTACGAACTCGCAAGGCTCGAAACCACGCAATCGCTGAACTGATTGACAAGTCGTTCTCAACCGTGCACGAATACGGGATGGTGACCACGAAGGTCGATTCACGCATACAGAAGAAGCACGCAAGAAGCGAGATAAATAGCAATCTGAAATTGCAAATAGGATTGAAATATTTGTTTTAAGTTGGGATTCGAATAAGGATCTTGGTGGGTGGTCTAGTCGATACCTTGAAGATACAAGTTGCAACAAAGGCAAACTAAACATAAACGAAATCCAAGGAAACTAGAGGGGGTACGGCCTCCTTAAATAGGGGAGGAGGAGCCACACATCTAATTGAACTAAGGGGGTGGTACTATTCACATAGCACTGTTCATATGAACAGTACCATAAATGAACAGTCTTGACCCAGGAGAGAAACCCATATGGGCCAAGTCAGCCCACTCATTACATAGCTCAATTTGGCCCAAACAGGTGATGCAACACCTTGTTTTGATGATTACGTTGTAGTCGTAATGAATTTGAAGGTGAGACCAGATCCATTGGAAAGGTCTCAGAATAAGCTTTCCAACAAAACCAATAAAACTTGAATCAGACTCCGTTTTGTAAAAGTTATGGCCTTTTTACTACGGGCCTGTTGGGCTGTCCTAGTACCAGATTGTTTTCACGATTCCGATGTGCACAGATGGAATTTAGAGGTGAGACTGGATCCGTTGGAAAGATGACGAGATAAGCTTTCTATCAAGTACTCGTAGACCTCCAGCAGACTCTGTATGTGAAAGTTATGCACGTTTAAAGTCGGTGCTGTCTCCGGAGGCCGAATTGGATTCCAAAATAGGTCCAGCTCAAACTCTTGCAAATCAACCACTCTCTGTCTTTTAGTTTGGAAAATAACAACACATTTATTAGGCAATATCATATAGTTCATGTAATATAAAGGCACTCCTAAAAATGAGCTTACCTGACAATTTAAGTGAAGCGTACGAGTTCTTGTAATTGGAATAGCAAGCATAGCAAATATGGTTGTATCCATAGGGGTCATGTCCTCATCAGGAGGGGAATGGACGAGAGTAAGGGTGCTGGGGAGTGACGAGTTAGGGCGCAAACCCTAGCAGGCTCCTACTTATAAAGAGACTTATCACAGACGATTCTATTATGGAACCGTTAGTGATACTTATCACAGACAGTTCCACGATGGAACCGTCCGTTATATGGTCTAATATCACAGACGGTTACACGATAGAACTGTCCGTGATATGGCTTCATATCACAAACGGTTGCACGATAGAACCGTCTGTGATATGGTTGTTCTCAAGTTCTATGTTTTGAGCATATTAATTACCATGTATATATTTACATGACATGAAGAAATTACATGTTTATATGTCAATTTTGTCATTTAAATACCGCTGAAAATTTACAGACGGATATTTGTTCCACTAAACCGTCTGTGATATATAGTTCAACTATAATATAGTAACTTCACCTCGAAACTAGATTTTTTTTTATATTGGAATTTACATATGGCCAAACAACGCGGCCAGTCGCTTCTTACAAAGATTCAAAAAAAATAGAATCCTAAATAAACAAAGTTTTTCTAGTGGCGGAGGTAGGCTGCTATCTCCGTCTTGAAAACTTCGTAGGCGGCGACATCGGCACCGGCCGGTTCGTGATCATCAGCGAACGAAGCCCGAAATGCGTCTACCCGCTGACGCGTTTGTTCGAGTCTCTCCCGAAGACCCTCGGATTGTTGAATCAAAAAGAATTGAGCCTATAGGCTCTCTTCCCTTGCTTGAGGGGTCTCGGCATGGTCGATTAAGCAGTCCAAGTGATGACAAGTCTCCTGAAGACGTGCAACGTCGTTGTAGAGGATCACGTCGATGGCGCGGTACACTCGCCGGAAGTGGGAGATCACCTAGAAGACGCGGCGGAGGAGGATGTCAAGACTACGGAAGGTGGTCGTTACCTGCTCCTGCAAATCCTCGGCTAGAGAGGTGAAGACACTGTTGTAACAGTGTCCTTCCGCGGCATCCGCCAACGTACGGCCGGAGAGGTGCTTATACAGCATGGCTAGGAAGGCCATCAATGCCGGCGACAATAAAACAGAAGAGGGAGCCATTTCTGCTTTAGAAGTGTGTGTGTGTGTGTGTATTATAGAGTTATATGTGGGGATGATTTTCGATGGCGGATGATCCTTTTTATAAAACAAGGAATAAATTCGGCGCGTGAGACGAAGAGAAGCATCGGGGAGCCGAAGCGTCATTGATGCGACGAAGAAACTCAACATGCGACGACGAAACTCACCGGGAACTGTAGCGATATTATAACAGACGGTTCGTGTTAAGAATCGTCTGTGAAATATCACAGACGGTTGTTTGTTGAAAATCGTCTGTGATATTTCAAAATATCTCACAAACGGATATTGTTAAGAACCGTCTGTGATACTTCACAGACAATTTTCATCATGAAACGTCTGTGATATTACCTCTTCACAGACGGTTTTTAGCGCAGCCAGTGTAACATCCTGATTTTCTAAATCCTTTTTAAATGTGTAAGACAAATTAAAAGTATTTTGTTTTGATGAGAATTCAAAGTTTGGTTCAGTTGGAGTGGTTTGAGTTGTTGATACCTCCTTTCTGGTATGCTCGGCAGATCCTCCCTTAGCCTATCTGTTTTGGGTTATGTAAGGTTTAGACCTTCTCTGTGGCCTAGACGTCCCCAATGGATCTTAAGGTTAGACCTCCCTTGGGGCTCAGACCTTTTCTCACTTGGGCATATCTTTATGTTCGGACCTTTCCCTTTTAGATTGATCACCTTGGACCTCTTTGTTGATTTGAATCTCTTTGGTTCAGACCTCCTTACTGTCCAGACTTCTTCTAAATCTAGACCCCCTGGTTGCCTGGGCACTTTCTTATGCCCAGACCTCTTTTCAGTCGGACCTCCTTGCATCCCATTGGATCCCTTGTGTGCCTTCGAACCTCTTGAGTTCATTCGAACTTCCTTGACATTTCCTCTTGGCCGAAAGGACCTCCTTTGGGTTCATCATAACCGCCAAGGCTTTTGATCTCACCGTAGCGGTTGGAAATCTCATTTGAGTTACCTTGACCCTTGTGACTCCTTTTGGAACTACCTTTTGAGGATCTCCTCCGTAGAGTCCCTCTTTCTTGGAACCCCTCCGTCTGGACCTCTCCTTTGTTTAGATCTAACGGTTCGGACCTCCCCTCACTTTAAATCTAAAGGTCCAGACCTCCCCGTGCATTATCTCTCTGGGGACCTCACCTTCACGTTTGACCTTGGCTGTTGGACCTCCCTCGCGGAGATCCAACCGCCCGGACCTCAACCTGCTCTTGATCCCAACCACGGGACCTTTTTGTGGTTCTCTGGACCTCCTGTCCAAGATCTCTCCGTGGTCTTCTAGACCTGATTCTGGACCTTCTCGCCAAACCTCCTTTGAAGAAATCCTAACCGTCAGGACCTCCTTTTGTGATCCTGACTGTCAGGACCTCCCCATGTCCAGACCTCCTTTGTATGTCTGGACCTCCCCAACCTTTAGACCTCCCTGTCCTTTGGGCCTAGGACCTCCTAAGCCTCTCGAACCTCCTCAAAGACCTCTTCTGCGAGGCAAAACCTCCCTTCTTGACCCGTCTGTTTCTAAATTGACTGGCCCCACTTGCCAGCCTTGGTCATTCTCATTTCCTCCGCCGCGTTAATATCTTGGGCATTTAATGCGTGTCATGTCACATTAAATGCATCCATATACGTGACATTCACTCTGAATTTGGTCACTTAGCTGTACTCTGACATCCTTCCTTGTTCCTTTCCATAGCAACATACATTGTCCTTCCCTCGTACCTTTTACCAAGGTGGTAGTGACACCTGCCCTGTCACTCACCTATCTTTGACCCATTTTTGTACTTATCCTTGATACGTAAGCTCCTAGTTTTCTTCACCCACTTTGGCTATAATTAGTCCCGTGAACCCTACCACATTACCCTTCTCCACGCTCATCATGTTGGCTCTTGCTCAGTGGCTTTCCAGGGAAGACCTTGTTGCCCGACCTCCCTTCATCCATTGTCTCCTTCTTGTCCTGGTAAGTCCTTGGTGATCTGCTCTACTCTTATTCTTGCCGCCACATTAAAATTTGGTGTGTCATTCTCAGGACCTCCTCTTGTGGGTACCTTCTGGATTTCTATGGCTCTTATATGAGGAGCTCCTCCTTGGTCTTTTCGCAAGGAACACTCCCTTTGTCCCTTTTTGGCCAAGCGTAAGGATCATATCTCGGGACCTCCTGTTACATTCTTTGAAATCACTCTTTTGGGGTCTTTTGCTAAAGACCACCTCCTCTGATAGCTTGGACCTCTTCCAAAAGAACCTATTCTAAAATATAGATCTCTCTGTTGGTTAAGTTTTGGATTCCC
The DNA here is from genome assembly GCA_036346405.1 of Phyllostachys edulis. Taxonomy (NCBI): domain Eukaryota; kingdom Viridiplantae; phylum Streptophyta; class Magnoliopsida; order Poales; family Poaceae; genus Phyllostachys; species Phyllostachys edulis. Next base: position 69,614,160 of record CM070558.1, on the reverse strand, counting down.
TCTGGGGTTAAGCTTGGTTTTCTTGTTGATCTCAGTTGGTTCTTTATTTGAGCTTTGTTTGAACTTGCTCTTTTACCCGTGTAGATTGCGAAGACTCCAGGGAGTCTGAGTGTACTGAAGAGGAAGATTCTCAGGATAGTGAGCAAGGCAAGTTACACTTTTGATCATATTACACCCAATAATTCAAATTATTTATGTCATGTTTTAATGTATACTGTATGCCTATTTCTACCAAGTTATTTCAATACCTGTTTTAAATCCATAGCTATGCCTACTTCCTTTGTATGGCCACTGTTAACTTTGGATTAAACATGTTGTCACCATTAGATAAAACTTGGTTAATGCAATAGTGTGAGCCAAGACCATTTGAAAAACATATGCTTAGTCATACTTAGATCAAAAGTATTGATTTGGGGAAATCTTTACCATCATACCAAATACTGTTTTAAATGTTTTCACCATGACATTGGGTTGTCATGGGAGGATGAAAATGTTGCTGGGAAAGCAAAGAAAAGGAAAATGGATATGGACTGGGGCGAATTGGTCTGCTTGGATGGTGCATGTGTATGCACGGGACCATGCCATTTCTATGGCCGGTGCCCAGGGTTTGTGAAAGTCGCCCTAGTCATTTGAGGACCGGTCTTTGAGCGACCAATGCCATGCCTATAATGGGCTATGCCACAATCGTGCAACCACATGTCTCCAGAGTGGGGCGTGGGACCTGACTGAATAATTTGCAAAGTTCTACCACAAGTTGTTCCATTAGAGGTGTGGGAGGTCTTTCATGGCCAATGGTCTTTTATAACCAACTGTTCCTACTGGTGCAAGAGGGGGCTTTCCGCCGGGTTTCTATCCATAAGAAAGTAAAACCTTAGCAAGGAGGAGCTGTGGTGGGACAATGCATTGTAAAGGCCTTGTCATGAGCTCTAGACCTCTTACCTTTGGTAGTGAGAGGTGGCATCGACGGGTGCCGGATAAACTAGAGAAATCATGTCATATGGGTAAAGTGCACAACCTCTGCAGAGTGTAAATCTATTCGAATAGTCGTGTTCGCGGTCATGGACGTGCTGGCAAAGGCTACTCAGAGTTAGATGTTGGTTTTGGGGTTTCCAGAAATGTTTATCAAACTGATTTTTGGGATTTCTATCCCATGGGTTATGGGCAGGGAGCCTTGTGACAGGAGGATATTCTTCACCAACTTGTTGATGAATGTTATCTAACTGAAAATCAAGTTTGAAAAATGAATTTTATCTAATAAATACCTGCTTTGGAACTTAGTATTTGTATTTGAAAGAAACTTGGCTTTGTGCAAATTAACCATACTATGCCATCCATTGATTATCCATATATGCATGTCATCTTGCTAATCCACGGGTGTAACTTGCGAGCACGGTTGTTGTGCTCACTCTTGCTCATTACAATTTTTGCCAGGAGAGGACCTTGACAGTGATGAAGACCAAAGCGATTAGGTTGTGCCTTCTAGTCAGTTGCCTATGGCGTGCTGATGGATCTTTTGTTCTTTTATGCTTTTGTATATATGCTTGGCCCAAGGCCACCTTGTAAATAACTCTGTTGATATTTTGCTATAATAAATATGTGTTTTGGATGTCACCACCTTTGTATTATTGCTGTCAAGAGCTAGCCATGATCCTTAGGACTAGCTCAGGTTGCACAGGGAACCTTGGAGCAAGCCCAGACCTCCACGTCCACTCATGGAATGAACGTGTGTGGCTCTGGGGTGGTCTCAGTCCCCCACGACCTCCTTTGGAGGGTCGCGGGTGGACTTGGGATGCTCTCAGACCTCCACGTTTTTCCCTGGTCTGGCCGTGGTAGCTCTGCGGGGTGCTCCCTGGCTCCAAGACCCTCTCGGGTTTTGTTCTCCTGGACTTCCAGGAGAGATCCTTTCTGGGACCTCTTGGGAGGTCTTGACGGACTTCCCTAGAGACTCAGGAGGACCTTTTGGGAGCCCTAGAGTTGGGTCGTTACAGCCAGTAACACAGACGATCTCTAAACCAAAATCGTCTGTGATTGCATGTAATACAGACGATTTTGATCAATCATGTGCGCCGAATGGCTATCACACCATGCTCTTGCATGCAACAAGAAAAGGGGAGAACGATGTGTCATCAAAACTCATAACTTTGGAGAGGAGGACGTGGGTGGAAGAGATATGTAAGGAAGGGTGGGTGGACGACCGACCGAACGAACGAACGACCGTCGCAGTAGTAAAGTAAAAGAGAATGGAGGATAGCATCGCCAATAGCCAACTTTTCCTGGTACTAGTTACTTAGTACCTAAGCCAGCAGCTCCAAGAACGAGGAGAAAATCGCGCTATTGTTTTTGCAATGCAGGCGATATATCGATCGCGATCCCACGAATGCTTACAACGATACGATGATGGAGTCGATCATCAGGCCCAGCCCGTGGATTTCTAGTCCTGCTAAATAATGTCTCAGCCTTGTAACAATCTAATTAGATGCGGCCCCAAAATGTATAGACTCTGCTACTTTTAATTTCTTTAGATGGGACAGAAACATCATTATACCATTTCAAACAACACGTACGCACTAATTGATTTCACTCAAGGTCAGCAGGGAGTAAGTACAAACGTAGTAATAATCTAGTTTCTGCCGGTTCTATGTCACCGGAATCCTAAACTTCTCCCGAAAAATAAGGTCAAAGTCTTTAATTTGACCCGGCCGAAATGACCTTATATATGCTCTTTCCAATCCAAAAAAAAATCTTTAATTTGACCATGAGAGAAGAAGATGGGTTAAGCTTCCAAAATAGAAAGGATAGAGTGGGGGAGAAGAAAACGCTAAGGGTAATTACGTCATTTGGGAAAAGTTGAGCCACTAGTGGCATTTTTTCTGATAAAGCACAAAAAAAAGACAGTAAGAAAATCCAAAAGTCACGAAACAAAACGTCAGTGGCATAAACCGAATTTCCTGTACGAGATAGCCTAAACTAAACTATTGGTAGTAGGTACGCATTTTCAAAAAAGAAAAGAAAAGTAGGCGATTGGAGGCGAACGTGGCCGCTACGAAACTTTGGAAGCACAAGGCGACGTGTAGAGCGTCCCATCCCCAGGATCAGAATCGGATGGATTAGACGTGCTCGCAGTTGCAGCCGTCCGTGAAGGATCGAGAGGCCACGGATAAACCCTAGGCGGCCGTCACGGGCTATATAAACCATCTCCTCCTCGATCCGCTCCACCCATCCATTCTGCATCACACACCGCCGCCGCGCCCCTTTGACTCTCTCTCTCTCTCTTATCCGATCCTCGGTGATCAGACCGGAGGTAATCTGTTGGATTTTCTTGCGTGTTTTGTGGCACATATATATTGTATCTGATCGATTCGACCCGCTTCTTGTGCTTGATTCGATCTTCATCGCTGATAGCGTTGGATCCCCGAGTCTGTCCGATTCTGCACGTCCGTCGTTATATTAGTTGCTACCATCTGTGTACGATTCATTCAATCGTGTTTTGTAGCTTACCTCGGGCTGTGGATCGGTTAGTTTAACTGCGATTCTCTTCTCGCGTGTGTGTTGTTGAAGCTGCTAGGTAAATCTGATCTGATGATAGATAGATAGGTCTCGACTACTGCTTATTCCCCTAGCCTAGCCGCCTGCCTTATTCAAGTTTAATCACCCCGCAGCAACAGTCTATGTAATAAATAGACTTGTCTAGCTTGTTAGATCTGTGGAAATTAAACCACCCTGCAGCAACAGTTAATTAGTAGGGGATTAGTTTAATTAATTATCATCTGCAAGTTGATTCCTTTAGAAATAGTCACTGTCCTCCTAGTGATCTTCACATGTCTGCAACTTGGAGATGCGACTGACATGTTTGCGGGGCCTTCTGATAATCCTATTGGGTGCTTGCCTTGCCTGCTAATCTAGTGTACTCGGATTATATCATGCTTGGCTACTCGACATGGTTTTCTGGTCTGATGGGTTTATTACGTTAAGAATTGCATTGATCTGTCTATTCTTACATGCCTTTATATCAGCTAGTAGATTGTGTTGATTCACATTTAGCTCTTTTCGGCTGAACTGTCTGAGCATATGGTTTTGTTTTGTTCAAATATCAACTGCCACGCTACCTGTTCTAACCGATCCTCATCCAGTTTTCTTGTTTGCGTGTGACTGGTGCTATCAGAGCTGCTGCTTTTGGGTCGAATTATTCAGACTCTTCGGTTTTCACCACTCCTAGTTGTGTTTTTGCAGTTAGCTAACAGCTCCTGCATCCATGGGTAAGGAGAAGGTTCACATCAACATTGTGGTCATTGGCCATGTCGACTCTGGCAAGTCGACGACCACTGGCCACCTCATCTACAAGCTTGGAGGCATTGACAAGCGTGTGATTGAGAGGTTCGAGAAGGAAGCCGCCGAGATGAACAAGAGGTCGTTCAAGTATGCCTGGGTGCTCGACAAGCTCAAGGCTGAGCGTGAGAGAGGTATCACCATCGATATTGCCCTGTGGAAGTTTGAGACCACCAAGTACTACTGCACTGTCATTGATGCTCCTGGACACCGTGACTTTATCAAGAACATGATCACTGGGACCTCCCAGGCTGATTGTGCTGTGCTTATCATTGACTCCACCACTGGTGGTTTTGAGGCTGGTATCTCCAAGGATGGCCAGACCCGTGAGCATGCTCTCCTTGCTTTCACTCTTGGTGTCAGACAGATGATCTGCTGCTGCAACAAGGTAACGTTTCACAATCGGTGATTTGTCATTTGTGTCTGCTGCATGAGTCTTGCTTATCAACGGATCCAGTTAAATCCTGCCGATGTATGTGCTGTTAGTATATGCATATATCTCATGATGTGCTTCTGCTTCTAGGTAGAGCTGACTACTTCTTTTAACTATTATTTTCCACAATCTCTTTTACCGACTATATGCATGCTATGATAGAGCCGAATATTTCATTTGATAGGTAGCGAATTCATTAGTTTTGTTTGGCGGTAAAAATTCCCATGTTAAGACCAGCGGGAAAAAAAATCCATGTTAAGCTAAATATCTAATTACGCTGCAAGGATATTTTGTGCTTTCCTAAGTGAACCCTTTTTCTTCTTAAGCAGTAATTTTTTTGTTGTTAAATCAATTATGCTGCAAGGATAACTTGTGCTTTCCTCAAGTATCTTGTGCTATTGTTTCTATCATTTGAATTTGCAAGGATACACTTTGCTTCTAATACTGTTGTTTTGTTTAATCTGCAATTGGTTGGAATGGTTGATATGTTTGCATGTTCTTAATGAAAATTCTCTTATTGTGGTTCAGATGGATGCCACCACCCCCAAGTACTCCAAGGCTCGCTATGATGAAATTGTGAAGGAAGTTGGCTCCTACTTGAAGAAGGTGGGCTACAACCCTGACAAGATCCCCTTTGTTCCAATCTCTGGCTTTGAGGGTGACAACATGATTGAGAGGTCCACCAACCTGGACTGGTACAAGGGCCCTACCCTTCTTGAGGCGCTCGACCAGATCAATGAGCCCAAGAGGCCCACAGACAAGCCCCTTCGCCTTCCCCTTCAGGATGTCTACAAGATTGGTGGTATTGGGACTGTCCCAGTGGGCCGTGTTGAGACCGGTATAATCAAGCCTGGTATGGTTGTCACCTTTGGCCCTACTGGCCTGACCACTGAGGTGAAGTCCGTGGAGATGCACCATGAGGCCTTGCAAGAGGCTCTGCCCGGCGACAATGTTGGCTTCAACGTCAAGAACGTCGCTGTGAAGGATCTGAAGCGCGGGTTTGTTGCTTCCAACTCGAAGGATGACCCAGCTAAGGAGGCTGCAAACTTCACCGCACAGGTCATCATCATGAACCACCCTGGTCAGATCGGCAACGGGTACGCCCCTGTGCTGGACTGCCACACGTCTCACATCGCCGTCAAGTTTTCGGAGCTGCTGACCAAGATCGACAGACGATCGGGCAAGGAGCTTGAGAACGCGCCCAAGTTCCTCAAGAACGGTGATGCTGGGTTCGTGAAGATGGTTCCGACCAAGCCCATGGTGGTGGAGACCTTCTCCGAGTACCCTCCCCTTGGTCGGTTTGCTGTGCGTGACATGAGGCAGACGGTGGCCGTTGGTGTGATAAAGAGCGTGGAGAAGAAGGACCCGACCGGTGCCAAGGTGACCAAGGCTGCGGCCAAGAAGAAATGACATGTTCCCCTGATTTCTGCTGCTATGCTGGTGGAGGTATATGAATATGATGCTAGTGTTGTTAGTAAATTTGGAAACTACTCTGTTGTTAGTAAATTTGGAATGGAAACTACTCTTGTTGTTGGTCTATATATGAATATGCCACCTGTCGCAGGTCGAGCAGCTTGCTGTACTGGTAGCAGCTGCAGTATGCTTGGGTTGTGTTGGTGAGAATAGCACATGCTGTGATGAAACAATGCCCTGTTATGTCTACTTTAAAGTTAATTACTATCTAGTTCCTTTTGTAAGGCCAAGGCACCGAAAATCTTCACTCCGAAATGAGCAAGGTGAAGAATACCTATATATGTAACGAACGTGAGCATGTCCTCTTAACATAAGCACATTGTAGATTTTTATGTGTGTAGCAATCACTAAAACTCTAGAGAAAGCTAGATAGGAAGTTGCGGAAACCACCCGAGTCTCTCACAATCTAAGACACTTGGTGGTAGCATATTTTTAGGTATATTAACCTCCGGGTCTACGAAAACAGAAAGCAAAAAACCAACACAAACACATAGGAGAAAATTTATACTGAACAGCAAATCAGTTGGAAGATGCATGTATCGACTTGAAATGAAATAAATTCTTGCCTGTAGCATCGTCCAACAGCGTTTCCATGTCGCTCCCTCCATCTTGAGTTGTAGCACTAGCACACAAAGAACATCATCACTCTTCGCTGGTGTCTGCAAAAAGAATGGAGCAGCTAACATGTCAGTTTCAGTGCCTGTTAAGTTTGAGTTCTGGACGAACCGAAAAAATGTGTTTGGTTGTGATGTCTCTGACCTGCAAGAGTACAGCTTCGTCGTGGACACAGGCTGTGAATCGGACAGACTTTGTGTGAGGCAGGGTCGGGGCTCCGCTATCGCCCTAGAGCAATTGGGTGAACTCTTCGATGGTGTGCCATATTCTGGTAGACGCAGTTGCTGTTACCTACCTCTTGCAGTATTGGCACATGCAAGGACAAAATAAAAACTGTATTTACATCAACCAAACAGAGAAAATTATAGCCACAAATTCAACCAAATAAGGATATTCTTTTTTTTTCAACAACAAATAAGCATATCCAGAGTATGATCTAATTATGTGTTTCCAGTGGTTTCTGAACAGAAAACAGTGAAAAACAACACTATTGCAGTACCTATACTCACAAAGAAGCTCCACCTGCTATTTAAGCAGAACTTTGGGCTCCAATAGAAAAAGATGTGCCGAGAAGGAAATGAATTGACTCTCTCAATGGGCACTATCAACTAAAATCCTATTAGCGATGCTATGTGTACAAACGTTAACATCTTTGCGCATATCTCCAAGTAAATTAAAACCCATGCGCAATTTCACCTTAAACAATATATGCTATGGAAATGTAAATATGGCAATCGTCCATGGGTTCTGATGTTCTGCAGAAGGGATTTACATTTGGAATTATGGAGCCATAACAATATAAATAGGGACGATAATCCATTGGAGCCTTTTGACCGTTGCAAATCATAAAATATGTCACAAATAGAAGGCGCATGTGTGAATTAGAAACCATGGCATCGCAAAAAGTTAGGTAACTCACCAAAAACCACAGCAGGGGATCTTTACAAAATCTATAGGTGCTAACTGCAACCTTACTCATCGGCAATGCTTAATTATACAACTAAAATAAACCTCAATTAGATGTTGTCAATTGCCATGTTCAACAACAAGAACAATAAAGTACAAGCATCAAACATAGGTGTTGACATGTACTTTTACTTACTTGACATTGTAGTCAATGATGAGCGGTTGAGCACACTACACGCATGTCATGATCACGTGCATTTTTTGCCTACGATTTGCAACTTGGCTTGTATTCTAGTTTCCAATGTCCAAAAACCCAATTTGAAACCCTGAATTATAACCCTAACATTTGATAATAAAAAAAAACAACCATCAAGTTGAAAATCCCCTTTTTCTTGAAAGGAATTGAAAAAATGGGGAGGGGGGGGGATTAGAAGTTAGAACAAAGAAGAGGAGAAAGGGAAGGCAGCGACGAGAACCTTGAAGCGAAGGCACCGCATGTGTGGAAGTCGAGAACGGGGGGTAGGGATGCGACGACGATGACGACGTCATCATCGTGGCTGGGCAGAGGTGAGCCAACGTCAAGCGGGGGGGGGAGGGTGCAGGGCGAAGATGTTCTTGCATTTTTTCGCGTGGCTTGGGGAATGGACGAAAGTATGGTGGTCCCACTTATTAGTACTCACCAGCGGCGAGGTGGACTAGTAGGAGGTGGTGGGTTGCAGACTCACCATGTAACATCTCAAAAATGCCAAAAATACAAAAATACGGGATTTTTAAAACTTTTTATGTGATAACTATTGCTATCCCTTTCGCCTGCATTTTTTATACTTATTTGAGCTGCATTTTCACTTTTGCCGGTACAAATGGTGTATGGCAGAAAACCCTAAGTACTAAAACTCTAATTATAGAAACCCTAAATACGGAAACCTTAGTAACATAAAATGCAAAAGTAAAATAAACTTAAAGGTGTTGCCCTTCTAAATATTATGTGAAATGGAAACCCTAAGGTCAAAAAACATAAAAATTCGAAACACAATCCTCTAGATCACCACATGAAAATTTCTTAGCAAAATACTAGAATTTCAAAAATCATCATAACCCTAATTCTTTTCCTGCTTTCCAACACGTTTTTCCTACTCTTTTCTTTTACCTCCTTTCTTCTTATTTCTCTGGTGAGCAGAACCGGCTGTTAGTCGGCCCAATTTCCACCACCTTTCTTTGAATGTAACATCCTGATTTTCTAAATCCTTTTTAAATGTGTAAAACAAATTAAAACTATTTTGTTTTGATGAGAATTCAAAGTTTAGTTCAGTTGGAGAGGTTTGAGTTGTTGTTACTTCCTTTCTGGTATGCTCGGCAGATCCTCCTTTAGCCTATCTCATTTGGGTTATGTAGGGTTTAGACCTTCTCTCTGGCCTAGACCTCCCCAGTGGTTCTTGAGGTTAGACCTCCCTTGGGGCTCAGACCTTTTCTCACTTGGACGTATCTTTATGTCCAGGCCTTTTCCCTTTGAGTTTGATCACTTTGGATCTCTTTGTTGGTTTGAATCTCTTTGGTTCAGACCTCCTTCCTGTCCAGACTTCTTCTAAATCTAGACCCCCTTGTTGCCTGGGCACTCTCTTATGCCCAGACCTCTTTTCAGTCAGGACCTCCTTTGGGTTCATTCTAACCGCCAAGACTTTTGACCTCACCTTAACGGTTGGAAATCTCCTTTGAGTTATCTTGACCCTTGCGACTCCTTTTGGAACTACCTTTTGTGGATCTCCTCCGTGGGATCCCTCTTTCTTGGAACCCCTCCACCTAGACCTCTTCTTTGTCTGGATTTAACGGTTCAGACCTCTCCTCCTTTCGAATCCAAAGGTCCAGACCTCCCCGTGCATTATTTCTCTCTGGGGACCTCACCTTCACGTTTGATCTTGGCTGTTGGACCTCCCTCTCGGAGATCCAACCACCCGGACCTCAACTTGCTTTTGATCCCAACCACGGGACCTCTTTGTAGTTCTCTAGACCTCCTGTCCAAGATCTCTCTGTGGCCTTTTAGACCTGACTCTGGACCTTCTCGCCAGACCTCCCTTGAAGAGATCCTAACCGTTAGGACCTCCTTTTGTTGATCCTGACTGCCAGGACCTCCCCATGTCCAGACCTCCTCGGTATGTCTGGACCTCCCCAACCTTTAGACCTCCTTGTCCTTTGGGCCTAGGACCTCCTAAGCCTCTCGGACCTCCTCAAGGACCTCTCCTGCGGGGCAAGACCTCCCTTCTTGACCCGTCTGTTTCTAAATTGACTGGCCCCACTTGTCAGACTTGATCATTCTCATTTCCTTCGCCACGTTAATATCTTGGGCATTTAATGCATGTCATGTCACATTAAATGCATCCATATACGTGGCGTATACTCTGAATTTGGTCACTTAGCTGTACTCTGACATCCTTCCTTGTTCCTTTCCTTAGCAGCATACGTTGTCCTTTCCTCGTACCTTTTACCAAGGTGGTAGTGACACACCTTACTGTCCTCCCTATCTTTGACCCATTTCTGTACTTATCCTTGATACGTATGCTTCTAGTTTTCTTCACCCACTTCGACTATAATTAGTCCAGAAAACCCTACCACATTACCTTTCTCCACGCTCATCATCTTGGCTCTTGCTCAGTGGCTTTCCAGGGAAGACCTTGTTGCCCCACGACCTCCCCTTCATCCATTGCTTCCTTCTTGTCCCTAGTAAGTCCCTTGGTGATTTGCTCTACTCTTATTCTTGTCACCACATTAAGCTGGTTGTGTCATTCTCAAGACCTCCTCTTGTGGGTTCCTTTTGGATTTCTATGGCCTTTATATGAGGAGCTCTTCCCTTGTCTTTGCGCAAGGAGCATCCCCTTTGACCCTTTCTGGCCATATGCAAGGACCATCTCTCAGGACCTTCCTGTTCTATGGCTTAAATCACTCTTTTGGGGTCTTTTGCTAAAGACCACCTCCTCCTGGTAAGCTTGGACCTCTTCCAAAAGAACATATTCTAAAATATAGATCTCTCCTGTTGGTTGAATCTTGGGTTCCCTCTGGGGTTCGCTTGATTTTTCTTGTTAATCTCAGTGGTTCTTTATTTGAGCTTTGTTTGAACTTGCTCTTTTACCTGTGTAGATTGCGAAGACTCCAAGGAGTCTGAGTGTACTGAAGAGGAAGATTCTCAGGATAGTGAGCAAGGTAAGTTGCACTCTTGATCATATTGCACCCAATAATTCAATTTATTTATGTTTAATTTCAAAGTATAATGCATGCTTATTTATACCAAGTTATTTCAATACCTGTCTTTAAACACATAGTTATGTCTATTTCCTTCATATGACCAACTTTGACATTGAACCAAATTTGTTGTCACCTTAGACAAAATCTGGTTGATACAATAGTGTGAACCAAGAGCCATTCGAAAAACATATGCTTAGTCATGCTTAGACCAAAAGTATTGATTTGGGGAAAATCTTTACCATCATGACCAATTACTGTTTTAAATGTTTTCACCATGACATTGGGTTGTTATGGGAGGATGAAAATGTTGCTGGGAAAGCAAAGAAAAGGAAAATGGAATTGGACTGGGGCGGACTGGTTGCTTGGATGGTGCATGTGTATGCACGGGACCATGCCATTTCTTTGGCCGGTGCCCAGGGTTTGTGAAAGCCGCCCTAGTCATTTGAGGACCAGTCTTTGAGCGACCAATGCCATGCCTATAATGGGCTATGCCACAATCGTGTACCACATGTCTCCAGAATGGGGCGTGGGATCTGGCTGAATAATTTACAAAGTTCTACCACAAGTTGTTCCCTTGGAGGTGTGGGAGGTCTTTTATGGCCAATGGTCTTTTATAACCTATTATTCCCACTGGTGCAAGAGGGGGCTTTCCGCCGGGTTTCTATCCATAGGAAAGTGAAACCTTAGCTAGGAGAAGCTGTGGTGGAGCAATGCATTGTAAAGGCCTTGTCATGAGCTCTAGACCTCTTACCTTTGGTAGTGAGAGGTGGCATTGACGGATGCCCGACAAACTAGAGGACTCATGTCGTGTGGGTAATGTAACGACCCAACTCTAGGGCACCGAGAGATCCTCCATGACCTCTGGAAAGTCCACCAGGACCTCCCAGGAGGTCCATAAAGGACCTCTCGGGCAGTCCACCAAGACCTCCCAGGAGGTCCAACGAGACCTCCTGGAGGTCCAGGAGAACGTGACCCGAGAGTGAGCCTAGGAACCAGGGAGCACCCACGGCCTACCATAGCCACACTTAGGAACGAACGAGGAGGTCCGAGGGCTCACCAAGACCACCCACGACCCTCCAGAGGAGGTCGTGGAGATCTGGGACCTCCTCAGAACTTCACACGCTCATCCCTTTGTGCGGACATAGAGGTCGTAGCCCGCTCCGGGGTCCCCTGTGAAACCCGAGCTAGTCCCAAGGATCATGGCTAGCTCTTCACAGCAACAACATTGATAACATAGCAGCAACATAAGCTTTATTAATAACCAAAGGAGTTGTTTACAAGAAATTTTACAAGCCAAGCAGCAAAGCATAACAAAATGAACACAGAGCCACCCGATACACCACAGAAACCTTTGGAGGGCGCAATCCTAGTCGTCTGGACCATTTGGTCCACCGAGCAGATCACCTTAAAGCTCTCAATTCCTGCTAAAAGATAGCATCAAGCAAGAGTGAGCACAACAACCGTGCTCGCAAGTTACACCCGTCAGATAACAAGATGACATGCATAATGGATATCACAATGGAGGGCTTAATATGGTTGATTTGCATAAAGCCATGTTTCTTTCAAATACATGTATTAAGTTCTAAGGCGATAATACAATAATTAAAATTCATTTCATCAAATCGGTTTTTCGGTTGGATAACATTCATCATAAGATGGTGAAGGATACCCTCGACATTAGGCTCCTGCCCAAACCCATGGGACGGCGGTCCCAAAAGCATTTGAAAAATCATTTCTAGAAATTCCCAAAGTCAACAACTAACTTCAAGTGGCCTTTGCGAAGCACGTCCATGACCGCGACACGGCTATTCAATAGATTTAACTCTGCAGAGGTTGTGCACTTTACCCACACGACATGAGTACTCTAGTTTGTTTGGCATCGCGAGTGCCACCTCTCACTACCGGGTTAAGAGGTCTAGAGCTCATGACAAGGCCTTTACAATGCATTGCTCAACCACGCCTTTCCTTGCTAAGGTTTCACCCCCTGTGGATCGCAATCCGTGGAAGCCCCTCTTGCACCGAGGGGAACAGATGGGTTATAAAAGACCATTGGCCAAACAAGACCTCCCACACCTCCAATGGAGCGACATATGGTAGAGTTTTGCAAATTAATCACCAGTCCCACGCCCCACACTGGAGACATGTGGTTGCACGGTTTTGGCATAGCCCATTATAGGCATGGCATTGGTCGCTCAAAGACCGGTCCTCAAATGACTAGGGCGACTTCCACAAACCCAAGGGCATCGATCTATCATAACGACACGATCCCGTGCATAAACTTGCACCAACCAAGCCAACCAATTCGCCCCAGTCTAAATCCATTTCCTTTTCTTTGCTTCCCCAGCAATACTTTCATACCTCCATGACAACCCAATGTCATGGTTAAAACATTCAAAACAGTTCTTGGTCATGTTGGTAAAGATTTCCCCAAATCAATACTTTTGGTCTAAGCTTAACTAAGCATGAGTTTTTCAAATGATTCCTGGTTCACATTATTGTGTCAACCAGATTTTGCCTAAGGTGACAACAAATTTGGTTCAATGTCAAAGTTGGCCATATGAGAGAAAGTGGTATAACTATGTGTTTAAAGACAGGTATTGAAATAACTTGGTAGAAATAGGCATGCATAATACTTTGAAACAGAACATAAATAAATTGAAATACTGGGTGCAATATGATCAAAAGTGTAACTTGCCTCTTGCTTGATAGCTTAAGATTTTACTCACTCTCACGGCTCTGGCTCTCTGGAAACGTCAAGATCTACACGGTAAGAAAACATATTCAGACCCAGCTCCAAATAAAGAACCAAAAGAGACTCAAGCAAAGAACCAAAAGAACTCCAGAGGAACCCCAAAACTCAATTATTAGAAGAGCATTGTATTTAGAATAGATTCTTTGAAGGTGGTTCCAACTTACTGAGAGGAAGTGGTCTTTTTGACAAAGGACTTCAAAGGAGTGATCTTGACCAAGGAACAGAGGGACCCTGGAAGGTAATCCTTGCGCACGGCCAAGAAGGTCCAGAAGATACTCTATGTGCAGAGATCACAGAGGAGGTCCTCACATAGAAGCCACAGAAGTCCGAGCGAAATCCAAGAAAAGGGGTCCTGGGAAGGATACACCCGTTTATCATGGCAACAAGAACAAGAACTGAGCAGGAGTCGAAATGGTGAGCGTGGTAAACACAGGAATGGAGCAGATTACCAAAGGAACTTACCAGGGACAAGAAGTAATGGATGGAAGGGAAGGTTGTGAGAGCCAAGTCTTCCCTGGACAGCCACTGGACGAAAGCCAGGATGGTGAATGTGAAAAAGGTAAAATGGTAGAGCTCCCTGGACTAACTATAGACAAAAAGGGGTGAAGAAAACTAGAAATACATATGTCAAGGATAAGTATGGAAGTAGGTCAAAGATGGATGAGTGGCAGAGCAGGTGTCACTACCACCTGGTTAAAAAGTACGAGAAAGGACAACTTATGTTGCTTTGGGAAGGGACTAAGAAAAATGTCCAGGGTACGGTTAAGTGACCCAATTCAAAGTAAAACACCACGTATATGGATGCATTTAATGTGACAAGACCGCATTAAATGCTCAATATAATAACGTGGCGGAGGAATTGAGAATGGTTAAGACCGGCGGTGGGGTCGGTCAAATTAGAAACAATCGGGTCAAAGGGGAGGTCTTGCCCATAAGAGAGGTCCTCGAGGAGGTCTAAGAAACTAAGAGGTCTGATATACACAAAGGAGGTCCAAACATGGGGAGGTCCAAATACACATGGAGGAGGTCCACGTGGTCGAGGTTCGGACAACGGACTTCATCAAAGGAGGTCCCGCGACTCAAGGAGGTCTGAAGTGGAGGAGGTCCAGAGATGCGGAGGAGGTCTCGACATGGGAGGTCTGACGATCGGGATCTCTACAAGGGAGGTCAGCAAGGAGGTCCCAAGCCGCTCTAAAAGCCACGGAGAGGTCCCGGACAGAGGTCCAAAGAACTACCAAGAGGTCCGTGGTTAAGATTAAGGACAAGTTGAGGTCGAGGCGGTTGGATCTCCAAGAGGAGGTCCAACACCAAGATCAAACGTGAAGGTGAGGTTCCAAGGAGAGTAATGCACGGGGAGGTCTGGACCTTAGGATTCAAAGTAAGGGGAGGTCCAAACCGTTAGATTCAGAACAAAGGGGGAGGTCCAAATAAACTCGCGTGTCGAAGCAACTCAAAAGAGATTTCCACCCGCTCAAGGTGAGATCAAAGCCTTGGCAATTACGATGAACCCTAAAGAGGTCCCTTCGGCCAAGAAGGAATGCCAAGGGGTTTCAAATGAATTCAGGAGGATCGAAGGCATGTAAGAAATCCACGAGGTTACAAGGAGGTCCGAATAAAAAGAAGTCTGGGCATTGAGAAGTGCTCAGGTGACAAAAGGTCTAGACTTAAGAGAAGTCTGAACAGAAAAGAGGTCTGATCCAAAGAGATTCAAACCAACAAAGAGATTCAAAGTAATCAAACTTAAAGAGAAAGGTCTGAGCGAATGGGAAAGAGGTCCTAAAGAATGGTATTACTGTGAATTGGGGTGGCAATCTGGGATCGCACTAGAAGGACCTTTCCAAAGAGAGGCTACAAGGATCGGGGCTAAAAGGAGTCAAGTGATCACCAAGAGGTTCACCAGAGCATGGAAGGAACTCAAGTGGTTATAAAGGGAGACCTAGACCACGAGGAGGTCTAAGCCGAGAAGGAGATCTGGACGAGGAAGGTCCAAGCACTTAGAAGATCTAGACCTAAATAGGTCCCGATCCTTAGATGATGATCACAAGAGGTCCGAGCAGTTCAGCCTTCACATGGGAGGTCCGACGGCTCGAGGGAAATCGAAGGGGTCCAATTGAGCACAAAGGTGGTTCAATCGAATGCAAAGAAGATCTAATTGGCCACGAGTAGGTTCAAGTGAATTCTTGAGCATTCCGATGAAGCAAGAGGGATACTCAAGCAAAAGATGTGAGGGAGGTCCGGCTAGATCAACCTAGAGGAGGCACAGGCACAAGAATATGCCCAACTGAAGATTGTGGTCTAGGATCAGAAGAGATCCAGACAACAACAGAGGTCAAACAAGGGGGACGGTCTGGACATATAAAAATGTCCAAACAGGATGAAGGAAAAGAAATCCTATCAAGAAAAGGGAGTTCGCTCCAGAGAGCTAGAGCTACATCAAAAGAACCAAACTTTGATTTAGTTGAAGTTTAGATTAGTCATTTTAAACAATCCAGATCCTGAAATTCTCAAGTTAAGCTTTGAATTATCATAAAAAACAAATGGTTCTTTTTATTTCGAAAATTTTCAAAAAGGCTCTGAAAATCAGGGTGTTACAGGTAAAGTGCACAACCTCTGCAGAGTTAAATCTATTCGAATAGCTGTGTCCGTGGTCATGGACGTGCTGGCAAAGGCTACTCAGAGTTAGATGTTGGTTTTGGGTTTTTCAGAAATGTTTATCAAATCTGTTTTGGGATTTCTATCCCATGGGTTTTGGGCAGGGAGTCTTGTGTCAGGAGGGTATCCTTCACCAACTTGTTGATGGATGTTATCCAACTGAAAATCATGTTTAGAAAATGAATTTTATCTATTGAATACCTGCTTTGGAACTTAGTATTTGTATTTGAAAGAAACTTGGCTTTGTGCAAATTAACTATATTATGCCATCCATTGATTATCCATATATGCATGTCATCTTGCTAAATCCACGGGTGTAACTTGCGAGCACGGTTGTTGTGCTCACTCTTGCTCATTACAATTTTTGCCAGGAGAGGACCTTGGCAGTGATGAAGACCAAAGCGATTAGGTTGTGCCTTCCAGTCAGTTGCCTGTGGCGTGCTGATGGACCTTTTGTACTTTTGTGCTTCTGTAGTTATGCTTGGCCCAAGGCCACCTTGTAAACAACCATGTTGATATTTTGCTATAACAAATATGCGTTCTGGATGTCACCACCTTTGTATTATTATTGTGAAGAGCTAGCCATGATCCTTGGGACTAGCTCAGTATGCACAATGAACCTTGGAGCAAGCCCAGTCCTCCACATCCACTCAATGGAAGGAACGTGTGTGGCTCTGGGGTGGTCTCAGTCCTCCACGACCTCCTCTGGAGGGTCGCGGGTGGTCTTGGGATGCCCTCAGACCTCCACGTTTTTTTCCTGGCCTGATTGTGGTAGGTCTTCGGGGTGCTCCCTGGCTCCAAGATCCTCTCGGGTTCTGTTCTCCTGGACTTCCAGGAGGTCCTGATGGACCTCTTGGGAGGTCTTGGTGGACTAACCAAGAGATCCTTTTTGGGATCTCCTGGGAGGTTCTAACGGACTTTCCTGGAGACCCAGGGGGACCTCTTGGGTGCCCTAGGGTTGGGTCGTTACACTGAACCACCTTGGTTCTCTCCTCCCCCGTTCTCTCTTTTCCTCTAGAGCCGCACCAGCTCGCCTCGTCGCCGTCCCATGGCAAGCTTCTTCTGCCATCACTCATCGCCAATGTTGCCTACACGCCTACGCTTGCCACGTCGCTGTAGCCCTGGTGTCCCGCCCGCACCTCGCGCTCAAGCCATCATCGGCTGCAATAAAGGGCTCCAATAGAAAATTTTCAACCAAGTCACATTGGAGGATCTTATAATTGGTATTTAAGTATACTGAAAGTGATTCGTTTAAGTAATATATTGGAAGTGGGAGTACATAGTCCTAGGAGTATGAAACGGGCATCCTATATATATATATATATGATTTTATTTTCATTTTTAATACTTATGTGGTTTTATTTTGTAGTTTTTAATTTTATATAGTTAATTTTATAAGTATATATAAATTTATTTTGGTTTTTAAAATTATATATATATTCTAGGATTTGTTTACATTTTTGTTTTTCAATTTTTCATGTCTTATGGGCTAAATGGCAAAGGTTTTAACGAAGCGACCATTTGAACACTAATAAAATTATTTATTACATTTTCAATATGCTTATCTCATTTTTACAATTTTATATGTATTTATGAATTCTAATTTTTTTTTTCTGATTTTATTTTATTTTATTTGGATTTTTTCCTTATTTTTTTTAAATTTTTAGGCCTAACGGGCTAAGTGGGTCGGAATTGGCCTGTTGGGCTAAACATGCTCGGGTCAGTACTGTCTGAAAGGCCGTCAGGCCGTGCCTGGGCTGCCTTATCTGCACATGGACCGACACAGTACTATCCATTTAGTTTGCGGGCTAGAAGCTAGAATAAACCTTCCGATACGGATCCGTGCCAAATGGACGGACAAATACCAATGCTTCTTGTCAAGATGAAAAAAGAAAAGAAAAGGTGCCGAAGGAAAGTGAAGTGATTCATACCATACGTGCGTGCTGGCATAATGTAATGGGTCCAATCCAATCGAATGAGTATTCAAATTTTCGTTTCGTCTCGCACGAAAAAGAAAAGCACAGCTAGCATATATGCCTTGCTTGCTTCCTTGTCAGCGACACACGACAAATTAAGGCATATCACAGAAAAGGTGAGGTGGACCGTCCCATCCATGTGGATCGGCATGTCCCATCCTCATGTCGGAATGGTTTCTACCACCTAGTTTTCTTTTTCTTCTCATTTAGCGTATTTTTAAAACAGAATAGCAAAATTAGTCAGCACGAACGATACGACAAAATAGTACATATCACACGAATTTGCCGTGACAACCACATGTTAGGGTTGTCATTTTTGTTATTTCATTCGCAGGGGCTAGTTTTGCTATTTTATTTAAAAAACATGTCATTTTTCCCTTTTTCTCTCTTCCCCATCTCCTTGCGATGATATTTTTTTTCTTGTGAATAGAGGGAGTATTATTAAGTTTGTTGTGCCAGAGAGAACTTCCAAAGTTTTAATATATTTTCCTTACCGGCTATTTCGATTCACAAGTAAATCAACCCGAAAAAACAACCACACTGGCACAAGTAAATTATGCATTGGTTTTTTCCTTGCACATGCGGACATGTGTACAGATGTCTCGTAGGTTGACCATAAATTTTAAAAAAAGTTTAAACAATAAAAATGGTTCCATCCTATCCTCGTGGGAAAGCAAAACTTAACTAGGTACTCTCTCCGCTCATAAAAGACATCGTTACGGTCTTCAAAATACAATTTTAATCACTCATTTATTTAGTAATATAGTTAAATAAATTAATGCATTTATAATATTATAAAAGTACTTTTTGTGATAAATTCGCATGTACCATTTTCATGTGTCCAACCTAAGTATATAATGTATGTAGCCTAAAACGACTTAATCTTGTTACCGGATAGATAGAGAGAGGGGACTAAATTCTCTAGAGGAGGGTCTCACCGTGAGGCCCCTTCTATATCATAACTTTCCTTGTCCTTTGGTACTGTTTATAGATAAACGGTGAGATCGATAGTAACTTTTCTTATCTTTTGGTACTGTTTATAGATAGACGGTGGGATCGAGAGACCCTCCTATCTTAAGAAGAATTTTTTATTTTCTAGAGAGGGCTCGGAGTACGTGAAAGGAAATCCCCGTGCCGACAGTTGGGATTAACTAGCACCGCCACCTATCCGTTCCATTCCATCCTTGCCCTCCGTCTTCGTCTTCTTTCCCGGCGACGAGACGAGGCATCCATTCCACTCCCATCCTCAAATGCCAATTGGATTGGAGTACTAACTCCCTCGCCGCGCGTATCCCATCCATTCTCGACGTAGGCCAATTCCTAACTAGTGAGCATAGCAGAGCAGAGGACTCGGCTGAGGAGACGGCGCGAGCAAGAAGGCGATGGGGACATACAAGTGCTGCCTCATCTTCAAGCGCCGCTTCCGCTGGAGCGACGCGCCACCGCCCGACGACGTCCGCGCCCTCTTCACCCAACACGCCGGCGGTGGGCCCCACATGGGCGCCGACGGCCTCCGCCGCTACCTCGACGCCACCGGACACGACGGCCTCGACGATGCCGACGTCGACCGCCTCCTCGACCAGATCCGTCAGGGCCGCGCCCGCATCCCGCGCGTCGGCCGCCCGCTCATCGCCCTCGACGACTTCCACAACCGCTTCCTCTTCTCCCACGACCTCAACCCGCCCAT
This sequence comes from Phyllostachys edulis, assembly GCA_036346405.1. Taxonomy (NCBI): domain Eukaryota; kingdom Viridiplantae; phylum Streptophyta; class Magnoliopsida; order Poales; family Poaceae; genus Phyllostachys; species Phyllostachys edulis. Next base: position 69,594,106 of record CM070558.1, on the reverse strand, counting down.
CCGCCAACAACAGGTCCACCACGACATGACCGCACCGCTCTCCCACTACTTCATATACACCGGCCACAACTCCTACCTCACCGGCAACCAGCTCAGCAGCGACTGCAGCGACATCCCCATCATCAAGGCGCTCCAGAGGGGCGTCAGGGTCATCGAGCTCGACATGTGGCCCAATTCCACAAGGGATGACATCAACATCCTCCACGGCAGGTTCATTGCTGCATCGCTATACCTTTTATCCTTCATTCATCCGTGCCCAAATTGTGTGACTAACATTATCACCGCGTCCAAACTCACTTAAACAGTTGATACGTTTGACAACCAATTCTTCAAGTTCATGTAATCCTAGGTGACGACACTACCAAGATATAAGAGCTTTCTCCTGTAAGCTGACATTCTGTGCTTTTTTTTTATCTTACAAATTCTGAATAGGACATTGACCACCCCAGTTTCATTGATGAAATGCTTGAGATCCATCAAAGAATACGCCTTTGTTGCATCCCAGTATCCTGTTATCATAACTCTGGAAGACCACCTTCCTCCTGATCTCCAGGATAAAGTAGCCAAGGTAGCTGAATTTTGCTTTCTATATATACTCCCTCCCTACTTCTTTAATTGACGTCGTTTAGTTGCGTACAGTACAGCATAGCGTCATATAATTAAAAACGGAGGTAGTATATTTTTTGTTATATCTCCCTCTAGTCGCACTTCTCTAACAGGTACTTCTGACATTTATCTCAGATGGTTATTGAAGTATTTGGCAAGATGATGTACTACCCTGATAAAGAACATCCCAAAGAATTCCCTTCACCTGAAGAGCTCAAGGGCCGTGTCCTCCTATCGACAAAACCCCCAAAAGAGTATCTTGAAGCCCAGGAAGGTGGTACCATCAAAGCGGGTGATGCTGACCTCCATCTCGGCAAAGGAGCTGACGACGATGTGGCATGGGGAAAAGAAGTCCCAGATATTCAGACTGAAATCCAATCTGCTAACAAAGTACTGGTTCCAAGTTCCGCCACATTTCCTGCTCCTTATTTTATTTGGCCCATAGAATATGTTCATCTAGATTTCACCAACACAACTGTATTTGTTCGATCAGCGTGACGATGATGTCTCAGAGCACCAAAGAGACGATGGTGATGAGGAGGAGGAGGAACAGAAAATGCAGCATCTAGCTCCACAGTATGAACGCCTTATTACTATCACAGCAGGAAAGCCAAAGGGTGCTCTGGTTGATGCCTTGAAGAGCGACCCAGACAAAGTTAGGCGGCTCAGTTTGAGCGAGCAAGAACTTGCAAAAGTGGCAGCTCACCATGGTACCGACATTGTGAGGTACGCACACCTAATAAGTAAATGAAATGTCTCTTGTGAACACCATCCTCTTTCCATTAACAACTGAAGGTCAAAGAGGGACAATACAAAGATACCATCTTTCCGTGCACTGAAAAAAAATGCGGTGCTTGAGATTTTCTTTTGTTCCCTCTTGCTGACCGAAGTGCTCAATCTTTTTGTTCCAAACAGGTTCACACAGAGAAACCTACTGAGGATATACCCAAAGGGCACTAGGGTCACTTCATCCAACTATAATCCATTTGTTGGTTGGGTGCACGGTGCTCAGATGGTGGCCTTCAATATGCAGGTGCATTGCTGTTTCTGAGCAATTGATCCCAGTGCGATGGTGTTTCTGTATGTTCCACATTTCCAATTAAGTAAATTCAGCGAGGGAATTAATTTGCGAGATGCAATGGCATTTTAGATTTCATATGAAATGGCATAAATATACATAAATGATCATAGTAGGTTAGTGTGAACTAACTTTCAGATTCTGACATGAGCTCAAGTGCGTTGTATTTTTTGGGGGGAGTATTTGAGCTCAAGTGCGTTGTAATTCAGTCCCGACGACCTCTGACTATTGAAAGCAAGGAGCTGAGAACGTGCATTACAGTCACTAAATTGGTTCTTTGTGTATGCACTATTTAACACGAGAATCTGTACAAAAAGCTTTATAATTTGTGGATCACAAGAAGTCACCAATATGTTTGCATCAATGTGGGCATAATGAGTACTTGCCTAAATTCGAACAGCCTGGAGTTTCTGACTGTTTTTAATTCCAGTTTATTTGATCATATGTTTTTGCCCCATTTCCTACTGACGTGTTACAACGACATGATATTTCTTGCAGGGATATGGAAGAGCCCTTTGGTTAATGCATGGATTTTATAAAGCCAATGGTGGCTGTGGTTATGTGAAGAAACCAGATTTCTTGATGCAGACCGAACCAGAAGTTTTTGATCCAAAAAAATCCCATCCTGTGAAGAAAATATTGAAGGTACGTCTTTTGTTTTTGTTTGCACTAGTTGAAATTCAGAGACAGATGAAGTGCTGCTTTTCAGGTGAAAGTATACATGGGCGATGGTTGGCGGATGGACTTTAAGCAGACATACTTTGATCAATATTCTCCTCCAGATTTTTATGCACGGGTGCGTAGAAATCAGATTTGGCACGCCAATAGTTTACATACAAGCAACAGCAGTGCAACACTCTTATTGAGTGGACTATGACCAAAGCCAAAAGGCCCTAGTAACCACTTGTCTGAAACTGCCTAACCTACTGTTAAGATTGGGAACCTTGATGTGGAGTAAGCCCGACTCTTTGGCATTCAAATTTTAACTTGTATTTCGTTGGCTGACAGGTTGGGATAGCTGGAGTTCCAGATGACTCTGTAATGAAGAGGACCAAGGCAATAGAGGATAACTGGGTGCCGGTCTGGGAAGAGGAGTTCACCTTCAAATTGACCGTGCCGGAGATTGCATTGCTCCGGGTGGAGGTGCACGAGTACGACATGTCTGACAAGGACGACTTCGGCGGCCAGACCGTGCTGCCGGTGGCGGAGCTGCTTCCCGGGATCCGAGCGGTGGCGCTCTACGACCGGAAAGGGATCAAGTTCAAGAACGTGAAGCTTCTCATGCGCTTCGAGCTTGTGTGAGAGGCGATGCATGTACCTGTATGTATGTGCATTATCCTCTGTAAGTAATGTGTGATGGTGTGTGGATATTATCCGTCGTATATGGGATGCGATACTGGTGTGAATATGCATGTATGATTGTATTACCGGTTGTGTTAATTTGTTTGTACATTTTCACGATGTTGTAACAGTTGGTCAACAATTCATTATGTTGTGAGCAACAATAAGGCTACCTCCCTGGCTGCGGCCCATTTATTACGCTCCCCTCCTACACACTGGGACTGGGAGGGTTCTCCTTCCTCCTCCTCTCGTCCAACGTCGGTGAATCGGAGTTATTTAGTGGGTACGTCGTAACGCTGAGTTGGCCAACATCGAAAAAGAGGAGCGATTGATACGAGAGAAGATGGCATCGAGCATGTATAATATCATGCATAAGGATGTACATGCATGCATTCATACGAACAGGAGCGCGAGCGTACAAAGCCAGAGGAGTAAAAACTTGGAGGAGAGATGACCCAGCCGTAGGGAATACGCAGCCGCCAATTTCAAAAGGGGATTTCTACTAAAATCTAGAAGCACTCAAAGTATGAACATGTCCTTCAGCTTTGTCTTGAAAAATTGTTTCATTTGAGGGGTTTCAAAAAAATTAGCCTCATGAGTAAAACCCGATTGGGTCAAGCAAAACCGACCGGGTCGATAAAAACCTGGCCGGGTCAATTGCATCTCCGGTCTTGTGAGTGTGCCCGGCCCAGCAAAGCCTCTGGTTCCAGGTTTTTCTAGTTCAATCCCTGGTCCGATCCGAGTTTTATAACTATGAGAATAGAGGCATGCAACTACATGAGCTATGCATGATTAAAAGTGATTAGTTTCTAAGAACCTTAACAACTTATTATGCTTAATAATTTTCTTCCATTAAAGCACATACTACAATTACGTTCCCTAGGCTATAATTTCTTTGAAGCTTCTATTGTTGATTCTAATGTTTAGGATATCTTAAAAAATCTAAATAGCTTACAAGATACGCAAATTATATTATCAAGCATTTATACAAATTTCAAAATAAATCTAGCCATACAAATGCGTAGGACATCCTGCTAGTTAGATCTAAAATCATTGTCAGTGGGCCTATAAGCTCACTAAGAAATTATTATATGGTGTGTAAAACAACTAATAGCAGATGACCCATGTTCTACAGAGATTTTTGCATAGAAAAACACAAAAAGATTTTATAGGTGAAGCAAAAGCGAGCCAACCTGCAGTAACGCACCATATGACCGAGGTTTCCTCAAGATAGCACATTTCAGGAATCCTGCCCATAATTTAGGGTATTTCCATATCCGCCGTGACAAACGATGACTGAAGTTTCAGAAAAATGTAAACGCACTGCAACTAAAATCCTCTTCAATTATTAAAGTGAAGCACCTGCTTGCTAACAAGGCGTGACATGATCTCCATCACAAAATCCACCTGTAAGGAAGGCTCGCTATCAGATTACAAGATCATGAGTAAGAGTAACAAACCTATAAACTAAGAAATGATTCCTCAAGGTAACAAATATATTAAAGAATTCGAATTCTTAAGGACTTCGACATGTTATCATGGTAATAATGCATAAGTACTGAAGTTCCACTTGACCGAGTCAATAGGATTCATATTAGCACCTGGGATCTGAAATCCCAATCCCCCTTGGCGAGGAAATCAGATCTTGAGATGGTACTGTTCCATCAGTGAGAGTCTGTAAAACCTGTGTGGAGATGCAATATCATGGGTTATAAAAATGCATTCAGATGAAAAGAAATTCACCTGACATATTTTCATGAACCCCTCTTTTCCCTACATGTCTAAGAAGAATTTTGATCAACAGAAGGCAACATATCTTAAAAGGCAAAGAATAGTGAAATTTGCGCCTGCGTGAGGAGTGAAATAACCCGAAATTTCGGATTTTCAAAACTTTTTGAAGTTTTTGCCTTGAATTCGGGTTTCTTTCCCAATTCGGAAGATTTTCTCCACTTTCCGCTTTCCCTTTTCGGCCATCCCGTTTTTCTCTTTTGAAAACGCCTTCTTCCCCGGGCGCTTCTCTCCCCATCTTCTTCTTCACGTCACCGCGCCACACCATCACCTTCGTCTCCGCTCCCATCAGCATCTGCCAGCTCCCGCGCCACGCACCGCCTCCACCGGGCTTCCACCACCTTCACCCGCTCGCCACCTCACCCCGCCACCTTGCCCTCTTCCGGTGCCGCTCACGCTCAGCCATCCACCTCTCCGCCCACGCGCCGCAAGCTCCTTACCCCGTTCCTGCTCCCACCGCCTTCTCCTTTGCTATAAAAGGCCACCCAGAGCACGCTCTCACCTCCGCACCAAATCACACCACCTCCCCTTTGCCCGTTCGTCACCAGCGCCGATGAATTTCCAAGTTTCCCCACCGCCACTGTTCTTCTTCCCCGGTGAACCCGAGGTAAATTCGCTGCACCCATTCTTCCCCTTCCCTTCTACCTCCGGCCTCCAGCTTTATCTTCCTCTCACCACACCGAAGCTTTCCCCTACCTTCCACACCCCTACCCTCGTAGGAGCCTTGCCGGCACCGTGCATCCCCACTGCACCGCCCACGGTGCACGTGGGCAGAGCGCCTCGGGCCACCCCAAGCTCCACCGCCACCACCCCTGAGTTCCCCTTCATCCCCTGATGCTCCTCGGCCAACCAATTTGACCGGAGCTTGGCCGTAGCACCGCCGCCTCCTTCCCCTGCTCTAGCCATGCGCCTCCACAGCCGCACGCCCCTTGCCAAACCCCCTCCTTTCCAGTGAAACCCCAAAATAGAATCCCCACGCCGCCTTGAATCTCCCCGCACCATTCCCCACCGCCACCAGTCACCAGAGCCGCCGGAGCGCCGCCGGTTCTCTTCTTTCCCGGCTCAGGCGCCATGAGCGTGCACTGGCTCAGAGCCGTGAGTAGCTCTAGCCTTTTTGGCCTTGGGCCCAATTGGCCTCTGGCCCAATTGAGTGTTGGGCCTAGCCCAACACTATGCACTTTACTGTTCCAACTCAGCCCATCACTGTTCACAATCGGCCCAAACACTGTTCATCCATTTATCAGCCCACAATATTCATTTCAGCCCAATATTGTTCATATGCATCACTGTCCGAAACCGAAAACAGCAAACCCAACCGAAAACATCACTATTCATCGCATGCCACTATTCACCCCCCAAAACCCTAATTCGATATTATATACCCTTTTCGACCGTTTTGAGCCCGTGAGTCTATTTCTCAACTCCGTTCAGCCAAATTAAGCTCTAAATAAATTCCTACCATCCCACGCCACCTTACTTTATGTTTTTTTTTCCGAATTTCTTTACTTGCATGTTGTTCCCAGCTCATTCCTTGTCGAGCTAGGTATTTTATTTTATTTTGCGTTAGGTCACGACTTCGACGACCAAGCTCCAGAAGACACCGGACAAGACAAATTATTAGAAGACTTTGTGCAAGGAGGCAAGTCGCATACTTTCATTACCGTACTTGTGCCAATTACTTTAAATATTGAAATAATACTTTTGAATGCCATGAAAAATAGATAAATCATGTTACCCCACATACAAACCCACCTAGCTCTTGTAGGCCATATTCACCTTGACAAATTTACATAACATAATAGCTATATAACTAGCTTTGTCACACAAATGTGTTTATAAATCCTGTAAAAGCAGTATTGGCTATTCGCCAATGGTTTGGTGGGAAGTTGAGGGTTGAGATCAGGAGGTTGGACAACCCAATAGAATGATAAAAGTGAGTCATCAGAAAGGCATGAGGGTGGACGGCCACGAGTTGGTGTTGGTCCATCGCCTCACTGGATGACAAGTAAGGACAAGAAACTTGTGCCAAGTAACAGACACAGAAACCGCTCAACCACAGGTGTGGTCATTCTAACTTGTCTTAGTACATTGCTCTCCCAATTGAATATCTACAAGAAAGGTGTGTGCTCTTGTGTGATAGAGCAGCGCAGAACAGGGGTGGGACATGAGTGGGCCTGAAGGGACACTCGTTGGTCTACACAACGGTATGGACCTGTCAGTCTCGGGGCACAAGTTTCACTGTTGGCCGGTGGTCTCCCGAGGGTTGTATTGAGTAGGACCTACCAGGTAGAGACTAAAAAGGTTGAGCAACGAAAAAGCTTTGTTATCTCAGCTCAGTCACACGCTAACGTGTTGCGTGTATATAGCTTGATAGTATGAGCTTGAGATATCTTATGGGTAAAGTTGAGCAACTCTGCAGAGTATAATTAAAGGTATTCGAATACGTCACGCTTCCGGTTAATGAAGCTGTGTTCATGGGTGATTCCAGTACATGAGGCATAAGTAGAGATTTTGAGATGTTAAGTTGGTAATTGCAAATGTTGAGTAATCCCCCCGATTTTATATTTATTTATTTTTTTACTATTTTAAAGATAAACTACTTTAAACCCAAAATGCATCCACATATCACTACAACATGGATATGGATTCTAGGGCGTTTAACTAAACCTGGCGTTTAGCTTAAGTGCCACCGAATAACAATTCCATGGCGTTTATCTTAATTTATGGGCGTTTACTAGGATGGCGTATCAATGTGCCGGAGTAGGATGCACCATGGCACAAATAAGCATCGGCATATTCTTAATTAACAAGGGCATATATTAATGCCGGCTTAGACCATAGACTGACGCTTAATATATGTCAGCCAATGAAGTAAGAAGGGCACATAGCATGTGTCGAGTTAGATCAAGCACGACGTTTATAAGTGCCGAAGATTTGTAAATGTCAGCTTAGACCGTATCCTCTACAGAAATTGAAATTTTAGGCGAGAGAGCAAGTCGGGCGCGGGAGGGCACAAAACCTACTGAATCAGCTATATCCCCTAATCAGCCAATCCCTCAAATCCGCCCGCCTCCTCCCCTTCCTCCTCGCCCGGCCAGCTCCACCCACCGGCCACCGCCTCCACCTCCTCCACCTGCCGCCTCCCCCTCGATCGGCCCCCTCGCCCAGCTCTAGCTTCCACCCGCCGCCTCCCCCTCGCCTAGCTCCACCCGCCGCCTCTATCTCCTCCACCGGCCGCCTCCCCCTCGCCCAGCCTCCACTCGTCGCCTCCACCTCCTCCACCAGCCGCCTCCCCCTCGCCTAGCTCCACCCGCCGCCTCTATCTCCTCCACCGGCCGCCTCCCCCTCGCCCAGCCTCCACTCGTCGCTTCCACCTCCTCCACCAGCCGCCTCCCCCTCGCCTAGCTCCACTCGCCACCTCCACGTCCTCCACCCGCCGTCCCCCCTCGCCCAGCTCCACCCGTCGCCTCCCCTCCTCCACCGGCCACTTCCCCCTCGCCCCCTCACCCAGCTCCATCCGCCGCCTCCACCTCCTCCACCCGCCACCTCCACATCCTCCACCCATCGCCCTCCTCAGCCACCCAGCCGTCCCCAAAGCCACCGGCGACTTCACGGCGACCCTCAACACCACCTCCACCTGCGAGTTCTCCATCCGGGGCTCTTACTCGCTCCGCTACCAGCCCTCCATCACTGGCCGTGTCACTGTCGACCGCCTCAGCAACCTCGAAGGCGTCGCCATCAAGATCCCACATGTTGATGAATCAGGCAGGTTAACAGGCTTGTTCGAAGATTGAAGATGTTTTTTTGAATCCTATGTATGAATGATGTGCTAACAACCTGGTCTGATACTCAAGGTGTCTTATAAATAGTTGTGTATAGTAGCTTGTGATGAGAGTTGCTTTGTTTTCGGACTGCATCTGAGCTAATGTCACTGTTACTTTTGTTGTTTAGATGTAGTGATTGACACAAGGAGTAAACTGAGAAGGAGGCTTTAGTGAAGGTGGTTGCATCGAGTTGCAACTGTCCCGTTGTTGGTGTTATCCTGGTGAGTTAAGATTTGATATGCTTTACACACATTAGCTAAGTATTTTCTATTGTCATAAGTTTGACATTGTAATATGCAATAATTTCTATTTACTAGCAGCACAAAAAATGGACAAGAAATGGATGCATTTACCTAGGCACATAGTCGAGTACCAAAACAGCATCAAGAAATTTATGGAGTTTGCATTTTCCAAGTCAGCAAGAGCCGACAGAATCCGGTTTAGGATATGCCAGGGATCTATCTGGTGCTTTACATGTCATTGGTTGTGGGCTTAATTGGAATTATGCAGACACAGTCCGCATTTCTTTTAAGAATTGTTCACAAGTGTGAGAGGATTCAAGATATGTTTTATTGCTCAAGATATGTTCCTGCTCCATTGACTCAATCTGATTTTGTTTAAGCCTGGAGGATCAAGGAATGTTTGTTATAGCCAGTGAAGATGAGCTCAATGTTCTTACATCTGGATAATCGTTATTGCTTAAAGTATTCCATCAAGGAGGTTTACTATTTCATCTTACACTTCTTCTCTTCCACTTGGCACAGATTCACATATTTTCCTATGATGCAGATTTATGATCAGCGTATATATGACATTACAAATATCCTTGAAGGAATTGGCCTTATGGAAAATGTGCTTAAGAACAGAATCCGTCGGAAGTAATAGGTCTTCTTCCTTTCACCTGTGTCTTCCTGTATTATCATGATAGTCTTATTTCTTTAACCCATTTTTCCTGTATTATTGTGCTAATCCCGCGCAACAGTACTGGCCTGGGATGATTTAGGTTGAAATTAGATAACGTCCTTTCAGTTTTGTAGGTATATGTTCCTATAAATTTGTCATTCTGCCATTTGTTATTCCTATAGAAATTGTCGTACTAATCCTAAATGCACCTGTTTTTTTAGAAATATGGTGCTAGGATAACTATATCGAAGCTCAGTTTTGTATAGCCTCTTTTTCAAACAAAGGTTGGGAATCTTTTTCTGCAGTGAGGAATTGGTAGTATGATTTTCTTTTACTGACTTTCGTTGTACTAGAAAAACCTCGTATGTGTCTTACTAAATCATATGCTTATTGTACTTTAGAAGTTAGCTGTTGAGCTTTAGGAATCGCTATGGCACTATCAAGCATCACTATGTCTATATGTTTTCCCTCTCGCCAACACAGTTGGTCGGCAATTTTCTTACTCACGTGCACTCTTTTATTTTTATGCTGCTTATTCTATTTATAACTTCTCATTGCAGTATAAATCCTCGTCTTGTGCATCGACGGTTCTGAAAGACATTGTCATAGGTGAATGCTTGATGACCCCCACCCCTAGAATTGGGTATATTACTATATTTTTTAGTTCAATGTTGATCTTTCCTAACCCCTTTGCTTGTACATTATTTCATATAATCAGGGGTGCATTGGTTCGTAGGAAATTTCTTTATGGCTTAGTTTGTTTGCTTCCAGTCACTAGTGTTTTCACGGTAAGTTTACAGTCATTTGCTTTGGAAAAGGTGGTGTCAGCTAGCAATCCATAACAGTGCTTTCAATGGGGTTATTTAAATGTATTCTTAAGAGATTGTTATTTTACATTTATTGTTGATTTTACTGCCATCAAGTGTTGATCAAAGACTAAAAAGTATTAGGCATTTTTTTGTGTGCTTGTTATATCATTTGAATAGTTGTGCCAGCTGTCCATTCTAGGTTGCACACAGCTCAGTTGGTTGAGGTCTTCTAATACACTTGTCGAAGCTACTCTCCTATTTGGTCTACTTTGTGACCTAGTACTCCAAATTAAGAAAAAGATGATAAGCTCATGTGCATATTTTAAAGATCCGGAAACCAGCCAAGGATACATCCTGATTACTCAACAGGTTGTTATGTTATGTTCATTGACCATAATATCATTATAAGCTTAATCAAATGATGTGATTGTATGTTGCATTCTTGTTCTTTGCTACATAAGATTCATAATAGCAAAGAATGCCGAATAGATGATATATCTTGGAAATCTACGTGCTTATACATGCAATTTAAATGTATGTGATAGGTATTAAGTCAGTAGACTTTGATGAGATGCCATCATTATTTGACACCATTTATTCATTTGCAGGAACTGCCTTTACCAAACATACCATTTTTTGCATACCATTTTTTGCGGTCCTATTTCGTGCTTATTCTCATTGGAGAGCTCTACAGGTCTTGTTCTAATTGAGAAAGTTATATCTTGTTTGCCTTTCTCAGCATATATGGAGAATTAGAGTGCCATGCCATTTTCTGGTTAACTATGTTGTTGTTTTTTATTTCTTAGGTTTGTCTGATGTTTGTTTTGATATAGGGAAGTGAGAGGCTCCAGTTGCTAGTTTTTGACTGCTCGGATGAATGGGAAATCTTTCTCGAGAAGAAGAAAAAAAAGAGTTCCAAGAAGGATGGCAACCCTTGTGAAAACACACAATATGCTCCTTGGGTAAGTTGACCTTAATTCCAAAATGAGTGAAACCTAAAGGTGATTGTATCCTTGGGACAGTTTTGGACTGGCTACTGAGGCAATTTAATGGACCTGTAGCAATTGGTTATCTTTTGAATTCTTATATGTTGATTGAACTAAAGTGGTTTCACCAGTAATTCTACTTGCACGTATATTAGGATTCTTTTATTTACTACGTAGTAGGCACAATTTGTTTGACCCTGGGGGTGTATGGCATGTCAGCAGATGCCCTTGCATACCAAGACGCACGCATTTTGCGCCCACACACTGTCATCACGAGGCATGGCTAACCATGACTTTATATGGATGGATTTATAGTTATTGCTTTCAATAGTCAGTTTTATAAAGTTGATGAATATATTCTGCCATGCCAGACTACTACATGACAATTATTAAGCAATCCTTGCAATAAGTTATTTTAATATATCTTTCTGTGGATTTTATATAGTTGCTTGTTATGCATCTGATGAATGATAGGTGTATTTAGGCTTACCTGAAATATACAACAATGATTAGGTGTGTATGTGCATCTTATGTGGTAATCACAACATAATGATAAATACAAATCCATGCATCTTGGGCTTACTACTACTTGCTTAAATAGCCTATGTTATCGCTTGGCCATTTTAGAATGTATGGAATGCTAATGCACAACCAATTATACTACATGTGTATAACTCTTGATTACATATGATCTTGTTTTTATTTGTAGGTTGTTCAAAGAGATGGATCATATCTAAATATGTCCAAGCGTGCAACAGATAATAATTATTTGAGATTGTACCTAATTTAGAGTGATTATAAATTTACAAAAATGTCACTTAGTTTTTCTACTCTTTTCTTTCCTTATCCAGATTTTTGCAAGTGATCAGATGATGGATGCAGTTAGTCTCTTTTGCTGGAGGAAGGATAGTAGTGGTGTAAGTCTAGATTATTTTGTGTTAGATAATATGTGATGGATGGATGTTGACTTTATTTTGTGGGCCTGATGATGCCAAATTGATTTAGTAGTAAGCTTTTACTATTAAACACTTGGCTACATATGTTTGGGAAACCAAACTATGGAACTCTAGCAAGAAGGCACAAAGAAATAATTTGTGGCTTTTGCTACCTAGACTTTTCTTTATTTTGGAGGAAACATAAGTACCATGTGTATGAAAGTAGTGTGACATGTAATATCACTTGGGCATGTCTTATGGACCATCTATGAAGTGCGAATTTACTATGCTTGAGGTGTACATGTGTGTACTCATTTTATTTCCGCTATGTATTATTTGATATTTGAGATGAATGTCATGTATGTAATGTATTGACAAGGATGAATGCAAGAATGAAAAAATGGCAGCAAAAGGAACATAGTATCGTGTTGTCGAATATGCCTAATTAATATATGATGCGTAAGGCTAGTGTGGCGTTCGCCAAATGCCGGGGATGATCAAACATGGCGTTTACGTTATGCCAGGGAAGTTATGAATCAACCACGACATTTCCTGTATGCCGGACTTGATCAACCATGGCGTTTAATATATGCCGGGCTTGAGAAACCACGACATTTCCTGTATGCCGGACTTGATCAACCACAATGTTTAATATATGCCGGACTTGATCAATCATGGCATTTAATATATGCCAGACTTGATCAACTATGACGTTTACCATATGCCAGTGATTCCCAAATTGGGACGTCTACTATATGCCAGCATTTGATCAAAGATGGCGTATGTAATCACCCCGGTTGGCTAAATGTCGAAATACTTTTCCCCGACAGCGTTTTCTTTGATGGCCAATAAGCGCCCCAGAAAAGTTTTCAGGGGCATTTAGGCACATATGTTGGCATATATAAACGTCACCACAAACCTACCTTGTTGTAGTGTATACCTGTTATGGTAAACCCTAAACAATCCATTGAACTCCCAGCATGCAATTAATTGGCTTTTCCATGTGGCTTGTTGAGTACGGTTGTGTACTCATTCTTGCAATATCAACGACAAAGGAAACCTGGGAAAACCTCAAGGATCTTGATGAGGAAGGTTTTGGCAGGATCACCAGACGACAGTGATTAATGTTTTTAGGTCTTGACCACGCTCAAGCGTGCTTGTGGTTTGATGTTCTTTTGTCATGTATTATATTAACTTTGGGCTTGGATGCCCGTGTTAGGTTAAAACTGGTTGTTAAGTCTTATCCTTGTGTAATAAAAGTCTGGTTTTTGTTGTAATCGGAAGCTTGCTTGCGATGCTACTTACTTCACAACTGTACATTACAGGCGGTTGTGAAGGGTTTAACGGTCCCAGAATTCGGGGCTATTACAAGGAGGCCTCGACTGTCAACTGGTGGATCTGAGATGATCCCAAGAAGACTAGGAGAGGAGCCTATCATGTGAATCAGAATGGGCACTTGTCGGTGAACTGCCTAGAAGTCATGCAATTTATACGATAAATAAAGGTGCCACTACAGACTGAACAAGAACAAAAAGAATATCTGAGCTAGTGGCATGGCAGAGAATGATAAGCTACAAGGACCTACTTCGCAGCTTGTGGTAGACTACCATATATTGCAAATACATGTCGAAGAAGGGAATGCTTCTGGCAAGGGGCAAGTAAGATACAATTTGCATCCAGTTTGTACAATTCATAAAATCAAACTAAGAGGTTGCGGATCAGTAATCACTAACCATGGTGCACAAAGAAAAATAGAGCGACATCAAATCTTGAGCATCTGCTACTGAAGAAGATAAATTTTCTAAACCACTATCCTTCAGAAAATACAATTCATCCTAATCAGAAAAAGGTAGGGCTATACTTTGCTTGATAAGGAACATAAAAGTTAAACAACGATAATACTCAAGGTATGTTCCAAACCAATATATAATTAAGACACCTACATATCCTACTCATCATATTTGCCAATTTTTATATTTACAATAGTGCATTGGTTTGTCTTTATTTTATCTGTTCTCAAAAGTTCACTAAGATCACTTGGTTGACTTTATGATGAAGTTCAAGGCAATTCTATTTAGGAATCATCTAACGCCGCAAGTAGTTCAAAATAAGTACAAGAATACGCGAAAGAAATTAGAGCATGAGCCAAACCTTGTGTGCTTCACTGTAACATCCCAATTTTCGGGCCTTTTTGAAATTTTCAAAATAAAAATCACCATTTGATTTTTCTTGAATTGTTGAAGCTTAATTTGATATTTCATAAATTAAAAACAATTTAACGTGATTGAATAAAACTCCAACTAACTAAAAATTTGTTTTATTTGTTTTTCTGGTTTTATCTTGCAATTCTTTTTCCAAGATCTTGTTGCTTTTACTTTTAAAGATCTATTTATTTCTTTTCAAGTGTTCCCAAATTTGAGTTTTTTTAAATCTTTAAAAATAAAATAAACCATTTGAATTTTATTGGATTAATTTAAAAGCTTGATTTGAATTTTCGAAAAATGAAAAACATTTTAAGTGATTGAAACAAACTTCAATTAAATCCAAAATTATTTTATTCGATGTATTCTTGTTCCAAAGATTTTTATGGAATTTTCTTTTCTCCTTTTTCTTTTTCTTCTTTTCTTTTTCTTTTTCTTCTTTTCCTTTCTCTGTTCTTCTTCCCAGAGAAAATTGCTTGACTGCTTTTCTGCTGTTGGTTCCTTGCCCATGTTCTTTGCACCCAATGTACCCTTCAAGATCCTGTGCACAAGCCCACGCCTCACAGACCGCCTCACCCATGCCCCCGCCTCGTCTCCACGCTTCAAGACGAGCCCCATGTCGCACCCGTGCCGAGCGCATCACCCGACGAGCCCCATGCCTTGTTGCCCCCTCTCCCCTCTATAAAAGCGACACCAGAAATTTCTTCTTCCTCTCCTCCTCCTCCTCTTCCTCCTCGCCCAAGCCAAGACTCTGGCTTTCCTTCCTTCCCCAACTCCGGTCGGAGCGCCACCTCCTCTGTTCTCCCTCTTCGGCCAACGCTTTGCCAAGCCAAGCGCATCACGGTGTGCCCCTAAGGATCCTCTTCCACCTCCCCGAGTTTCCCCTCTCCTCCTTGCTGGAATCGTACTTTTTTATCGTCGGTCAAAATCCCTTCCATCTTCGTTCCCGATGGCATCAAGCTCTCCCCACCGTCTTTGACACCACCTTTGGATTCACCGCGTCGCATTCTCTACGGTGCTCTCCCTCTCCTCACTGGGTCCTCGCTGGAGCGCTGCAGCCCATGCGCTCTCCCCGGCGTCGATGCCGCCTACGACCACCTTCCAGCGCCGCTGCCACCACCATTGGGTCCACAACTTCCGTGGGGGTCCCATTTTACTCCTTCCCTCTTTGGCGCCACCACCTAGCTCGAGCTCATGTTCTTCTTCTTCTCTGTGTTGTGCTCTGGTGCTTTGTTTGAGTCAATGACATGTGGACCCCATTGTCATACTCACATCCTCTCTCCTTTCTTCATCTCTCTCACTAGGCAGTGGGGCCCTTGTGTCATTCCCTCAATTCTTTTGCTGCGAAAAGAATATCAGAACAAAGGAGATTCCAGGAATATTCTATTATCTGATTTCTATCATATCATGTGATTGAAAACTTCGAGACGTTCGTTCTCTCTCTAGCGTTTCCCAAGAATTCCTGGAACCATCTACCAAAGCACTTTAAACCTTCAACGAAGGTAGGTCGTAGACCTTTAATCATGTCTATCATAGCAAGAAAAGGCTAAACAGTGGGTACAGACTACAAAGTACCCTTTGTCTTGGGAGGAGACCGAAGGGGAGGAGTCAAAGACACAAGGTGAGCATTGATATTGCATTGAGTGTGTGAATGAGATAATGAGGGAAGCCCCCTCTTACATGCCCTTGGGGATTTATTTATAGGGGGCAGGAAGGGATATTTACCTTCTTGCCCTGACAATATATATATAGAGAGAGAGAGGATATTTAAGTACATTTGTCTAAACACACCATATGGACTTGGTCTACACATGTACAGTATCTCTGACGGCACACCGGTATTCCTGATGACCCTGGCGCCCTGCTATGACAACTCCCTGGTCTACGTGGTCTGAGGTTGCGAGGACAGGTCCCGCGGTTTCGAGGGGCAAGCGGACGCAATCGTATCACCCCCGGCCCCTCAGGAGTCAGGATACCCTGGAAGAAGTTGACACGGAGCCGCCACACCAAGGTATAGCCCTCGAGGCGGGCAGACGTCAGGTTACCCGCCGAGGCTATGACCTCGAGGCGGCGGTGGCGGCGTCAAAGCTCAGTGGGCGAAGTCGATGAGGAGCCGCCATGCCGAGGCATGGCCCTCGAGGCGGGCGACGCGTCAAGGCCACCCTGCTGAGGCTACAGCCTCGAGGTGGGTGGTAAGCAGTGGCGAAGCCCGTGTAGGCAAAGTTGATGCGAGCCGCCACACCAAAGCATGGCCCTCGAGGTGAGCGGCGTGTTGGGGCCGTCCCACCGAGGCTACAACCTCGAGGCAGGCAGCGAGCAGCGGTGGAGCCTGTGTGGGCAAAGTCGACGTAGAGCCGCCATATCGAGGCATGTCCCTCGAGGCTGGCGGTGCGTCAGGGTCGCCCCGCCGAGGTGCAACCTCAAGGTGGGCGGTGAGCAGCAGCAGAGCCCGTGTGGGCGAAGTCGACACGGAGCCACCACGCCAAGGCTTAGCCCTCGAGGTGGACGGTAAGTCATGGCAAAGTCGTTGCTACCCTGTTATATTTGATTACTTCTTCGGTGTGACCATTTGTGATGGTCCTATTGGGGGCCAGGTACCGTCCCCCCTTCGGCCGCTCCTAGTGGATAGTGCCCGTGACTTAGAGTGGTGTTAAGGGTTGATGTTTGTTTACCAGAGGAGGCGACTGCTTATTATTATTATTAGGCTTGTTCGGGAGCCCACAACTAGTGGGGGGAGGTGAAGCCGAATGTCGTCCCCCAAGTTTTTTTATTGGGCTCGCTTCGGAGTCCAAGGCTAGCGAGGGGGAGGCGAAGCAGAACGTCGTCCCCCAACTTTTTTTTGATTAGGCTTGCTTGGGAGCCTAAAGCTAGCGAGGGAAAGGTGAAGCAGAACGTCGTCCCCAACTTTTTTTGATTGGTTGGGCTCCGCTTGGGAGCCCACTGCTAGCAAGAGGGAGGCGAAGCCGGACGCCGTTCCCCAACTTTTTTTTGATTGAGCTCCGCTTGGGAGCCCACTGCTAGCGAGGGGGAGGCAAAGCTTGATTGGGCTCCGCTTGCGATCCCACTGCTAGCGAGCGGGAGGTGAAATCGGACGCCATCCCCAAACTTTTTTTGATTGGGCTCCGCTTGGGAGCCCACTGCTAGTGAGGGGGAGCTGAAACCGAACACCGTCCCCCAACTCTTGTTTTTTATTGGGCTCCGCTTGGGAGCCCACTGCTAAAGAGGGAGAGGCGAAGTCGGACACCGTCCCCCAACTCTTTTTGATTGGGCTCACTTTGGAGCCCAAGGCTAGCAAGGGGAAGGCGAAGCAGAACGTCGTCCCCCAATTTTTTTTGATTGGGCTCCGCTTGGGAGCCCATTGCTAGCAAGGAGGAGGCAAAACCGAACGCCGTCCCCAACTTTTTTTTTGATTGAACTCTGCTTGGGAGCCCACTGCTAGCGAGAGGGAGGCAAAGTCGAACCTTCCATTGGTTGCTCTTTCCTAATGATTACCTATCAATCAGTATCCTCAATTGCTCCAGATACTTTTCATGGTTACATGTCCTTTGCAAGTAACTCGTATGACTCCACCTCGAAGTGATACCTCACAACCTTCGAGTTCAAACGACCTTACAAATATTAGATTCTTCTTTAAGCCGAGAATACACCGAACTCCCATCAATGTGCGATGTGCTCCATTATACATCTCCAATGTAACCATTCACACCTCAGTAATTGTATACTCATTGCAATTCGCTGAGTGAACAGTTCCATGTCCTGGGCGTAGAGACCCTTCGTCAAATATCTCCATCGCCGAACATATATGGAAGCAACAACCTGAATATAATTTCCATCCATGAGAAGTATCTGATTGACTAACGAATAGTACATCCTAATCATTTTTAGCTACCGCCACTTAACAAGCTCCCCTCATTTGCTTCAAACTTGGATAGTCCTTTATCATACGACCTTCCTTGTCACACAGATAGCATACACGTGTGCTCTTGCTCTTGCCGTTCTTCTTCCTGAGACTTTTGCTTTTGTCTACAATACCCATGACAGCCAATGGTTGATCACTGAAGGTTGAAGAATCCAATGGCTTCTTTAAGGACTTCGTCTCCAATAGATATGTCACTGTCTCATTAAAGTTGAGAGTGCTTTTCCCGACGAGAATATTCATCACCAATTACTCCCATGATGGTGGTAGAGATGACGCCAATATGACAATCATGTTTTTCTCCTCAATTTTCTCATCCACACTAGTCAATTGTGTGATAAGCTTGTTGAAGACATTGAGATGGTAAACGAACCGTGTGCCTTCCTCCATTCCCAACTTGAACAGTTGCCGCTTTAGCACACACCAGTTTGTCAACGACTTTTCCATATACAATTCTTTTAAGTTACTTCAAAATTTCTTCGGCAAATTACACCAAGTACTTTACCTCATCGGAGAGACATAGACAGATTGTACCAACAACATTCATCTCCATCACCTTCCATCGTTCAACAAACGTCTTTTCCGGTTTGTCCCCTTCAAGAGTATCGATTAACCCTTGATGGACAATGACATCCTTCACCACACATTGCCACACACTAAAATTTCATCCGCCGTCAAATTTCTCCACTTGATTCCATATCGTCGACATCAATCTTGATTTTGTGTCACTTGCGCTTCATCGACCTTCCTGCAAATCAGATGAATCTGGCATTGGCTCTGATACCACTTGTTATACTCTGATACCCCTTCTTATGCGTAGCAACCCCCAGATCGGATCAAAGTTGCGAGATACGGCACGATCATGCACGATATCAAGAACGAAGTAGATGAATCGCGTAAAGAGAACTTAATAACAATGATGAAATAATCTCGACGAGAGAGAAATATTTGGTGAAGCCGACCGCAAATTCCTTAAGCACAACCTCAAAAGAATACAATGGATTGTCGCTCTCTCACAACTCTCTCAAATCTTTTAGGACCCTCGGATCCCTGCCCTATACAAGAATCTAGTGCTAAAAAATAACACAGCCTCTAATCATCTCTTGTGCATCTTGCTTTGAATGAGTTGGTTTGTGGTCTGTATTCTCCATAACCACCCATCATAGCTTATATAGTACCCCTAATTATCCTCCAAAAGGAGGTAGGAATCCTAATTCTATTAGGATTAAGATAGGAATCCTTGTAGAACACAACTCCAAATCCTAATAGGTTAGGTTATGAGTCACCCATACTCAACGGTGGATATACTCATATGTTAGTAGTAGTTATCACTAGCTACTACTAATGCTCCTACCAAAGTTGCAGCTGAAGCATCCGTGTATAATCTTCTTCTTCTTCTTTAATGAAACCACATATACTCTATCCTATTAGTAGTGCAAAGGTACACACTTCTCCTGCCTATTCTCCGGAACATGAAAAAATAGCATCGATGTGTACATATATAGTGAGTAATTTTTTTTACAAGAGTAAACCCAGGTTTTTATAGAAAGCAAATAAAGATTCTTACAAAGAAACAAAAACAAAAGGCTAGGAACACCAGCTTACAATTCAGAGCATACAGTTCAGGGACAGAGAAACAAAAATGACTCAAACTAGGCTATTACAGGAAGATGATCAATGTTATCCAAAGCGCAGAAGCCCTTAACCCAGTCTTCAACTGTCGACAAGAAAGAACTCATCTTATCTTTATCACCCCTTTTGATGAGAACACTCCAATGCTACAAACAAGATAGAAATTTGAAAATCACTTCCATTAGTTGCTACGGCCTTCAAGGGGCAATCTCCCAACCAAACATCCCCCAAAAAGATATACTACGGCCATTCCCAATCTTATACCTTGCACCTAAGCAAATTATTGACATTCTGCACATTCTTCCAAAACTGAGAACCATTTAAAGTTTTGGCCTCTCTGAAAACACCCCTGGGGAAATATTTAGCTTTAATGATCCTAAACCAAAGTTCATTATTAGCTAAGGTTAATTTCCAAATCCATTTGGCTAAAAGACATTAATTCATAACCCTTGTGTTAATAATCCCTAGCCCTCCAAAATCCTTGGGCCTACAAACAGCCCCCCCAATTCACCATATGATACTTAAACTTGTCACTAGCACCCCTCTAGAAAAATTTGGATCTAATAGTATCCATCTTTTTATGCACCTCCTCACTAAATCTATAAAATCTCATAGTGTAAATAGGGAGGCTGCTCAACCTACTATTAACCAAAATTAATACTTCACTCCTGTGATAATTAATTTTCAAACCAGACATCCATTCAAAATAATAAAGCAGAAACTTAAGGTGCAGAAAACATTCATCCTCATTCTAGCATAATCACAGTCAGTGATCCCCTAGGCGGGCACCTAGGCCGCCTAGGCGCTGGGCGAAGCCCCACCGCCGCGCCTTGGTGCCAATCGGCGCCCTAGGCGGGCCGGGTGCCTAGCCGGGCCAAGGCGGTCCCAGGCGGCGCAAGGCGGGGTGCCTCTGCTCTCATCGGGCACCGCTACCTCCTCAGCTCTTCCTCCGGTCCTCCCCGCGGTTCCCCATCGCGAGGCTCCTCCTCCGTGAATCCCTCCCCCCTCCCACGCACCGCCTCCTCCCCGGCCCCAGCTCCACGGCGCCAGCGGCATGGGAGGCTGTCGGAGGTGATAGATTTGTGCGGTAGAGGCGAGAGGGAGAGCGAGCAACGGAGGCGAGAGAGAGAGGGAGAGCGAGCGACGGAGGTGAGAGGGAGAGCGAGCGGCGGAGGCGAGAGAGACCGCGAGAGGATGAGGGAGAGCGAGAGGATAAGGAAGGGGCGAAGGGGACACAGGCTTGGTCGACGTGGGCTGGGCTGGACTAGGCCGAATGTAGGTTTATTTCCTTTCATTTTTTTCCTTTCTCTTTTATTTTTTTCTTCTTTGTTCTCCTCTCCCTCCCTCCCTCCGGCTGCTCTCAGACCACCACCTAGGCGGGCTAGGCACTAGGCGGTCACCCTCCGCCCGCCTTCCGCCTAGGTGAACATTGATTACAGTGTCATCTGCATATTGAAGAATAGGAACCAACCCCCCCCCCCCCCGGAACCAAATGAGACCAAACCTTTATCCTAGGATATATTAATAATCTCTGCTAAAGCATCATCAACTAAACTGAAGAGAAGAGGAGAAAGAGATCTCATTGTCTCAAACCTCTGTAGGTTTTGAAATAAGGTTCAACCTCACCATTAATCTCCACCCCCCCCCCCCCCTCCTCCTCTAACTGAATTCATAACCTGCTTAATCCACTTATCAGAAAAGTTTTTTCTCACCATCACTTCTTCCAAAAAAACTCCAATAAATTTTATCATGTTTCTGCTCTTGATAAAAACATATTGACTATCATTAATTATATTATCAACAATCACCCCTAGCCTATTAGCTAAAAGCTTTGTCAGGATCTTAAAACTGACATTTAACAAACAAATAGATCTGCATTGTTTGATACTGTTAGCCTCTTTGAGTTTAGGAATTAAAGTGATTACTCTAAAATTCAATCTTTTCATATCCAGATCTCCTTTGAAAAAAATCTTTAACCAGATCAAGAAAATGCTTCTTAATCACCCCCCAAAACTCTTTATATATAGTGAGTAATTCAGTTGAGATCTTCACAGGAACTATTGTATATAAGTGTATGGTGTCAAACAATGAGAATAATGCCTATCATCAGGCAAAGTCTTTCGCTCTTTGCTAGCTGTTGTAGCTCTTGTCCAAAGAATCACACACCCGCATGTTTCTTACAAGTGCAATGGATGTACGTACGTACGTAATCTCTTCTAGCCTTCAATCCTCGTAATTAAAGAACTGGCGCATTGCATTCATCCTATTTTACACTGGCAATGTCACGCTAACCTCCGCATTATCTGCTTCGCCGGATGTCATGGAATTGCCAATGCGAGGCAGCAGAGGGCTAGCCGGTCAGGTGATAACGAGCAGCTAGCCTCCCATCCCCGGGGAAGAACTGAAGAAAAAGCCGGACCGTACCACCAATATGCATGCTTGCTGGATGCTGTCAATCGGATGTAGCAGTGATTTTTGGGTCGGTTTGGTAGTAGACTACATCTCCGGTGTCGCTAACGTAGTGGTCGCGCTTCAAGCTCCGTGCCAGTGCACCAAACAGGTGGAATGGGAAAGGGCCAGACTTCTCCGGCTCCCAGTAGTACTTGCCAAGCACTGGCTTGGCTGCCTCAGTCTGCAAAACGGTTACACAACCAGCACCATGGATTGGTTTAGGTAAGGTTCTTGACAAGGCAACGAGATGGGCAGGGAATATTAAGGGATTATTCAATTCTTACCGCCTCTATTAGATGGTAATGCGGGATTTGCGGGAAAAGATGGTGAATCACATGAGTCCCGATGTCGTGATGGATGTTGTTGATCCATCCGTAGTCCCTGTCAAGCGTTGTCAGGCCTCCCCGCAGATAGTTCCATTCCTAATTCACAGAGCAAGAGACCATATTACATACACTATCTCAGTGATTTCATACAACAGTACTACTAGTGTACCAAGTGTTGAATCAATGAAAATCATGAACACGAAGTATTTGACAATCTGAAAGTGACATTCCTATTTGGCAGAAGATAAAAATGCTGTAAGTTTTTCAATTTGTGATTGGGAGGTGCCTGTGGCAGAAGGTAACGGGTGCCTTTTCGACACAAAAGTGTTTTACGTTGAATAACTACCACACATGTAAGGCTATGCACCACACAAAAGATGGAGTGTGAAAGCTGCAGCCAACTTGCATTATCTTCCAATTGCCATGAAAGATGGACCACAATTGGTGATTTCTGTGGCTGGATGTGCCTTTACATTATCTTCCAATTTGTCATGGCGGACTGAAAAAGTCGCTTGTGACATCTGATGTTCGACAAGTCCGTAATTTTGCTATTTTGACTCTTACCAAAATATGGCATCTTCGCCTCTTTTATCAAAGTAAATTAAGTCTGACGTTTGTTCGGACTAATCAATCTCAATAGGCCTTAAGATTTAGTGATGATATGCCTCAGTTTTTTCTCCTGTGGGGTGAAGCCAATTCTGACATAGTGAAGAGCTATCTTCAGTTAGCAATTCTACAAACAGTCATACTGTGCTATGTGCAACTAATTAATAGACCTACACTCGAGACATTAATAGAGCTTTAGCTTACTCGAGTTGAGCTATACTACTGAACAATAGACATTAAGAGAACGAAATAAGCAACACACTAGTTTTTGCACAACTCTGTGCACATTAAGCAATCCAACTCGCAGTTCCGGAAATTTCTATCTCTGTTGGCTAGTTTTACCTTTCCGCGGTACCAGGGAAGCTTGTCTTTGTGGCCGTGATGGTGCAGGTAGGTGACGAAGTCCAGCCACATAACAAAAATCTGCAGCAAAATTCAGCAAAGAAATCTCATAAGCTGCCGACCACCACCCCACCACAGGACACAAACCCAATCCACCTATCCACAGAAATCAGACTTTTCACAGAAACTGAGGCTGCAAATGCAACAAGATCGGGTATCAATGATTACATACCCAGTACGGGACAACGTAGAGTTTGAGCATCTGAAGAGGCCCCGTCACGACGGTGAGCCCAGCGAGAACGCCGACCATGGCCAGCCAGCACGCCGTCGACGTCAGCACGTCCTTCCTCTCGTTGTGTTGGAACAAATCGCTGCTCGGGTGGAAGTGCGAGCCCGACTTCCCTGGACTCCTCGCCCACTGCACAAATTAGTTGAACGCTGACAACATATTCAGCAATCACGTACATTACTAAGCGTCTGTTTCCTCATGAGCAAATTAATCAGCAAAATTAAGTAGGATGGAAGATCCTTCGGGTTCCCTTAAATTAGTTGGTCTCACCAAGTAGAACGGGTATGCAAGCATCGGGAACGGTATTGTGAAGCGAAGCATGCGTGTGACATTGTCCAGGCTCTTGTACAGCCCCTCTGGGAGCTGCGGTTTGCACAACAATCGATTCAAGAAACCACCATGTCAGACTAACGAAATTCCTCAAGAAAGCGAGCAAAGCAAAGCAAGAACTTGGAATGTGGCCTACGTACTGGATGCCACGACTCGTCCTTCTCGACGTGGCCGTGGTTCTGGTGGTGCGTCCTGTGGCTAATCCTCCTGCAGTTGGGTTCAAAGGAGACATTTTTATTGACAGGAAGAACCCAAAGCTACTATGACATTAGAAGCAAGAACATGCGCTGTTCATATATACATACCAGCCGTGGTAAGGCACAAGAATGGAGGAGTGGAGTATGTGGCCGACGACACTGTTCAGCTTGGGGTTGCTTGAGAAGCTCCCGTGCCCGCTGCGGTGTAGCAGCCCAACATCACCATGAAAATTGTGAGTTCAAGACCTGACCTTTGGACAGAAGAAAGTAAGTCAACTTTGAGACTCGCGTACGCACCAGTCGTGGCCGAGGACGAAGAGTGCCCAGAACATGGTGCCCTGCGCTGCCCAGTAGACGGGCCAGGCTAGCCAGCTGTTGAGGCGAGCGGCGGCGGCGGCGAGGCCGAGCACGACGACGACGTCGCGCACGACGTAGCTCATAGACCGCCAGGGGTCCTTGACCCAGCAGTGCTTGGGGATGGCGGCGCGGATCTCCGCCAGCCCGAACGGCGGCGGGGCCCCGGGGTCGAACTCCCCCGGCGAGTCCCAAGAACTGCCAGTGTCATCCTCAGCGGTGGCGAGGCGTGTGGGCGCGGCGACGCCAACGTGGAGGGACAGGCCGCGGCGGGCGGCGGAGAGGGGAGGAGATGGGAGCGCAATGGCGCGGCGAGGGGGGCGGAGGGGGTGGAGGAGGGGCGTGACGCGGCCGTAGCATTCGGAGAGGAGCAGCCGAGCCATTGCTCTTGTGTTGACTAGCCACAGGGAGTAGTAGACTAGTAGCTGCTTCTTGTGTTGATTAGGCCGCGCCAAGGCTGGGCTCTTCTTCTTCCTTGCCGAAGAGGAAGGGAGGGAGGGAAGAGGAAGAGCTGCTTGCTTCTCCGGCGCGGGTTAGGAGTAGTAGTCGGTCGATGGTGGGCCTTGTAGGTGAGTAGTAGTCGACGACCTCGAGTGCAAAAATGTCCAGCGCACGGATTTCTCCTCACCACGTGGTCAGAGTCCGTGCCTCAGAGACGCGACGAGCTTCTGCGCGCCACGTGACCCTAGGAGCACGGACGAGCCGAGCTGTGTCCGTGCCCCACGCGCACAGGCTCGTTGCTCGCCCGCGCTCGCCTGCGCCGGTGCGCACTCGCTCGCCTCCTCGGTCGTGCCGTACCCAATCTTCTTCGCTGGTGAGCTCTAAACCGAGTTATTCACGTCATCTCGTGTGCCTGTGCGTCCTCCACCTTTCCCCCTCTCTATTCGCCCGCTACGTCATCGTGGAGTGCCGCCGCCGCCTCCATCTTCTGCCACGCCGGCGCTGTCGCCCCGCCACCTCGGTTCCTCTCCGGCCTCCCGGAGTCACCCGGCACGACCCCCTCGTCGGCGCCGAGCCCATACTCGCGCCAATTTCCGAAGAACGCTGATGAGCCGCCACCGCTGTTGTGCGCCTGTGTGCCCGACACGCCGTCGTTCCATTTTGCCCCTCGCCGGCTGCCCCCGCGCCGCCGTGTGCTACAACCGCCGCCACCGCTCCTCTATTCCTCCCTCTCCCCTACTAACTGCGGGTCCATCGAGTTGGTGTGCTTGGGGTACAAACTCGAGCCACGTGGCGCACGGAAGCTCGTCGGTACCTCTGAGGCACGAACTCGGGCCACGTGGCGCGTAGAGGAGAAGTCTGTGCCCCTCGGGCACGGACTTGATGCTATTTTTGAATATTTGGCAGATTGAGGGTCAGATTTGCTATTGAGGTCGTCGACAGTGTCAAATTAACCAAAAACTCCTTATAGGTTACTATCCATGTATCCCATCAAGTAGAGGTGGCCAAATCGGCCCTACCAGGCTAACCCGAGGTATGTCACTGTTGACACGGCCCGATGACAAGATGGGCGTCGGACACTGACCAACGCGGTTACCACCCCTCGTCCAATGGGTCAAGATGGCTCGACACGCCAAGATCTGTGTCGAGCACAACCCGGCCCTCCCTAATCTCCTCCGGCCTCTACGCTTCACATCACCCTACTCCTCTTGGCCACGCCACCGCCGTCCCCGTTGTCCCTCCCGTTCAACTCCCTCCTCCTCCACCTCACCGTCGCTCCGGCTCTGGCACCAACCCCCTCAGCGGCGCGCAGCGGCAGAGGAGCCGAGGAGGTAGCGACAACACCGCGGCGGCACTCTGCGAATTTTTGGAATTAAACTGATTGCATCTTCAAGATATCAAAAAGATAAATTATGCATGAATAGTGATTTTACACACACTAGTCGTACCAAAAACACCGCTTTTCCTGCTTTTGCTTCTCTCGGTCTCCCCGCTAGTGATGGCCAAATAGACCGTGCTTCTTGGGTCGGCCCGAAGCTTAGGTCAGGCGTGCGTGTGTGTGTATATATATATATACATGATGGTAGTTTTTGTTGTGTTTCGGTAACTTGTTCAGCTGGGCCCGAGCTGGCTGCGTCTGTGTTGTGGCTGACACGGGAGAGATGAGCAGCTGAGGCCTCGAAGATCAGAAAGAATCATGTTCCTGTTCGTTGTTGTCACCGCCGTTCCTGTACGGCAGCTGCAGTTACTGCAAACCACTAGCATCCAAGTAGCAGGACCAAAAGTACAGCAACTGTTATGTCCGTTAACGCTAGGTTTAAATGGAGATGGCATTATTCGGCTGGAGGCTTCAGAGGATTTGGTTAGGCATGCTAGCTACTCCTGAATCCTGATGGAGACTTGCAATTTGCAAAGCATACTCTATGGACCAAACAAACTGCCATTCGTGGCCAGCAGATAGGGCACGAGGTCATCGTGCAGGGACATAAATTGAAACAACCTGAAAATTCGGAGTTTTCAAAAAAAAATCGAAAACTTTTGGTTGAAATTGAATTTCTTTCCCTTTTCGGCAATTCTCAACCTCTTCCCGCTTTCCCTTTTCGGCCTCTCTGCTTTCCCCAACCCAGAGACGCATTCTTTCTCTTGCGCCACCGTCTCACTCACTGCCGCCACCACCCCCAAAAACCAAGAACCCGGCTCCAAAAATCCAATCCCGTGAAAAAAAAACCAAGGGGAGAGGCACCTACCTGGTGAAATCTCCCCGCTTCTTCCTCTCTGCATTGCCGCCACCGACGCCGAGTCTTTGTCGGTCTCTTCGCTTTTGCCTCTCTCGCCTCGCTTGATAGCTGAAGGGCGCTCGTTTTCGACCAAGCGCCCCAAAGGCCTTTAAAGGCCCGGGCGAATTGGGCCGACCCAATGTGGTAGCCGCCACTGTTCATAAGCCATACACTATTCATTTCAAAACAATGTGCATTACTGTTCAAAGCCCAGTACTTTTCAAAACACTATGCATTAATGTTCACAGCCCAGTACTGTTCATTCATTAAATTCAGCCCATGCACTGCTCATCCAGTGTACTATTCATAACATGGAAACAGTGAATTAGATTACTGTTTCTTAATCAAGACTAGGGGTAAATTACTGTTCATAATCTATTCTTAAGTATGAACAGTAGGATAGTCACTATTCATCGAAACCCTAAATTGGCATTTTATATCCATTCCGACCGTCTCGAACCCATAAAGCCCATTCTTAGCTCCATTCAGCCATATCAACTCATGTTAAATCTTTTTACCTCTTTAGTTGTTTCTTTATCTCTTTTTATATTTTTGTTGTAGTTGGATTCATTTTCTAGGCTCATTTCTTGTCGAGCTAGGTATTTTATTTGGTTTTTGTGTCTTATGCTAGGTTTCGACGCCGACAAGCCAGCTCAGGACATCACCGGACAAGACACAGAAGCAGCAGGACTTTTTGAGGACTTCGAGCAAGGAGGCAAGTTGCATACCGTGAACATATTGAACCTACATTCCATATAATTCATATTATTATTTTCATTAGTATATTTTAGCCAATTATTTTAATAAAGAAATAATACTTTGGAATGCCATGTTGAATAGATAAAACCCTTCACCCCACATATCAAGCCATCTATTCTTGTAGGCTATATTCACCTTGACATATTTAGTCCACATAAAATAATAGCAAATATTCCGCAATGTCGTACAAAAACTCATTTCTAAACACTGTTAAGGAAGGTTGGCTTTAAGACAATAGGTTTTGGTGGAAAGTTGAGGTTTGAGACCAAAAGGATGAACAACTCAATATACTTGATAAAAGTGAGACATCGGTGAGATTTGGAGGTGGACGGTCACAAGTTGGTAAATGGTCCATCACCTCACTGGATGTTAAGTAAGGACAAGAACCTTGTGCCAAGTAAACAGACACAGATCTAGCTCAACCACAGACATGGTTTAACCAACTTGACTTAGTACACTGCTCTTCCAATTGAATATCGATAGGCTGTCAACTGCTCTTGTGTAATAAGAGCAGCCGCGGAGTGGGATGAGTTAGGAGTGGACCTATTAGGGCACTCGCTGAACTACACAACGGTATGACCCGTCAGTCTCGAAGTACAGATTCCACCATTGGCCGGTGGTCTCCCGAGGTTGTATGGACCTTGAACCTACCGGGTAGAGACTAGAAAGGTTGAGCAGTGGAAAGGACATTGTTATATCAACTCAATCACACGCTATCTGGTTGCGTATATATAGCTTAACAGTATGAGTACGAGATATCTTGTAGGTAAAGTTGGGCAACTCTGCAAAGTATAAATCAATGATATTCGAATACACCGTGCTTCCGGTTAATGAAGTTGTGTTCATGGGTAATTCCAATATGCAAGGCATAAGTAGGCTTTTATAGATGTTAATTGATAATTTCAGATGTTGTAAACCCTTGTGGCTATATTTATTATTGTTTTACTGTTTTTAATTATTGTCATAAAAATCTGCTTTCAAACTGGTTGTTAAGCCTTAATCTTTGTAATAAAAGTCATCTTTTTTTGTAACGTTTTGTGAAATCGCTTTTGATCGAGCCGCGCGCACAGAGTTTGGGGCTGTTACAGTTCTCCACGAATGTTTCGTTACCGTGATCGAGCCGCGCGCACAGAGCGACCTTAGTGAGGATATTTTCTTCAACAGAAAGTAAGTCTTCCCTTCCCTAGTCCTACATTTGCTTTATCTTTTCTTTTTTTCCCTTTTCCTTTTTGGAAATTTTGGCAGGAGCTCTGCCGTTCTTCATAGCCAGAAGAAGCGGTCACAAAAATAGCTTCATCTTTTTATGATTCTCTCCATTTCGCCTTCTATCAAACTGTGTTCTGAACAATTCGTGGATCGTTCACTCTCTGCAGATCAGAGCTCAGACGGCTAAATTTCCGAGGATTCTACATGATAGGTCTCGAGAAAGGTGGTGAGCTAATAGCCGTGGGCACATTGAGGTACCTGATGATCTTCTCGTGGTCCTGAATCTAGCTCTCTTTTTTTTTCTCTTCTCGTGTTGCGCAGGGTGTATGGAAGGAAAGTTGCAGAGCTGCCTCTTGTTGGGACCCGATTTGCGCATCGTCGACAAGGAATGTGCCACCTTCTGATGAACGAACCGGAGAAGGCATGTTTACTAGTTAAATGCCATTTAGCTCCAAGCATTTTTGTTGATGTATATATCGATCCACTCCCCCTGTTGTTGCTGCTGTGCAGTTACTTTGTCGACTAGGGGTGGAGAGGCTTGTCCTACTCCTACCAGCAGCACCTGAGCTTGCGCAGACATGGACCGGATCCTTTGGTTTCAAAGTGATGAGCCAATCAGATGGATAGGAGTGCACGTTACATTTTAATGGTCTATTGCGGTGCACATATCATCTAGTCACGTAGTAGCCCCCACATGTCTTGTGGTGGTATTTGTACGATCAGGGGGTGATCGATGCTTGAGTCGATAAGGTATACATAGATGCTATTAATTTGAGTCTTTGTTCAGGCGGCCACTACAGTAAATAAGGTCATTTTTTAAGGATTATTTAATCCTAGTATTATGCCAGACTTGCCTCTGGCGGTTATATATACAACTCACAGAAGCTTCTCCTGGATATAAATTAAACACAAATTTTACCCATAATTTAATATACTCGAAGAGCAATTAATCCGTATACTAGATGGATGCTGCTTCTAGACACCGAAGGTCTAGGGGAGCTGTGCTCACATGCATGGTCCTTGATCTAAACTGGACTGTAAATTGCATTGCAGGCAGCTAAGCTAGCTAGCTGGTGATGATCATATAAAACTCTCTCTCTCGTGAATCGCACCGGCTGTCATAAATCGCATCTGTACGTGAAAAAAAAAGTACATGCGGTACACAGTTTGGTTTGTTCAGTGTGTACTGACTGATTAAATTAACATAGCTGGGCCGTAAGTACTAGTATACCTAGCCAGACCGCTTCAAAATTAAATTAAATTGGTGTCCCTCGAACCAATAAATTTTTTTTAGGATCTTCCAATCAAGAAATCGTTCCGATATAGAAGAGAACAAACCTAAGTGGCAAGTACTGCTTTTCGTTATGGGTTGGATTGGATTGGATTGAAGTTTTGCTCTTTGCAACGAGGGGAGGGGTTTGCCTTGGTTTGAATATCAAAAGTTAAGTACCTCTCAGATCAGAGAGAAGAGAGGAGAAGAGAAGAGAAGAATATCAAAAGTTGTTGGTAGTGGGGTGGAGTGGGCTGGGTATTGGAAAAATATGTAGTAGTGTACGTATATATCCACACAAACCAATAACATTCCACTGTTCCTACGTGTACAAGGAATGCGAGTGTCGCTTCTCTACGGTTACACTCCATAATTACTCGTATATATACATATTCCCGTCCGTCCGGTAGAATTCTTTTTATTATTTAATCTCTTTTAAAATTATTTTAAAGATAACATCTTCTTAACTTTATTTCCAATTTTAACCTATTTAGTCACGCTATGGTCCGTGACGTGACTAAATCAGTCTTGTCCACGCCATTTAATCATGCGCAGAACTAAATCAGGTTTGTCACGCTACTCTTCTTGGCGTGATAGGACCTAGCCAAAAAACGGACGCGTTCAAAGGGGTCAATAGCGTGACAGCACAATTTAATCACGTCACGAGCGATGGCTTGACCAAAAAGATCAGAATTGGGAATAAAGTAAAAAAAAAAAGAGACTATCTTTAAAATATTTTTAAAAAAAATTAAAAAATAATAAAGGTTCGATCCGTACGTTGACATGGAGAAGGAGCCTACGTACTCATACCTACCTAGCTTCATGTACTCACCAAACGTACGCACGCACGCGCATATATATATATATATATATATATATAGGACGCCCGTTTCGTACTCCCGGGAGTATGTACTCCCATACCTCCCTACCGTTGATCTACTTTGAGATGGAAGCCAACTAAACGGGTTCTTGGGTATTGGATACCTCTGTTAGTAGGCTAATTGTCCAGTGGAAAAAGAAAATACCTTTTATTTTCTTTAATCGCTGCATGCATGCAAAATCAAAACGAGATTAGGTGGAAGTATGGAACCGCCCAATTCAAAACTTGAAGTGCTAACGATACTACTAGTTGAAGAAGTATTCGGCGTTATCGTCCAACCAAATTAGTAGTATATATGTTTCTCAAAGAAGTATCTGCTTTAGGAGAATATAAAAAGTAGTATGCTTCAATCAAAATCGTTATGTGGTACCAAGCAATCAAGAAGTATATATCTTTGCTAGCAACGAAGAAGGATATATCGCTTTTAAGTGCTTAGCAAAGGAAAAAGTTCCTCCTTAGCAACGAAAGGAGTATATATTTGCTAAATTTTAACTATGGAAAAGAAGACATCTTCCAAAATCGTAGTACATATGCATCTAGAGTATACCAAGAGACAAGATATAATTCATTGATGTAGTATATCTTGTTTGGTGAGTCTGGATCGGAGTGTGAACCCCACATTTGACTACACCCGTGAATTTCTTGAATTGATTAGGAGTTAGAACACAAAGAATGACCAAAACCAAATTCCTCTCTTCCTCCGCCAATGAAGTCCCCACGAGCTCGATTCGCCCTCCGACCGCCGCTTTGGAACACGGCCGATCAATCCTCGGGATGATGACGCCGCCAGAAGTGTGGACGCCAGAGAGCGCCAAGAGGGACGGTTGTTGAGGCGCCCAGCGCTATGCTGCTAGCGGGAAGGGCAGTTGGAGTGGGCGGGGTCGGTTCCGGAGCTGGTACCAGCCAGAAGCGTGTTTGAGGGCGGTGCAGCAGGAAGCACAGGGTACCAAGGCGTGGGCGTGGGAGGAGGAGAGCGGCGGTGCGCGGGAGGAGGAGGGGGCTGGCCGGGGGAGGAAGGGCGCGGGAGGAGGAGCGGCAAGGCAGGGAGGAGGGGGCGGGCCACATGGGAGGAAGGGCGGGGAGGGGGAGAGGCGGCGGCGGAGGGGGGGAGGAGGGCGGCGGGGAGGAGGGGCGCGGGGCAGGCCAGGGGAGGCGAGGTTGGCGGGAGGAGAGAACGCCATCTTGATGAGGACGCAGCGGAATTGCCGAGATTTGGTTCGGTTCGGTGTGATTCCATCAAAATAGGTTGAGGATAAATATTTTTTAGATGAAACGGGTCCGTCGCTTGCAACCCGGTAAGGTGGCAAACAAAGCAATCAGATCAGGGGAGATCGATCCATGGCTAATGGAACCGGGAGTATGTACTCCCGGTGGTACCAAGGCATTTTCCTATATATATATATATATCGATCGATGAGGATGCTGAGTTTAGAGCATCTATAATATTTATTTAGCTTGTTACTAAAAGAAAAGAGAGTACTCAATCTAATAAAAAGAAACAAAGTCTTCTAATAAACTATTTTTTGAGCTTGTGTCTAAGACTTTAATTGCTACAAGTGTGCATGATTATTGATGATCAATAATAAAGTACAACTTTGTGGCCTATATGTTTTAGCTCATTTATCATATCAATAATGAAGTCGGGCTGCACAAATGATCTGATGGATATTTTGCTTTAAGACAGTGGGATCCACAAAACGCGTTTTTAGGTAACAAGTAAGTCTCCAATAGAGTATTTGGTTGCTTCTTGTGTCTTGGTATTAACAATTTACTAGTTTCTTCATCTAGAAACAACCTCATCTTCTCTCTTCCACATCACTTAAATACTGATGTGGCAACCCCTGTAACACCCTGATTTTCAGAGCCTTTTCGAAAAATTATAAAATAAAAGAACAATTTAGTTTTGATGAGAATTCAAAGCTTAACCTGAGAATTTTAGAAGTTGAAGTGTTTAAAATGACTAAACCAAACTTCAACTAATCCAAAGCTTGGTTCTTTTGGTGTTGCTCTAGCTCTCTGGAGCTATTTTTCCTTTTCTTGATAAGGGTTTCCTTTCCTCTATCCTATATTTGAACATTCTTATATGTCCAGACTGTCCCTCTTGTTTGACCTCTGTTGATGTTATCTCCTCCCTGTCTTTTCGGGTCTTTCCTCTCCCCTGGAAATCTCTCTCTACTGAGACCTTTTGTCTAGTCTATCTCGTTGGTCCAGACCCCTTTGGGTGGGACCTCTCTCTAATCTCTCTTTTATAGTTCAGACCTCCTTGAGGTTTAGGCTTCTTTGCGCCTAGACCTCCTCTGAGGTCTCGATCATCCCGGTGGCTTTAAACCACTTTCCTTTTTATTTGGGAACTCTCTTGATAAGATCCTCTCGTGTCCAGACCTTCCCTTTGGTTTGGGCGCTTTGGATCTCTTTGTTGGTTTGAATCTCTTTGGTTGAGACCTCCTTCTTGTGTTCAGACTTTTTCTAAGTTCAGACTTCCCGGGTGATTAGACCCTTTTGTATGCCCAAACTTCCTTACCACTTGGACCCCTCCGTGGTTCTGGACCTCTTCTTTGTCTTGATCTATTTGATGTCTCAGATCTCTTTTTGATCATAGACCTCATTCTTTGTTTGGGTCTACTCTTATGTTAGATCTCCCCTCAAGTCTTTTGCTTGAGTTTTCCCCATGCTCACTGGAACGCCCAGTAATTCACTTGAACCCACTCGTGTCCAATTAGACCTTCTTTGCGTTTGATCGAACCACCCTTGTGCTCAAATTGGACCTCCTCTCGTCCGGATTTCCTTCTCTGCTTAGACCTCCTCGGGGTCTAGGTCTTCTCTCATACTACTTGAGTTCCTTCTATGCTCTTGTGAACCCCTCGGTGATCACTTGGACTCCTTTTCACCTTGACCTTAGTAAACCTTCTCTTTGGAAAAGTCCTCCTAGTGCAATCTGGTATTACGCCCCAACTCATGGTATTACTGCTTTCTAGGACCTCCTCCTTTGCCGATCGTGACCGTTAGAATCTCCCTTGTGAGGTCCTAGCCATCAGATCTCCACCTTTCGATTTGAGCTTGACCTTCGGACCTCCCGTAAGTAGGTCGTTGGACTTCCTGTCCAGAGGACCTCCTCCCGGTTGTGTCTGTTGGACCTCCCTGTCGTTTGACCACATCCTAACCACCCAGACCTCCTCCGAGCAGGTCTAGACCGTTAAGATGTTCCTTGATCGTATCTGAGCCATCCAGACCTCTTTTTGAGATGATCTAAATCACTCCGACCTCCTTTGATCATCTCCGAGCCGCTCAGATCTCCTTCGCTTATTTTCTTGATCGTCAGGACCTCTCCTGGCTTTTGGATCTTGACCGTCAGACCTCCCCCTTGTGAGATCTAACCGTCAGGACTAGCCTTTTGTGGGTCCTGTCCTCAGGACCATCTTGTGGGTATGTCTTTCGGACCTCCTGTCCATGAGACCTCCCCCTTGTGTGTCCTTCAGGACCTCTTCGTGTTCTCTAGGACCTCCCCTTCTGCGGACCCCAACCGTCTGACCTCCCTTGAAGACATCCTAACCGTCAGGACCTCCTCTTGTTGATCCTGATCGTCGGGACCTCCCCATGTCCAGACCTCCTCTGTATGTCTGGACCTCCTCAACCTTTAGACCTCCTTGTCCTTTGGGCCTAGGACCTCCTAAGCCTTTCGGACCTCCTCAAGGATCTCCCCTGCGGGGCAAGACCTCCCTTCTTGACCCGACTGTTTCTAAGTTGACTGGCCCCACTTGCTAGACTTAGTCATTCTCATTTCCTCCGCCACGTTAGTGTATTGGGCATTTAATGTATGTCTTGTCACATTAAATGCATCCATATACGTGGTGTTTACTTTGAATTTGGTCACTTAGCCGTACTCTGACATCCTTCTTTGTTCCTTCCCATAGCAACATATGTTGTCCTTCCTCGTACCTTTTACCCAGGGTGGTGGTGACACTTGTCCTGCCACTCACCTACTTTTGACCCATTTCTATACTTATCCTTGGTACGTATGCTTCTAGTTTTCTTCACCCACTTTGACTATAATCAGCCCAGGGAGCTTTGCCGTATTACCTTCTTTACATTCACTATCTTGACTCTCGTTCGCTGGCCTTCCAGGAAGACCTTGTTGCCACGACCTCCCTCCATCCATTGCCCTTCTTGTCCTGGTAGGTCCTCCGATGGTCCGCTTCACCCTTATTTTTGTCACCACATTGAGCTTGTCGTGTCCTTCACAGGACCTCCCCTAGTGGACATCTTCTCGGATTCTATGGCCCTCGTGTGAGGACCTCCTCTCGACTTTATGTGAAGAACCATTGCCTCGGGACCTCTCTGCCTACTGCTTAAGCCACTCCCTTGGGGTCTTTTGCTAAAGACCACCCTCCTCCAAAGAACCTATTCTAAATACAGTACTCTTCTGTTAATTGAGTTTTGAGGTTCCTCTGGAGTTATTTTGATTCTTTATTTGGAGCTCTGTTGGTTCTTTATTTGATCGTTATTTGAATCTGCTCTTTTGCCGTGTAGATCTTGATGTTTCCAGAGAGCCAGAGCTGTGAGAGAGAGTAGATCCCTAAGCTATCAAGCAAGAGGCAAGTTATACTCTTGATCATATTGCACCCAATAATTCAACTTAATTATGTTCAGTTTCAAAGTGTAATGCATGCTTATGTTTACCAAGTATTTCAATACCTGGTTTAAATTCATAGATATACCTACTTCCTTTGTATGGCCACTGTTGACTTTGGACTAAACTCATTGTCACCTTTAGATCAAACTTGGGTCATGCAATAGTGTGAGCCAAGACCATTTGAAAAACATATGCTCAGTCATGCTTAGACCAAAAGTATTGATTTGGGGAAATCTTTACCATCATGACCAAACACTGTTTTTAAATGTTTTCACCATGACATTGGGGTGTCATGGAAGGATGAAAATATTGCTGGGGAAGCAAAGAAAATGAAAATGGAGATGGCTTTAGACTGGGGCGAATTGGTTGGATTGGTTGGTGCAAGTGTATGCACGGGATCGTGCCTTTATGGTAGATCGATGCCCTTGGGTTTGTGGAAGTCGCCCTAGTCATTTGAGGACCGGTCTTTGAGCGGCCGATGCCAAGCCTATAATGGGCTATGCCACAATCGTGCAACCACATGTCTCGAGAATGGGCGTGGGACTGGTGAGTAATTTGCAAAACTTCACCATATGTTTGCTCCATTGGAGGTGTGGGAGGTCTTATATGGCCAATGGTCTTTTATAACCTCATCGCTCCCATGGTGCAAGAGGGGCTTCATTGGATTGCAGTCCATAGGGGTGAAACCTTAGCAAGGAAAGGCGTGGTGGAGCAATGCATTGTAAAGGCCTTGTCATGAACTCTAGACCTCTTACCTTCTAAGGTGAGAGGTGGCACTCACAAGATGCCAAACAAACTAGAGTACTCATATCGTGTGGGTAAAGTGCACAACCTCTGCAGAGTGAAATCTATTCAATAGCCGTGTCGCGGTCATGGACGTCTTGGCAAAGGCCACTCTGAGTTAGATGTTGGTTTTGGGTTTTTCAGAAATGTTTATCAAATCTGTTTTTGGGATTGCTATCCCATGGGTTGGGCAGGGAGCCTTGCAACAGGAGGGTATCCTTCACCACTTGTGATGAATGAATATCCAACTGAAAATCAAGTTTAGAAAATGAATTTTATCTATTAAGATCCTGCTTTGAAACTTAGTAATTGTATTTGAAAGAAACTTGGCTTTACGCAAATTAACCATATTAAACCCTCCATTGTGATATCCATCTATGCATGTCATTTTGTTATCTAACGGGTGTAACTTGCGAGCACGGTTGTTGTGCTCACTCTTGCTTGATGTTGTCTTTAGCAGGAATTGGAAGCTTTAAGGTGATCTACTCAGTGGACCAAATGGTCCAGATCGACTAGGATTGCGCCCTCCAGCCGGTTGCCTGTGGTGTATCGGGTGGCCCCTGTGTTTATTTTATTATGCTTTGCCTGCTGGCTTGTAAGATCTCTTGTAAACAACTCCTTTGGTTATTAATAAAGCTTGTGTTGTTGCTATGTTACCACTGTTGTTGCTGTGAAGAGCTAGCCATGATCCTTGGGACTAGCTCAGTTCACATAGAGGACCTTGGTGAGCTCCCAGTCCTCCACGTTCACTCAATGGTTGGGTCGTGTGTGGTTCGGTGGTGGCCTCAGTCCTCCACGACCTCCTCTGGTGGTCGCGGGTGGACTTGAGATGCCCACGGATCTCCACGAACACCCTTGGTCTGGCCGTGGCAGGCTCTCAGGTGCTCCCTGGCTCCAAGACCCTCTTGGGTCATGTTCTCCTGGACCTCCTGGGAGGTCTTGGTGGACTGTCCGAGAGGTCCTTTATGGACCTCCTGGGAGGTCTTGATGGACTTTCCAGAAGGTCTTGGAGGACCTCTCGGGTGCCCTGGAGTTGGGTCGTTACAACCCCTTAGTAGCAGCTGACGTGGACTGTTGTAGACACTCTTAGGCGAGAGGTTTAGATGAATTAAAACTGGCCTGCTTGGGGTCGAGGAACCAAAAGCATTAAGACAGCAACTAACTTAACTCGATCTGTTTTGCAAGAGCAAACTAGCTAGTGTACTACTCACGCCCTATACATACATACATACATAGCAATTACCAGCGAGTCCAGGTCAAGTTAATACTACATGGGGACTGACATGCATCTTGGTTTATTCAGAGTCGCGAGCCAGCCAGAGAATTCTATGTCATGTACTATTTCCTTTTGTCTATGGGAATGGGAGTGAAGAGCATGCAAGCACTGAAGAAAGAAATATGCACGCCACGTTTCAGTTTGTTCCCTGAATCTTGATTCCCTTGCACATATATATTGTATCAGATAGAAAAATATTTCGGGGCTGTTTGGTTCATAGCTCAAATATATCATACCAAAATTTTAGTAGTACCCATATAATTTAGCTAGCATTTAGATTGCTACCAATTTTTTGGCTTGCCAATGAAAATTTGGCTGAGCCAATGCATCACAATGCAAAGCCTGGGTGACCATTTTGCTAACCCAAGTTTTGGCTTACTTCCTGCCAATGTTTTGATGACGTGGCAGCAGCCTATTGGCTGCATTTAATGCATTTGTTTATTAATCAGTTTCAAATGATAATATTTCTTAAACAGAGTATCCGATATGCGATCCGTTTGAACCGTTGTGTTCCTTGTCATTTTATTAGGAAAAAAAGACCCATGTTAGCATATTTTGGGGCCAAAAAATATGTCATGTGGGTCAATAGGCTGTGAATTGGTATGGCTACGATTCAAACAACATTTTTTTATCCAGTTTTTGGTATTGCCTGAGTTTCAGCATTACCAAAATTTTGGTATAACTTCCTACGGTCACAAACCAAACAAGCCCTCCTCCTTCTTCATTTTCCATTTTAAGGTAAGATAGGAAATCTTTCTTACAAAACGAATGCAGGTAGGTAGGCCGGTAGGAATACACAACGAAACTACTAGCAGGCAGGCTCGGCTAGAGATGTGGTTTCGTTAGCAATAGCATGCGCACACCAAAAAAAGAAAAGGAATTCAGATTCAGGTCAAGCCAAGCAGCTGAATAGTAAACCCCATCGATCGGGAGTACATTTGGCCTTTCAAGGTGAGGTGAGGAGGAGGTCCAGTAGCTAAGCTACCACTGACTGTTTCAGCGTGTGAACGTCATCATCGTCATATCGATCGGATCGTCCACCCAGTGAAAAAACAAACATATGTACCTACCAATTCTTAATCCATGCATTGTCATCCGTACGAATACGATAGGGAAAAAACGGGATTGATTAATAAGTGGTGATTCAGAATTCAGACTGATGCTGCTGAACAAAGCAGGTTACACTGCATGATCCGGCCACCTAGATGCTGTAACGTCGTGCACACCAAAGTCCACTTCCGTACGTACGTACGCATCTCCCGTCCGTATACCAACTACCAAGTTAAACCTTGAAATGTCGCAAAAGAAACTCTCTGGTCAGTGATCACTTGACGATCGACGGAGTGGTAGAATATTCGCGTGATGATACATCCAAATACATCAACATGAAGAGCAACGAAATTAGATTATATGTAAAGTGTTCCTCGCAGAGACAGAGACAGAGACAGAGAGGGAGGGAGCTTACACTTAATTAGCGCTTAAGGAGTCGTGCAGCTATGCATCCCCCGACTCCACACCCAAAAGTAACAACTCCTTACAAAATACTACCTTTCTTTCAAGCTCCCTAAACTCAGCAACATTTGTACTCTATTTTCTTGGCAAGTACTCCCACCAGTCACAAAATGAAATCGTTTTGGACATGGACACGGTCTCCAAACTATAATTTTGAACATTCATTTATATTGTAATATATTTATAAAACCTACTAAAACTGTAATATTACGCAAGTATTCAAAGTTCATCGTAAAGATTCAAAAATGAATTGATGTCCAAAGTTTATAAGGTTTCATTGCACGTTACCCAAAAACAACTTCTTTTTTTGTGAGTAAAGGGAGTGTTGATTATTTCACCAAGTATCTCTACTGATAAAGTCAATCAAAAAAAAGTTATTGCGATATTTAAATTGTGGCCATTTTTGGTCCCATGTTCATCCAAAAATCCAAATCTAGCCCCCCTACACCCCCCCCCCCAAAAATTCCACTTCTAGCCTCCTTCTCACGCATCTGTCATACTTCGTGCAGCAAAGAAGACACCGCCTCGCATTGCATGCCACCTCGCAGTCAGGTATGGCGCAATAGCTTTTCCTACGCTGTCAGATCTTCTGCGGCCCAGTATAACACACTGTTATGCCCACAGCACAAAGACGCGGAGAAGGGGGCTAGAAGTGGAATTTGGAGGATAGGGGGCTAGATTTGGAATTTTGGTGGACCGGGGGGCAATAGTGCTCAAAATTCACGATATTTCACTTCCTGCCCATACTGTAATAGCAATGAAAAAAGGTCGAATAGTTGTACTAGTACGGTACTATTCGATAAAGGTATGTATACAGTGTACAGTCTAATGTTATTAACTGACGAGGATTCTTTACCAGGTCAACATTTTTTGTCAAAGTTAGAATCTCTGTCAAAACAGGCCCACATATCAGAGGCTCGTTCTATAACAATTATGAATCTACGTCA
The DNA here is from genome assembly GCA_036346405.1 of Phyllostachys edulis. Classification (NCBI taxonomy): domain Eukaryota; kingdom Viridiplantae; phylum Streptophyta; class Magnoliopsida; order Poales; family Poaceae; genus Phyllostachys; species Phyllostachys edulis. Next base: position 69,553,212 of record CM070558.1, on the reverse strand, counting down.
AAACAGGCCCACATATCAGAGGCTCATTCTATAACAATTTTGAATCTATGATCAGTATTTAAAGGAAGTCTAACCTCTTTTACTACGGCCGAACTGGTCGCATGCTAGTTTGGGTCATGAGACGACCAGCTATGGACACCACTCGTTCAGTCATATGGGTTTGGGCCATCCCCGACCAGCAATCTGGTCAGGAGACATGATAGTTTCTCACATGACTAAAGTGGGAGCGGTTATTGACGCATCTGGCAACTTACGACGGTTTAAGACTCAACAGAGGAACGTGCATGAAGATAAAAGACACCTTTAGTGACATTAACTATCATCCATTCGATAGCTATAAAGGGGGTAACTCATGTAGTTTATAAATAGAGATCAACATGTTCATCATTCAACGACTCCATACGATCATTTGATTAACCCTATAACATCCTTATTGTATTTTTATACATTCATTGTGTCCACAGCAAATAAAAGGTCTTCGTTTATATTGTGCCCTTATATCATTTTCCCGAATAAGCTCGATAGGGAAACTCATGTTCCGATCATCGAAAGTTGGCGCTAGAAGGAGGGCGACATCAACTTGAAGTCTGTTGATGCAATGTTCTTGTGTCCTCACCAATGGACAAGGAGAACTCCTTCAATCTTGCCGACTATGCCCATCTCACGTCCGAGAACTAAGTCCCTGAGGAGGCATGCAAAGCTGATGTCCTCTCTTCGACCACCTCCTCTGGCAGAACTAAAACCAAAAAAAATATAGACTTAGTAATGCTTATACTACAAAGTAAAAAAAAATACTTTAAAATAAATGTAGAGAGTAATATACCTCCAGAACTATCCTTGGTCGAGTCATCAGCCCCTTTTAGCATCCAAGCACAGTGAGCCCTTTTCTTCAAGGGGCTGATCTTGTGTTAGAGGAAGTCGTGTATGATCTTCTGACCAGTGAGTCCAGCAGCTACCAGCAAGATGACTATGTCAGCCAATCTTCCCTCTTCTGCTGCAAACTTTAGAGATACCTTCTCACTCTTGACGTCCTAAGCAAACTAGGTTGAAGGAGGGCCTCCGATATACTTCAGGCGACTACCTCCAGGGATTTCAGAATAGAACCACTCCTTCTGGTAGTCCCGCCATGCATCCTTAATAGGGAGAGAGGATATGTTTTTGGATAATTGGTCGTGGAGCTTGAAATAAGTGATATCACAGAACCCCTGGCCTCTATTATTACGGATAAATTAGTAAAGGTGAAAAAGACGAACAAAGGGAGGAATGTTAAGGAAAGCTTTGCAAAGATGTGAAAAGATACTAAGAATTATAATGGAGTTTGGCCCAAGATGGAGGAGCTCTATCCTAAAGTAATCTAGGATATCTACTAGGAACTCACTTTTTTGGCAACTTACGACAGTTGACTTAACGGTTCAAGACCCAAAAGAGGAATGTGCGTGAAGATAAGAGGCGCCTTTTGCAGTATTAACTGTCATCCCTTTAATAGCTATAAAGGAGGTAGCACATGTATTCTGTAAATAGAGATCAACATGTTCATCATTCATTGACTCCATACGATCATTCGATCAATCATGTAACATCTCCATTGTATTTTTATACATTCATTGTGTTCACAGTAATAAAAGAGACTTCGTTTAGATTGTGCTCTCGTATAATTTTTTTGAATAACCTCGACAGGGAATCCTGTGTTCCGATCATCGACATTAACTAATTTTTAGCCTCCATGTATCATTGGTACGTGGACATGCTAGGCTCAACAAATAAATATTGGAATGAGAGGGGGTAATAAGCTGAACCAATGGAGAAGCGTCCACGTACGGTAGATAGAACATATAGACGAGGAAAGTGCTTATTTATTCTCCTCTTAATTGGCTCTCCAGGGTATACCCTCCTTTCTAGTGTAATTGATAATAGGGTAAATTTTTTCAATACTATTGTAATCGTTCGCGAGTTGTAAAATACCATCGCAAACAAGGTTGACTGGGAAATACCATCGCAAACACGAAACACTCTGAAAAATGCCATTGCGTCATATTTTCCATTTGCGAAACACTCTAAAAAACTCGTGAGTTGCTCTGATTTGGTATTTTTGCGGATTTAATCTGTGTTTTCTCGAACTATTCTCTACAAGGGGTAATGTTGGTATTTCTGGAATTTCCTCACTCTAAGAAAGGCTCTAACCACTGTTTTGGATGGAAAACGTGACAGCAATGGCATTTTCTAGAGTTTTTCGTGTTTGCGATGGTATTTTTCAGTCGAACTCATTCGCGATGGTATTTTGCAACTCGTGAACAATTTGCGACGGTACTGAACAAATTTACTCTTGATAATATGCCCTCTCATAGTTGAAATGCCTAAGCATATGCCACTATTAGGATTGAATTGAATGTATTACTACCCGTCCTCCTCCTCTTCCTCACCCCACTGGCTATGGTAGTCATCACCTCTCTCCTCCCATGGCACCACCACTCATCACCATCCAGCTCACATGGTCGCCTTTGGAACTATTGGTTACGACTACCCAAAAAATGCTCCCTTCACTCCCGTCGGTGCCGGATGGAGGATGAGGAAACCACATTGCAGCTCACCGGTGGCCAACGAGACCCCCCTCCAGACCGACGGCGGGGAGATACCAACGGGAAGGGGAGAGACCGATCGAGGCAACACGGCCGCGAATCACGAGCAAGCGGTGGCGACAATGACCTCGCCATCATCTTCAATCAGGAGTCGTTGCGGCCTTGACCTTGCCCTTTGCTTGGCTACAGCGGTAGTGGGAGCGAGCGACGGTGGTGGACAGGGTGCGATAGAGAGGTGAGAAAGGAGGTCGGGGATGTGGATGATTAGGAGATGGGGATGCAGCGGTGGACAAGAATAGGGCATGGCTAGTGGCAGACAGGGGGAGAGGAGTGAAAAGAAGAGGTCGATTGGTAAAAATGTCCATAGTGGTATATCCTCGAGCACTTCCATGTATACTCTAGCCTCTAAAAGAGGATAAATAATCAATTTTCTCCGTATAGATACAGAGATGTTGGTGTATGTAGTACATGTACAGCTCAACCTCTTCCCTCCTGAAGCAAGTAAGTACACTGTATTAGGAGCATCCACATAAAATTTTATAATTTTTTGAACTCCTTTGCTATATTTTAAAAATCATATAAATACCGCTGAAACCCTAATTTCTAGAGGAGAGAGAAGTCATGGGAGCGCGCCATCAAGCGCGCGGTGGCCGTCTGGCAAGCAGAAAGTGTGTTCCTCCCGCCTTCCACCGCGTCTTGGCAGACGATATTTTACAAATTTCGAGCAACGACGAACATTCTTACAGATACAAAACAAAAATACGTCAATACGGCAAAAAAAATACTCTTCCCTCCCGATTTTTTTATTAATTAATCCTTTTTTTAATTTTTTTTAAAAGTTAACCCCCGACGCACTTTATTTCTAATTTCGGAAGAGCTTGTCACGCCACCATTCGTGGCGTGGACAATATATTTATTCATCCACGTCGAGACCAGAGTGGCGTAACTAAAAGTGCTATTTTGGGACTTAATCCGTGGCGTGACAAAGATTGTTTTGTCGCGTCATGGAGTGTTAGCGCGTGATCAAGAGGTCAGATTTAGAAATAAAGTACATCGGGTTAACTTTAAAATAAAAACTAAAAAAGGTTAAATAATAAAAAGAAAGTTCTTCCCTCCCCGGCATGGGCCTCTCTCGGCTCTCGTGCATTTGTGAATTGTACAGATTCCCCATGGGATCTGATGACACCATTGGCATGGCCATGAGAGGAGCAGAGCTTACAAGTACATGTGAATATGTGATGTGACCCACCCTTCCTTGTCTTCCCTCCCCATTCTACTACTGCTGCTGCACCCACCATCCTTCCCTGCTCTCGCAGAGAGAGATCGCGCGTTGCAATTCCGCAGCTCAATCCAATCTCAAAGCTCGCGGGGAGAGAGAGAGAGAGAGAGAGAGGGAGGAGAAATTAAAGGGGAACACAGGATTCCCCCAACGGAAGCAAACATCCAACAAGCCACCCAGTTCCGATTCCGATTCCGGTTCCGATTCCGATTCCGCAGCGCCGATGCAGCAGCGCCGGAAGTCGGCGTTCGCGCCGGCGCCGGCGGCCGCCAAGCAGGCGCCCACTCGCAGGGCCGGCGCGCCGCTCTCGCTGGCGGGCGTCTTCGTCTCCATCTTCCTCGTCGCCACCTTCCTCTACAACGAGGACGTCGTGAAGCACGCCACCGACTCGCCCCTCGCCGGAGGCAGCGGCGCCGCCCGCGCGAGGTCGCCCGACCTCCGGGTCCTCCAGGAGGCCGCCCACCACAAGGTCAACTCCCGCCAGGCCAGGTCAACTCACGACGCAGAGGAGGAGGAGGTGGGTAGCAAGAGCAAGGAGAAGAATAAGGGGAAGGAGGAGCAGCAGCAAGCCGCCCAGGCCCAGCAGGTGGTCCAAATCCTCGACGCGCCCATATCGTCGGACGGCGGCAGCATGAACAGCAGCACCAGGGTTAAGACGGAGAAGGAGAGGATGCGCCCGGCTGCGGCGGTGAGGCCGGCGGAGCCGGGCTGCGACGTGTACAAGGGGTGGTGGGTGTACGACGCGGAGGGGGAGCAGGCGCCCTTGTACCGGGAGGGGGAGTGCGAGTTCCTAACGGAGCAGGTCACCTGCACGCGCAACGGCCGCCGCGACGACTCCTACCAGAAGTGGCGGTGGCAGCCCGCCGACTGCGACCTCCCCAGGTACGATCGATTACCCTCTCTCTCTCCGGCTCCGCCATTCATTTCCATCACCACCCGCCTATGCATTCGATGACTCCCTATCCCTAGTCCCTAGCTAGCTTTCATTGGAATCGATTTCCTCCATCGATTCGATTCGATTCGAACCGATCCGATCCATCACTTGAATTAATTCCATTCCTCGGTGCCATCCATGCGATCGAGCTGGGTTGCATCTTGGTTTCGGAGCGATGGATGGATGGATGGATGATTCATGCTCCACTGCCTACCACTAGGTTCTAGTAAAGATGAGATTGTTATCATCATCTGCTCGGCTCTGAGCCTCTGACTTTTCTTTCTCGAGGCACAAGCTAGTTGCAAATACTGTAACGAACGAACGATGGCGCAGGTTCGACGGCCGGTTGCTGCTGGAGCGGCTTCGGAACAAGCGGCTCATGTTCGTGGGCGATTCGCTGAACCGCAACCAGTGGGAGTCCATGGTGTGCCTCGTCCAGTCCGTCATCCCGCCCGGCCAGAAGACGCTCACCAAGTTCGTCAACAACGGCTCGCTCAACGTCTTCAGAGCGCACGTACGCACTCGACCTAGCTCTTCAGACGCTCTCCATGGATGCCTTGCCCTTGCTCGCTCTCAAGTCTCGTCTCATGCCTGGATCCAATTTGGATCATCTGGTTTTGGTGCAGGAGTACAACGCGACCGTGGAGTTCTACTGGGCGCCGTTCCTGGTGCAGTCCAACTCGGACGACCCGCAGGTGCACAGCGTCCGGGACCGCGTCATCGCGTGGCGATCCATCAGCAAGCACGCCAGGAACTGGAAGGGCGTCGACTACCTCATCTTCAACACCTACATCTGGTGGCTCAACACGTTCGACATCAAAGTCCTGTAAGTATAGTAGACATTGGCTGGCAATGGCATTCTAATTCGACCGACGGGTGATGGATGGATGAAACCAACGAACTCGTGCTGCCTGCACGCAGGAAGGGTGCCAGGGGCAAGTACGCGCTGGTGGACCGGCCGATCGCCTACAGGGGGGTGCTCAAGACGTGGGCAAAGTGGGTGGACAGGCACGTCGACCCCAGCAAAACCATGGTCTTCTTTATGGGCATGTCTCCCAACCACATCACGTAAGTACTTCTTCCCCATCAACCAGCCCTGCCCTGCCCTGCCTCTCTAGCTTAGCTTGCATCAGTTGCATGTCATCTCCCTTTCCTTGCAATTGGAAATACTTCCGTTTCCAATTTCCCATGTTTGCGCCAATGGCAATGACAACTACTACTAGTCTTGGTTGCTAGCGTCACGGGTTGGAATCCAGGAAAGGCTTCTTGCGAAACACTCACTCCAATACTACCCTCCCCTCCTAGTCCTGCCTACTCCATTGATTAGCGATAGAGAAGGAGAAAGAGACAGAGAGCCCCGGACGAAACGTCCTCTCCTCACAGACAAATCAGGGCAGTGGCTTCGCGAGGAAGAGATTGACCACAAGAGATAAACTAGTTAGCTCCTCAACGGGTGACACGCGCTTCTCATTAGGTTAGCTACTAGTTACTAGCCAGCGCGTGTGGAGACCGAGAAACTTCGGAAGGGGAAAGATTAATCCACAGAATTCAATCCTTGGCATGGAAATCAATGTGTGCCAGAGCACATGGGCAGTCCGTTGAATGGTTCCTGCTCCGTGAGCTAACTATTGAGCAGGACGAGGACGAGTCCAGGAGGCTCCGCTTGTATGCCAACTCAGCTCCCCCGGTGGGCTTTTGGTTCAATAGCTACGCATCTTATGTAGCCATCCTTGGTCTCTTCCTGCTGGAAGGGTTCCAACCGAAGGTGATTAATTAAATTCAATACTGGTTTCTATCAGGAGTAACAAAGACATTTCAACAGGACATAATTCGTCAGTAGTGACTTTATACACTTGCGACGATGCAGCTAGAGCACTGACTGGATCGGAGAAACAGACTGGCTAACACAAGGAACCCCTCTCGCAATCACCTCTTTGTCGCTTTCCTCTCTGGTGAATCAACCAAGGGAGACACGTTGTAAACAGCTGTTAAGTGGAGAATTAATAGGAAACAAATAGAACTCCATCCTAGGCCTACGCAGCTTGCTAGCTGCGTATTCCATCCCATCCGGTAATGCTCCGGCCGGTCTCGCTTTTGGCATCGCCTAACAGCAACCAAGCTCGCATGTGATGTAGGCTTGCTTTTGTCTTCACCTTTGTTGATTCTTGTTGGTTTTTTAGCCAATAGCTTCGTTTTGGTTGGCAAGCGCGCTGCTTTCAGCTTTCGCGCACACAACACACCTCCCCCGCCCGCGGCCGTTGGATATTGGTGGGTGGGGGGCTGAATTTATTTCCCATCAAAGGAATCGACAAAGTGGACCATTCTACCAAAAAGAAGGAAGGAAAAACCGAGGCAGTGTGTTTGCAGCTCGTGAGGCAATGATGCTGCTAATTACAATTGTCAGAGCAAGCGGCATCACGACAGTATCAGCACAAACCACGAGAAAGCTATGCCAGGTGTCACATCTGGAATCAGCATTATATATATATATATAGATAGATAGCACCACAGTGAGTCTGAGAGGACCTGAGCTCAGCCAGCCGCATTGCGTTGCATGCTTTGGTGTTGTCTAGCTTTTACAGCCAACTTTAACTTTGATGAAAGTCGTCCACTCCCAATCCCATACTTTGCTGCGATGCGATGGAACCCACCGCCTGCATCAACTGTTGGCCCACGTGTCTGCAGCTATCGCAAAAGCTAAGGAGAGCATCTGGCTGTTTGATTAGCGCAAAAAAAGAAAAAAAAAACTCGGGAGTAACATAGCTCATGGAACAAAATTTCTAAGATGTGCATGTATGTACGTACACCATCTTACTTAACGTTGGCTGTGTTGTGTGTTGATTTGCAGGCCTGAGGCGTGGGGCAACGCGGGCGCGATCAAGTGCGCGATGGAGACGCAGCCGATCCTGAACCAGACGTGGCCGCTGCACATCGGGACGGACTGGCGGCTGCACGGCGTGGCGCAGGCGGTGGTGCGGTCGATGCGCCGCGTGGCCGTGCACCTGGTGGACATCACGGCGCTGTCGGAGCTCCGCAAGGACGCGCACACCTCCGTGCACACGCTCCGGCAGGGCAGGCTGCTGACCCCCGAGCAGCAGGCCGACCCGCGCACCTACGCCGACTGCATCCACTGGTGCCTCCCCGGCCTGCCCGACACCTGGAACCACTTCCTCTTCGCGCGAATCGCCTCCGCCCCCGTCTTTCCATCGCATTCGCATCGCACCGCTAGCTAGCTACCAGGAGGGAGTGTCTTGTCTTCTTTCTCAAATCAATCCGTGGCCTTCTTTTTTTTTTAATGTAATTCATTTGTAAAAGAAAGGGCTGGGGATGGTTGTTGTACATGAGATTCATACAAAGGATACAACATGTCGTGTCAGAGTTTTGTGTACTACTTACTTACCGCTGTACGAAACAAAGAGCAGAGCACGGGTGAGGTGAGGTGAATCCACTTTGTCGTGTCTCCCATCCTTCATGGCATGAGTAGCAACCTGTACACCATCATTTTCTTTCTTTCTGAGCTCACTTCCCTTGTGGTGCTGGTGCCCAGCCCTGAATCTGATGGTCCAACAGGCGGGCCCCCCCATGATCCCTATGGCCCTTGTGGGTTGTGAGGCCCATCCACAGCCTAGTACCGCGAGCAACCCACTCTACGCGACACCCAGGATTCTCACAAAGATGGATGGGAATAGGATCGACCATTCAAGGATGACAAGCTGCAGATTTACGCACACAGGCACAGTGTGAAATCTAGCCTTTTGGGTACACAAAAGACAAGAGTAACACTAAACCATAATATTTTTGCTGATTACAGGGGAGCTAATAGAATAATCACTAAACAAAATTTAACAAGCTATCAAGGATTTGGATAGCAATTCATCATAAAATTTTGAAAAAGTGTGGGTAATGTATTGATTCGGCATCGCAACAATACAAACAGAATCTTGATACAAACCAGTACCCCATAATATTTTTGCTTATTACAGAGGTGCTAATACAAACAGAATCTTGATAAAAATGATGGCTTCCCCTAATTTTCATCTCTCTCTTCTTGATCTAAAAGCAAGACAGATTTCACTGATGAAGCCCAGAATAATCACTAAACAAAATTTAGCAAGCTATCAAGGATTTGGATAGCAATATATCAGCAATTATCATAAAATTTTGAAAAAGTGTGGGTAATGTAGTGATTCGGCATTGCAACAATACACGTATAAATAATGTACACCACGAAAGAAAGTACAGCGGATGCTCTACCTCGCTAGACCTTCAGGTTCAAGGCCGGTTCTTCAAGTTTGTGATTTCGACTATTAAATTTGTGTTTATCCTTCCATGAGTATTTGCAATTTCATATTCAATGGCACAGCATTGATATAGACAGAGTAGCAGGCCGTAGTCCTGACAGAAATTTTCTCCACCCTTACAGCCGCAAACAGGCTGCATAGACTTGGCTCTTTGAAAGTTTTGAAGCATTTGACGGGACGATGGGATGGCTCACCGCCGGAACATCGGTGCCAGTCTAACAAGGAACATCAGGGCTTTGAAAATTACCGCAAAATCTTCACCTATCAATCTCTTCTGCTAGTTTAACATTCCCAAGATGTATTAACTCCATTTCTTCTTTCCAAATCTGCGGGTCCAGCAATGAAATTATCGATGGGAAACAAGCAAACTTACAAGCACAGGAAGAGATCAGATACCAGGCAGAAGGTACAGAGTACATACAGTGTGTCGGAATTTAATCCTGATGTGAGGGACATTTGTCTGGTGGATGTCATTGCCCTCGGGACCTCTTCTATAGTAGCTGCTCCCAATCCAGTGTGACTAGAGAAAAACATCGTCAGAGCTTGCACCTCCATGAGTCAGAATATGAAACAACAAATCAAATTGTCAAATGGATGAGCAATCTATACCTTGAGCCTATGAGAAAAACCGGATTGGTACACAGAGTTCCTAGCAATTTCACACAAGTCGGATGAACTTAGCTTCCACAGCTGCCAGGAGTAACAGACAATCCAAATTAAGCAGGACCTAAGTGGGCATGAAACAGATCACAGAGGTAGAGGGAGGGAGGGAGATTACTGAAGCAGCGATACTGTATTCTTCAACCAAAGGTTCTTTTGTTAGGTGAATTTGTAAAGGGTCATCAGTTGAGAGAGAAACATTAAGGCCTCTTAGGAAAAATGTCGGAAAAGGGTTCCGGTGATAGTCGATAAACAATGAGTTGTTGCTTAAAGGAGACATCGCAAGACCAATCTGATTTCAGGCAAACAAAAGATGATTAGTTACTTTGAAAGAACCAAAATACAAAATCAAATACATGTACAACTGGTAGCTATTCTGCACAAAGAACGTCCAGAAAAGAAATACCACTACTGACCTGAGCAAGATAATACAGGTACTGAAGGACAGGAGACTTCTTCAAATTCACCCCATGAGCAATATTATGTGCAGTAAGAAATGCTGCAGCAAGATGATCAACATCGCCAGCCTGAAGACAAGAATCATCAGGCCAACATGTTCAGGTTAAATCTAACAATGCATACATTAAACATATACCTCCCCACAGTGTGGACGAAGTTTGATTGCTGTCATACCCTTCGACTCACGAAGCTGCACATATGAAACATTAAAAAAGAAGATAACTGGAAACCAGTTTGTTTGTGTGTGTGTATGTGTGGTGGGTTACTTTTCGTTAACTAACTGAAGACAGGGATATATCTAGGCACAAAATGATGTTGTTCGCTGTTACCTTGTTCAGTGTGTACAGATTAGCATAACAATAGTACACATAATATGCATAAGCTGGATTGAAAACATTAGTCCATTGCTCCGGTGTCGGCATGTGCTTTGTTGGGCGCCTTTCTGGTTTGCTTTCATCATCCACCAAATCCAACCCAACGACCTGAAGAAAATAGCACGAGAAAAATTGATAGGCTAGAACCTCCAAGGAAAATGGTGTGGATGCCTGGATGGTCCATAACAAAATAAGAAGGCAAACGACAGACATGGAGAAGGAACAAAGTTACTAACAGAAGAAGTTTGGAGGGCCCTCTTAGTGGAGGCAAAGTATTCTCCTGACATTGGTTTTTGTACTGTAGTAAGCCAGTAGATTGTATCAAGGAATATTCCTACTGTTTCTACTTGAAGCAGAGAACATGCCCCCCAAAAAAAAAGATGATTGGATCTTTCTTAGACTCAATAAACATTGGTCAATATTTTTGTCTTCCATAAGACATGCATGTCAGCTGCTTTTCTAATCCTACAATTGTGAGATGACTACCCTAGTGCCGCAAGCCATATCTACATAATGCAGACTAGTAACAAACATTTATAAGTATTTCCACTAACCTGTTCTAAGAAAACATGCAGCTGAGGATGTGAAGCAGGATCGACGGTTACTTCAAAAAGAGGCAGAAAAATATTGTCAAGGAGATTCTGGAATGAATTAATTGTGCCCATCTCCCTGTATACATTGTATATCCGAGGAATCTGCAGAGAAATTAAACAGTGCTTCAGTGCAGCTACTCCGGTAAAAAAAAGTTAACTGCACAAATCAAATGTATGTTCCAGTTTGGTTTACCCAAAGTTCACAAATTGATTACTGACTAGTGAATTACGGTGAAAAAAACAAAAGATAAAATTATAAGACCAGAAGCAACTGAAGAGGACAATAGAGGGTATCACCTGAATTAACCAAACAACATTCTCGCTGTACAATTCGTTATTCACTATCCAACTTGCCATCTGATCCCACTCACTTTTCTTTCTCCCATAAATGGATATTCGATACTCAGCCATCTGATGAAGGTAATTAGAGTACGAGTCATTAGCCACAGAGCCATATAGTCCAAAAACAATTGCTAAATCCATATTGCCAACAACACCCCCCTTAAAAATCGCAAATATGAGAAGAACTAGTCCCAACAGTAACACTCAAGAAAATAAACAAAGAAAGAAATAAGCACCTGATATTTACTTGCTTCAAGGTCAGAAAACACTTCTTTCGTCAGTTCAGCGAGGAAGCGACCTAGCAAGATAGCATAACATTTTAAATAAATTGTCCGTGTACAGGCTATATTGACAATGAGCTCAATGAAGCATATGAATAACAGTTGTGCAACAACTGAAATAAATAAATAAAATATAATAAAGAAATAATGATATCGATTGGTGTAACATGTATAGGCAACAAGATAAAACAAATGTGCACCTTGAATAAGGTTGTCTTGCTTAAGAAATATCTCCCTCAAGCGTGATTGGCCACATGGATTATATTTTAGATTGAACTTGTCAAATCGATGAAATGTACTCTTATCTGCATGCACGTCTAAGAGATCAACATTGAGATCATGCCTGGAAGAGAGACCAATGGGTTACTTAAAAAATGGTAACAAAAAGATACATAACAGCACCATCACATATAGAATTTCAGTTACCCAGTCAAGTCCAAACTCTCGAAAACCTCCTTAAGAGTCAAATAGGTTCCATCTCTAAAAATCACAACCTACATAAATGGAATTTTGGAATCTTAATCGAACGTTCTAGATTGCAGAGGTATAGAATTGCTATATTCCATATGAGACAATAACAGGAGCTAAGAAAAGAAGAAAGTGTATGTACCTCATCAGGTTCTTTCCTCAACTTGGACTTGATAAATCTCAACAAATGTTTCTGGTTCATGCATGCGGAGTGATGAACATGAGTATCAACCTTCCTGACATTGTAGAAGTCCCGGTGTGGTGCAGCTTTCTGAGCAAGCAGCTCTCTGTCCGCATTGACCATCGAATGAAGATTAAATTTCTGAAGAATCCACAAGAATGAACACAAAAGTCATTGTACAGAATAAAAAACAAATCCGGCACAATTATCATGTGTTCAGTGAGATTCATGAATCAAGCTAGCTTGACAGGCTGGTCTGGAACACATTCAATATATGACAGCAACCATAGTAGCCTATGCAATGTATAGACACATAAGGAGCGCTGAACACAGCAGGGATTCTTTTCTATGCCAAATGCTTGAGATTTTATATTAAAAATGCCTGTAACCCTGGACCACCGTATGCTTCCATGACAGGGCTTGGCGCACCCCTGTTGCTAGGCTCACAGCACATCTACTTATGCAAAGAGGGAAAGCAGTTGAAAGAACAAAGTCTCAAGAGAATTACTTGCTCTAGAAGATTTAAACGGTGATGACAAACGGTTCGGATATCCCCAGCAGCCAACACACGAAGGATATAGTGCATATCAGTAAAAAAGGTAGTTGCATCAGCAACAGGATAGAGTCTTTCTTTAGCTGCAGCAAAACAAGGACAAAGCGATGATCAACGTGCCCCAAACTGAGAGAAAGTACACTAGAGGCAGAAACTACAAGAATTGAAATCATTTGCTACTCACAATCTTTATTGGGGTATACATGAACAACACCATCAACCATTTCAAAATGATGCTGAAAGAAGAGAAGACAAAAATTTAGGAAAAGGAAAGCAGAGCAGACAAATGTGTTGCGGGTCAATATGCACATATATAGAGAAACACACTTACTTCAGTTTTAGTCTGATGTTCGTAATTGAACGGGTTTGGATTAGGTTTTGGAGTACTAGGATCAGTTATGATTTCCTTCTCCCATGGAGCAACTTCTTCTCTGAAGATATACCTCTCTCGTAGCTCAAGACATTTCTGAAGAAATTTGTACGCTTCAATTTCATCAGGAGACGGAGTCTCTGTGGTAAAAACGAATAAGGGCAAGAATAGTAACATGTAAGCAAAGAAAACTAGAAATAAGAGATTTTATTCTCACTATAGAAATCAGACAATCAGGTAGATGATCCATAGAATAAAATGCATTCTACTTTCTAACTGATCTACGTCCACACATACATACATATTACAAAAGGAACAGATCCCATGGATGGAACATTTATTTTTTAAAACACCCAGGATTGAGGACTTAATGAGAAAGGCAATATTAATCTAACTCATCAAAGATTCGACTAAATAGATAAATGGAGAAAAGTGGCCCATACCAACAGCTGTAATGTTGATCCTACTGAAAGTTTCATGTTCAGGTTCCTTTCGAAGTATATCAGCTGCTACTGGATTGAGCTGGGGGCCATGCAGACTGCCAGTTGCACTATGAGATCTAATCATGTTTGTTGATGATACCGGTTTTATGTCCACGTTCTGACTCGCTTTATCTGGAAGGGGATTTGCTCCCTGTATAATGAGAAAAAAAACATCTTAGTCTATTAAGTACACATAAAACTAAGATATATTTGCAAGTAGAAAGTTGTCCCTGGACAAGAATTTGTAGTGGTAGTAAGGACTACATCATAGGAGAAAATGTAACAAACAAAGTTGCAGAAGAAATACATATTTAGGGGAAAATGAACAATAAAAATTATAGCGAGGAAATAGTAACTACAGATAAGTACATCACTGCAAAACAGAATAATTTACTTTTGTAATTTCATAACATCTAACAATATGCTTTATCCAATAAACAGTGTAATTTGTATATACAATTCCCTTGAGTAATCGCTAGTTGAATGTTTTGACAGGATAAAGGAAAAATGGAAACAGGCATTTAACTGCACAAAAGAATTAACCCAATGTTAAGGGCAAACAATCCACTCACCCTATTGCAGCTAAGACTTGTTCAGGATCGATAAATGCTAGCAGGGTTCATCTCTACATGAAGTCACAACAACATATACATGGCGATTATTCTGTGTATACTACTTGCAACTTAGCCAGAGAAGCTTTTCTCGATTAATTGTGTTGATAGATCCAGGTTTCATTTAGTTAAACAACAATGCAAATAATGAAGATCCTTGACAATATTTGCCATTGAGATACAATTTTATCCAGGAAAAAAAAAGCTACAGACACATTGCTATTGCCTGTCAGAGTAAGTATATGCGTCTTAGACTTACAATAGCTCCATTTGTGGCCAAGTAAGAAGCATCATTCTTGGAATCTGGGGCAAGATCATCATCCTCATCTGAATCTCCAAAGCTCTCAAACGCACTGACCGTAGGAACAGAGGATTTTGGAGTAGTTGGTCTAATCAGAGCTCCGACTCTTTTGCTCGAAGCTGGAGAAATAATCGGCTTCCCTAATAGGTAAAATGGCCCAACATTAGCATCAAATGTTCATGGAGAATCACTTGCACATTACAATCAACGCCAAACGTGTTTTCATGCCCAATTGCACACGAATTTATGCCATCACTCACTACTGCATCCTATTTCTATTGTTTCCTCATGTCCCCATTAAAGCATGTATGCAGCACTAGACAACCATAGCTAGAACCACTAAAAAGAACTCATAATAAGTTAGATAACATTTCCCAGATGCATAGTTTGTAACATTTTCAAGTTTTTTTTGTCAAAATTCCCAAACGACCAAACCCTACATAATTCAAACAGAATAATCTAAACCTAGTAACTAGTAAGTGGTGGGTAGTGAACCACCAGGGAATGGATTAATCCGCCGATGCCACACCACCCTTTGACATATCGCTAGATTTCATCATCATTAGTGAACTGTATCGAAAATTATGTAGGATATGAACCGTATCAACGCACGGACGGGCTGTGCAGTAGTGCACTGACCAAATCACACGATCGCGCTCGCGCACATTATACAATCCTGTGTGAATACTTGATGCTCCACAAGCGTGCACGTAATGCGCCGATCACATCAAAATATGGAGTGGAGGAGTAAAAAACCGGGACATACCCTCTCGGCCGGTGTGGAGCGGCGGAAGCCCCGGCGGGATGGGCAGGTTCCGACGGTCGTGGTCCCTGGGCGGCGGATGGTCGTCCTCCTCCCCGTCCACTTGGTCGTAGTCGTAGTCCTCGCCGTCGGAGAGCAGGTGGTTGCGGCGGCGCTGGTCGCGGTCGAGGGAGCGGGCAAAGCGGAGAAGCTGGTCGAGGGTCTTGCGGTGCATGTAGTAGGCGGAGGCCGCGGCGAAGGAGGCGCCGACGAGCGCAGCGACGGCGAGGTGGAGGGCGTAAGGGGAGTCCATTGCGTGGCGTGGAGTTGGGGTTTGGGGGCTGACGCGAGTGGGGGAGGCGCCGGCGGGTGCGCGTTTATGAGTAGCGTGGGAGTCGGGGAGGTTGCTCACCGACCGGTGGGGTCTCGTCCCTCCACTGGGAATATTTAGGTGGACATTCCCCTGGGGTACCTTGGAATAAATTCATCGTATCGTTTCCCTTTCCTTTTTCTTTTTATTTGATCCCCTGTCTCTCTCTCTTCTTCTTCTTCTTCTTTTAAATAAACGCATATATATTGTTATATATCGGTCTGTTTCTGAGACCCGATTATGTATGTGAACACTTTATCTAAACAAATACCTATTAGAGGGTTGTCGGTCCACAAGACCCATTAGCTAGTTTAGTCATATATTGCTTATTCATGCATGAATAAAGACTTCCTCCTATGACAAAGAGACCAATAAAGAGATGATATTGGGACTACATCCTTGTATTCTTGTCTATTGTTTATTATTTGTGAGCTAAGAGCTTCGTTTGTCGGTAGCGCGATCTCGATTATACAACACATTATCAGCACGCTAATACTCTAAGTTAAGGCTTCTTGGTACTCCGCCATTATCGTCACCTTCGCGTCGGGCCATCGGAGAAAGAGAGGGATGGGACGACCAAGACATCTCCGCGCCGTGGTCGCCATCGTCGCTCATGCAAGAACGCCAGCCGAGGCGACCTCACACCGCATCATTCACGCGTGTGCATGCAAGACGAGGCTTGTAGTGATCTAACTTGCTAGGACTTGTGGGGGATCTAATCTAAGGTCATCTGGATCATCTTCCACCCACGAACAAGTTTTTTAGATCAATATTAGGTTCCCCCTGTTTTGAACCTTCTTGCTCTCAATCAAGAAATTCGTGGAACCTTAGCGATGATCATCTCAATCTTTGATTAGAATAGGTTTCTGGCCTTCTTTTTTAGCTATGTTTGAAATCTCAGGAGATTTGTATCAATAGATTAAAAGTTAGGTCGATTTGTGGATCATTCGGGCTGCTGACTTTCAGCCGGCCGATAGACCGGCGTGGTCTGACCGACGTTGATGGTCAAGTCGGCTTGGCTTGGTGGTCAGACCGGCTGAGAGCGTTTGTGCTGGAGGTTTCTCCGTTTCAACTCAAAACTTCCGCTGTGATCTTGAGCATTTGATATTCATAGCTTTCATAGTTGTTGGAGTGAAAAAGGAAGTTGAATACTGGAGGTGAAAAAGAGGTGACTCCTATTCACCACCCCTTTAGTTGCTATTTCGGTCCAACAGTTCTGGCCAATATGGCCCGGTCGAGATGGGATCTGACCAGCCTTGACACTTTTGTAGAAAAGTCCTTTAGCTTTTTCGAAATTAAGTGGAAGTCCTTGCTTTATTAAAATTGGGTCCCTCTAGGCCGAAATTTTGCAAAAAGGACCCTAGAACTTTCAGAATAAAGAATGAGGACTTCTACTCGGTGGAATTTGTAATTTAAACCTCGAAAGTTTTCTAGTTCTTTTATACCAGAAATTGTTTTTCTATTAATTTGTAAGTATAGTAATTGTTATATGCCTAGAAAATTAGTAGAAAATTACTGAAAATCTATAAATTTGACATTTACTACTCATGCAAATTTTTATTGCTATAACACATGTTTTGACTCATGTGATACATGATGTACCTATTGATTACCTTATGGTAATTATATACATTGCTATAGGCAACGTGACTGACATCGCGAAAAGGGAATTTGATGAATTAACAGTTGACGGGAGCAACTACCTAACATGGGCCTGTCAGACGAGACTGGACTTGGGCTTTTTTTTTTGGCACGAGGCCGGCTCGGCATGGCTCGCCTGCCCTTACCGCACGCCATACGTGGCGGCCGTCTTGGCACCAGACGCACACAGTGGTCGCCGGGCTCATGGACTGCAGACGACGACGGCAAGACGCAAGACGCTTCGGCCGATGGGGTTGCGATGCTTGGGCGGCCAAGACGACGGCAAGACGCAAGAAGCCCGCACGCAGCCGACCCATAAGGTCAAGACGCTCAAGACCGACGCGCTTATGCGCGCCATCTTCGCCGCCACCGAGAGAAGGGGGAGGCGGCAGGGGGAGTCTCTATCTTGGAGTAGAAGCTTAGACTGGTAAAAATGCCTTGACATGAGAAGCATACAAAAATTCCAAGCAGCACCCGACAAATATCTGCATCACTTAGGAAAGGGTGGACATTCTAAGGACTTGTGCACCATTAAATCAAGACCAGGAACAGAGACTTGAATGTTGCCATGTCTCTGGAAA
Source organism: Phyllostachys edulis (assembly GCA_036346405.1). Lineage (NCBI taxonomy): Eukaryota > Viridiplantae > Streptophyta > Magnoliopsida > Poales > Poaceae > Phyllostachys > Phyllostachys edulis. The sequence goes on along the minus strand of CM070558.1, from coordinate 69,535,113 downwards.
AAAAAAGGTGTTTGATTGGGACCTGTCCGGTGCTAATGTATCTTTGAATGAAAACAACGAACTTGGACTAGAAATGTCTGATGGAAACGAAAAACTACAAGCACGAGATGATCAAAATTGCATTCAACAAACCTTCCTAAACCAAACAAGCAGTATGCACATTCCACAGCACAACCAACTACACACAACACAAGCAACAGAAATAAACGAGCAGCCTTGAGGCGCTTGAGGATGAGAGCTGGCCGCCGGCTTGCCACCCTGCATGGCATACGCCCGCCCTTGCCTCACGGGCCGCTAGTGACGCCTTGGCAAGACGGGGTCGGGGCCATACATGCTATTGTGCACCGAGGGTAGGGAGGTGGAGGCGGTGGGGCTGGGAGATGGCGCTTGACACGGGGGGTGGTGGGTGGGGAGATCATGCACTAACAAAGCAGTGGAGGCTCAGTGACATTTGAGGGAGATTGGGGAGGAGGAAGGGAAAGTGGCGACCACTCAAAGAACTGAGTCGGGGAGGGAGGTGGCGTTAAGGAAGAAGACTCTGGAAGTCTGGAGGCTTGTTTACTTTAATGGTTATTATCACTGCATGCCTAGTCATGGACTCATGGGTAGAGCTGGGGAGATCGAGTAAGCATGGGTCTTAGCTTACTTGGAAAGCAGTACTGCTGTACTGCAGTACGCATGTGTAACATCCTGATTTTCCAAGTCCTTTTAAAATGGTAAAACAAAATAAAACTATTTTTGTTTTGATGAGAATTCATAGTTGGTTCGTTGGAGAGGTTTAAGTTTCATGTTGTCACCCTTCTGTAAGTTGGCCAGTTCTCCCCTCAGTCTCTCTTTTGTGTTATGTTCGGTTTAGACCTTCTCTGTGGCCTGGACCTCCCTAGTGGTCCTTGAAGTTAGACCTCTCCTGGGGGGGCTCAGACCTTTTCTCAATTGGACGTGTTTTTATGTCCAGACCTTTCTCCTTGAGCTAGATCTCTTTGGATCTCTTTGTTGGTTCGAATCTCTTTGGTTCAGACCTCCCTCTTAAGCTCAGACCTCCTCATGGCTAAGGCGTGCCTACATGTTTAGGCCTTACTTTGGACCTCCTTGAAGCCGTATAGACCTCTGTCCTCTGGACCTCCCCATCCATTGGACTTTCTGGCTCGCTTAACTTAGGAGCTCCTGACCTCCGAAGACCTCCTCCAGGACCTCCTATATTGAGATCCTCACCGCCAGGACCTCCCATTGTGGAGATCCTAGCGATTAGGACCTCCCCTGGTCGACTCAGTTCCTTTAGACCTCCCTTCAAGACCTCCTTGAGCCGTGGAACCCCCTTCATGAGAGTTTAACGATAGGACCTCCCCTTGGTGAGATCCTACCAACAGACCTCCTTTACAAGGATCCTCACCAGACCTCCTTGATGGGATCTTGGTTGTTAGAACCTCTTGTCGCAGAGACCTCCTCCATGTATGTCTGGACCTCCCTATGTCCGCACCTCCTTCAGAATCTGGACCGTTAAGACCTCCTCTTGAGATCTTAACACCCAGCACCTCCTCTTTGAACATCTGACCGTTAAGACCTCCCCGAGATCTTAACCGTCTGCATTTTTCGTTGGCAGATCTGATCGTTAGGACCTCCCCTTGGAGATCCTAACCGTTCAGACCTCCCGTTTGGAATTGATCCTACGGCTCTAGACCTCCCTTGCGGGTGAGGTTCTCTTCTTACCACGCGAACCTCCCCGTTAGCATTCAATCTTGGCCGTTGGACCTCCTCTTTGGAGATCCAACTGTCAGGACTTTCCCCTTTGACCCAACTGTCTCTAGATTTGACTGGTCCCACCTGCTAGGCTTACCTATTTTATGTTCCCCGCCACACTAGTACCATGGGCATTTAATGCATGTATTGTCAAGATTAAATGCGACCAAGCAAGTGGTCGCTTTATTGTATGGGGTCATTCGGGGCACTATTGGTGTCTTTTCTAGTCTCCTCACGTAACAGTACACTACGTCCTTTATATTTTTCTTTGACACCCCCGTACCTCTTGCCCATCTCATATGCTCACCAAATTATGTACGCATTGAGTGGTCTTTTCACTTCCTTTGACTATAACTAGTCCCGGGAGCCCTCCATTGCCACCTTTTTCACACACTCAACACTTTGGCTCACACCCAAACAGCCTCCTGGAGAGTCCTTGCTGCCAAGAACGTCGCCAGGAGCATCTCTCCATCGTGTTTTCACCATTGAGGCTCGACAGAGCTTGGGCGTTGACCTCAACCGCCTGATTGCCTTCGACCTCCCTTCACCATCACCTCCTTCTTATTGTTTGTAAGTTTCCTTGTATATTATACCGTTCTTGTTCTTGTCACCACCATAAGAGGTTATGTCCATTTCAGGACCTCTTCCTTTGGATTCTCTTTGGAACTCTATGATTTTGTGTGAAGATCACCTCTCTGGATCCTGCGCACTCATTATCCTCTTGGTCTGTTGCTAGAGCCGCCCCTCTGGTCTTCCGTGAGGACTTTCCCCATTCGACCTCTCCCCAGTAAGTTGGGACCTCTCCCAAAGAACCTATTTTGATTATAAGTTGCTTCTGTTGGTTGAGTTTTAGAGTTTCTTTTAAAAGTTCTTTTGGCTCTTTATTTGGAATGTGGTTTGAGTTGTCTTCTTTTCTCGTATAGAACGTGAAGGCACTGAGGAGCGTGAGAGCACTGAAGAAGAAGACTCTCAAGACAGTGAGCAAGGCAAGTCATGCTCTTGATCATATTGCACCCAGTATTTCAATCTATTTATGTTCAATTTCAAAGTATAATGCATGCTTACTTCTACCAAGTTATTTCAATGCCTGTCTTTAAACACATAGCTATGCCTACTTCCTTTGTATGGCCACTGTTGACATTGAACCCAATCTGTTGTCACCTTAGACAAAACCTGGGAGATACATTAGTGTGAACCAGGAGCTATTGAAAAACCGAATGCTTAGACTTGCTTAGACCAAAAGTACTTGCTTTGGGAAATCTTTACCTTCATGACCAAATACTGTTTAAAATGTTTTAACCATGGCATTGGGATGTCATGGGAGTGTGAAAATATTGCTGGGGAAGCAAAGAAAATGAAAATTGATTTAGGCTTGGGCGAATCGGTTGCTTGGTTGGTGCAAGGTTTATGCACGGACTCTATCCTGGATAAGGTGGAGGTCCAAGGGTTTGTGATTGTCGCCCAAGTCAGTTGAGGACCGGTCTTTGAGCCGCCAATGCTAGGCCTATGATGGGCTATGCCAAAACCGTGCAACCACATGTCTCCAGTATGGGGTGTGGGACCTAGCTAAGTAATTTGCAGAACTTCCACCGCAGTTGATCCAATTGGAGGAGTAGGAGGTCTTCTATGGCCAAAATGGTCTTTTATGATCTATGTTCCCACTGGTGCAAGAGGGGCCCAGTTCTGTGAGTCAATCCAAAGGAGGCGAAACCTTAGCAAGGAGAGGCTGTGGTGGGACAATGCATTTCAAAGGCTTTGTCATGAACTCTAGACCTCTTACCTTTGGTAGTGAGAGGTGGCATCGACGGATGCCGGATAAACTAGATGGATCATGTCATGTGGGTAAAGTGCACATCCTCGATCGAGTGTAAATCTATTTGAATAGCCGTGTCCACGGTCATGGACATGCTGGCAGCGGCCACTCAGAGTTAGATATTGATTTGGGTTTCTAAAAGTGTTTAACAACTGTTTTGGGATTGCTATCCCATGGGTTTGGGCAGGGAGCCTTGTGACAGGAGGGTATCCTTCACCAACTTATTGATGAATGCTATCCAACTGAAAATCAAGTTTTGTGAATGAATTTTATCTATTAAAAACCTGCCTTGGAACTTAGTAATTGTAATTGAAAGAAACTTCGCTTTATGCAAAGCAACCATATTATGCCTTCTGTTGTATATCCAAATATGCATGTCATTTTTGTTAACCCACGGGTGTGACTTGCGAGCACAGTGGTAGTGCTCACTCTTGCTCAATGCAAAATCTTATCAGGAGAAGACAACAGCGGTGAAGAGGAGGACCAGGACGAGTAGGTTGTGCCCTCCAGCTATTTTGCCTGTGGTATAGTGGATGGACCTCTGTCTTTGTTCTTTTGTACGCTTGCTTTTGGCCTAAGGCCACCTTTTGTAAACAACTCGTTTGTTATGTTGTAAATAAAGTTATGTCGTGGATGTTACCATTCTTGTTGCTGTGAAGAGCTAGCTTAGGATCCTTGGGACTAGCTCAGTTCACACTGGGGATTATGGGGTGATCACTCAGGCCCCACGACCTCCTCAGGTCAGGTCCATTGACCTCTCCTGAGCGGGCCGTGGCAGCAGGGACCTCCCCAGCGATTCCCACTTCCCCTCGGTGGTACCCTCGGGTGGTCCTGCGGGAGACTCGATTGGTACCCTGGGGGCAGATCCTACCCGAGCCTCGGGAGGTGCTACCGGACCTCCTGGGAGGTCCTAAGGGACGTCCTAGGAGATCCTAGGAGGACCTCTCGGGTGCCCTAGGGTTGGGTCGCCACAGCATGGCATGGGTGCATGGGTCACGGGTCCAATGCTAGCTGATTTGACACGACAACAGGCAGTTGTTGTAGCAGCAGCATTGTAGCAACACGCAAAAATTCTGCTAGGCTTACCGAGAGGCAGCAGAAACCAGCCAACGGCTCTTCGCTAGACATGATAGGATGTTACTTGATATGACAAGACACGATAAGGGGGAGAGGCAACTGGCAAAACAACGGCAGGATTCTTTCTCTCCGATGCTCCAAGTGGCTATGCCTATAAAAAACACAAGTCCATAGCTCATTTATTCACCACAGAAACTCTCTTGCTCATTTCTTCTTCATACGAAGCTCAGCTCCTCTTTTATTCCACTGATTCTCTCTTGCTCATTTCTTCTCCATACAAAACGTAGCTCCTCTTTTGCTCTACCGATTCTCTTTTTTGCTCTAGTGCTCTATTAAATAAAAAAAACATGCTACCAAGGAGTCGAAGCATGAAGCCGACGGAGAGAGCGACGGAGCTCGGTAGCGCTGTGCTAGCGAGGAGTCGTAGCACGAACGTAGTAGCGGGGAGAGGGAGACGCTCAGTCTCACGCCGCTCAATCTCCTGCCGCTCCCTTAGTCCTCCTCCCCTCGCCTCTCCAATCGATGCTCGTTAGCTCTCCCCAGGCATGGGGGACTACGGCATGGATGATCGTCATATGGACGGTACGGAGGGATACGAGGAGTACCAACGCAGTCCGGGCCCGATGGAGATGCCAGACTTCGGTACCCCGTCCACGGATGGCAATATTGATGGGTCCACTCCCGGCAGCAATAGCAGCGCTGGGCAAAGGGCGGAGTGCTGGAAGCACATGACCTGAAGTGAGGGAATTCGAGACGGCCAGACAGTAGAGATCTCAACTTGTAATTATTGCAAAGCTCAGTTAACTACTCGTACAGGTGGAGGGACAGGGCACTTGAACCGGTACTACAAAGCATGCTTGAAAAAGATGGGGACACGCATGCGAGGTGGAGGAGTCTAGACGCAGCTCAACTTCGAGACTGGTGGCTTTGTAAGTACTTGGACATACAACCCTCATTATGCCCCGTGAGGAAATTGCTAGATTCATTGTTTCTAAGGATCAACCGATTAGGATGGGTGAAAGTCGCTCGTTTGAAAGAATGATCCAATGCGACTTTTGTCCACAGTACCAACATGTTAGTAGGAGAACGATATCGTCTAATATTTTAGGGATGTATAGTAGAGAGTTAGCAGCACTAAAAGAATTTTTTTAAAAAAAGTTCGGTACTCTTTTGCTTTAACTTCGGATATTTGGACATCATCGCACGAGAGAACTGCCTACATTAGTGTTGTAGCCCATTATTTAGATGATGAGTATAAGCTAAACAAGAGAGTCATAGGGTTTAAGCTAATTACTTAATCACATACGGGAGATGCCATTGCTGAGTTCATACTAGGGGTAATTGATGATTTTCAAATAGGAAATAAGATTGTTTCTATAACTCTTGACAACACATCGTCGAATACAACGGCTATGAACATCCTCACCTCAAGACTGTAGACATATATCGGTGGATATGTTCTCCACCAGAGATGCGTATGTCACATCCTCAACCTCGTTGTGCAAGACGGTATGGAGGTGATTGGCGTTTATTTGAATAATATCCGCGATGCCCTTCGTTTCCTCTCACATTCAACGGTGGTGGTATCCCGGTTCGCGGAGTATTGCGTAGCCAATAACAAGGCCCCAAGAAAATTCGGTCTTGACATGAAGGTGAGGTGGAACTCGACATACATCATGCTAAAGAAGGTGCAAGGGTATGAACATCTTATATCTGTATTTGTTAATGCTAACGCAGCTAAGTTGGTAGTTGCTAACTCAGATTGGGAAATTGTTAGTTATTTTCGAGAGTTTTTAGACCTTTTTACAAAGCAACTAAGACTTTATCTGGTATTTACTACCCTACCTCTTACTTAGTTATAGATTTTATTTGGCTAATTGCAGACAAGTTTGCTAAATCTAGAAAACATCCCCTTTTAGGTCATGTTGTTGCAGCAATAGAGGAAAATTTTGTTAAATATTTATGATCTATTTCACACCTATATTGTTTTGCTATCATTTTGGATCCTACAAAAAAAGTTAGCAGGTTTGCAGATGGTCACGGAGGGAATAGGCGAGTGCCTCGGCCTTGATTTCTCCGAAGCTTCCGAACACATCAAAAAGGAATTTGTTCGTGTTTTTCGCTTGTATCATGACAAGCTTGGCGGCAGCACGAGATCGGAGGCCTCACAGCATGCGCATCAAAGCAAGATAAGCTTGACAGCACACCTGTGGAAGCTAAAAGGAAAGTCTAGTTTTTCACCCTCTCAGTCTTAGGCGGCCCCCAAGTGGAATTCTACCTCCGAGCTGAACCACTACTTGGAGCATGATTTTGCAAACATGGATCCTGATCTTTCTGGCGAAGGTAAGTTAGACTTGCTCAATTGGTGGAAGAACAACAAGCAAATATTTCCTGTGCTGTGCCATTTCGCATGAGATGTTCTCATCGGTTACGTGTCCTTCGTCTCTTCTGGCGGCGCTCAAAGATGGTAGGAAGAATAATTGAAGAAAGGAGGTCATATCTCACGCCTAAGATGGTGGATGCAATTACCTGCCTCAAGGACTGGGAATTGGCAAAAGAGCGACATCAGCATCAACTAGAGGATGCTGAGATCGTAGATGCGTTAGCTGATCTTAATGTCGAATAGCCGACATGTATGCATAAATATAGTTACTGCACTCTTTTCCTTACCGAGAAAACCCCACACTGGGGCGTAAGGTTTTTAACGATGCAGTAATAATGTGTGTGTAAAATATTAATGAAATTTTATTTCCCCCTCTAATTTTTAAGTGTTCGTAATTTCACATCATTCAACATTCTCTTTTCTTTCTCATCCTTTAATAATAGTTTAGTTATTCACACTCAATAGAAAAATCAATAGTATGGTTATAGTATAACATAACAATGCTGCTAATACTAGCAAACTGTTGGCTAATTACCAGCTAGGTTGTGTGTAGGATTCTTTTTTTTCATCAATTTATATAAGTAAAGCTCTGTCTGTTTCTTCACTCTATCAGTCTCCACTCACATTCTAGAAAATTTAAAACAAAGAGTTAACTCTATCTGTTTCTTCACTCTATCAGTCTCCACTCACATTCTAGAAAATTTAAAACAAAGAGTTTTCACAATCTGTACATAATTTTTTTAATCACCGGTCAATCGTCCCATGCACTAATGAGTGATGACACCAATCACCGGTGCACTAGTACTCTAGTACTCTAGTTTAGTAGACTAGTAGTAGTACTACCGTGCAGGCGTGCACATGGTCACATGGAGCATCATATATTTTTATTGTCAATTAAATATTTACTCAATACAACACGAGTACACGTCCAAGACTCCAAGTTAGACTTGCCCCTTGCCTTTGAGCCTTTCCAACTTCCAAGACACTTCAGAATTCGGATCGCCGCCGATCGCCGAAAGCGGTAGCCGAGTCGTGCTTGCATGCGTCGCACAAAGACGGGCACCATGGGCCGTGGGCCTCGGCAGGCTACAACGGTCGGCACGGCGAGCTCCTCCGAACTGTGTCATGCTGGTATGGACATCCACCGGCGAGGCTCAGCACAGCACATTGGCCCGCCATGTCGTCGTCGAGCCGGCACATCGGGCCGTGCCAGTACGGGCTCGGCACAAAGTAGCTGTTGTGCGACGCGAAGAAGACACTGAGGCAGCGTGCGGGCCAAGGCCCAAAGGCGGTGAGGTGGCCGCGTGACGCGGAGACCACCTTGTCTACCCATGAGGGCGACGGCAAGGTGAGATAGCTACCCGCCCGGGGGGCTCATCGACGGCTCCATCAGGATGCTCCGCCACCGCCCGGGCGCCGACCACACCAGGAACGGCCGCCGCGTCCTTGTCTGCGGCTTCCTCACCTTGTACGACGACCGGCCAAGAACCAACGTCCTGACGGAGCAAGAAGACTAGGTCGCCGTGCTCAACTTCGTCTGGACGGCTACAAGGTCTCCGACTAGGAGCGGGATCTGCGGGGGGAGGCGTCGCCGGATGGAAGCTGCGCAGGGTGGCCGGCCTCCCGATCGTCGTCGCGCTCAAGTAGATGGAGCTATGGGACGGGACGGGAGCCCGGGACAAGCTCATGCGCAGCAGGAGTAGGTGAACAATTCTAGGACCAAGCTGGCCGAGGATCTCGTATCCTCAGAGTTGAATCATCAAGCACACAACGTTAGAGACGAGAGACTGTGTGTTCCTTCACAGTGATGCCGATGCGGCATGAAATGCTATTCCACCAAAACATTCAATTAAAATGTAACTCTGAATTTAACACAAAACCTTCTATTGACGAACAAATATAAAACACTACACAAAATATGCATTAAAGGCATCATACCCGAGGCTCGAGAGTAAGTCTGTTGCTCAGAGGACAAGAATTTCATTTCGGAATAGTTTTGTATGCCTTCCCCGTACCAGTTTTGTTTAATAAAAAAATAACAGCTAAAATGTCATAATCGTCAACAAGCCAGTCACTTGGGAAGCGCAGATTCAAAAACTCTGGCAACCAAAACACTAACCAATCCAACACCATAAAAAATCTCTACTATTTAAAAATTAGAGTTGGTGATCGTCCGTCCTCCTTCGTATGACGTGAGCCATTGGATCCATCTTGCTTCATGCGACGTGAGCCGTGGGATCTTTCTTGCGTCGTCCAACCCCATCGTCCCACCTCACGTACGAGTAAAATTCGCGAAACCGCCACCTAACCCATCCGCGCCACGAACCCCTCGCCCGTTGCCCTTCCTCGCCTCCTCCTCCAAGCGCACCAACTCCGCGCGTCACCTCGCCTCCCCTCCCTCCCCAAGCCCCTCGCTATGATTGACCCTCCCCACCTCTTAAATCGCCTTGCCATCGCCACGACGGAGCCCAACCTGTCGCCTCCTCCCTCGTCAAATGCGCCATGCGCAGCAATGAGCCCTTCGGATTTGAATGCGATGTGAAGGCGGCGAGGGGTGGGTTGAGAGGGCGAGGCGTGGGGTCAAGACGGTGTGGTCCACACCCTCGCACAACCGCCGAACCTCATCTCCCCCTTCACCTCCTTGCGCCCGACGCTGCTGGCCTCCCTGTTCCCTGCACCTGATGCCGCCGGCCTCCCTCTACCCCGCACCCAACTGTTGGATATATACCCTAGAGGCAATCATGGAGATGATGATATCATGTCTATGTTTATGAGTTAATTGGATAATATGTTATCATATTCCTTGATTGAATCATTGGTTATGAAGATTAAACTCTTAATTTATATGATGTCATTCTAAATGAATCCCTGGTCGGAATACTATTGACTCTATCGACCAGCACATGTATTGATTAATGACCATGTTTCACCGGTCATGGATATAGGGATATCGAATCAATAATGTAAACACATGTTAGAGAACATGGGGTTGGATTGACCCACCTTGAGACACTATTGAGTGTTATGATTCTATGTGTCGTTAGTTGGTCTCAAGCAATGATGATGTATAATCCTTAGACCTAAGATCAGCATAGTTTCCTACATGTGTAATAGTACTCTTAGGGGTTGTCAATCGCTACTCGTAATTGGGTAGTTATAAAGGTAGCTTTCGGGTATGCTATGAAATATGCGGAGGAATGTGACTGGTCGGATATAAGATTTGCCCCTCCTAACATAACAGGAGAGATGTCTCTGGGCCCCTCGTTGTGGTCGGATAAAGAAAGTGCATGGCCATGCCACTAGTAGTCGAAGTGTTCGACCACGTGAAGTTATCCGACACTTGATCGAGAAAGTATTGAACAGTCCATGGATAACACAACATCTCACCTGGAGTTCAACCAGACATCGTGAGGCAAAGGGAGTATACACGAGTAGGTCGCTTAGTTCGATCAGTTACGGACTGGTAGTATGGAGATACGAGCTGGTCGTAGACTGGTCGAACGTAATCACAGAGTGGTCAAAACCTGGTCGTAAGGAGTTACGAACTGGTCGTGACCAAATACGAACTGGTCGTATAGAGATAGGACCTGGTCGTAAGTGATGAGGACCTGGTCGTAGATCATATTGCATTAACATTCGTTCGATATAATTTGTGTGTATTCGGGAATCGTTATGTCCTGCTAGGAACTGCTGACGACTCGTGATCAGAAAGGGTTTCCGAGTTACAACCGATTACGCATGAACCTAACAGATCACACACTTAACGGTTTAGAACAAACCAGTACGGACACGATTCGTCAAACGTGTTCGGATAGGATCCGTAACGAGCACTATATAAGAAGATGCATGAGGCTGTTGGAAGTGTGTGAAGATAACAGACAAGACACACGAAAGTCGTGAGTTGAGTTGTTCCACCGAAACCTTAGCCGCCATCTTCCTGAGAGCTCTACCGTGCGACTTGGTGCTAGCACACCGGCGTACAGTTGTTCCTTCCCTGGACGTGTGGATACCGTAAAGGCGCTATTGTGGTTGCTGTTGTGCTTGAGGACGATCCGCGATCTTCATAAGGAACTGTAGAGGTCACTAGAGGAGACGATCGACCACGACCAGCGCACCGATGTGCTCGACGCTGGACGATCGACTACGACCACTACATCGACGCGCTCTACATTGGACCAGGCTGCTCCAACCCTTCTTCCGCTGCTCTGCGCGTCTGGTAGTAACGATCTGTGATCATATACTTGCTTGGCTTCCTGGTTCACGTGGTAGAAAATTTTGATTTGTTGCTATCGTAGCCTACTCGTACCCCAACACCAACATCGTCGTCCTTCCTCTTCCCCGCGCCCCGAAGTACCGTCCCACGGAGTCGGAGATCGCCAACCCCATCGCCTTCCTCACCGGCGTGGAGTGGGAGGCCGCCGCCTACGGCATCTGCAAGGTCATCCCGCCCTAACCTCGCCCCTCCAGCGCTTCGTGTTCACCCACCTCAACCGCTCCCTCGTCACCTCCTCTGACGAGCCCAATCCCACAACCACCGACTCCTCCAACCCTACCTCCTCGCCACCACCTCCGCCACAGTGTTCACGACTCGGCACCAGAGCTCGGCACCCGTGGCGCTGCACCACCGCCGCAGTCTTGAAGCAAGTGTGGCGGGCGAGAGCGCTACACGCCGACCAATTTGAGGCCAAGTCCGCGCCTTCTCAAAGACCCACCTCTTTGGCCTCCGAGAACCGACTCCACTCGCAATGAATCCCACTTCGAAGGCATCACCGACCACCCCATCTACATTGAGTACGCCAATGACGCCCCAGTGTCCGCTTTGTTTGCCCGGTGTATTTTGGCGGCGCAGTAAAAGCGAAATGAGAAGGTGCCCCAATGGATGAAGGGTAGAAGACTCGAAATGATGGATCTGGGCTTTTCTAAAAGTGCTTTGCATCTTCCACAGTGTCAGGTTTGTTGATATCATATAGCCATAGCGCGTCCTTAGCAAATTTCCCTGTTTTAGCTCTAGTTTATGATACGGGGTTGCCCGATCTTCTCGGCGTAGGATCAAGATACTCGCGTGTAGCATCTCGAATCGTAGTGATCTCCCGTTGCCAATGCAAGAATGAACACTCTTTAATTCGCGAGAACACACGCGCCGAACTTCACGACCACTAAGCGAAGCCCTATCGCGCTCCCAATTCCCAGCGGAAAGGTTGAACGATCTCAATTAGCAAGAACTCTCAATTTTCCCCATTGATGCCATCGTCTATCAAGAAGAAAGCAATATGTTTCTTTGTTTTAATCTCCTAACAATCTCGTCCCCCTTACAAGATGGAAAGGCGATGGCTATTTAAGGGCGCCCGATCACTCCTTACGCACGCACGCCTACATGAGCCTTGGCCAGATTTGAATATTATTTGTATTTCCTAATCCACGTTGACTCAATGGAGTAACTACAATACAAGGCCGAACATGTGGCTTGACCGAAAGCTTGCATGCTGGCTTGACCGTAGCTTGCATGTTGGCCTGACCGTAGCTTGCATGTTGGCTTGACCGTGACCGTGGCTTGCTTGACATGCTGGCTGCCGAATGACCAAGCACATGGCTTGACCGAATCTTCTCATGCCTTGGACTTTCCTTTCATACATATGGGCTTGGACTTGATAACTGCATGGGTTTCTCCTTTCCAAAGAGTGGTTCCATGGCTTTGGTACTGGCTTCCCTTACCTCTCTCATGGTTTCAAAATCTTCAGTGTGTTCAAATCTGAGAATACACAAAGAACTTGCATGGGGTAGTATACTATTCTCATTAATACAAGGAAATTTATTAAGAAACGAATTCACCTGTTGATTTAGAAGTTTATCTCTTGCTCTAGTCATTGGACCTTTTGGTGCTTCATAAACATTCTCATGCACACTTGGCGTGGAAGATGTAGTAGTAGTAGGGATGCCCTCATCAGTTTAGCTCTGCAATTTCGAGTTGTCAGCAAATATTTCTAGGTGAATATAGTTCTTCGCAGAAATGCCCCTGTTTTAACTCTAGGGTTAGCTCTGCAATTTCATGTTGTCGGCAACTATTTTAAAAAATTTGAAACTAAGGCAAAAGTAGTTCCTTGCAGAAGTAATACCAACTCTGCTTAGGCTTCATGTATGTATTGTGCTATGACCATTTTTATCAAGGGAAATTATATACACATATATAGTCCGCCATGACAAGAAAGTAATTGTAAAGGATTGCCAACCATTCTAGAAGGCAAATGTAGGTTCTTCATACCCTCCTATTAGTTGATTGTTCTGAAGTTTTGCAACAAGTTGGAAGGTAACTCTTCAAAATATTCAAGGTTGTGACTCTGTTTATTCTTCTCGTAAAAGCAATTGGAGTAGAGAGGAAACCTTTCTATGATACAGTCCTACCGTACGCTAGATATTAGCATCAAATCGAAATGCTTTTATTTTGCATATTAAAAGATATTGGATCACTTCTTTTCCATGTTAGAAGATATTCGGATAACATGGTTTTGATGTTTTTACTATTGTTTTCTTACTTAGCCCTTCATTCTCAAGATAAGGAAGGTTGGGGTGTTCTGAATGATATATGGAAAGTTGATGTTTAGCTCCTCATTAACGCCATCAGACGGTGTATCCTTTGGTCGGGTCATGAGAGATGATTTAAATGTTGTGATGAAAATAAAATACCACAGGGTTGCGGTCTTGCAGATGTGCACAGAATGTTGTTGTGCCATTAAGATTTAATGGTAATGTTACTAGCATAATTGATGTTTCTTTTAGCTAGCTAGCATGTTGAGGATTTTGCTTGTTCAACAAGAACACTCTACCAAAAATTTGATAGTTAATGTAATCAGCAAAATATATTGTTCGGATGTTTTTTTAAGAGAACCAAACTCTTTGCCCAAGCTTCTTAAGATTTCGTGGTTTCATAGGCAAGCTACGGTTCATACTCATAGAAGTTCTTGCGATGTGTGTTGGTAGGCATGACGGCATCAGGCAAGCTTCGGTTCCAAGCATGCCAGTTGAGTGTACCACGCTGCTGCGACTGCTGGTGAGGTATCCAACGATGCTCATATTTCGAGCTACTTACTATGTTAGTAATTATGTCACCTTCTTTGCCTTGTCGTCTTATCAACATGTATTGTCTTCCCAATCGTGGAATACAAGTGTTCTTATCAGAGGACATCAATATTTATTATTTACAGAGGGAAGCGATGCTCAGTGATTATTCCTCTCAAGTAAGTCCTTCATCTACATCTTAGTCATTTATGTGATTTTTATCCTGATGTTTAAGATTCAGCTTTTATTTACATTTCTATCAAAGTACTATCCTAATGCAGGCATGGTGGGATTGCTTAGGTTTGTTGCAAAATTCTAGATAATGGTCAACGATCATAACTTTAGTTTCATGCAAAATGATACTTCTCTAGATCTGGCTTGCTAGCTATAATATGTTTCTGTGACTAATTGAAGCACGTTGTTTGCAAGATCTGAAGATGCTAGCTATACTATGTTTCTGTGACTAATTGAAGCACGTTGTTTGCAAGATCTAAAGATGCAATTGTGATGAGTTACAGGATTCCTTTCGGTACATCTGAATAAACAAATATTTATATTTGTTGTCTTTTGTAGGTTAGCTATTTTGCAAGTACATTCTTTGGCATCCAAGCGTTGATTATAACAAATGTCTATTGCAGTTCGATTACTTTATCTTCACAAGAAGAACAGGGGCCATAGTATTGCATGTGCTCCCCTCAAGTTTGCGACTGTTTGATTAGTTATTTGAGCCATAACTCCAATCGAAATGAAAGATATTATGTTATTTGACTCGCAATAGCTACACAAACCAAAATGCTGAAAAAAGAACTGTGTGTCCTTTTCAGATTGTCAAGTTAATGAATTGGCCCTCTGTGTTTTCTAAAACCCTTTGTGTAAGTTACTTCCTCTGGCTAGTGAACTTAACCATATCTGATATTCTGATGATGCATGTTGTAGTACAAGATTTTTTTTTTGACGTAAAAAGGTAGAGAATTCTCTACCTTATGCCATTATATTATAATGGCTAACCAGAATGTTACAAAACTAAAACGAAAAAAAAGGAAAGAAGAGAAGAAATAAAGAAGAAGAAAGAGAAGAAACAAAAGCCAGGGAAGCAACCAGCAGAGATGCTTAACAAGATATTACAACACCTAATTAACATGTTGTAAAAGTTGACTCCACTGCTGAAGGGATGCCTGATATTTGGGTTTAGTCCTGTATGGCCAGTAGCTGATGTATTCATGTATCTGCTATTGTAACGAAGCCATATTATCTTCGACATTTTGGAAAATTCATTTATTTCTTATAATCCACAGGGAATGCGCACATGCTGCGAAACAAATGGGCCAAATGTCTTTGTTTGTCGCTACTTTTGCTGATACCTTTTCCACAAAATCCAGTATGTCATTGGATGAAGATGCTTCTATTGCTAGTCCTTGAATTCTCCAAATAAGATCTGCAACTTTACATCGTAGAATGATGTGGTCGATTGTTTCTATAGCAAGGCAAGAGTCACAGTGGGGATCTGTCCTCCAGTGCTTCGTTGTCATATTATCCTTAGTGTTAAGTCTTCCACGGAACGTCAGCCATAAGAATACTCTATATTTGTGTGGAATAGATCTATGCCAAACATAGTCTAATGTTGCCCAATTTATGCCGTGGTAGGATAGGAGCTTGTACACTGCTGAAGTAGTTATGTCCGTCTTGTTCGAAATTATAACTCGTTGATCCAAAATACCTTGCTGCAATTGTTGTTCCGATAGAATATGTAATAAGGTCTGATATTCCAAGAGCGCCTGTTGAGATAGAACCGGGTGTAATGACACTGCCCAATTGTTGGAATTGAATTGTGAGGTAACTGTACAATTCGGATTGGTGGCAAATGTGAATAGAGTTGGTAGTCGAAGGTAGAGTCGCCTTGATGGTGTCCAGTGATCTTTCCAGAACAACGTGGTCCGTCCCTCTCCAATTATGACCATGGTCATCTGTGTGGTCATTTCAATGACAGATGATAAGGTTCTCCAAATCGCCGTGTCACCCGGATGAGGCTGTACTGGTATGCTATTTTGAAAATACTGACGTCTTAACCAGAGGAAACATGGTTCATTTGAGTTTGATAGAAGCTTTCCTACTGTTTTTATGATTAAAGCTCTGTTATGATTCCTGGGATCACGAATCCCCAAACCTCCTTGGTCCTTGGGTAGCAAAACGGTGGGCCAAGCTACTAGGCAATATTCGCCGTGAACCTTGTTATTTCCTTTCCAAAGAAAAGCCCTTCTAATTTTGTCAAGCGCTTGTATACTGCATTCAGGCCATTGGAGGCAGCTCATGTAGTAAGTAGGTATGGCTGATAGGACTGAATTTAGCATCTGTACTCGACCTCCCCACGATAGTAGCCGAGGTATCCAACCTGCCAGTCTTCTGTTTACTTTATCGATGATTGGTTGTAGCAGATTGTTCAGAACCTTGCTGGTGGACAGCGGCAATCCTAAGTAATTGCAAGACAGCGAGCTGATTGGGCATTGCAAGGTGGCGGCCGCCAGAGTGGCATCCTGATGTGACATATTGATGGGTATAAATGTACTTTTATGATAGTTGATCTTCAAACCTGAAAAACTTGTAGACGATTCCAGCAGTTCTTTAAGAAGTAGCGCTTGGTGTGATGTACCCTTGAGTAATATTAGGATGCAACGTTGGAGGGGTCTGTTGTGCATCTAGTGGGTGTAAGAGCAGTCCATCTACATGGGCTTGTTGCAACATTCGTTGTAGAACGTCTGTGACCAATATGAATAAAAATGGAGAGAGTGGATCTCCTTGTCGTACCCCACGTTTGTAACAAATTGGATCACTCACTGTCCCGTTGACCATAATCTGAGCTTTGTCGGATGAAAGAATAGTATGTATCCAATTGATCCATCTACTGTCAAAACCTCTTTGTTGTAGTATCTTCATAATGCAGCCCAAATTTATGGTGTCAAAAGCCTTGTGGAAATCTAACTTGAGCACAATCATTGGTTTTTTCCTTCTCAAAGCATATTGGACTAGTTCTGAAGCTAGCAAGAAGTTCTCGGTGATTGATCTTTTCTTGATGAAACTTGATTGCATATGGTCGATGAGATATGTTATTCTTGGTTGCAATCTGTTGGCCAGAACCTTGCTGATAAGTTTGGGAATACTATGTAGAAGCGAGATAGGTCTGAAATCTTGTATAAGTGCAGGTGACTCAATCTTTAGTAACATAGTGATAAAAGCAATATTGACCTCTGACAAATCAATATTAGTGGCATGAAGATCCTCAAAGATATGTAGTAGGTTAGGTTTTAGAATGTGAATGAATTTCTTATAGAACTCATTTGTGAACCCATCTGGCCCTGGACTTTTGTTGTTTGGGGAATGTATGATTGCATTTGTTATCTCTTGCCAGGTGAACTGGGATGACAGAGACTACAAAGTTTGATTTGGCTGGTAGAGGCGGGTAAGGTCAATTGTTGGGGACCAATGAACTGACGTACTGAACAAGTCTCTGAAGTAATCAGTGGCAATCTTAAGCTTTGATGTATTGTCATAGTGTTCAATTCCATCCTTGACCAGAACCTTGATCTGATTCTTTCGATGATTGATGGTGGATGAAACATGAAAGAAACGTTTATTCTCATCTCCCAGTTTGCACCACTTGATCTTTGCCCGACGTTTCCATTTTTGAGCCCAGAACCAAGTTAGATCCTGTAAATGTAGTCTGATGTTTTTCCTGAAAGTAAATTCAAGGGTTATTAGATTCCTCCACTTTCCATACTGTCGAAGTATTCCAGGGTTGTCTTGGTGTTATCAAGTTGGTTGGCTAGACTGCGCTTCCGCTTGGACCAAGATCTAATCTTAGCACGCAGCCGACATAATTTTAGATTGACAATAGATATGTTCTCCAAGCTTCTGGTCCCACATGTCCAGCTTTTAAGTACTAAGTTCTCAAACTCTGGCATATGCTGCCAATAATTCTCTAGTCTAAAAATATTTGAAGAAGGTGTTTCTGTTGTAAATTCTGCAAAAATTGGAGTGTGATCTGAAGTTGCAACTGTTATTGATTTAGCGGAGGTACCCAGAAAGGCTTGGCTCCAACCTGTGTCAATTAGAACCCTATCAAGTTTGACCAAAGTTGGTTGTCTTCTCTTATTAGTCCAGGTGAAACTCTTGTTGGGTATGTCTATATCTAGTAAACCTTGATCTTGTATCCAAGAGTTGAAAGTTGCCATTCCTGTCCAATTTATACTATCATTGTTTTTCTCAAAAGCATACCGTTATATGTTGAAGTCACCAATCACCATCCATGGCCCTGAGAAGCTTTGCCGGATAGATGATAAATTCACAAAAAAGGTTGGCGCTCATTATCTACGAAGGGTGCATAGACGTTTGTGACATTAAACTGAGTGTTGCCTAATCACCAGAAGTTGGGACAGAAGGCTGATAGTGGTAGTTTCTCAATCTGTGAGGTAAGAAGCTCATTGCTTTAAAACTATCAATATTGTTCAGTTTTGTTTCTTGTAAACAAACGATGTCTGGCTGTAGATCCATTAGAAGCTGAAATAGTAAAGCCCTCTTCTTGGCTTCTCCTAAGCCCCGGACGTTTCCGGAAGCAATCTTCATGGAGTTGGAAGTTCTGCTACCAGGAAGTGCATGTGGTCAAAACGCCACCAGCAAAAGAAACACCACCAGCCAACCCCTTGAGAGCATAGTTCAGGCGTTTTCTCAGATTGCCATCCAAACACACCTGACGCAAAGAAAAAGCAGACAGACAAGTAGAGCAAGACAGCACAAAGTAGGAAAAACCAACAGCGTTTCAACCGAACTCCGCCCAGGAAGCTAACTGAAACAAAAGCAGCCAAGCGACCAGAACCGCTAGCATCGCACAAGAGAAGAAAAACTAATACATGATGCAAATGAGAGGGTCTGTGCATGTAGACGAAGCGCATCACAGAAGGTGCAATAACAAAAGATGCAGATACAAAGGAGAGAGCATGAGGCCTCCTCTCCGGTTCGCCAAACATAGATGTTTTATGCATTACTAGGAGAGCCTCCATCTGACGAGGCCTTGCCAAATCTTGTTGCTTCTTTGAAAGTCTCCTTTGCATTCAAACCACACAGGTCAGCGAGCTCACGAATCATCGCCTTTGAAGTTGGCTTAGGCTTTGCATTGATCGGCATTTAAAGAACCTCCGTAATGGTCCTTGTTCTGGGTTTGCTTCTGCGACCACCATCTGCCGAATAAACTAGAGTTGCCACTACCACACGACGACTTGCTCGTTCCACAGGAGTAACCCTCTTTCCATCATGCGCCCTTTGCAGCCTCGGGCTCCTCCGAAAATACACCAAAGTATTTGTGTCCTTGCTGTTACCACTCTCAACTAACGGAGAGACATTGAGATCTGGGATGCTTTCATTGAGGTCTATACCCTAGACCCTATAGCCCCCTACATTCTTACATGTTCCAATGCATTTCAGGTGATGGAAAATCTCAAAACCTTAACAAATCTACAAGAGCTATGGCTAGGAAGAAACCGAATCCGAACAGTCAACTTATGTTGTTTGAAATCAATCAAAAAATTAAGTTTGCAAAGCAATAGGCTGACTTCAATGAATTGGTTTGAAGTACTATATAATAACTTCCCCAATTCCCCTGTCTTTCCTGGTCTAATTGCTACTTGTTAATCTATCCATTGTTCTTTAATTCAGGAATGTGTTGCGCTAGAGGAGCTGTACCTCGGCCATAATGGAATCCAAAAGATGGAAGGCCTATCTACCTTGTAGAACCTTCGTGTTTTAGATGTTTCATTTAACAAGCTAACTGCTATATAATATATTGAAACCTTAACCAGGTAACATGATGCTATGTGACTGGTAGTTTATCTTTATCATCCTCAGTGCACCAAAATTAGTGCAAAAAAGTCGCAAATATCAACGTTAATTTGCAAAGGTAAACAAACTATGAGCTCAAAATTTTAATTTTCAGGTAATAGTAGTAGTAGCAGGTGATGCAATATGAGGAGTTAATGCTTCTGTTTATTATTGTATGAAAGAAAATTTATATTTATTATGTGGTTTAGGATCCTGCTGATTTGTATAACTCTCTTTTGAGGTTCCGTTGCAATACACGGGCACTCTACTAGCAATAGCAATAGCAATAGTATGCATGAATAAATTTTCTAATGATGGAAGCTTTACGGAAGAGATTAATAATTTTCAAAGTAAGAATGCAAATGTTTCAACTGTTGAGGCTGATGAGCAGAGGGATACTATGCAGAAGTCCCATAAGGAGAGTTCAAAGAAATCACCTTCAGTGAGCACTCAAGTTAAATGCAAACCAGTTGGTTGCAAAGATTCTACAGCTTTGAATGAAAGGCAAGCATGAAGAAGCTGAACAACTTTCGGTTAGTGTTGCCATTATTGTTGCTGTGGCAATACTGACGTACTGATACTTGTTTCCTTGATTCATTAGTGAATCATTAGTTTGCAAAATAATTGAATCCACAACATAACGATGAAAACACATAGTCGCAGATATTCATTTGAACTAACTAGAAGAGATGTGGCACTTATTGCCTTTTGAATATTGGCTTAGCCTTCAAGTTAACGTACTCTTAATAAGCATGTAGCCATGGTAGGTACTGTATCAATCCATGCTTGTACCAGAAATTGGAATATGTATATGATCAGCTCACAACTTAGGATACAAAAGCACAATTTTGTTGATGTCTATTGAAATAGGAACAAATTAAAATCAGATTTCCATGTGCTTGAATGTAATGGGATTAGAGGCCACATGACTTCTTAACCTATAGTTGTTCTTTCTCAGAAAGAAATTGAGGTTGTGCTAGAGAATCAGGATGCTGCTGTTGAAGAGTATAGGCATAAAAAAGTAAGGATCTCAATCAAGTTAGTCCATCTTATGTTGAATACATTTACTGGTTGCTGGCTGTTTGCCTATGATGTTAACGTGAATGAGTGCAAGGCAAAAGGATCTAAAGTTGCACAAGTTGTAAAAGTTTGTAAACTCGGTTGCAATTATCTGAATGTACAAAACTTGGTTGTAATAGAATGTATAAAGTTTTATAGCATGTACTAGCTCGTTGGATTTGTTGTATTGAATGGATATTTTTGTTGTAATTGAATGGACCAGTTAATTTTTTTAGAACAAGGATCAGGTTAATGTGGTGTTCAATATATGTGCACATATTATTGAATAGGTGTTCCTACCTCGGATACCTCTTTGCCCCTCTAACGACGATACATTTCAGTTTGTCAAAATTCTCTCCTAATGGTTTCATCGTCCTTTTCTTTTTCTTCATTTTTTTACTTGGCAAAGGCAATCAATTGGAAAACATACAACCTTTTCTTTTTCTTCATTTTTTTATTTGGCGGAGGCAATCAATTGAAAAACATATAAGCAACATCAATGAGGGACATGCTACCTCAAGCAATATATATTTTGATGGTTTGTGATAATAAACGGTGTAAATAATAAATTTACTTTGTAAACACAATATTTTTTAAATATGTTATGATTCACGCTGATCGAAAGAATCAATACATCTCCATGATCTTTTATGACTAATTGTCTGTTTTTATCATTTGAATATGTTTGACATACTAAATTTATTTTGCATGGTTATTTAGTCAAACTTGTAGCAAGGAAATCTTCTTGCCTCTACTACAAAACATGAAAATTTTAACTTATGAATAACAATAAAGAGACTGGTGAGCTACTACAATATATTTTATGCAAAAATTAATTTTTCTTTGCAACGTACGGACACATGACTAGTAAAAAAAATTTGCAGAACCCTCCAGCAACCTCTGTAGAGTGGTCAAACTACATCCAAAACATTGGAACATGGGCACCAACCACAACTCCGGAAACAAATGAAGAGCTGCACCACCTCTCGATACTCACGCGCTAGTTCAGGTACTCTACACCTGCAAGATGAACAACTTATGTCACCTTCAGCAGTACAGTACATCAACAGGACAGGAGAATTGAGTGCATCAAATGGCAGCACCTGAAAAGAAGCAAGGAACGATTAATCCATCAAAGCATGAAGCTTATTGTTGAAGTACTGGATGCTCACGTAGTTGCATACTGCGCTGAAATCACCAAGCACTCCATGCTATGCTGTGGCTCATGATGCGCCCTTTGTTCTTAAACGTGTTCAAAAGAACATCAAAGAATCAACTAGGAACTATGCACATCTTATGCAATATTTAGGGCCTGCTGCAACTGAGCAAATGCTGCTGGATGGATCCTGCTGATGGCAGCATTGAACGCTGCATCCCCATGGAGAGCAGCACATGCTTTTAAGTTCTCTCGTAGGACGTCCTCTAGAGAAGCTTGTTTTATAGGATCTAAATCCTTTACCTGATCAAGAGAATTTTACCTGATCAAGAGAATTTTCAGAAAAAGTGCATAATAATCTAGTATTCGGAAAAACAAAAAAAAAATCATAACTTACTTGTCGCTTTCTCAACTCTTTGCTTGAAGTATTGGAATAACCTGAATTATCATTGCCAAGCCAGGGAGAGCTTGTAATATCGCGGCTGCAAATTATTGTATCAAGAATTATACATACAAATAAGAGAGACCATAAAGATTTAGTCGAAACAAATGAGCCAAAACCATATCAAAATGGAAGTACAATAGGATACCTAGTATCATCCTCGGTCCTTACTTCACGCCCCCCAATGATAACAGTAGTGCAGACACTGCATAAAATCGTAAGATCGATGACTACCAAACTACCAACAAGACAGTTTGTAAATTTTAGTTATCTTCCCAAGAAATGTCTTACCTTAATATGTCATCGAGTTTGTCAATGACTTGTGGTACCTGTAAGGTCAAAATTACAGAAAGAGCCATTGCATATTCCTTCTGTTGTATAACATTTGCATCATCTACCTGTCCAATAATACACTTCTTGTTAAACAGTAACACATAGCCATTGAAATCTTAACAGAATTTACAAGAAGAACATGTCCCCGTGTAAAACATGTCAAGATTATTAAACCGAGCCTGACATTGAATATTTATTTATCCTATCAGTAGAGACAAGCTGGACTCATTCTCAGAACAGAAATGCATAGATTTATTGGCAGTGTGAATTATAATCACAATATAACCTGGTAGGGTTAAGTGTTGAACCAAGAAAAGATTTAATGAGTTAGATCATATGCACAGCATATTTTGGTAAACACGTATCTAAGTCAATGGTGGATTAAAAGAACGTACATCATTAACCACTGGAACTATGAGAAGAGCATTAAGTTCCTTAGTGCAAGGTGCCAGACGTGCACAGGAAATGCTGCGGGATGTACCTTGTCAATCCACATGTCAACCAAAGAAAGTAGAAGATTATTGTTTACAGAAATCCCTGCTTGTTGGATGCTTGCCAAAAGGGCAGGCTCTGATAATAGTTGTGCCGAAAAGTTTGTATTCATCACCAAAAGCCTAGCAAGAATTGCTCCAGAGGATGCACGGACAGTAGTCCTAGAAGGGTTATGCTCATCATCTTGACTCAAAGATATGAGGATAAGTTTCTAGAAGTTGGCATGAATGGACAAGTCAGAATGATGGAAATGAGAAACAACAAACGCGAATACGAAGTCATTTGAGCATTCTAGACTCCAAACCAACCATAGAAGTACCTGAAGAGCACTGGATATCAATGGTGGAGCTTCCTGGGGAAAGAGCTGCACCCAAAAGCTCTGATTAGATTGATACCCCCAAAAAACTTCTAATCAACAAAGAAACAGCTAATTGTAACAAATTGACAATGAAAAGAAACAGATCTATACGATTCCATTACAGGGCATTACGGCCTAATTTCCGGCAGATAAAATGGCCATGAACTAGTTCACAGTGCATGTCCTTAACCCTGACACAACATTTTCAGGATGAACAGTGCCCCTGCTTCCCAGTAGTTCTAGACTATGATGATCCTCAATTTAGGAAGAAAAACTAGGTTCGCTCGCATTACCTCAGACATTTTGCTGAGATGATTGCCAATATTGCTCTAATAGATTCATAGTTAGCAACATCAGCAAAAATTCTTTAGAAAGTCAGAGCTGCTCTGCAAGGGGAAAATATAATAACCTGAACAAGAAGATCAATGATTGGAAGTGCAGTGAGAAGTCCTTTGTCATTGACACTTCCAACAATAGTATCAAGAATGTTCGCCAAACTTGCACCGTGGCTTTTCAAAAATTCTGATCCACCAAAAATTGTGTAATCCTCAATTATGTTGATTGTGACCTACATCATTAAAAAGTCCTTCAAAGTGAACACAAAATCTCTCCAAATCATTATGCATGGCGTGTAGTACAATACTTCTGATTTCGAAAGTGTAATATGTTGGGTAGTCAAAATAAGAGCAATCTTAAATCGCAAGGCAGCACATTTTGGAGCAAGATCAATATATGGAAGGATAATGAAGAATTTAGGTCTGGTGCCCAAAGTTTGATTGGTCCGATCATGGAAGTAAGGCATGGGGTAAAAACTACAGCAGTCCTATCAATGTCTTGTGCTAGCTGGTAACATAAGCACACGAATCAACACTTGCAGCCTCCAAATGACATTACCAAACTAATTACAGTGATCATCAAACTCTACACGAACAAACATGATGCTTAGCTCAATTGGTGGCAACTTAGTTGGAACACACAACTGATCTACTTGTTGGGTAAGTTTACCGTTGAAATAAAGGATAATTTTTTAGTCAAATAATTCACATTTTTTGCATCACAAAATCATAAAGCATGTTAGTTTATATCCTAACAAACAGTTACAAAATGGATTACAGAACCCAAAAAATGCACATATGCAGTAGAAGATATTATCCAGAAGCAGTGTATCAATACAAGAAATATAATCCAAGTGATGCAAGGTAAATTTACTTGGTGCTGCTGCCTATGACATTCGAAACCAGACTGTACTTTCAAAAATACGCGCAGCTAAACTATTTTTTTACCCAACAATATCTTTATGCTTCTTTATGAATATCTAGATCAATCATATGAAAATGATGCAAGTAGATTTGTCTCATAAAATACCTCCCTTCATAATATTATAGTCTTGTTAGGTTTTAATGTTTTATGAATATATCACAAAAGAAAAAGGCAGTCAAAGATATGTTTTGGAGTGTGTCAATGTCCAAAAGACCCTTATTTGTGACCGGAGGGAGTAACTATTCTTAAATAACCCAAAAGAGAGGTTTATTTTCTTCTTCTGTTTTGGGGATGGGTATTCTAACCTCCAGATGGTCGAAGCTTCTATTCATGATGCCCACAAGATAAGGGAATAAATCCAGCAGTTGAGGTACAATGGAAGGGGCATTTGAAAGGGCTGCTTCCCACAACTGCATTATGAATCTCAACGTTAGAGATTTTGTGCCTGTGTGTGGACTTGGTTAAAGAACAACTTACCAGAACACTGTCCTCGAGAAGGTTAAGAGCATCGGGGCTATCAACATTTATACCACTTTGGAGTATAGGAATAAGCATGTGATAAGAAAGAGGCGACTGGTATCCAAGTGAAGAAACAAAAGTTCTAAGTGCTGCTAGCAATTGAATCTGTAGCAAGCTTTCACCTGCAGATTCATCCCATATCTGAAAAAGGTACAAAATCAGTATTGGTAACTAATTTGCAGCACAAAGAAAATCTGCGTAGTTATTTAATATTGAACTGATAAACTCCCTCACGAACTACACTAAAAGTTGATATTGTGGTACTTTTATAGTTTTATTCTGGCTTGCAGAAAACAAAAGGACATGTGTTGACTTGCTTACCAGGTGTTCTAAACACTATTCTAGACACTGCAGTCTACAGATAACAAATCTAATAAAATAGGAGTGCAGCAATATTACTAATATTATTGGATGACGAGGTCCAAAAAAACAAAGTTAGCATTGAAATTTGAAACTGGAAAGGATAAACTGAAGAAAGCATATTGACTGGGAAGGACTTGTTTGTCGCTCTTCTCATGTAACAATTAGCAAATGATGCTATGTCAGAAGCATAATGCACACTGAACTCAGCCCACAAGAGATGAATAGAGTACAGCAAACAGGAAAATGGGATTTTTATCAGACCATAATGCTTGAGCTATACCTTCTGAAAAAATTGTGATAACCGATTTGCAAATGGAATAACCTTGTCCCCAACATGTTCAAGAAGAACTGAAATGAAATTCAACACTTGCACCTACAAACAAACAAAAGAAACTAAGGTACTTGTGTGTGCGCGTGTGCGCGAGAGAGAGAGAAAGAGAGAGAGTAAATGCTCAGCCACGTGTTGGCAATCAGATAATCTATCTTGGAACAATCTACAAATTTATAAAGGCAGCTGTACAGACTTTGCTGTGTAACAAACAGGGTTTTCAAAACCGGTAACATTTTTTTTACCGGAGGGCCCGGCAGAACTGGTTTGGCCAAAAATCAGAAAATTTAGGCCAAATTTTCAAATCAAAATTTGAATTTTTCGGATTTTAAATTAAAAAGATCACATTCGAGCAAAATTCGATTTTTTTGGGCCGATTTGAAGTCTTACCGGGGGTGGGGTGTCGGTAAGACTGATATGGAACAGAGGCTGCTAACTTCAGCACCACACTTAACCATCCAGTGTTTCATGAATTTATGATTATAGTTTATAAATGGGATTGACTAATAGCATAAGATGAAGTTCAAATTGGTAGTGGCCTGTTCAAGGGCCCTCAGATAAACAAAAGTTGAAGGAGAATAAAAAATGCGCTATGGAGATCCAAACCTTTGAATCAAATTCTTGAACATCTTCTGTCAACTTGAAACACATTGTCCAACATGTAGGAAGACATTCAAACAAATCTAGTTCCGAAAAGCTAGATTCTTGAAAAACATAACACAGAGAAGAGCAAGCTGCTAGCTGAAAGTTGAACAGCATCAACAAATTATTAAACAAAGTAGATGTATATACAGGAATACACTCATAGTCAAGGAATTGTAAACACAAAACATACCCTGACAGCTATGTCATTATCCTGCAGCAATCCAACCAAAGCATGGTAGACCAATTTCCTTGTGTCGCCCTTGATCTGCAGTGCATGATTATTAGAAGCTAAACATGTAGGAATCTACACTGTCAATAAATAAAACTCTGACATTAATATTTAGCTTTTCTAAAATAATGTTAAAGAACTGAACCTCAGAAATCCATTGCCCAAGTATCAACGCAACTTTTCGACGAATGATACGCATATTGGGGTGACCATTTGAAATTTCGACAGATAGAGATCCGTGGAACCTGTAGAAATGAGAAATACCAAGGAAAGAAAGTGAAGTAGAATTCGCTATAGCCATTGATTTTGTAGCAACGCTTAGTTGTCCCATCAAAGAAAAAAAAAACAATGCTTAGTTGCTAAAAAAACAATGCTTAGTTGCTAACAGCCTAACACTATGTGTGCATAAGAACGTACAAATGGCAAATGTAACATCTAGCAGCATTTGCAAACTGGTTAAACATACACCAGTAACATCCAACATTTTTTCAAGTAAATACAGAAGTATTGTTGCTCTTGAACTTACCATTCATTAAAACTGAGGTAGTTAGAAAGTTCATAATAAACATGCCCAGCGGCTGTATAAGCAGCATCCTTTAAAAGCATTCCAGCAGTAACATCTGTTTCTAGTGGTGGAGAAACAGCCATGGCTTCACGAAGAACAGAGACAACAACCGGAGCTAGTAACTGAGACAACACATGATCATATGAGCATTACAACATTCAACATGGACTCACAGGACACAGCCACAAAGAATGTTATAATGTGCACACCTCTCGATAGTTCTCAAAGATAACAATGAAGAGGGCTTCAGCGCATGGCCGTTGTTTCTCAGTCCACTGGACCAAATTCTGCTCATGATGAAAGGATTCGGGATTCTCTGACCATTCTTCCAAATCTTTTGCTGTGTAAATGAAGTATCTGCACAAGAATCGGAAACTTCCTGAGCCCTAGAAGGCTAGCAAAATCCAAAATGGAAAATATGAAAGCATAGCTACAAGTGAAAAATCCTCCAATCTCAGAAGTCAGAAATGCATGAGTGTAAATGTAATGTACATACAGGAAAAATTACACAATAAACACCATTCAACATAACCTGTTCTATTGGTATTATACTGCAGTACTGCACAGCCCTTACAGGGATTCACTGAGCATTTTTACATTATGCTTTCAATGCAGCATTAAAATGTGCTATATACCTTACAACAGTACTTTTATGTACCATTATATGTTCTATAGCATTCCTAAAGCCAACTAGCATCAGAAAGACCAGTTCATGTCATATGTCATTTGTGGAACTGCCATAAGACAGTTACTACATGTCAACAGATCAATATAGTTTGCTATGGTCTACAAATCCGCAGGCACTAGAGAAGTGAAAAAGACCAATTGCTCCTGACTAATCTTCTAGGAGTGTAATTCTTCAACCCAAGGTTCACCAAAAGGATTTTGGCCTTTTTTTTCCGGCACAATACCATTACATTATTGGCCAAAAGATGTGCTCGTCCAGCAGTAATGCATTTTTTTAGTTAAAAGCTTTATGCTTGCGAAAGAATCAAAACATGCACAAGCAAACTGGTAGTAGTACAGCAGTCCAGAGGCTTTGCAAAAAGTATTATGTAAGCATGCAATTTCAACGAAATTCAAATATTACCTCCTTATTAAAATGTTGCACAGCAACACAACTCTATCACCAGGCAAAACAACCTTGAGCATGTCACTAGCCATTGCTGCAAAGTTTTTCTTCCTTTGCACCAGACTTAAAGGTTGTGTGCTTTCATTGATCACATGACCTGTGGGACTTGGTTTGTACTCTTTACACTCTAATACCAATTTAACCAAAACCATGCTTTGTATAAGAAACTCCTCAAATGATGTGCCGGCCTGTTCAGGATTTGTGATCATATTCAAACAGAAGTTAACTACAGCTGGAAGCACAGTTTGGTGAATGAAAGAATATGGATGTCTGCCTTGTAAGCTAACAAGGACTTTCATCAACTTAGTGCATGCTCTTTTTGCAAAGTCCCATAGTTTAGCTTGCTTATCTTTAAAGGAGGAGTCTGTCAAGTAAAAAAACAGCAACAAATAATTTACTTGTGCGAACCAAACTGAAACCAATCAGAATGTCACAGTTGACAAGTCAGACAAATTAACACCAGAGAGGAAGATAAAATAAAGGTTTAGCTTGATAAGAACAGTTGTAAGCGGGGACATTCATATAAAAGAATATTATATTGTTCTCCAAGTTTTCTGGATAACCAATGGAAATTTAAAATAAATAGTTCAATCGCAGTTTTTTGCTATGAGCTTAAACGCCCAAGTCAAATAACAAGGCAAGACAACAAAAGATATATCCCCAACCTTAATAGTCAATACCTAAAATGTTAAATATAACTTGTGATGGATCATAATTTGGTGAAGTCAAAGCAAGGTCAGAGCAGTTTCTGGCTATTAGATTAAGACTACGAAGGAAGAAGGAACAACTCAGTCAAGATTACTAGTGAAAAATGTAACTTACAATAAGGAAGAAGGGATTGAATGGCAGTCAGAACTGTTGGACAAACTTCCCTGACCTGCCAGACTTCCTACAAAGGACAATAGCTACTTACAGATCTTATTTTCTAGACCAGCTGATGAAGACCATATGACAGTAAAACTATGAGAAAAATAAATAGCAGCAAATAGTAAATCTGACTACCTGTGCTGTTGTTGAATCACTTGCATAACCTGAATAAATTAGTTGCCGAATGATCTTTAAACAAAGCAACCACCGGTCACATATCAAAATAAGGTCGTTTGATTGCTCCAAAATGGAATCTATGCCATTCCGCTGCGAGAGCATAGAAAGATTTTGTAATATAGTCTGCACATCACTCTTCCAAAGGTTCCAGGTATACTCAAACAAGTGGCTAGTGATCTGCGCAAGACAATGACATGTTTAAGAACATGCTACTCCGTTTGTGATCAGTATTTTAAGTAATTCCTGTTTAAAATGAATAAGACTTGCAAAACAACAAGCTGTGTGAATTCATGTTTTAAGAAAACAGTAACATGCATGCTATGAATGACATGTTTCTTGAACAGTTCAAGAACAATTTGGCAATAGTTAAGGCTCAAATCATAACGATCCTCCTGCTTAGTATCAGATGCCTAAACGTGCTCAAATTAAAAAAAAAATTGTGGAGTTAATATGCATCTGCTAATGTTGCCTGTGATGCATTATGGGACAACAAGCTAGTACTTAACCAAACCAATAAATGAAGAAATCAGCAAATAAAGCACAAGCACATCTGAGTAGTTACAAAGATGGATAAGTGGCTTTGGCGAAATTAAAATACCTCTGCATAATTCCTCTGATCGACAGCAAGCCGTTTAGTTGAAAGCTCCTTTAAAGTTCGAAATAGGACCATAAACACACGATGTGAAGCAAGAACATCAGCTGACTGAAGTTGTTGCGCCAATACCGAGAAAAGGTCCGGCCTGAATGACATGATTGTCAGAAAAAAAAATGTAGGAAACAATTAACTCATGTAGAAGATAGTTGACAAGAGTTGTGCTGTAAATGCGTACCATTCTTTTGGGTAATCTAAACGTGCAATCTTGGAGATCAGTACAGCTAGCTGAAGTGCAATCTACATTACAACATTAAGAAACATGATCTCATCAATACACATAATATGTGCTTAATATCATAAGATTGCATATATATTATCTAGTGTGAACCTGGCTATTCTCCTCTCGAATGTTTAGCAAAAGATTTTTTCGAAGGTGGTCCTTCTCCTCATTGCTAATTCCACTACAACAGATAATTTAAACTGGTAAGTGAGATTTCAGAGGTCATTAACGAGTTGGTGACTGATTATGTCGTTGACACTTGCAACATGAAACTACGAAAATAAGAGTCACAGCAGAAATTCCACTTCATAAATGCAGAGTTAGGATTTTCAACAAATCTACAGGTGTACTTAATCCACGAAGAGGTTATCTGGAAGAAATTTAATATGGAAGTGGAAGCTCTTGCTTCCTGTTGAAAACCATCAGCTACTGTTCCATAAGTTTAAGTTAGGATTATCAATGACTCTAACCGAAGGACATTAAACACTTAAGCAGTACAAATAATTTAAATGCCGCAGCATAACAAATTGACAAGAAGAAACTTTGGCAGAGCCTCTAGCATAGGATGATATTCTTCTTAAAAATAAAGTATCCTGAACAAATCCACCCATTACCACTTGCTAACACTCATTATCATTACTCTCAGCAGTAACCCATAGACAATCAGTGAACCATTCATATTAACGAACGGAGTCGAATGGAGGCTCACTAGGAATCCCGGCGATTCCGCCAATAGCGGTTGATGCTATTCTTAAAATAAACTGTGGCGAGCAAACGCACGTCCTCGCGACAAGATAAACCCCTCGCCGAGATGATCTCCTGCAGAAGCACCAAATCAGAAAATCAGCTCGCTCAGATTAGTAGCAGCGAGCGGAACTGAGCTTGCTCAGTTGGCGATTGGAGACGGGTGTGTCTCCCGCCCGCCCGTGCTCGAGCTTCGCCCGGCGCGCGCGCTCGCGCGAGGGGGCTTAGGCCCCATTTGTTCTTTGATGCAACCCAGGCAAAGCCTGGCCCTAAAAAAAAGATTAGTAACAGCGAAATTGCTCTATAGATCGGACAAGCGTCGGAGGCGAGAGGGGCAAGAAGCCCTAGAGCCCTAGCTAGGGAGGTAAATGCGGGGAGGGCCGAATGGCCTACCAGGAGACAGGAGCAGAATCCCGGGCGGCCCTCGCACTGCGCGAGAGCTGCCTCAGCCGGCCGCCGTGCCGCCTCGTCGGCGCTGAGCGAGTTGACGAGGACTGTGTACATGGTCGGCACATCGCCGGCGGAGAGCGCCATATCGTCCTCCAACAACGGCAGCGGCGAGACGGGACGGTGGAGGCGGCGATAGAGGGAGAAGTGATCGGGGCTTGCAAGAGAAAGGAACGGTAAAGTCACAGAAAAGGAAATTTGAGAATACGTCTTCCATATAATGCATTTCTAGGATTTTGTCACCGTAGGAATGCAAGAATTTGTTTTAAAATAATATTGACGTAAAAAATAATAACCAAAAAATAGTCGTTTTTTTTTAAATAAAAATAGGCAGTCTCGCCATTTCACATGGCGACATGATATCATCTACAGAGAGTCGTCGGTTCAACTATCTATCGTCATTTCAACTGACGCTTTGCTTTGGAGAGTGTACAAATCGTTATTTCATATTGATACAGAGAACGGCTATATAAACCCCAAAAATCAAAAGAAAAATTATTTTAATTCTGGAAAGAGAAGAGAGAGGGGAAGTCACGTAACGAAGCCCTGTCGGTTCGTAGCGGATAAAAGAGAGAGAGGGAGAAGCAGACCTAGACGTCTATTTTGCAGATAATTGTTCTTGCAACTGTGTACATAAATTCGAAACCAGGTAGGTTAGCAAATAAAAATAGCAATATATGATTTAATGGATTAGATAATTTTAGTTATATTGCAGTTTGATGTAGTACATTATTTTAGTTGTGTATAGTTTAGTTTATCGTATAGATATTATTTATGGTGTAGTACTCAAGATTTAGAATAAATCCACAAAAATACTAAGAAAAATTTTTAGGTTTTCATTTTTACACGGTAAATATTTTATTAATCCCAAAAATACTTTTAAAACAAGAAAAATAGCAAGATACCTCTAAAAATACTATAAAAATCCAGAGTGACTACATAGGGTATGTAGAGCTGAACTAAAAATATATTTAACTTATTTTTTGCTTCCATTTGTACACAGTAAATATTTTATAAATACTAGAGACACTTTTTAAACAAGGAAAATAGCAATATATCTATAAAAAATTGCAGAGTAGCTGAATAAGGTATGTAGAGCTTAATCAAAATAATCCCAACTTAATTTTGGCTTCTATTTATACATGGTAAATATTTTATTAATGTCAAAAATACTTTTTAAACTAGGAAAATAGGAAGACACCTCTAAAAATTCTATAAAATATCCAGAGTTGCTACATAGACAGGGTATGTAGAGCTGACCTAAAATATTATCAACTTAATTTTTGTTTTAATTTGTACACTATAAATATTTTGTAAATATTGTAGACACTTTTTAAACAAGAAAAATAGCAAGATACCTATAAAAATTACAGAGTAGCTAAATAGGGTATGTAGAGCTTAATCAAAATAATCCTAACTTAATTTTGGTTTCCATTTGTACACGGTAAATAATTTGTAAACAAAAAAAATAGCAAGGTACCTATAAAAATTCTATAAAAATTCCAGAGTAGCTAAATGGGGTATGTAGACCTTAATTAAAATATTATCAACTTAGTTTTGGTTCCTATTTGCACACGGTAAATATTTTGTTAATGCCAAAAATACATTTCAAACTAGGAAAACAGCCAGACACCTCTAAAAATTCTATAAAAAAAATCCAGAGTAGTTAAATAGGGTATTTTGACGTTAATTAAAATATTGTGAACTTAATTTTAGTTTCCATCTGTATACGACAAGTTACATCTAATAATTTGTACGCCGATACAGTTATGTGCATATCAGTTTTGTATGTGTCGTTAATCATGCAATAATTGAAATAATTAGATATGTCGCTTCTTATTACTTTTTGTATATGTTTCGTAGTATTTACAATATATTCACTGAATTTTCGGGTATGGCAGACCCAAGAGACGCTACACAGTGGCCGTGCGAGTTGCTTGACCCGATCGTTGACATGAGTCGTCGTAGCCGCTTCAGTACCATCCTCCCCCAAGAGGGCGAGACGGTGATTGAGGTTGGCGCGTTGCGGCTGCGCACGCCCATAAGGGCATGAAGGGTGGATCCGCGTTAGGTTCCGAGGTACGTGTAGTGGTGACCTTCGTATACTCAATTGCAGTCTGACTAGTGTGAGTGGACTCATGTATGTTCTTAATCCTTTCGACGCAGGTTAAGAGTGGTATGCCTCCTTCCACTAGCGAGGATGGTGAAGGCGACGTGGGAGTACGATCAGTGCCTCCTGATGGCACCGGTTGACCGGTGGAGGCTAGAGACGCACATGTTCCACCTTTCGTGCGGGGAGATGGCGCCGATGCTTCAGGACGTGATCTTCCTGATTGGGTTGTCTTGCACGGGCTCCACCCTAGCGTCGCATGACATCTCAGCCACGTGACGCACGGAGATCCGTGAGAGGTTCCGGGGGTGCTGCCACCCAACATCGGCTATAGGGAGTTCAGCACTACCTACGGGCCATCGCTGAAGTGAACATGCCAGTTCTACGTAAGTTTTTATAACTCTTGCCTTTCCGCTTTAATTGCTTTGTGCAACTTAGTGATGTGTCTCTGTCTTCTTGCAGCCGAAGCGTAATTAATAGCAATGTACAATGATAAAGAAGTAGCGATCAAAATGCTTGCCAATATAAAGAAACTCACAAATAATATTGTTAATTGTAGCAAAGTGAAGCACCAAAGGGCAAAATAATGGATAAAGATTGTCGACATTGGCAAAATACGTCATTCGACCTCAGTGACCTATAAAAAAAAGAACAAAACGAATTAAAATTATCTAGTAAAAAAGTAGAATAGTCCAATAAAAACGATTAAGTAAATACAATACATTTTAGTATTTACTCTCTTTCAAGTCTATGAAACGATGAACCATAGCGTCTGGCCGGCAAGGTCTCCGGTCGGGTGACGGCGTCCAGACGAGTGAGGCGAGAGGCGGTGGCTTTTCGTGTTCTGTTCTTGGGCTCTCGGCTCTACACGCAGCACGCTAACACTGGGTCAGCGAAATTTCAAGACTAAGATTAAAGGTATACGTACCGCATTTGTTCATTTATGAACTGTGCAGATGCATTGATTAGGCTAGAAGGCGGGTCAATTGCTGCTGGGGCTGTACATGTGGAGCGACAAGGCAGTCACAGGGAGGAACCGAGGCATTATTAGTAGTGCTGTGCTGTGCTGCTGTTTGTTGAAGCCGAGAGGACCTCGCTTTGGGGCTGCGCGCGCAACCTGCTCGAGGGACTAATATTTGGGCTGTTTTGGCCTGTAGCGCAAATTAATTTCTTATTTGGTCTTCTTAGCATCAAAATTTCAGGAGACATGCTGCTGTGGGGACCGCAGGAGGCACTGCTGCCGTCGCACTTGGCAGCAACCGAGGTGCTGCGGTGCCGCATGGAGCCGTCACGAGCGTGGGCTGGAGGAAGAGGCCCGGGTTTACAGTGTTTTTGCTTGGAGGTGCACACATGGTACCATCTGCACAAAAAAAAATCTATAGACCTAATGTCATGTGACACCTGCATGCAAGGACGTATTCATGAACTTGAAATACGTCTGTTACACACTGGACTCACTAAGCGACGTGATTAACGTGGAAGAGAAAGATTTGACGAGATTATATATTAACATGACCTCCGGCTCCGGGTTGGAGAGCGAATTCGGGAGCTCGCGCAGGATGGCCTGCCTTGACTGTTGGATTTAATCTTTGTCGACAAACTAGTAGTTTTGCAGCTATATGGGTGCTAGCTAGTTAAGTGATCATTTCATTTGCATGTAGTGGTACGTGTGCATGTGTTGCATGCATCATTTCATCGTCCAGGCTGCTGCGGTGTCTTGATCCGAGCCAAACCAACAGCGGCCTCGTCGACCGTGGAGGCGAGCTTGCTGTCGCAGGCGGCCTTGAGGCCATCGCAGCAGATCGAACTTGTTGGAGAAGGCGAGGAGCTCGATGACGGTGTCCGGCGGGAAGTCGTCAATGCGGCCTTGCCTGCTGCATGCGGCCACGGCGCGCATGCCGCGCGGCGAGACACCGTTGCGCGTGAAGTCGGTGCGGTCGCGGCGCGCCTCCGCGAAGCCCCGTACAGGGGCGTGTTGAGCGGCTTGGAGAGCGCCGCCATGTGCAGGCGCGGTCGCACGCCACCTCCTCCTCGCCGACGACAAACCACAGGTCGCGTCCCTCGTCACCATCCTCGCGGTCGACGTCCGACAAGGAGGTATTATTGTTCAGAAGAAGACATGATCTCGAGCTCGGCCCACCACAGCGGCGACACCTTCGGCGTCGCTCCCTCAGGACCCAGCGCGGTGATCTCCTTCATCCGAGCCGCAACTTGTGCCATCTGCGGCCTCTCATTCGGGCCTGGATCAACGCAGGACCTCGCACACTGCGCGCGCAGCTTCTTCAGGGAAGGAACCGGCGCTCGAGTCAATCAGCTCTGCCAGAGGCATCTTGCCTTCCGAGTAACGAGATGCCCACTGTTCCAGTGGCCCGTCTTCCTCGGAGAAGGGGGCTCTTCCGGTTAATATCTCCAGCAATATTATGCCATACTGATGCACGATGCTATCTATGTCTGACATAGTGGGCTCATCGGTGCCCGGATTGGATCCCTTACTGTCGTTCCAGAAATCAAGATCTGAAACCTTTGCGGCAAAATCATCAGTGAGGTATATGCTCGTCGAATCAAACTTGTTTGGCACGACGGGTGGATTCTGCTGATGCATGTGCTCTAGACAGTAAGCTATCCCCATCGATATCCTAAGTCGTGCCATCCAGTCCAAGTTCTCAGCTTCTCTAACTGCAACATAATCAAAAGCATTATCAAATACTGGTATAGTGGTGTATATGCGACTAACTATGCAGGTCATAGCAAGAGTCATATTGCCTGATCAATAAATAAAGCAAATTTTGGTTCCACCACATACTGAAATCTGCAGTTTTTGGAAGCCTATAAAATTTGAAGTGATATACATATTGTAGGAATTATCCCGTCGACGGAAAAGAAAAGACATGCTACAGAGGGAAAATAAAAATAAAAAACAGAATCAGTACCAAGGACACACTTACCATGGAGATGCTCGAAAAGTGTCCCATTTGGAGCATATTCAAACACCATAGCTCTGGTAAAAGGATGTTCTTCTTCACAGTAGCCAAGCAGATTCATAAAATTCTTGTGGCTAACTTTGGATTAACTTGTGATCTGAGACCACAACCAATTCAGTTAATGTGTAATATGCAAAATATACCGTGTTCAATGGGAGGTAGTAGCATTGTTACCTTTTTCCTGTACTGGGATTCACATTCTTTTGACCAATCCTTCCCAGATGCTATTAAACTCGACACCACCGCTATTTCGACTCCACTTGATAAGGTTCCCTTATACAACATGCAGCTTGCTGTAGAGCCAATTATATTGCTGAAATCCTCACAGGCTGCTTCCAGCTCTGACCGTTTCAATGCAGGTACGCCTGGAAACATGATTGATTATGGTGTAAGGTGTAACTGATGTACTAGATACACCTGTCACAAATGCTCGTTGCAGTTGCCATTCATCGTCGTTCACACAAGCCTTGTGGAGCTGCTCACTAGAAAGGAATTGCTGGTACAATTTTCTCTTCACACTGATCAATAGACAATATCTATCAGTTGTTACAGAGATGTAATTTCCTTGGCTATACCAAAATGAAAATAATAATTCCCTTGATTGATTCCTTCTGGCGTTGTCTAGATGAACCATTCAAATAGACCGATGAATTACTATATATTAATTGCTACTGGCTGAATGTATTGATTACATACTCGTGGGTTTTTGTTTTTGATAAGGCTGTTTTGGCACATGAGCTGGGTCACCTGAAGTGCGATCATGGTGTGTGGCTTACCTTTGCCAAGATACTAACAATGGGAGTATACTTTCTTAGCTCGACAGTATATAACAGAGGCTGCTGTCATGACAAGGAAAACTGCACTCCCTGCTGTGACCAAACCATAGTTTCTCCAGGAATGCTTGTGCAAAGAGTGAACCGGAGCACCAACTTTGGGATCATGCTTTGCCTGTGGGGTGGAAGGCAAAGGCCTAACTAAATGTGGAGGGGCTAGCAATGGATGAGAACTTGAAGGAGATAAGGGGACTGATATGGCAGGTGTGGAAGCAGATGATGATGGTGAAGGTTTAGGCGGAGCAATGAATGGCGAGGGTAATGGGGCAGGCAACGGTGTTAGTATTTGTGCTCTTTTGTATTTGTGATGCTTGTGCTTCTTGTGAACAGGAGCTCGTGTAGGTGGCTGGAGAGGTGCAGCGTGATGGTTTCCACCACCTATCTGTAGTAGTCTTCTCGTGGGTGCGTTTCTGAAGTTTCTATCACATGAAGCAAAACAGATAAAATATAGGATATTTAGTGCCTCTTCACTGTGAGCATACGTAACAGTTGAGTAAGAAACACTTCCATCGTAAATCAATATCACTCATAATGGGTCAATAATACATATAAGAGCATCTATTTGCATTGAAATACTTTTAGGAGGAGCACCATTCGACATGAACATATAATTTTGCATCCTTGAAAAATGAAAGAGAAGGGAAAAAAAACCAAACTATATGAAGTTGAAAAATCACACAGATGCAACTTGCACTTCACAAACTATATATTGTCAGTCAATTGTTTGCAATAAGCCAATAACTAAGACAATATGAACAAATGCGCGCCAAGCTAGAAACTTGCTAAATCACAGAGAAGGCTGCTTCTAGTTAAGTTTCAAAAAGTAGCAAATGCACATTCATAGTATGACGGTTATTATATAATTCCATATGTTTATCTCGAGCTGTATGGTATCAAGATAATGTTAGGGCCAATTTAGTTCAGATATCCGCGTGATTAGTACCAGCGAAAATGCAATTCAAACAGCCAGGAAAATATTCCCCCATATTCGCGTCACCTACTGGTTGATGACTAGATCAACTTTAAATCATTTCTTAAGCTCTAGTATCCAAAGCAAACAATTTATAGTTATGAAGTGCAGACATCCCAAGAATATAAAAAATTGAAAGCCGAATTCTTTCCACCTAACATCAATAGAAGCCTGTCTAGTGCTGCCCCAGTCCTCAACACCAACTCCTCCATAGCCTCCAATCGCTGCACAGACCAAGAAACCATGAGGATAATCACCATCATCCCAAATCAGCTCACCAACTTCACCAAAAGGGAAAAAACACAGATAATCCAAGGACACCAACCAGCACTACCGTGGGCGAGCGGCCAAGAAACAGAAACCAAGAGCACAAGAAGCCTCTGGAGCAAAGGCGGCTCCATCAGTTAATCGCGCCAGCTGAAGGAGCAGCAAGAACACAGGCCGATGGCACGGGCTTGGAGAAATCAAATGGGAAAAGAGAGGAGCCAAGCTTGGTTTGGTGGCGAATGATGGGATCTGAGAGTAGAGCAGGGAAACGCGTGAACGGTAGAGAAAAGGTTGGACACGGCTAAAAGGTGAGGAAGGAAAAACGAGTACGAAAGCGACTACACAACTTAGCGACAATTTATTTTTGTTTTGTTGTCGTCGTAGATCGTATAGACAACAGATTTGTAAATACCCTCGGTCGGCTACGTCGATTCTCAGGATACGTGGACTTTTTGGTAGTATTAATATTTTTTGGCATCGTATTCATAGAAATGTTGGTGGTAGAAATTTTTTGGCAAAAATAGCATTCCGTCCGCACGGCAGTCACACGGAGGCGCTCTGTGCCCGCCATATCGCCACTGCTGCACGGCCGCCGTGCGGTGGCCCCGTCACCCGCCACGTGTCCTCGTGATTAGGGTTAGGGTTTCGACTGATAATCTGCGGATTTCATAGCATTTTTACAATATAGCAAATTAGTTCAAAAAATTATGAAATTTTACGTGAATGCTCGTAACACGGTGTACTTTTTGTGTAATTTGTTTTCATAATTTTTCTTATTCTGATTTTACCTCGCAATTTCATTTAAGTGTACTCATTTTATCCCACCACATGTCACCCCTTCTCCCTCCCACACACATGGCCCCCCTCCCGCCAGCCCTGTTCTCCCCTCTCCCGCACCCCCCTCCGGTGGCCACATTTTGAACCATCCATTCTCGTGGCTGTCCCCCTTACCCACATGTTGTGTGTAGACAACGCATCCGAAATTCTCGGCGCGAACGTAGCGGCTCCTCCTTCGCTCGGCTACAAATACCAAAATCTCGTAGCTCTTCACTCATCTCAATTGCGTTTCGCTTCTCATTCTAGCGTTCGTCGCTGAGAACTCAGAGAACTTAACATATTTTTTTTTTGGAGATCAAGTATTTGCTTACTGCTCATCGCTCGTTGCTCGGCTTTTTTGATAGCTTACCCCGAAGGGCGGGTAATTTGTCAGATGCTTTTGTCGTTATTACCATAATTAGTTAGTGTACTGGTTATTAATTAGTTATGAATTAGTTAGTTTACTAGTAATTAATTAGTTTAGAGGTAATTAGTTAGTTCACTAGTAATTAATTAATTAGTCGCAATTAGTTTAGTGGTTATCAGTCCCACATATTAAATTAGTGCGAATTAACTACTCGTAATTTATTTAGTGGTAATTAATTAGTTGCAATTAGTTAGTTTAGTGGTAATTAAATAGAGGTAATTAGTTAGTTTAGTCTCTGTTAATTAGTTTAGTGGTAAATAATTAGTCGTATCTAATTACACGTATGTAATCCATCACTTGCATGCAATTTGTCGTATCTAATTACACATATGTGCCGCGGATGGGGTTGTTGTGGCTTTAGGTAATGTCGAACATGCAAGATTTGTATGTGTTTTATGGCGATGGTCTCGTATGAGTCGGACCCGACGGGTTGGACTATCGAGATGCCAGTACAAGGTGGTCCGGGCGGAGGGGCTTGACGCGATGAATATTCACGAGCTTTGGAGTTGCATCCGGAGGGAGTTCGTCACGGAGGCAACGGTGAAGAAAGTTGTGATCAAGGGGATCACCTACACGAATGATGTGTGGGAGCTCGTCAAGGTGGCTGGAAGCGTAGCATAGAGCCAGTACATGCAGATTGCCTCCTAGCCCGAGGCGACCATTTACGGGAAGCTGATGGTGTACGTGAATTTCGTACCCAAGGCGTAGAGCCACCTTGATGTTGCCGTGGCCTCTACAAGCAGACAAGCGTAGCCCGAGCCTGAAGACGACAGCATAGAATGTGCTGCCTCGGAGGATTGTCTCACGTATAATTTTATGCAAAATGAGGGGGTGAAATCGTGGTGGTCGGTCCGCATTGACTGCCACGAGTATCTACCGGACCAGGCTCTCGGGTTGGAGTCCGACGAGGACGCTGACCCAAGCTCAGATAGTAGCGAAGATGACACACACCAGGCCTTACGTGGCACCGAGATTTGATGATGTCGTGGTGCGTTCGCTCGTACTTATTTAAAGATGAATGTGCTTTCTGCCATTCATTTAGAATCAGTTAGTTATCGAATTATTTGCATCTATCAAGTCAGAGGTGACGTGTTGAAGTCTTCTTAGTTCTTACTATTATGAACTTAGAGTCAGAAATCAAGTGTGCTTCAGAATTGCCTATTTCTCATCACTACTGTCATGTTCTAACATACCTATTTTTTCTGCTATAGGATAATGGTCATATTTTGTGCCCTGAACTTGCATCGAAGGTGCTACTACGTGATGATGTGAGCTCAGTAAGAAAAGAGATTGCCACGGAGGCTAGTTGTACACACCTATTTTTTTTATGCTATAGGACACTCTTTGTTAATTTATCAGTTTTCTATAAATGATATTCTTTAATATTGTATTGTACCACAGACTAGATAACATTGGGCATGAACCAACAGAGGTAAATACGTGGCGTGCAAATAATATAATGATGCACCGTAGCCTTCGAAACACACACGAGTCGGAGGTTACGGTACATCGTTATATGATCTGTATGCCACGTATTTCTTTCAGTTGGTTCATGCACAATCTTATCTAGCCTGTCGTACTCTTGTCGTACAATACAGTATTAAAGAACATCATCCATATTAAACCGATAAATAAACAAAGGATCACCTATTTGACCGTGTTACATATGATAATTCCCCTCCTCCTTCATCCTAATTGTAATAATACCCCACATATTTCATGTAATGCTTGTAATGCCTGAAATGTCGACAATTATCTGTATAAAAACATACATTGCAACTTCATTGCAAACCCTAATTCATGAAACCCTAATTAGGATGTGACCTCGCTCTGCAAACCCGAATTCATGTGGACCTCATTCATACATTGCAGTCCTACCCGCCGTCAAAATCACTATTGGCTATCTCATCGGCCAAAGATCGTTTTCCAGAAGTAGGGAAAAGTATAACATATTTGGAATACCCCACAACCTCCTCTAGACCGCTAATATGCCATGCTATCAAAACATGTATATCACCAAAATGTAACCTAGGATGTTTACATACAAGCACGTCTCCAGAAAGCAACATATTGTATATCGATGTCTCTAACGGAGTTGCAATGCAATTTTTTTTCCATACAGTCCAAGTCACATGAAATCATGAAACCCTAATTTCCAAAACCTAAATTTCTAATCTTCGCAACCTAAATCCTTCATTTTTTTAGACATATAAAATTGTCAAAACAGTATGCAATCAAGTCCACTGCGTGAGGAGCCTAAAAAAATCATAGTTTTGGACATCATTTCTACATTTACAAATTCGTGCAAACAGTACACTTATATGAAATTAGGAGAAAAAAATCTAAAAGAATAATTATCAAAAAATTACACAAGCAAGTACACTGTGCTAGGAGGCTCCACGTAAAATTTTATAATTTTTTTAACTCAATTGCTATATTTAAAAAATCCCACCACCACAACTGAAACCGAAACCCTGATCGATGTTAGGAGCATTTACATAAAAAATCAAAAAGAGGAAAATTATGAAAAAAAAAATTACACAATAAAGTACACCATATTACGAGCATTCACGTAAAATTTCATAGTGTTTTGAACTAATTTGTTATATTTTAAAAATGCTATGAAATCCGCAGATTATCGGTTGAAACCCTAACCCAACCCTAACCCTAATCGCGAGGACACGTGGCAGGTGGCGGGGCCACCACACGGCGGTCGTGCGGCAGCCTCATTGCACGACATCTGTGCGGCAACACCACCACACGGCGACCGTATTGTAGCGGTGAGGTGGCGGGCGCATAGTGCCTCCGCATGGCGGCCGTGCGAGCAGGATGACAATTTTGCAACAAAAAAAATCGAGCACCACCATTTCTGTAAATACGATGTCAAAAAATGTTAATACTGCCAAAAAATTGGATGCGTGAGTGAGGAACGAAGTGTAAGCAAAGTAATGATTTCTCTCCAATTGTATTGCTCAAGAGTGAATGATGTACCAATAGCCTCCCTTCTCATGCTACAACGAGGATCTTTTTATAGGATGGGAGAGTGGAGGAGGTAAAGTTACATAAACGACTCAAATTCTAGGGTAACCCTAGGGGTAGCCTTGTCTTTTCCAGTCAAGTAGGGCTGTTGGGCCCGCCAGTTGACGTTGTGCATGTTGGGTGCATAGAGGGATGTTACGCTTGCCAGCTGCGTGGATGGACTTGGTTACGAAATCGAGGCCACACTTCATGGTGTTGTCGCATTGCGTAACCACCATATCGCGTAGCTGGCCCTTCATCTATGTTGGTTGGACCAACGTAGGCGTTGACTTGGGGGAAAGCGGGGACCCTCCCTCAACAGTTTTGTTTTGTGTTCTTGTTTTAAATGTTCTTGCTTCTTTGTCTATTCACAATTCACAAGTGACCCCTAGCATAGAGGTCCTGCCAAATATGGGATCGAGTTTTTGGCTAATATAGCAT
Source organism: Phyllostachys edulis (assembly GCA_036346405.1). NCBI lineage: Eukaryota > Viridiplantae > Streptophyta > Magnoliopsida > Poales > Poaceae > Phyllostachys > Phyllostachys edulis. The sequence goes on along the minus strand of CM070558.1, from coordinate 69,491,331 downwards.
TGTTTGCGCGTGAAATAACGAATCTAGCCCCCTCCGAAGATCAAAGCCAAAAATGGCACCGCGGACTCGGTGGCGGGCGAAATGTGTCAAGTCCGTGCCCCAGGGGTGGGGACTTCCAAGACCACACGATTTAGTTGTAACCCCTAACCCGGACGCCCCATGTTGTAATTAATTTATTCGTAATTAATTAGTCGTAATCTGCATAATTAATTAGTCTAAGTTAATTAGTTAGTCATAGTTAAATATTCTTAATTAATTAGCCATAATTAATTAGTCGTAATTAATTTATTTGTAATTAATTTAGTCATAATTAATTATTAATTTAGAAATAATAATTAGAGCTAATTTATTTGGACTAACTATGACTAATTAATTACAACTAAATAATCATGACTAAATTAATTATGACTAATAAATTTAGAATATTTAACTATGGACTAATTAACTACTACGACTAATTAATTACAACAATTATGAATAATTAATTACGACTAATTGATTACAGATAAATTAATTACAATAGGGACGTCTGGGCCAGGGATTACAACTAAATCGTGTCGACGAGGGAAGTCCCCTCCCCTGGGGCACGGACTTGGCATATATCGCCTGTCAGCAAGTCCGCGGTGCTATGTTTAGTTTTGATCTCCAGAAAAAGCTATATTTATTATTTCATGTACAAACAATGCTATATTAGCCAAAAACTCATATGGGATCCCTTTGGCTAACTGACATTAGTGGTAGACTAGTATTGTCATACAATACAATAATATATGGGGGTGGAATTAAGGAATTTTTGGCAGTATTGTTAAGTTTTTGTCTCGTATTTATGGATCTAGCGGCGTACAAAAATTATTTGCAAATTTAGCCGCTTACTGCACAGCCACTGTGCGGCATCCCACCGTCGGCCGCCGTGCGGTGGCGCCCACCGCCCGCCACGTGGCCCCCCTCCGGAATTAGGGTTAGGGTTTAAGCGGTTTTCGATGATTTTCGTTTGAATTTTAAAATATAGCAAAAAACTTCAAAAAATTATGTAATTTTACGTGGAGCCTCCCGGCACAGTGTACTTACTTGTGTAAATTTGCCATAATTTTATTCGTCCAGAATTGTTCTCGCAATTTCATATAAGTGTGTTGTTTGTACGGATTTGTAGATGTAGAAAATGAGCTCGAAAAATTATGATTTTTTTTCGACAATTTTATATGTGTTCTGGAATTATCTCAGAAATTTAGAATTTAGGTCGCGAGAATTTGGATTTTAGGTTTCGGAATTTAGGGTTTCATGATTTCATGTGACTTGGAATATATTTGAGATTTGCTGATGTTTCAAAGGATGCCTGCTTGTATGTAAACATCCTAGGTTACATTTTGGCGATACATATGTCTTGACAGCAATGTATATTAGCGGTCTAGAGGAGGAATATGCTATACTTTTCTCTACTTCTAGAAAACTATCTGTTAGACTCGCAATAACATTTTGTGATCGTCATATGTTGTTGTAGTACGCTAAATTTCTGAAGAATTTTGTGAGGACGATAGAGGTAGCAATGATTCGTAAGTACGAAGGTAGGTGATATTACAATGCGCCAGGAAATTCTTACACGGTGGAGAACTTTGGAGAAATAGCGCAACAATAACAACATGACAGTTGATCCAACAAGGAGGTTACATGACACGTAGGCTAACGAACTAAGGATAGTACACACATGCCTTTAGGGAATTAGAAATACATAGGACATATGGACGAAGAGGGTCGGACTACTGCGTGAACCGGGGCCATTTGCCCTTCCTTGCGAGCTCGGCGTTGTACTCCTCCCCAGTCGCCTTTGCCTCGGCCGCCATTTCCCTCTTTTTCTTGCACTCACTCTCGCGAGCCTCGCTCTCCCTGCGCCTGCACACCTCGAGATGGGCCTGCATCTCCCACCGGATACGCTCGTTGTGCTCTATGGTGCGGTGCTCATCCTCCCTCCTCTCACGGTCCCTATTGGCATCCTACTCCTCGCTGTCGAGAGTCCACTGATCGTGTGGGTTTGTCTATGTTGATCCACTTGCGGTATCCACATAGCGGATCCGGGGAATATGGGTAGACAGGAGAGGTTGTTAGTGCGTAATTTAAAAGAGAAATTATATGGGAACATACTGTAACATGTCCTTATCGGCTGCCGATAGTGGCTCGTGTCCCAACAGGCAATCATCGAACTGCCTCAGCCAAGCCCAGGGATCGCCTCATTCACCCTCCGGGAGAGGTTGGCCGAACCGCTGCTCTAGCATGGCCTTCCAATGCGCCGGCGGAGGGCCCAGAACAAGTGGCTCACCTCGAATCGGGAGACCGGTCAAGAGCGAGACGTCATGTAGGGTGACTGTCATCTCATCCCACTGAAAGTAGAAGGTGTGCGTCTCGGGCCTCCACCTGTCGACAAGTGCCTACAGCAGGCTGGCGTCTAGGAGGAACCGGCATCCGAGAGACACCAGCCTCGCAAGGGGCAACAAGCCCGTGTCCCGGAGGATCGGGATGTAGCGACCGTCCAACTCCCAGGAATCCCTCCCCGCCTGAAACTGCAGGGGCGAAAGGCCATCGGTGTCACTGGCGATCCACAACTTGCACCGGTGGTCCTCATCGTAGAAGTGTTCCAGAAGCGCCGGTAGAGACATGGTTTGCAACACATGAAATAGACAAAATATTAGTGATAAGATTTATAATGGCCATAAAATAACTAGTATGAAATAATTAGTTGCATAAATAACTAGCAGTGCATGTTGTCGTTATTTTTTTCTTTTTTCTAATTATTTAAAACTAATTAATTAAGACAAACTAATTATTTTGTAACTAATTAACCTCGCCTCGATAATTATACACGTCAACCCCTGTTCTTTTCCTTTGCTAAAAAATATTAATTGCATATGTGTGCGTTCATTGCATGGTGTATACATACTTGAGTACGTAGCAAGTAATTGCTTGTATGGTAACTAGCAGTGCATGCTATCATTATTTTGGTCAGCATGTGCATGCATACTAGAATACTTGCATGTCATTATGAACTACCACGAAATAATTAGTTGCATGAATAACTAGCAGTGCATGCTTTCATTATTTTTATATTTTCTGATTGTTTAAAACTAATTATTTCGTAACTAATTAACCTCGCCAACAGTAAGTGCATCGCATGACATTTTCTTAACTACAAATTACGGATTTAGAACTAATTATTTACGTAACATTAGGTAAATTCGATTCTAACGAAGAATTTATGAACAACAAAAAATTGACATGCAGTCAATAAATAATTTATGAACGATCAAGTTTGCAGCCAAAAAAATGGCTTCTTCGTACATTGCTAAACCTAGCAAACCTAACTACTTAAGTACGCTTCTTGGTAAATTGGTAAACCTAGCACCTAACTACTTGAGTACGCAGTTAATAAATAATTTACAAACAACAAAAAATCGACGAAGATAAAAATTACCTGCTCAATTGGCTTATAATGACAGCGGCGGTTAATAAGGCTAAAATGTCCCTGGAAATATAATCAACATAGAGAACAACCGAAAGATAGAGCGAGCGAAAGAGCGAGTAAGCGATTGCGAAATGAAATCGCGCTCAAGAGTGAGTAAGCGATTGCGAAATGAAATCGCGCTCATTGCTCGCTAATTTATAGCCGAGAGGGAATCCTTCCTCACGCGCGATCGACTTTAATTTGCATGCGGCAGAAAAGGATTAGACGGGAGAGACATGGAATAGAAAGATGGAACGGGATGACAAGATTGCTTGGTAGAGCTTTCAGTGGAAAAGAAAAACAGATTAATTGGTGGAGCTTTAGGTGGAAAAGAAATGCGAGAAAAATTTAATCAACACTAAGCTTATATGAAATTGTGAGAAAAATTCTGGATGGATAAAATTATAGCAAATTTACACATGCAAGTACACTGTGTCGAGAGACTCCACGTAAAATTTTATAATTTTTTTAAGTTGTTTACTATATTTTAAAATTCAAACGAGAATCGTCGAAAACCGCTTAAACCCTAACCCTAATTCTGAAGGGGGGACACGTGGCGGGCCGTACGACAACGCCACCGCATGGCCGCCGTGTGGCGTGCACACGTGGCGGCCGGCGGTGGGATGCCGCACGATGGCTGTGCGGTAAGCTGCTAAATTTGCAAATAATTTTTGTACAACACTAGATCCGTAAATACGAGACAAAAATGAGACAATGCAGCCAAAAATTCTGGAACTAAGTACTTGAAATAGTAGAATATAATTGTTCGGAATCGCAAAAAAGAACCAGAATCTATAGTTTTATTTCATTTTTTACGTGTCAACGTACTGTACATTAAGAGTTTTGCAAATGTTCAAATTACAGAGAAAATCATCTCACGCTTATCTACAAAAGAAAAAACACGGGGAAAGGAAACCAAACATCACGATTTGCTATAATTTTCGATGGGAGACACCCCAGCAGTTGACCGCGACTAGCAACCGCATTTCTTATCCAGAATTGATTACATGCTGCATTGTTCTCATTTGGATCTCTCGAATTGACCCCCAATTAAGTAGTAGCAATTATCCAGGACTAATAACAAACCGCCGTCGACCGTTAAGAAGAAGATTCACCCGTATCTCTGAGTCTGTGTGTGTGTAACATGGATGGACCAACTTGCAAGAAGAAAACGAACAGTGAGGGGAAATGCAAATTCCCTGCCGGTAGGACATCCTACCCCTCATCTGCCGTTCACTTTGCATCGAGATCTGTGCTTGTAGAGTGTAGGGATCGAAGTGTATACCTCATGTATTTGGTTTTGGGACGCAAATGATAAATACAATGCCTAGAGTGAAAAAAAGTGGGAAAAATACCAAATTCTCACCGAAAATACATGAAACCATCAGTATAAAACATGGTTGTGCTTTTAAAAACTAGTTCAAATATCCCAAAACAAACAAATTTCGATGTTAAAACATTGCAATATTTGAAAATAATAGTGAAAACATCCGAAAATAATTGTTGTCACATCAAGAAATTTGCAACATTTAAAACTTGCTTATGAAACATTTTGATTTCATGTGTGCAACAATTGGCGACAATAATTGCAACAAAATCATTTTCCTACAAAATTTCAAGAAGATGTATTGCAACAAATCAAATCACTTTCTGCACAACAATGGAGAAAAGATGATGCAACAGTGCGAGAGAATACGTGCAACAATTAAATGGTGAAGGGTCTGCAACAAAATAAAACACCCAACGAAACAAACTATAAAGTCGCTGCAACATATTGAGCAAATGCATGCAACAAACCAAATCTGATCTCCTCCCTTGCCAGATCTGGCACAATCTTACAGCGACAACCGATTTTGTGCCTCGTTGTCGTCGGTAAGCATAAATGGTTGACGACCCTCTTCCCTACCATATCCAGCAACACAGTCTCCTTCCATGTGAGATCCGATATCATAGAGCGTTGTGGGAGAGAGAGAAGCAATGAGCGAGCGTGGTGGAGATGGTTGTGGCTTAGCGTTGAGAGAAAAGTGAGGGGACCGAAGCTCGTTGGAGAAGTTGAAGGCCAGAGTGTCTCCAGATGCAAGCGTGTGTGTGATGGAGAGAGAAGAAGAGTGACGTTGCTTACATTACTGGAGTGGGCCATCTGAACGAAAAACGCAGCCTCGGATCGTTGTCCTTGGTTTTTAGGTGCACCGTATATCGAGTGATTCTGATCCAACACTAGAGAGTAGTGATTCTAATTCTACCGCTGGGCACAGTAAACAGACGGGACAAAGGAATCATCCATTTATCCATCTTCTGGTACATCTTCTTCGCTCTGCGTCACTTTAACAACTTTTTTCAGTTGACAGAGGGAAGCATACGTGCGTGCCAAATCGGTGACTTGCAATATCGCAGCTTCACTTCAGTGGCCGAATGCATCGTATCGGCTCGGTGCGATCCTGCAACATTAGCAACTACCAATGTACCAGGTAGACCCAACTTAATGCGAAGCTCCACAGCTTCACGATGGAAGCATGTTCTCCAAGTGTGAAAGCTTAATTGACTGAAGATGCATTTGCAAATGTGTAAAAAGATTCATGCTGGAAAACGTCAGAATCTCAACCACAGGCTGAAATGACTGAAGGTGCAAGATGATATTGATAATGTGCAGATAAAGATATAACCAAATTCCAGTAACTTGTCGGCTAACTGTAACCAATGTGTTAGTTCATCCAACTATCAGAGACAAGGCATACCTCTAAACAGATGGCATGCGCGCGAGCTGGAAGACCAGTGCAACACAGAATAATGTAAGAGACCAGGATAGAGCTGTCAGCGCCAAAGAGCCGGCTAACTACACCGGCGATTAGCTATCTAGGGCCTCTCTGACACTAGCAAACTAACTGAGTTTTGGAGAGCAGGCCTCGGAACGCAGTGATATCTTATCTCAGGCCAGACTATCGAAAGTACACCGACACAAGAGGAATATCAATGTCGTTTCCATCGTCATCCTCGCAGGCCGCGACGACATCTAAATGCCTCCTGTATTCAGGAACATCCACCTTAGCGACTTCTTTGGCGACATCAACAACCTTCTTGTTCAATCTATCCTTGTGCCTCGCGAACATGCTGTTATACAACAGCGACGTGCCACAGGAAATGCTGTAAGCGCTAAGGCCCTTGTCACTGAACCATTGCAGGAGTTCCGCAAGAGTGAGATTGCCCTTGATGGACCATCGGTCCCATACAGTCCAGCTCATGTCTTGATGCTTCATCACCTTGGGCGGAACTGGTTCAGCCATTGAGAACAGTGGTAGTGCTAGGTTCGCAAATGTGTTGCGGTAGTCTTCGATGGGGTGCCCGCCAGCAATAACCTTGTATAGCTCAAGGCACACAAGTCCAGTGGCCATGGCTGTTGAAGTTGCAATAGCAGGGATAATTCTCCCTGCAATGAACTTAGCCTTTAGCTTGTCAACCTCTGGAATGCTGTAGTTCCTTGCACGCATATTTGCAAATCCAGATATTAAATCCATGTGAAAGTTAGTGTCGTCATCCTGTAAAAGCAAAGTATAAATCAAACTGTACCCTGCTTTTCAGTTTTTCATGTTCAAAGAATAATGACTTTCTGTCAGTTTGTAGCATAAGCACATAGACAACATAGTTGCAGGCCCATCCAAGAGGAAGGAAAATTCCTAATGTGTCATTCTGAGGAAGCATATCAGCCTAAACAAAACTCCATGTCCCTTGCAAGATTGTACTAACTACTAAGGATGCCGATCAGTGGAAGTTAGGCATAACAAGCTTAAGAATGGAGAAGATTTATTAGGTGGATATATCAAACATCAGCAAGTAATCTGAAAATAAACAACAGAGAATAGAAAGCACATGCAAAGACCCATTTTTAGAAAGATTGGAATGCAAAGACCTTTCAGGAATCGGGATTTCTACTGCAGGCCAGTTTGTCTCACAGGGTACACGACTGAGAATTATAGAAGAATGATACAGAAGACCAAAGGACATGACTATTACAAATAAGATCTGAAATTAACTGGAGCTTTAACTAGTCATGAAAGGGGAAAAAACTTTTCTAGATCTTTACTCAAGCCTAAAAAGGGGGAAAAAGAGAAGAAGCTATGGTGCATTCAATGATTCAAAGCGGGCAGGGAAACTTGCACTGTATTGACAGATAAACATTTTTGTGAACAAATATCTTAAACCTACGACTTGCTGAAAGTTATACTTGAAATACTAACCTTCTCAAATTGGATAGGTTTCATTTGGAATCCTGGAGGTAACCTCTTGGCATATTCTTCCAACTTAGCCAGAAGATCATCGATAATAGCGACATCATCAACTGAGGAGCTGGAAAGGTTAGTGGCCTTCTCATCTGTCACAATATTGACCCCTTTCTTTGGCTCAAGTATAGGAACGGTAACCTTATTTACTACATCAGCCAGCTCACTTGTGTTTTTTTGCCCAATCAGGTATAGCAATTCCAAATGACTCTGCCCTCAATATCGAAGCAGACATAATGAAGTGTATATGAGATGGATCAGCAGCTGAAAATTTCAGCGGATGAGGGAAGCGCTTTTGGGCAGACCAGAAAGGACCACCTGTGCTAGTGGCAGCATCTTCAGGAAAAGTGAATGTGAGCTGCTTCACACGGTTTGAGAAATAATCCTCAAATCTGCCAAGAGCAAAAAAAAAAGGAACTTATCTACTTGCACACAAAAACTGAAGCTCTAAAACGAGGTACATCTCCAGGAAAAAAAACAGAGAAGCTGTTGAATTACAGCACTTCTCAGATCTTAAACAGTACTTCTTGTTGATGCCCTATGCATAGCAAAATGATGGTATCTCGACAGTACTAATCTACACAGGTCACACACTTGAACAGACATTAGTTAATATAACAGTGCAAGGGGCTAAATATGATAATCCATTTATGGTGGATTCAACTAATCTTTTTTGTGAGGGAGGGAGGATGATGCGGAATTCCATAGAAAGTTAAAGCAGCAGCTTAAAATGCGGTAGAGACCAAGCAAAAACAGAAACGAAGATCATACAAAAAATAAAGTAACAATGACATGTAGAAGAGATAAACATACTTCAATCGGGCCCAAGTTATGCAATCCTCAAATGTATCACACCGCTCCTTGTCAAGACATTCAGATACACGTTCAAGTAATTCTCTTGCTTGAGCATCACCTGCCTTCCTCATGGCAGCAGCATATTGAGCAGGGTTAGACAGAAAAGAATTTACTTCGTTTGGTGTTTTCTCTAGCAAACCCTCAAACTCTGAACGAGCCCATGTCAAGCAATGATCAATATTGTGTGGAAAAGAATGGACTGTGCACATTGGTGCCTGCTTCTCAGGTGGATCTCTTGAAGCCCCATAATTTTCAGTAAGGTGAGGAATCACCATTTGTGTATTGCACTTTGCACCCAACGTTCCTGACTCCAATAGTGGTTTCTGGAAGTACAGGCACCTCATGTCCATATACATTCTGGCGTTAACATTATCAAGTGCATTGATGACAACATCTAGGCCCTCCCAGAATGTGTCATGGAACACATTCTCAGTATCTGGACAGGCACGGTTCTGAAGAGCATCAATACGAAGGCTGGGGTTGATAGCACCGGCGGTTGCAGCAGCCACAGTAGACTTTGCCTGTCCAATATTCCAGTCACGAAATAGGAATTGGCGGCTTAAATTGCTTTTCTCGATGCCATCATCATCTGTTATAGTTAGCTTTCCTCTACAGCTGCAAGACACTCCCATTAAAGCAAGGTTCTTCAAGAATTCACATCCAAGAGCGCCAGACCCCACAACGAAAATATTTGCCTCTTCCAGTTTCTTCTGAAGCTTGGAACCAAATACAGAGACCTGAGCATCATAACGGCTGTTTGATGGCTTCAAGTCTTGAGGGTCCAATGGATATGCTGGCAGGGATTCAACAGAATCAAAGTAGAAGAACTGCATAAAATGGAGTATTATCAGACAGGGATAATGGATGACCATAAGAGCAAAGATGACAGATGGATCATGACACAAACCTGGTAGAGAGGATGGAACTTTCCTGAACATGCCTTCACAACTTCTTGCCCAACAATACCACCAAACATCGCAGCCATAGGGTTCAAAACAGCTCGAGAACCACTTGCAAAATGTCGGAATAACTTCTCATCAAATTTGTCAAGCTTGCGATCACCTAAGGCTTCATTAATATCAGCAGAAAACTTCAGGAAACTTTGAGCATCCTGCTCGCAACCAACAGCAGGGTAGCGTCCATATTGTTTCTTAAATTTATCAAGAGCTTGAAATGCAAGGTGAAGCACAGGGGAGCGTTCAAACTTTGAAAAGTCACTCAGAAGGAAATCTCCAGGATCTCTCATAGCATCTCTTAGTGTCTTGAAACGTAGTAACTTTGGTTCCTTCACCTGTGTAACAATTCCACCTTTTGTATAAATGCCATATTTACTTGTGTCCTCCGCGATGCTGAATGAAAACGGCCTTGCATTTTTAACCTTCCTTGGTTTTCCATCATTCAATTCCGTCATACCCTGGACCTCAGAGAAAACAACAAGATCGCCATCTTGAAACTCAAGCCGTTCATCATCAACACACGATGCTATTGCAGGATCGTCATTGCTGATGGATGCAATTATACCAGTATGTGGATCTTCGCCATCAACATCAAGAACAGGAAACTCCGGTCCAAAGTCACAAAAGACACTACCAAAAAGGCCACAAACTTGAGCTTTGATAAAGGAAATAGGAGGCTGGTGGCTGTGACAATAGTCATCAAATTCATAAGCCTTGTCTAAACCTATATCAGTAAACACAACAGCCTGCCATTAAAATAAGCACCGAGTTAGGCGGTCACATATATCAAAGAGACACGAAATATATGAAATCATAAAGTGATGGATCAACAGGCAACAGATAAGGACAGCGGTCAGCAACCAACACACGCAGCCGAGGGTCGGAGTCCAAGATATTGCAAGTGCAAAACAATGGAAGTTGATACTGAGGACCAGAGACAAACCTGGAACTTAGACAGGTGTTCTGTGGTCAGTTCTTCTGTTAGAGCAGAGATAAGGACAGCACTGTTAAACTCTTGCAGCTTTGCAACACAAGCAACGGCCCTGTTCTTCCCAATATCTTGTTCTGATAAAAAGAAATTGCCAGACAAGTCCCACATGTCCACATTTCTCACATCGTGTAGAGTGACGGACTTAACCCCAGCAAGAGCAAGATTCTTTGCTGAAGAAAAGCGACATGTTTGTTTAATACTTATGACGCACATAACACATAACAGTTGTGCTACAACTTACAAGCAAAGCAACCCGATATGAAACGTAGAAACGTCTTGATTAGGTAGTATAAACATAAACATTAGAAAAGAAACTCGATTAGGCATAAACAGCACAGGCGCTCAATTTTATCAGGCATTCTACATTTGTACGATCAGGCATTGCAAGAATCTGAAAACCAAGGGCGGAGAGGGGAGAAACAAACCAATCTCAGCTCCGAGGCCATTGAGTCCAGAGACGAGCACGTCGGCGGCGAAGAGCCGCCGCATGGTCTCCCTCCCGTACACGGCGAGCTGCCTGCTGTGGAGGTCCTCGTCAATCTCCGGCGCGGCCCCGTTCCGGTTCCCATTGGTGCTCTCGCGGGTGGCCACCCCCGCGGCGGCGGCCGAATCCCCCAGCTTGGCCCTCTTGGCCTCCCCGGCGAGGGCGAGGGTGTCGTCGGCACCCGCCGCTCTCTTGGTGGGAAGCATGGATAGCAAGCTCCTGCGCAGCAGCCGTAAGCACCTCATGGCGAACGCCCAATCCAAAAAAGCGCACAGAGCGCACACCCGCCCACGTTAAATAGCCGCGATGGGGGGATTGGGATCGATGCGATGCTTACCTGAGCGGCGACCTCACCGGCGGGGGCAAGGAAGGGATCGGAGTGGAGGGGCTTGGCGTGGCGGCTAGGTTTGGGATGGGAGGAGACGAGAACTTGTTGGGAAAGTTTTCGCTTGAGCAGCACTCAGGTCAGCGGCTTTGGTTTAAGCGGGATTCGCTTCAAGTTTGAGGCTGAAATGGAAACACGGGGCCAAGTCAAAGCCAATATTCACATTGTGCTGCTTTCCTAGCCCTAATGTGATTAGTTTAATTCCTTAAACAATAATCGATGTAACAGTACCATATATACTACGCATATTAGAAACTATGAACAATAGTATGATTAAGAACTCAAATATATCTATCACATATATATGCACTAACAAGAAAAGGCTTAGAACAAGAACACTGCTAGCAGAAATAGGCATCAACATCATCACATAACAAATATCTAGGAAACAAGACATAGCCATATCAAAAGATATCACCGCGACTTACAGAGAATCGCTCCGACGTAGGTCGTGGTAGAGTATGGTGCGAAGAAGATGACGCGCGGAAGATGATGGAAAAGAAAGAAGTCGTGAACAGTTGCGTGAATGCTTCCCAAAAACCTGATTCACGCCAACACGTGCAGGATCACGAGAGACGCCGGCTTCGGAGACACTGCTCTCCCACGTCGGTGCACGCCGAAGAAGGGATAGAGAAGCCGAGGCTGCGCAGCACAGAGGAACATGACAATAGAACGGTATTGATTCTATCTCTATCATGTTTCTGCAAGGAGACTATTCTGATACTGATCTCTCCCTCATATAGAGCCAGCTTCAGCAGAAGAAACTATCGTCATTACTCTGTTTTAAATGCAATTAATGCGTGCCATAAAAGCCAATTGCAACAATGAAATTCAGTTTCCAGTTTCTAATTCATATGCATGGTTTTAAGGTGCAAAAATTAAGCTGCATCTCCACAACCAACCGGACACCAAATCGTCGGACCATTCACGTGCACGTTGCGCGAGCGGGGGCGATGGCGATGGCATGGCGAGGCGAGGCGAGCGAGCAAACGCGTGTGTTCTTCTTTTGCTTGCTTCAACTAGGTAAGACCAACTCCACCTTATATACTAGTCTCCTCCCACCTAGACAAGCAATATGGTACTAAACTTATCACCTTTCACTATGCATGAGTGGGCATTTGGGATTTTCCTAGGATTTAAATAGAATATTGAGGGCCAAGCCCAAAACTCCAACAATCCCCTACTAGATCCCAAAAGCATCACGAATTTGTCTATAATTCTAAAGTGTTGTTAATATACCAGTTTTTGGTGGAGATCAATTAAGGTTGAACATCTACCTAGAACCTCGAGCTATACTCACCCACAACTACACAATGAACTAAGCCTTGAATTGGCAGTTTTGTGCGGACAAGTTTCACCTAAGGCCTTTGCTGATACTTGGCTGCCGATATGCTACTCCACGGGTGAAGCATATAGGTCATACTCCTATGTCTCTTCATGAGCTTCTTAGAGATCACCCACATCTTGTGGACTGCGACCAACAGTCGGCTCATATAGGTGTGTTCTTACATGAATACCCTGCAGGACGGTATTTTACTAGTAAGCCGCAGAACACATTAAGACAAAGTCATCATGTCTTACAGTAATTCGAGTACTACATCTCCAATAGAGTGAGATATAAAGTAAGAATGTACTCTACTGTTACCCAAACAGTTTGTTTTTCCCAATGCCTATTTCACGGGATCTCCAATCACATATATTTGGGTTACCACTATGTGTAACTCACGTGAGTCTCATTCACATCTCCTTCGATGCACTTTCAATCACATTCCGTGATAGTCCTTTTGTAAAGGGATCTGCCAAATTCTTAGTTGTTTGGATATAATCCACAGCTGTCACTCTGGAGTTTCTCATTTTTATGACAGACTTCAACTGTCTTTTCACATGTCTTAAGGATTTCATATTAACCTTTACACTTGTCACCTGTATGATAACTGTTTGGTTATCACAGTACATAAGTATAGCTAAAATTGGTTTTTCAACCACTGGTAAATTCATCAAAAGTTCTTGTGGCCATTCTACATCAACAGTAGCTGTGTCTAATGTTGTGAGTTCTGCCTCCATGGTCGATATCTTCAGTATGGTCTGTTTGCAAGACCTCTATGAGACAGTAACACCGTCTAAAGTGGATACATATACACCCGTAGCCTTTATCTCATCAGCATCAAAAATCCAATTGGAATCACTATATCCCTCAAGTATACCAGGGTACCTACTATAGTTAATTCTGTAACTCATTATACCTTTCAAATAGCGCATAACCTGCTCAAGTGCGCGTCAATGATCATCTCCCGGATTAATGGTAAACCGGCTCAATTTGCTTGCAGCAAAAAAGATGTCAGGACGGATAGCACTAGCCAAGTACATGAGTGAACCAATAATCTGAGAGTGCCTCTGTCGATATTTTACTATCAATCTTACAAATGACTATTGGGGATCTCCTAAAATTAGAACCACGCAAAGAATGACATAGGGATTTATACATGTTCAAGCATTTTTCAGAGAGAATAACAACTCTACTCATATGTTGTTGTATTGAGTGTGTTGATTACAATCAAGATAAAAGACTAAAGCCTAATATCTTTTGCTCCAGATTACCTCTCTCCTCTGTCTACCGATTTCATCCTTTATATAGCGCGTGAAGAGGTGGCAGTTCCTCCAAGCCAAGAGATGTCCCAACGTTCCAAATGATGGACTGTTGGTGGTGGTTACTGCCAGAGAGATAACACCCCCACATTGCCAGGCAGTTATCGTCAGAGACAGAGAGATAATACGTGCGGTTATTCCAAAGAATAACAGCGTATATTAACTACCTGTGTGTTAAACATGGTGCAAAAGACTCCTTAACCGACTCGTCCCACATATCCGTAGACTACATCGATTATAGGATAGTTGTAACCGACCAGGTTGTAGAGAGACTTACAATCACAAGGTGCTCGTAGGAAAAAGGCTCACAACCAGAGACGGGTCGTAGAAAAGCTTACGACTAGATACTGATCATAGAAAGACTTACGATCAGGGGGTGGTCATAGTAAGACTTACGACCACTTGGTTAAGCTTCTCCCTTATGAACAATAAGGGGTATACTTGCAAGTAATATAAAGATGTTGCTATCTATAATGAGAATTACAGATAAATAATTAAATGAAGATTATTATATCATCATCATCTAGCCTCCTAGCTTCAAGTGAAAATAACTTACTTGGTATAGGAGTCGTAGAATGGTGGTCGAAAGTAGAACCTTTCCGACTAGTATTTTACTTGACCAAAAATTGACTTGGTCAAGAAGGTAATATCATTTCAGTTGTAAAGACATAATCGATTTTTTCGAACAGACAAATTAAAGAATCTCAATTGACTCTCACAAGCTTGTATTTTGATGTGGTTCCCGAAGAGGTGGCAACCGTTGAGTTCCCATAATCTATAACTCAAGTGTGCGGGACTTAGGGTTTTTACTTTCCTCATCTGCTTCAACTGTTCTTTGAGCCTTTGTTCTCTCCGCCACCAACCAAATCGAACTCTTCCTTGAAACCTTTCCAAATCCAAGTCAATATCACTTAGATAAGATGGCCGGAGCCATTTCTAAGTGGGCAGTATCAGAGATGGATGAGGCAAAAATGAAAGCTTTGGTCGTCATCGAGAAGATCCCAAGAAGGACTACGTGAAGTGGGCTGAAGCTGCTGGGCAGCATTGGCCCTCGGGTGAGGAAGGCACCATTTCAGTATTTCAAGCATACTGTAATGGAAGGTCCTTACACAGTAGTCAAAGTTATACGACCAGGTTTGGTACAACTAACATCGACCAATTACGCAAGTTTTATGTGTAACTTCTTATTTTCTCAATAAAGTTTCAGCTTTTTTCAATCTTTATTGTCTTACATTAAGCAGCGCTTTGATGATTTTTCGATCATTTTTTAACACTTGGTTTTCTTTACACTGGTCAAAGAAATGTAGCATCACCTAGTCGAAGTCTTTCCTCTCTGCACGTGGTCCTACCCACTAGAAGGAACTCCCTAGTGTTGACTCGTTCCTAACTTTGGCAACCAACACAAAGAAACTGGGTTCAACCAAATCTAGTCGAAATAATTTCAAGCAAGTTCTTTTTTGACTTAGTTGATTTCTTCATTCTTTTTGAGAATTTCTCTAAATGGAGTGTGCTTTTATAGTTTGTTCGGCTCCTCTTGGTAAACTCAATTAGTTTAAACTGGTCGGAGAAATAAATAACACCTAGTCAAAGTCTTTCCTTTCTGCATGTGGTCCTGCCCACTAGAAAGAATTTCTTAGCGTCGTACTATTTCTAACTCTTGCTATCAGCATAGAATCATTGAGTTCACTAAGAAGGATCGAATGATTTTTTAAGGCACTCTGATCATTTATCCAACTCATGTTAACGCTCTTAATTTGATTAATATGGTCAGAACACGTGACTCCACTAGTCGAAGTCTTTCCTCTCAGCATGTGGTCTTGCCCACTAGAAGGAACTTCTTAGTGTCCATTTGTTACTGATTCTTGCAACCAATACATGGTAATCAAGATCGACAACTAGAGTTGAACAACCCTTTTTAAAGCAAACCCTTAGTTCATAAGGGAGAAGCTTAACCAAGTGGTCGTAAGTCTTACTACGACCACCCACTATCGTAAGTCTTTCTACGATCAGTATCTAGTCGTAAACTTTTCTATGACTCATCTCTGGTTGTGAGCCTTTTTCTACGAGCACCTTATGATCGTAAGTCTCTCTACAACCTGGTCGGTTACAACTATCCTATAATCGATGGACTCTATAGATATGTGGGACCAGTCGGTTAAGGAGTCTTGTGCACCGTGTTTAACACACGAGGTAGTTAATATACGCTGTTATTCTCTGGAATAACCGCACGTATTATCTCTCTGTCTCTGACGATAACTATCTGGCAATGTGGGGGTGTTATCTCTCTGGCAGTAACCACCACCAACCGTCCATCATTCGGAACGTTGGAACATCTCTTGGCTTGGAGGAATTGCCACTTCCTCATGCGCTATATCAAGAATGAAGTTAGTAGGCAGAGGAGAGGGGCAATCTGGAGCAAAAGATATTAGGCTTTAGTCTTTCTCTTTATTGTAATCAACACACTCAATACAACAACATAGGAGTAGGGTTGTTATTCTCTCCGGAGAAGACCTGAACCTGTATAAATCCCTATGTCATTCTCTGCGTGGTTCTAATTTTATGAGGCCCCCAATAGTCATTCGTAAGATCGATAGTAAAACATCAACAATCTCAATTGATCATATCCTAGTCTTCGGTTCTTTCGAAGTATTAGACTAGGATTATAGGGTGTTGGAGAGGGCTTGCTTTCCATATAGCCAAAACGGCTCAAGACCTTTTCCACATAATGAGATTGCAACAAGGTAATCTCATTCTCATCCTTGATCAACTTGATGTTTAAAATAACACCAATCTCTCCTAGATCTTTCATGTCAAAAATTTGGGATAAAAATGACTTAACCTCATTAATCACATCAATGTTTGTCCCAAATATAAATATATCATCAACATACAAACATAATATTACTCCTTTACCCCCACCATAGCGGTAGTATACACTTTTATCGACTTCATTTACCACAAACCTTGCAGATGTCAAAGTTCTATCGAATTTCTCATGCCATTACTTAGGTGCCTGTTTGAGGCCATATAAAGATTTCAATAACTTACAAACTTTGCCCTCTTGTCCAGGTACTACAAATCTATTAGGCTGATCCATGTAAATTTTCTCATCCAACTATCAATTGAGGAAAGTTCTCTTTACGTCAATTTGATGGACAATAAGACCATATGAGGCAGCCAAAGATAATAGTACTCAAATAGTGGTTAATCTGGCAACAACTGAGTAAGTATCAAAGAAATCTTTACCTTCTTTTTTAGTATAACCTTTAGCCACAAGTTGAGCCTTGTATTTTTCGATTGCACCACCAGTCATAAGCTTCTTCTTGAACACCCACTTGCATCCAACTACTTACAACCAAATGGGCGATCGATGACTTCCCAAGTTTCGTTAGCGATAATGGAATCTATTTCACTACGAATCGCATCCTTCCAGTAGTCTGCATTAGGAGATGCATATGCCTTTGGGATAGATTTGAGAACATCATCCACAAGGTACACAGTGAAGTCATCACCAAAAGATTTTGCAATGCTTTGTCTCTTGCTGCTTTGAGGAGCTACAACATTGTCATCATCCTCACGTACGTGTTCATGTGTGTGTTCAATATATTCAATTGGAGCGGTAGGTTCATGAGTTAAATCATTTGCTTGACTAGAAGAGCTATATGAATTCTTCATAGGAAATATATTTTCAAAGAAAATAGCATCTCGAGATTCCATTATCATATTGATTGGTATGTCAGATATCCCGGATTGAACTACTAGAAACTTATAGTTTGTACGATGATGAATATATCCTAGACAGACACAATCCACTGTTTCATGTCCAAGTTTGCACTTTTTAGTTATTGGAACATTGACTTTTGCCAAGCATCCTTAAGTGCGCAAATACGAAAGTGGTGGTTTTCTCTCTTTCCAATCTTTGTACGGAGTTACCTCACTATTTTTAGTGGAGACTCTATTCAGGACATGACACGCAGTTAACACAGCCTCCCCCACCATACCTTAGACATACCCGTAGTATCTAACATGGCATTCACCAAGTCAGTCAAGGTGTAGTTCTTTCTTTCGGCAACCCCATTGGATTGGGGCGAATATGGATGTGTCCTTTCGTGGATAATACTATGTTCTGCACAAAACTGATACTGATTGAACTTATTAGAAAAATACTCTCCACCACGATCGGACCTAATTATTTTAATCTTTCTGTCTAATTGATTCTCAAATTCATCTTTATAAGTTTCAAAGTAGTCTAATGCCTCATCCTTTATTTTCAACAAATACACATAGCACCTCATCCTTTATTTTCAACAAATACACATAGCATTATCTAGTGGCATCATCAATTAAAGTTATGAAATATCTTTTCTCTCCTTTCTTCAATATATCATTCATCTCACACAAGTCTGAATGTATGAGTTCCAATTTTGCTGAATTTCTTTCCTCCATGGCCTTGTGAGGTTTTCGAGGTTGCTTCAGTTGCACACAAATTTGGCATTTGGAACATTTGATTATGGGAAACTTTAGAATTAAATTTAAACTAGAAAGCCGATACATACAACCAAAATTTATATGACATAAACGTGAGTGCCACACATTGGCCTCACCACCATTCGTAGAGTCATAAATATGGTTCACAATCTTATTACAAAAGTCTCAAAGGAAAAAACGGAACAAGCCTCCGCACGCATAGCATTTTCTAATAAAGAGACTCAATTTTGACACAACTACTTTATTCGACTCAGAGACCAACTTGAACCCATTTTGGCATAGAAGGGAACCACTAACAAAATTCTTATTTATTGCAGGGACATGTTGCATGTTCTTTAAGCGCACGATCTATTCCGAAGTGAACTTCAGATCTACCGTAACATCACCAAGAACAAAAGCATGTGACCCATTCCCTATTAGGACAGAAGAACCCCGTGCAGCCTGTTAAGAAGAAAACATAGATGCATAAGCACATATATGAATATTAGCCCCTGTGCCAATCCACCAATCAGTAGATTGAGATGCCAAAAAACACTAGGTAAATTATTATACCTAGATGCTTTGGCCTCGCCAATAATCACATTAGCAGACTTTTTCTGCACTGGATGATTTTTCTTGCCCATCTATTCATGACATTTCTTGGCCCAATGATCAGTCTCGCCACAAACAAAGTAAGTAATATCCTTTATGTTCACTTTCTTCTTATTATTGTTGGTCCTTTTGAAGTTGGTGGTCAAAAAACCTTGCCTTTTCCTTTGACAATATGTTGCATGATGTTCGCTCTAGACTATCCCTCTTGCACCATTAGTGTCACATCCTTTGCCCGAGCCTTCTCTTCAACACCAAGACTAGCAACCAGATCCTCGACGGAAATGTTTTGCCTCTTGTGTTTCAGAGATGAGGCAAAATTCCTCCAGGTTGGAGGCAATTTGGCAATAATGCCCTTAGCCACAAATTTGTCAGGCAATTGACAACCAAGGCGGGCGAGTTCTCTCACAACGAATTATAGTTCAGGACCATGCTTGACTACAGAATGATTATCAACCATTTTGTATTCATGATATTGCTCCGTGACATACAATTCATGTCCAGCATCTAAGGCAATGAACTTGTGTTCGAGTGATGCCACATATCCGCAACGTTCTTCATGTGCATATACACATCAAAAAGCTGGTCAGATAACATGTTTAGAATGCACCCGATAATTATTGTCGCAGCCATGTCGTACTCTGTTTGTTGTGCAGCAGTACGAGGTCCTGTAGAACCTGATATCACAACCCAAAATACATTCATAGCCAAGAGCCACAATTGGACACTTGTCTGCCATCTCTTGAAATTCACACCAGTGAATTTATTTGATTTCATTGTCTTGGCAAAACCAGCCATCACAAAGTGTCTAACAAGTTTTTGGATTATTAGGTATATGCGCACTTTTGTGATTAGTTTAATTCCTAAAACAATAATCGACTTAACAGTTTCATATATGCTAGGAATATTAGAAACTATGAACATTAGTATGATCAAAAACTCAAATATATCTATCTCATATATATGCACTAACAAGGCAAAGCCTAGAACAAGAACACTACTAACAGAAGTAGGCATCAACATCATCACATGACAAATATATAGGAAGCAAGGCCTAGCTATATCAAAAGATATCGTTGTGACTTACAGAGAATCACTTCGGCGAAGGTCGCGGTAGAGTTTGATGCGAAGAAGACGACGCGCACAGGGGCGAATCCACCGGGGCTTCATCAGTGAAGCCACCCTCCGTACGGAAACCCCCACCCGGCGGTCCAACCTTCAACCTCCAATCATGGCAAGGCCAAGAAGAAGAAAGAACCGGGTCAAGCTCAAGCAAGCAGAGCAAGTGAGCAACCGGAAGTGAAACAAAAATGTATGGGCCTTGCCCTTGCCGAAACCCAGGCCCAACTCATAGTCTCACATCCCAATCCATCGGTCCACACGGCAGTCCCGTTCCAAAATTCCCCAATCCCCATTCGATTCCCACATTCAATCGAGCGATACCTGAGGAGGGCAGCCAGAGTGGCAGAGCCGGAGGGAGTTGGGGTGAGGCGGCGAGACACCACGGTCCGGAGGGGGAGGCGGAGGCGGATCTGGGCGGCCAAGGTGTCGGGCCGAGGCAAGGAGGCCGAAGCAGGCAACAGAATGGTGCCCAAAGGGGAGGCCGGAGGGGAGCCGGAGGAGGGAGGGGGTGGGGGGAGGAACAGGTGGTGGGTAGCGCTGGGGTGTGGGAAGCAGGGAGGGAGCCGGGCGTCAAGGGCTCGAGGCGATTTGGCGGGGGAGCCGAGGAGGAGGACGACGGGGATTTGGTGGGTGGGCGGCGTGGGCGGCGAAGGCTTAAGTTAAGGGATTTGCTTGGGATTGTCGGATTGGCTGTCTTTGGACCTCTTTGGTATATACTTTTTGCTTAATTTCTAATTTGTTACTAAGTTTGATAATTGATACAGTGTGGTATATATACTTAATTAGCCATTAATTCGTAGGTTTGCAAATTGCAATAAGGGAGAAACGAACATTACGTAATTATTTTGAATGTTTATGATCATTTGAGTATAATTTGCTATTGTATCATTAATTTTTCTAATTTTGATGTACAAGTTGTTACCTACTGGAACCATATTTACATGTTTTGGGAGATGCACTTTCCATTAGCGAGGTATTTTCATTGTATTTATCTTTTTTTTTGTTTTGCTTTTATTCATGTATGAAATTATGAATTTAATTACAAAAGAATACAATATTATGTTTGTTACAAATTAGTTTAGTCATTTGAAACTTTGAGCGGTTGAGCCTATCCTTGTTTTTTATCCTGGATTCGCCACTGGACGCACAGATGATGATGGAGAAGGAAGAAGCTATGAGAAGTCATGTGACGCTTCCAAAAACCTAATTTGCCCCAACCAAGATCTGAATTACGAGGGACACATAGAGGAACATGGCAATGGAACATTACTAATTCTATCTATGTTCTGTTTCTAAGAGGAGACTATTATGATATTGATCTCTTCCTCATATAGAACCAGCTTGAGTAGAAGAAACTATCATCATTACTGTCATTACTCTATTTTAAACGCAGTTAATGCGTGCTATAAAAGCCAATTGAAACAGTGTAATTCAATTTTCAGTTTCTAATTCGTATGCATGGTTTCGAGGTGTAAAAAGAAGCCGCAGCTCCACAACCAACTGGGCACAAAATCGCCGGCCCATTCACGCGCATGTCGCGTGCACGGTGGCAGTGCATAGCGTGGCGAGGCGAGTGCGCCACGTTCTTCTTTTGCTTGCTTTAACTAGGTAAGATCAACTCCACCTTATATATTGGTCTCCTACCTAGATAAGCAATATGGTACTAAACTTCACACCTTCCATCATGCATGAGTGGTTCTTTGGGATTTTCCTAGGATTTAAATAGAATATTGAATGGACCAAGCCCAAAACTCCAACAAAGATTCTATTATATTCTATCCCATCATTCACAAAAGGTTGATTCCTCTTTCTGCTAGATTATTGCAAATTTTAGCCATTGTATCATTGTTTCTAACGGTTTGTTTCTTCATAGCTGACGAACGAGCCTTGTGACACCCTCAATTCCCATTTTCTAGGTAAAAATAATTATTTTATTTATTTCTACTTTTTCAACAATTTTCAGGATTTTAGAAGGGGAAAAAGTTTTTTTTCCTATTTTCCCAAGCCTAAAGAGTTTTTTGCAGGTTTATTAAAACAATTTCAAAATCAGAAAATATTTTTTTTTTGGATTTGGAATGTTCTAGAGTTCCTCTGTGAATTTTCTCAGAATTTCTGGAGTTCATTTGCTATTTTTTAAGAGCTCAAAAATTATTTTTTGAACTTTCCGAATCAGAAATCAATTCTAAATTCCCTAACGCGCTATGGGCCGAAACGGTTGCCACGACTGAGTGCAGCTTCACTTTCGGCCCAAATCCATCCTCAGCCAAGGCACTTTCAAAAGTACGTCTCCCAAACGCAAAAACGTATCCCCGTAACTTCGTGCCTCTACTTAACCTGACATGTGGGCCACTAGACCCACCCATAAGTCGTTCTCTCTCCCCTCCGACATTTTCTCGCGCTCGCTCTCGTTGACACCGCGGCCCCACTCGCCAACCTATCGTCTTCCTCGCGGCATTATCTTCCTCTCGCCCGACGACATGAGCGCCACTATAGCAACGTCGCGCGCCATCTTGTCCAGCTCGTCCCCTACCCCGCCGCGCTCATATTTTCCTTCTCCGCAACACGCCACGCTCATCTCTCCTACCTATCTCCTCACTTTTCCTGGCCACGCCATGTCGCCGTAGAAGCTTCTTCCGAAGTGACCGCATGCCCCGTCTCCCGTGCACCCACCCCCGCCTTGACATGGCTCCCTTTTCTTCGCCGCAGCGTGTTGTGCCCCTCCTTCCTTTTTTTTTTTCTTCTTTTCTCTGTCACATCGGCTCCATCGACCTCTCCTGTCTGCCTTTTCCTCCCTTGTGCTCACGCCTCAACCCACATTCTCAACATCTCCCGTATTGCGCTCTCTTCTGCACTACCGTCTTTTCCCGCGCCAGTAGACCCCCACCTCGCACCCGCGTCGCACAGTAGTCGTGCCCTCCGCTAAGGCTTTAAATAGCCCTCACTGTGTTGCCATCCGAACTCGCCCCACATCGAATCACATCTTTCCGCCTCCTCAGGCTTTTGAATGGACGCGCCTGGTGCAAATAGTTTACATCCGTTGCCTTCAGCGGGAGGAAACGGTCGCTAGACTTTCCGCCTTCATAAAACGTTCACGCATTTTGGGCCCCACCAATCACCGCGACTCGCACGCAGACGCAGTCGCACATCGAATCGATCGATTGAGAAGGTCGAAGGACAAGAAGGAACCTCATCGCGCGCCGCCTCCCTCCTCCAAAACCCTAGCCCTCCCCTCCCCGACCGCTTCGGGCGACTCCTCCCCAGCCGAGCGCCGCGATGCCGAACCTGGAGTGCCGGATGTACGAGGCGCGGTTCCCTGAGGTGGACGCCGCGGTGATGATCCAGGTGAAGCACATCGCCGACATGGGCGCCTACGTCTCCCTCCTCGAGTACAACAACATCGAGGGTATGATCCTCTTCTCCGAGCTCTCCCGCCGCCGCATCCGCTCCATCTCCTCCCTCATCAAGGTCGGCCGCCAGGAGCCCGCCATTGTCCTCCGCGTCGACCGCGACAAGGGCTACATCGACCTCTCCAAGCGCCGCGTCTCCGAGGAGGAGGCGCACGCCTGCGAGGACCGCTACAACAAGTCCAAGCTCGTCCACTCCATCATGCGACACGTCGCCGACACCCTCGCCGTCGACCTCGAGCCGCTCTACCAGCGCATCGGCTGGCCGCTCTACCGCAAGTACGGCCACGCCTTCGAGGCCTTCAAGCTCGTCGTCTCCGACCCCGACGGGGTGCTTGACGCGCTCACCTACGAGGAGAAGGAGACCGGCCCCGACGGCCAGGAGGTTTGTTCCCAACCCCTCCCCGCCGCTGCTTCCACCCGTGTGCCTGTGTGCCAAGTTTATTAGACCTAATGCTTATCTAGCCAGTGTATTCGAAGCAGGGGCATCAATTCAAGCTGGTATTGCTATGACTTGAGAGTTAGTGTCTTGTGACCGATTAGACGTTTATATGCGCTTGTGCGTGCACGCTAAATTTGTGTTTTATCTGGTAATCAAGTAGGAATTTGATGCTACTGCAGTCTGCTGAATTTGCCCTTCATTAAACTTGCCCTCTGAACAGCTAATTCCTAGCAACTGGCTTGGAGTCTGTAGTTAAAGTATATAGAGTTAGTTGATTTAAAGATTTATGTGGCTTCGAAATCGATTGGTCGAAAGAAATTTTAGCTTGGTCCTTTATGTACTGTTGATTGGACCGAGGTAATTATAGGGTTGGTTGTCTCATAGGTAGTAAATTAGTAGGTGGAATAAGCATAAATTTGAAGACTAAAATTAGGTATTATCATTTGATTATTTGTGATATATGTTTGGGATGAAAGAAATAATCGTCATGATGGTGTGCTGTGCTTTAACCACACTATATGCTTCTTTAGTTTCATTTCTTATGGTCAGAAAAAATAAGAATTCGGTAGATTTAGCTGGCTTATAAATAGTTTGGTGTAAGTATTATACTGGCATGGGGCTGATGCTAATCATGCACACTTAATATACTCCTGTAGTATACTAATGTATAAATTGGAAGAAATGTTTATTAAGATGGGATTGCGGTGACATTTCCTACAGGTGACTAAGGTCGTGCCAGCTGTCACCCCTGAGGTTAAGGATGCACTGGTCAAGAACATAAGAAGGAGAATGACGCCACAGCCACTTAAGATTCGTGCTGATGTTGAGATGAAATGCTTCCAGTTCGACGGTGTTCTCCACATTAAGGTTTTGTTTGCTCCCAATACTGCAGTTTTGATTCTGACTGCATGTTTGGGTTGCTGATTCTATTTAGTTTGCAGGAAGCCATGAGGAAAGCTGAAGCCGCTGGAAACAACGATTGCCCTGTGAAGATCAAGCTAGTAGCTCCTCCCCTTTATGTTCTGACCACACAAACTCTCGACAAGGTTTGGTGTTTTCTTCCTCTTGTTTTGGCGGTTAATGTGGACTGTTGAACCTTTTTTTTTTTTGCTTCACATAGAAAGTCCAAATCAAAATCCATCACAAGAAATAAGCTCATGTCTTTTTTATGGAGAATATGCAGTGTAATGCTAGGTAATGTTATGTTCTTCTGTCAGGAAATAATTAGCTAGGGGCAGTATATATATTCAGTAGATCTGGGCTCTTGGGAATTGGGATACAAATTTGAGACCTGATTACTCCAGGATAGCTTCTCAAGGGTGTACATGTGCATGTAGTACTGTTGTTTTGAATAGATGGAACCAGTTTAAGGAGAGGCTTTGTAATTTCCTTGGAATTCAATTCAGGTTCCCTTGTATGTAGGTTTCTAGTAGGCAACATTTAGGTTCTCTTTAGGTCTTCAGGATGTGATACGAGGACAGTAGATTACTTAGTATCCTTCTGTCTTCCAACTTGTTGCTCATCCCTGATAGTGTTTCCACTAAACTAGTGTTCGTGTTTGCAAGATGTTCAGCAAGGCTTTTTAGTTGTTCCTGATTCGAAGATACTTTAGGTGATTCGGTCAATCTGTATAAATGAGAAAACACATTGATTTAAAATTGTAATATAGTAGTTGCATGTGACATATCTACCACCATGTTGCGCTTAGGCCTTAGGGCTCTAACAAGGTTGTGATTTGATGCCCATTTTGGGTCAGTGCTGTTACCTGTAATCTGTATGTTTATCTTCCCTTTGGGGAGGGTAATTGTTTTGATTGATAGTCCCCTCACCCCCGCGCTAGCAAATAATTGAATATAACATCCATCATAATACATTGATTACATAAATGAAATTTATCTCTTAATGTAAGTAGTTGTATGGTGCTTGTAAAAGCAGGTAGCTGGTAAAATTTTATTATAACAGTGCCCATTTATTTGAGTTCGTCTGTGTTGTTTTGTTGTCATTGATTAGGGTCATGACCCATGAGTTTATTATGTAATGACACGACTTTTTGCTGTTTTTGGTGTGCTGTTGTTGTGAACAGGAGCAAGGGATCTCAGTTCTTACCAATGCAGTCAAAGCTTGTGGTGAGGCGATTGAAAAGCACAAGGGGAAATTGGTGGTGAAGGAAGCACCTAGAGCTGTAAGTTCCGTCATGATCTGCTTACATGAAATAATGAGTGAATCTGTTGTCTATTCTGATTTCCGCAGACGCTAGACGTGTTGTAAAATTGAAGCTGGACCCTTCATTGTTTGAACAAAAACCAGTAGTTTTATTCAGCCCCACTGAGGATTCATGTTGTTTGCACATGCAGGTGAGTGAGAGAGAGGATAAGCTGTTCATGGATAGCATGGAAAAGCTGCAGGCAGCCAACGAGGAGGTTGATGGTGACGCGGAAAGCGAAGAGGAGGAAGACACAGGCATGGGCGACGTAGATCTTACAAACGCTGGTGTTGGCTCGGACTGAGGCTCCAAAACTATTCGAGTTGGATGAGATTACTTGTACAGCACCAGCATGAAGGATGTTTAGTCGCTCCTGGTTGAAACGAAAGCCTTTTTTCTTTTGCTAGAAGGTGGTGGTTATTAGTAAGTAGTACGTTATCTGCAGTCTTGACATATTGATGTGGTTTCATTCCTAGGCACACTAACGTTGTTAATTATATGCTCGTTTCTGCCTGTTGGCAGCAATATACAGTGATCGCTCACAAGCTGCCTCATGAAATTCTTGTGCTCATGGTTGAGCTGAGCATACTTGGATTGTTCGTTTATCTGAATGTTTCATGCAGCCCTCGTGTGTAAAGTAGCTCGTATCGTATGTATGCAGATCGCAGATTACCACATTTTTTTGTTATCAGGCATGATAGTGTCGTCGTAAGGCTGTGGCTGGTTTTTCTTGGGTCTAACCTTTGCGGTTTACCGTTGCCATGCTGCTGAATGCACGTTACAAGAAAATCTGGATGCTGCTGCTGCTGGATGCACGTTACAAGAAAATCTGGAATGTGATTCAGCCAAGTACATCCAGAAAAGGACGGCGATGCTTGCTTAGCTGTTCAATGAGCCGCAACATTAGCATCTCGTTCTCGTCGCACAAACACAGCGTCAGAAGAAATGAAATTCCTGCTTGGCACTTGGATTTGCATCAGAATCGGCCAAATCAGCAATCCCTATTCGCGTGTGCTCCCTCCCTCCCAACCAGCAATTACCTGGACTCTATCACCGTCTGCCATCAGAGAGCGCTCGGCATGGATCTCGGAGCTGCTACCATGAAGGCAACACCGTCGTCCCTTAACCACCACCCCACTGTAGGCTGTAGCTCCATTATGGTGATCCTAGCTTAACCGAGAAGAGAAAGACAAGCTAGCACGGAGCACACGGCGCGCGTGAAACAAGCAGACAAGGCAGCAACTCGTTTTTCTGTCTCATCAATCATGCCTCGGAATCAAGTCGCAAATGCCGCCGCTTCCATCCTCCTCGACCTCGCCGCCGCCTTTCTTTGCATCCTCCTACCACTCGCCGCCGGAGGCGATGGGTGCCAGCTCGCCGTCGTCCGCGGCAACACGCTGTACGACTTGAGCCCGATGCATCGCCACGGCGCCCTCATAAACATAGACGGTAGATGATTCCGTGACGTGGTTCCATATCGGTATCTCGTAGTAAAATCGTTAATGGCAATCATAGATGGGTGAATAATTATAATCCTTAATAAAAACTTTTTATAAAAAAATTCTGTTGTTTTTTTTTTGGTCCAACCTGCCAAAACAGCGATAAAACAAAAAGCAAACAAAAACAGTAACATAGAACTACTTCTCGCTCCTGGTACTGTGCTGATGCCCACTTGATCCCTGTACCTCCAGCACTTCTCTACACCGACATAGGAAACAAGTACCAGAAGTCTCTGTAGATGGATGGACAACAGCTTGATGCATTGAACAATGCGGGAATTGATATAGAAAACAAGCAGCGTCACTTTTGATCTACAGTGCATGAATAAAAAACCAAGTCTTGCTGTGCTTGGCTCCCGTGCGATGATACTCAGTCGGCCGAGGCTGAAATAACGCGTTCCATACGTGCACGCGGATCGACGACCAAAGACAACACCGACGATTGCTCGGAATGAAGCAAGAAACGAAACGCGCCGTCGTCAGAGCCAAAACCTCCACACGCCAGGACTTTTATTGTTTCCAACCCCGACAGCCGGTCTACACGCCCGCAGCTATACGTACGGCCCACTAAAATCTTAGGGCTCAATACATGAGCTTTTATCTTAAATTACAAAACTAATTTTGGACACCCCAAAATTATCATGTGTCGTAGCCTACGAACCGCACCTCCGTAGCTCTAACATGTATCATCTATCTTTGATCTCCACGCGTCCCAACTCGAGTCCAACCGTCTCCTCCAGCATCCTCAATCATCTGGACCATGACTTTGCACTAAACCATCTCCGGTCACCGCCGTAGACCACGATCATCTCCGAGTTACCCTGCACATGTAAAGACCAAAACGCTATCTTTTCCCGACACAATTTCTTCCCAACTTGACCGACATAAATCAACACACACCACACGCCTCAAATAACATCATTACCCAACATAATTACAAAAATATATCGTCTCTCCAAAAAATTACAGAAATGTGTTCCTATCGCCAGTTGAAATGGCGACAGGGACCTATCGCCATTTCAACTGGCGACAGGGACCCTCTCCCCCTCCTGTCGCCGGTCCAGCCACCTATCGCCAGTTGAAATGGCGATAGGTCCCTGTCGCCATTTCAATGGCGGCGACAGTTCTGTCGCCATTTTAAATGGCAGCAGGAAGCAAGCCAAATTTGCCCCTTCTCTAGCTAGGTTTGCCGCCTTTTGATTTTTATACGTTTTTAACGGTGCAAAATCTGTTAGACTCGCAATAACATTTTTTGATCGTTGTATGTTGTTCTAGTGCGATGAATTTCTGAAGAATTTTACGAGAAAGATTGAGATATGAACGATTCGTAAGTAGAAAGGTAAGTGATATTGCGATGCGCCGATGAATTATACGCTTGCTCATGTACATGAACCGCATATTATGTAAGGAAACAAATGTGAACTTGCCATTACTATGAGAACTACGATAATTACATAACATTCAAAAAACATCATTCATAGCAAAACATCATAACACTTAATAGCGATATTACATAACATTCAAAGAAAACATGATAACACTTAATTAAAATGATAATTTGAACATTGGCAATAACATGTTACTCTTGTCGGTGCAATAATATAATTGAACATTGGTAATAACATTGGTCGCAACCTCAACGTCTCCCTGTGGATCGTCTCGAGTTGGGTGACGGATGAGGTCCCCTGCGACGTCCGGAGTGGCGATGTCTCCTTCATCTTGAGGATTTCTCGTGGGATATTTCTTGAAGGTGTGCCTGACTCCACAAATAGAGCACTTCTTCGTCTGACGTCCGGTTTCTCCTTCGTCCATGTCGTTCCTGATGCGACGTACCTGTCGCCTTCCAACTTTTTTAATAGAGCTATGGTAAAATCAGAGTGTTAGGCATTTCAAGCCATGGTAAAATCGGAGTGTTAGTGATTCCAAACCATGTTAAAATCGGAGTGTTAGGCATTTCAAGCCATAGTAAAATTGCAGAGTAAGAAAAATTCAAGCCATGGTAAAATC
The DNA here is from genome assembly GCA_036346405.1 of Phyllostachys edulis. Lineage (NCBI taxonomy): Eukaryota > Viridiplantae > Streptophyta > Magnoliopsida > Poales > Poaceae > Phyllostachys > Phyllostachys edulis. The sequence continues at coordinate 69,461,497 of CM070558.1, read as the reverse complement.
AGAGAGTAAGAAAAATTCCAAGCCATGGTAAAATCAGAGAGTAAGGAAAATTCCTAGTCACAGACGGTTTTTAATACAAACCGTCTGTGATAAGATATATGTCACAGACGGATTTTAATGCGAACCATCTGTGATATGTCGTCACAGACGATTTTTGTATGAAACCGTCTGTGATTCACAAATGTGAAGTCTGAAAAATTTTGAGCAGCTGCTGGAGGCAAAATGTTTTGGCGTCGTCCTTATATATTATAGCCACCCCAGCCTTGTTTTCCATAAGTCTCTCCCTCTCCCCTCCTCACACCGAGCTCCGACGACCACCCTCGATTCCTTGTCGCGGTTCGCGAGAGACACACAACTTACAGCACGATGAGGAGGGATGCGGAGGAGATCCTTGTCTGCCGTAGGAGGTAGACTGCCGGAAGGTACATGTACATCCCCATAACATACACAATTTGTTGGTTGTTTGTTGTAATGAAAATTATCTTAATTTTTTATTACCTAAGGTCGGAGCGCCATTGGAGGTTTTCAGTTGTCTCTCCTTGCCGACGAGCTTGAGTCGAACTTGACGACATGCAAGAGATATGCTGGTGAGGTACAGATAGGAGCTCACAAGACCAATCCAAGAAGCTGATGAGTTCTTCAGGAGCTTGGAGGTATAGATAGTTTCTAGCTAGTTTAACTTTGTAACTTTATTCCTTTTTTCCCATTCGGAGGGGACATTGTGAAACCTTTTAGTTTTCCTTTCCTATAATGTGTTTGCCATCATAATTTTAATTAGATTTTAGTTGTCTTGCTAGAGGTTGCATATGGAAACTACTGCCTAGCAATTGATTGGTTTGGCTCAAAATCCGTTTTTTTTTTTGCAATAGAAAAAACTATCACAGATGGTTCTGAATAAGAATCGTCTGTGATAAGTAATTATCACAGACGGTTCTTGTTCGTAGCCGTCATGATAACTTTTCTGAGCGGTTCAAAAACCATCTGTGATGACCTCATGTCATTACTGACCCATAAACTTAGACGGCTCATGAAACCGTTTGTGATGACGTTTTTGAACCGTCTGTGAAGATCTTTTCTGTAGTAGTGACAACTTCAATTTGCTGCTCTCTAATGATGCCTTTGAGGAGTACAATTTGTTAATTGATGAGATCCAAATATTCTTGCCCATAAACAAATGCTCAGATGCTTGGACTTACATTTGGAATACAAGCATATATAGATCACTGGACTTACATTTGGAATACAAGCATATATACATCACAAAAATTATATAAGTATCTGTTTAATGCAATTGTCACACCAAAACCTCACAAGTGGATTTGGCAAAGTAAATGTGTGATGAATCTCAAAGTGTTAGATATGCTAAATAGACACTAAAGATATGCTAAATAGAAGACATTTGCATTTGGAGGAAGTGTTCGCATGGTTATTGCGCATGGATAGACTAAATACTAAAGATATGCTAAATAGACACTAAAGATATGCTAAATAGAAGACATTTGCATTTGGAGGACGAACACTACCGTGTTCTATGTCAATATCAATAGGTGGAGATAGGAAATCATCTATTTTTTGATTGCTCCTTTGGTGTCACCTACTGGAATATTATTGGCTTGCTTTGGGATAATGCACAAGACATCTATTATCTTATTAAGCAGAGTCAAAAGAAACCAGCACATTCACTTTGAAGGGATATAAATTCTAACGTTAACTAGTGAAAAAAAGAAAGATATTCATTGTCGATCGTGGTGGGTCCAAATTATAACAGTCTAGATTAAAAGAAATAGTCCATGTTAAGTGCAATAAAACTGAAATTCGGAATAAAAAATTAAATAAAATTAGTAAATTGATTTCCATACGACTATTCTCTTATTAAAGCAGAGTCAAAAGAAACCACCATATTCGCTCCGAAGGGATATAAATTCACACGTTAGTCGGTGGGGAAAAAGAGAAAGATCTACACCGTCGATCATGGTGGGTCTAGATTATAACGGTTTAAATAAAAAAAAAGAATCCATGTAAAGTACAATAAAATTGAAATTTTGGAATAAAAACAAAAAAAATCAGCAATTTGATTTCCATATGAATTCCTAAGTAAAAGAGTTCATGTCAAGTACAATAAAAATAAAATAAAATTAGCAATTTGATTTCCATACAAATTCCTAAGTAAAATCCATAAATAATTATAATTTGGAATAAACAATAAACAAAAAGGGCAATTAGATTTGTATATGAAATCTAACAAAAAAAGCGCCAATTTGGAAAAATAAAATAAAATAAAATCAAATTTGATTTTGATACCAATAATTATAATTCGAATAAAAATTAAACAATAATTGACAATAAGATTTATATACGAAATCCAACAAAAAAATACATTTGGAATAAAAATAAAATAAAACAATCAATTTGATTTCAATACGAATTCCAAAGTAAATCCCTAAATACGCGTAATTTTAAAGAAACACTTAAGAAAAAAGAGCAACTGGATTCAGATATGAATTCCAAGGAAAAAGAACTGAAATTCAAAATTTAAAAAAAATCAATTTGATATCCATGCGAATTCCAAAGTAAAATACCTAAATAACTAAAATTTGAAATAAATTTATTTGTATACGAATTCCAATAAAAATAACTAAAATGTTGAATAAAAATAAAAGTTATAACGAGAATAACACGAATGGTGTTGGGGGAGACACAAAAGAAGCTACCGCGTTCGCTTCTATTGTTACTTCCCATGGAATAAAATAAAAAATAACTGAAATTTTGAATACAAAATAAAGTTTATAACGAGAATAGCACGAATAGTGTCGGAGGAGACCACGAAATAGCGCAATGGCATTGATATGTCCTGCAAGAAGACATTGACCCACGGGGAAGCGAAGATCCGAGGCGGTGGCGACGAAGATGAGGACAATGTTGTGCTACCCACCTTAGCCGTTCAACGAGGACAATATCGTGCTGCTCGCCAGAACCATTGCAAAGAAAGTACAAAGTTGAAGGAGCAAAGGCCGCAATGACACGTGGTGAGTATCGACGTTGTTGAAGAAGTTAGTGGCAAAAAAAACTTGATAATGGGGAAGCCCTGGTAGAGAGGAGATGAAGCTTTGCATTGAAGACGAGCTATAGAAGATACGGGGCCAACGGATAGCTAGGAGCGTTCCATAACTGGTAAGGGGCACAACGCCACCGCCGATGGCGAAAAGATTATTTATATTATTAGACAACGACTAAAGCATGCATACCGACATCAGTGAAGATGATAGGTCGCCGTGGTTAGGGAGGAAGTCACAATGTTGAGTTGGCCAACATCGAAGAAGATGAGCAACCAACACGAGAGAAGAGGATATCGAATATGTATAACATCATGCATGCGTATGCGTGCATCCGTACGAATAGAAGCACGGCCTTACAGAGGCAGATGTGCAAAAAGCTTGGGGGTAGAGATGGCGCTGCCGTCGGGAATAGGCTCGGGTCACCGGAGAGAGCGTGAAACGTGTCCCCAGCTAGGATTGGCGACGGTTGTATGTGTATGCGTGTTGATGTTGCAATGGTTAGCATTAAGTAATAATTAGGGAGAAATAGCATATAACTATGTGGTACAATATTGCATTGAAAGGGGTAGCATCTTAGAGGGATCGATCAAGATTTGGGCTTACTGTTGGAGGTTGAAGCAAAAAAAAGTTATGACAGCGAGAAGAAATAGAAGACACACAGTTTGGTGGAGTAGCCGATGTGTGAGGGAAGATAAGTTCAAGATAGATCGCCCTTGATGCATCGATGTATACGTGAGCAAGGTACTCTAATACCATATAAACTAATAAGACAATTTGTCACACACATAATCAACGTATTGCTTGTGATTAAATAGAGGTACATGTGCATATATTCAATTTGGAAAAAGTAACTAATAGAGTAATAATAGGGATATGCAGCTACATGATCTATGCATGATTGAGAGTTGTTAGTTTCTAAGAAACCCAACAACTTATTATGCTAAATGATTTCTTCTATCAAAGTTCATACTTCAATTATGTTCCTCAGCTTGTATTTTCCTTCAAACTTCTATTGTTATTTCCGATGTTCAGGACATCTTAAAAACCTAATGAGCCTACAACACACACACAAACACACATACACACATTTCCCCCTTGGATTAAGCCCTACCTTGTGTTCCCAAGGTTCAAACCCTAGCTCAGGCTTCGTCAGAATTCCTCGCCGCCGGTGAGTTCCTGGGCGCATCATCAGCTTAGCGTGCTTATCATCCTAGTAGTTCTTATACATAAACCACCTCACCTCATTTATACCCTAGCAGCGATAACGGTCAGTTGGAACGATCAAACACAACAACAAATTCCAATGAAACAACATTGCACTTAAAAATAACTTGTGATGGGGGTGTTGGAGCCAATGTAAAACTAGTTATTGGTTCTAGAGGTATGTGTTCCCTCACTTTATAGTCCAGATCGGGCAAGTAAATCAGTCGATGGTAAGGATACATCATGCAAAATAAGGTCATTTACTGATTATTGATTAAATCATTTCTGAAAGGTTATTTAAAAATCCCATAATCCCTAAGGTTTTATACATAGTCTCTGTCGTAGCTCGTAGGGCAGCCCACCGGCCTATTTGAATGCTAAGTTGTCTCAAAACCAAATTTTTGCTCGACTTTAGGGGAACTCGAAAGTTAGGCCGATGTACGTGTCAGTGGAACTCCTACTCCCGTCTCCATGTAACCTGACAAAGTGCATGAGCTCCTGTCCTGACCTTTCACTTAACTCTAGAGGAACTCAATTTTAAATGGGCCAAGAGTTGGCCTCTGTGCATGTCAGTGGAACTCCTAGGCCCATCTCCATGTAAGCTGACTATCTCACTATCTCAAATCTGCACAAATATTAAAGCATGAGTGGACCTCTCCAGCTTATTTATAGTCAAGAGCAGTTCAGAGTCACAGCAAGCAGCCAAGCAGTACCACTAGCATTCATTCACTCGGTGTGCACCTCTCCAGCTTCTGGATGCGGTCTGACTGTTTCCAATCACCACCATCATGACCAGGCACAGCACATTCCATACTCAGTGTGCACCCTGGGAGCTACCTACCATCTTTGGCAGGAAAACGAGTGACAAACTGACAACAAGAAGGTCAGACGCTCGCTCCGGTAGCTTAGCTTCCGGAAAGTTAGAAATATGCGCCAATATTGTCATCACAGATGTACCTGCAGGAGGACACAGATTTGGCCTACCCTCACGTCAGACCACAAGATATTGCAGAAACAGCTTACATCAGAATGTTTACAACTCACGCACACGCATCATGTCAATACCAACAGAGCACCTGACAACACTTGAACCTGGTATTCTCATCATTTCAACACATTACTACGTCTTACCGATCACTGCAATTACAATCGCACATCTGTAGTCAAACACAGATAACGCATCACCCAAGCAAACAGGCCTTCTCCAATCCAGAAGACACAAATTCAGCAGGTGCCAGGGAACTGGATAATCTGTTAATACTCGTAGCAGACAAGAAAATCAATCCACCACAGAATCATGCATTGTTACTGCATACGCATGATTTGTAACTGGCTTTTCGGTTTTAATCAGAGAAAATGGGGCGTTTCGCCCTAAAAGTATACAATAACTGCTACAGCATGAATTTCTGAGACAATTTGAATGCTATAGCACACAAATTTTACCAAGTGGAGCTGCAAGAATCAAATGACAAAAATCTCGAATCGGATGAACTTAAAACAATTCACTAATGAAATGAATCTAATGGAATGATTCATTTGCTCAATAATAACAATGGCAATCCTCAGCAAGTTTTACTGGGAATGCAGTTAACATTACCTTTCTCTTCCTTTCCTTTCCTTAACTACTTTCAACCACATAATCTAACAACAGAAAATGCCCAATTTCTGAATCCCTATGTTCAGAAGATAAACAAAACAAATATACTTTGGAAAACAAATGTGCTCTATCCGCAACAATCCTGAAAGTGTATTCCAGTAGTCACCACCACTGATGCACAAGAACACCGCTCTCCCGGAGGGAACTGAACAGCTCCAAACACTCCTCATACGTCTTCTGATACTTGGGTGACCGCTCGCCAGGGCAGCACTTTTGCCACCGGTTGTAATGGCACTCGAGGAACAGCTCGTCGACCAAACAAATTGCGCCTGTGTCGAAAAGCCTTGGGATCAAGTCAAACTCAGTCCCCTCCACATCCATCTTCATCACCACGTAGTCCTGCTCCGATACTGTCCGCTTCAACCACTCGGCAAAGTCAAATGCCGGCACACTCCGCACCTCACCGGGCATCTTCTTTCCGGTGGTGGGGCGGATGCGCCCCATGCCACGGCCATTGGCTGTAGCTTCATCCTCCTTTCCAGGGTCACCATTGATCTCGAATTTAAGCGTCTCATTCTTGACCCAGGCGGCATATGGAAGCAATGTGACAGCCTTCTTTGTGGCATACTCAGCGTGGAATGCCGGATCAGCCTCAATGGCGAAAACCTGGAAGGTATGGTTCTGCTTGGGGTACTGCTTCCGAAACCAGCTGCCGATACTGGAGCCATAGCTACGGGAACCGACGTCGATGTACACGTACTGGCGCTTGAAACTGATGTCAGCGAGCGCCGGGAGGTACTTGATGTTCTTGATGTTCCTCTTTAGCGTGATCCATGGCTTCAGTGGCTCTTCTTGGATCAGTGGCTCGGCATGCGTGAGGAGTTGGAGCTTGTGATCCCCAATTGCGCAGTTTTTTACGGAATTGTCAGTGGAGGAGGACGCCGGGGTAGCATGAAGCTTCTGGAAGACTAGCTCCCGCAGGGTGGAGGCGTCCGGGCCATTGATCTCACGAGATCGCACAAACCGGAGGGATGGGAGGATTGCCTGAAGCGAGCGGAGGCTGTAGGCGTCGCCGGCGCTGGAAGTGAGCACGACGAGATGACCCTCCGGCTTTAAGATCCGTGCGGCTTCGCCGGCGAGGTCAGATGGGCGCTTCGAGAAGTCGAGAGGGCGGCCGGCGAAGACGAAGTCGACGGAGGACGCCTGGAAAGGAAGGTGGCGGTCGTCTCCGGCGACGACGAGCGGGGGCGAGCGCTTCTTCGCAACGGCGACAGCGCCAGGCACCCCGAGCTCGCGCAGCGCAAGTGCCTCCTGCGCACCGCCGAGGCACACGGCGCGGGAGGACGGGGCGAGGAGACCGTCGGCAAGGTGCCCGCCGAGCACGGTGGCGTGGAAGTCCACCGCCTTGCGCCACTCGCGGCTGCGCCAGGCCTCCGGCGACCCGACGGCCGCCTGGACGTATGTCCTCTCTACGACGGCGGCCGGCGTGGGCGGGTAGAGCGCCCATCCGCTCCCAATGGCGACGAAGGCCCCGTACAGCAGGCGGAGAGCGAGGGCGGCGACGCCGAGGAGGAGGGCGCGCGTGAGGACGCAGCGGCCGGACCACTTCCGCGCCGCCGGCTCCATGTAGAACACGGAGAAGTATTTACACGGCGAATCTAACCCGCTGAACGACGAATCCGGCGTGGAGACTAACGGGAGCAGAAGCGGGCGGAGGTGTCATTGGCGCCGACGAGGGAGGGAGGGATGGGAGGGGAGGAGCGGGGTGCAAAATACAGGGGCACGGGAGGTGGGTAATTGGAAGGCTCCATGATTATTTGTGGTGGTTTGCTTGCTGCGCTGCCGCTGCTCCTCCCATCGGGAATTCGGGGGCGGACGGAGACGGGGAAGGAGACGAGGAAGGATCGGACCGGATCAGTGTGCAGCGCGAGGACCTTCTGGCCTTGTCTCACTGACAGCGTGGGGCCCGCCCACGCGGTTTCGTTTCGGATCAGGGCATCAGGCGGCGGATATGGCCCACTTGCCATATATGGCCGCAAGCAAAGCAATTCGCAGGGCAGGAGACTGCTCGTGCTTGTTTGTTTCCGTCCATGTGTCTGTCTCCGTGGGCCCAGCATGTCATCCATTCCGAGCTCCTGCCCCGCTTCTATACCTATGTGGGCCCGCTGACAGTTAGAGCATGTATATTGATACAGAGTGCTCTCTATAACGGCTCTTCGTATTATCTGTAGATAGACTAAAGGCGAACACTCTGATAGATGCAGAAGCAATTTCTTTATCTTTTCTTGTCTTTATATAACACACAATCTTTTAATGCATTCCTTGGTTCTGGTGATACAGGTGGCTACAGGGTTGTAGACAACACATTTCTCGCTCTTTATTCTTTTTCATCCACACCAGCTTAAATCCTACGTGGCAGAGACTATAGACAGCTAATGTAAGCCCATTGTACATGACCTTAGGCCACCACGGCCTCATATTCTTCTCTGGCGCACTCCGAGGTAGGCCTCTTAACTGACCTTTGCTCTCCATTAGGAAAATTTACGGGTTTTTCCTTTTGTTTAGGATAATTTGGGGGTGTTCTTGTAGGGATAGCTTACTCAAGGTTGTCAGAATCGTGATCTTGAATTAGATCGGAGGTTCTTCGGTAGGATCGTGAATCGTATGATCGATGTAGAATCTAAGATCACACCTGATTCCACCGAAGAAACACTTTTAAAATCTACCTTGTGTTTTAACACTCACACATGTTTAAAACTATGTTTTAAGAACTTTTGTTTACCAAAATGTAGTGCAAAAGAAAGATCATTTGTTATTTTATGCAAATTATAATGGACATCAAGAAATTAAAAGTAAAAAATTACAATGAAATGGGCAAATAATTATTTATAATAAATCACTACAATCGGTAGGAACATATGTTTTTTTGTTAGAATCGTAATAATATTAAGAGTATACTAAATTATGACTCTACCATAATATCAAATCGGTCCGATAAAAACTTAGAATTGAGGTTATAACCAGTCATGCTCAAAACCCAGGAGTCATGGCCTGACGGATTTAAACCTCAGACAAATAAAGTGCAAAATCTATACAAATAGCACATATCCAACCCGTGGTTGGTAGGAGTACGTCCAACTCTGTTCATTAGCCCGATCGAGAGACCCAAACAAATAGCACACCGCTAGAGTAGACCATGCTGTCGTGGACGTCGCCTGCGGGTTGTTAGCGTGAAAGCTCTCATTAGAGGCACGATACGTGTTCCTTTTCCTTTTCTTTCGTGCCCTCGCGATCGTCCTTGGTTCTTCACGAGGACGAGGTCCACTAATCGGTAGGGATGATTAATCAGTGCAATTAATCCATTCCTGAATCTTCTGTCTTCATGATCGACTTTTATTTGTTAATTAAGGTTGACAACGACGCAGGGTGAGTCACTTTGTGCAGTTGCTTAGAGCATGTACAATGGGTTTATGTTAGCCGTCTATAACTATTGTCACGTAGGATTTTTGATGATATGGATGAAAGAGAATAAAGAGAGATGTTGTTTACAATCGCATGATCGTATATAGCGAAAAAGAAAATCGTTAAAAGATTGTGTGTTACTATAAAGACAACTAAAAAGACAATACATTGTCTATCACCCATATGATGAAATTGTCTTTAATCTTGTCTATAAGTGATATGGATTGTTGTTATAGACAACAATTATTTATCTTATTATACATCCCTTAACTAGATCGCTTTACTAGCTAGCTAGCCCAAAGCGAATGCAATTATAGAGCCTTTCTATCGCTCAAACAGCAGCAGCACTCTGCCTTGTGTTAGTCACACCCATTGCCAATTGCATCCTTTCCTTCCCCGCTAAGGTATGGCGATGGTCGCCTCCCCAACGGCGACTACATCGCCAAGACCCCGCCCCCGCCCCCGCCCCCGCCCCCGCCGGCCGTCCAGAAGACGACGTACAGCTCGTACAATGACCTGCTCGACGGGATCGTCCTACTGCTGCGCGCCACCGCCGCGCTGCTCGCCTTCGTCGCCGTCGCGCTCGTCGCCTCCTGCCGCCACGGGGACTGGATGGAGTTCGCACACTACCAAGAGTACAGGTGCGCGGTCTAGCTAAGCGACGTGTGTGTGTGTTATTATTATAGGTCGACCGATCGCGGTTCCATCATGTTGATTATTTGACAAAATCGAGTACGGTGGTGTTGATGGTTTTACATAATTGTTAGGTATCTTCTTGGGGCCACTGTGGTCGCGTTCTTGTACTCGGCGGCGCAGGCGCTGCGCCACTTTCGCCGGATGCACCGCGGCAGCGACGCATACGCGGCGAGTTTTCTTGATTTCGCCGGCGACCAGGTAACTGACGAATGCATGTGTTATGTGAGTCTTTAATTAACTAGGCAATTAGATACGTCATGCGCGTATGCGTTATATATATATATATATATATATATATATATATATATATATATATATATATATATATATATATATATATATATATATATATATATATATGGAAACAATTGTGTATATATTAGCTAATATATCTGAGCTGCATCGTTGCAAAGGCAATAACAGTAGTGGAGATCGAGATCTCGGTATGTCTGGCATGGCATGTAAAACATTATCGGTAAGAAATTTTTATCGGATGGTACCGATAACACCGATTTTCGCTGGTTGCTGGAAATTCTAGTGAAATTTTGGACGAATTTTTTAAATTGAAATGTGAATTTTTCAGATGTAAACACGAAATTTATCTAAATTTTGAATTTAGATTAATTTGGATGAAAATTAAATAAATTCAATTTTTTTTGCACGGTATAAAATTTTATCGGACCCCACTGATAACACTGGTAACCGATGGTTACTGGCGATAGAATTTTCACTGCTGGCATCTAGGTGCAGTAAACGTGTGTTTTACACTACTATTTAATTAATAATACATATACATGACGTTTGAAGTAAGTGAGGACTTTGGACTGTTTGGTTCATGACCCTAATGAACCAAGCCAAAATTTGGTATAGCCAAAACTTAGGTAAAGCCAAAATTTGGTAAATTGAATATTGTTTGAATTACCAAAATTTTGGTGAATGATTTTCTTATCCTTGGATTGCCCGCATGTGATATTAGATTTCATTGGCATTTCCAATTTTCTGTTAGCATTACCAAATATTGATAGCAAACCAAACGTTAGCGTTACCGAAATTTGGTATGATTTGTGTTGGTAACAAAACCAAAGAGGCACTCGTGTACAATAATACAAGGTTAGGTGGGAGGCGTACAGCCGCCTCGGCTTCTATGGTTGAAAATAATGGAGAGAGAAAAAGGAGAAATAAAAAGGAAAAGAGGCCTGTCTCCTTGCTCTCTCTATAGTCTAAATGTCGATGGACTTGGGAATTAAGTTTACTTAGCCGAGTACCCGGCGAATATCGATCTATGCATGTTTGGGATTAAGCTAGCTAAACAAGGCAGCATATATATATATATATACGTATATATATATATATATATATATATATATATATATATATATATATATATATATATATATATATATATATATATGTACAGAAATAATAATAATACGGGTACAAACAATACTATACTATATGCATACTCCATGGTTTGCAGGTAGTGGCGTATTTACTGATCACGGCGTCGTCGGCTGCTCTTCCGATCACGATTCGCATGAGATCAGCCGTGCTCAACGTCTTCACGGACGCCATTGCAGCGTCCATCAGCTTGGGCTTCCTCGCCTTCGCGGCGCTCGCCTTCTCCGCCACGCTCTCCGGATACAGGCTCTCCACCGCCTGCAGGCAAACATACTACTACAACTGAAGTACGCATGCGAATTTGCGATGTGATAGTGATACTGACGCAGCTAGCAGCCTAGCACTAGTAGTTTTCAGGACCTGCGTCTGCGTCTATATGTATAGTATATCCTGCCATGCTTGAGCATGCATGTAATCAGTCAGTGGCATACTGGCATGTCTCTTCTCCTTTTCTCTGGCTCTAGTCGGACTCGCAAAAGAATATATATTCTTCTCCATCTAGACTGGACTGTGCGTGATTTGCGTCGTCATCGGCTCGTCTCTTTCTCCTTTCGGGGACAAGAACAAGGTGTTAAGATGATTGATCTCATGTGCATACGGTTAGAGATAAACCATGTTCAAATTATAGATAGAGTTTGGATCAGGTTCAAACTCAATTCAGTTGTGATTGTATTCAGTTCTTGTTATAACTGCTTTGTATCGGTAATCTGATAACTCGTCACGATCAAGCTCAAGCGAGAGAACTACCTCCTATGGAAGGCACAGATGCTGCCTTGCCTCATGAGCTACAACCTCATGGGGTATGTTGACGGATCGAAGGCACCCCGCCGCGGGTTGTCACCGTCACCGCCACCACTGAAGGAGACGAGACGTACTGGCATGGCTCTTCTCCTTTTCTCTGGTTCTAGTCGGACTCGCAAAAGAATATATATTCTTCTCCATCTAGACTGGACTCTGCGTGATTTGCGTCGATCGGCTCGTCTCTTTCTCCTCTCGGGGACAAGAACAAGGCACTAATATAAGGCCTAGTAACAGGCTGCACTCCGGCCGTGGGCTATTCTTCTTCTTTTGTATACTTGTTTTGCCCACAGGCCCTGAGGCAGGCTTGATGCATTCTCACACCACACCGCCAGAGCGTGCCTTGTGCATATTCTTGCCATTTGGTTTCGATTTTTTTTTAATAATCTATTTTTTATTCGAGAATACAGAAATAATACCGCTTAATTTTTATTTACAGAAATAATCTCGTGTCGCCGTACGGTTGGACGAGTCCGAAAAGTCGTCCAACCGCAGTGCGATACATATTGAAGTCGCCCAATGGAACGGCTATTTAAACGTTCGAGGCGTCGTCGCTTCATGATATGACGACTTGGATAAAGTCATCATACGGACGAGCGAATTGCTAGCACCTCAATCAAAGTCGCCCAACCGTATGGCGACTTGGTCACGTGTCAGTAAACCCTTGGTCCAGCACTTCCTGCCAAGTCATCCTACGGTTGGCGACTACTGGGTCATATAGAAAGTAGCCGGATCCGTCATGGTTTCTTTCACCATTTGTCTCGGCGAGAGAGAAAAAGGGAGAAGGTGGGGAGAGGGAGAAGCGGAGGAGCTCGAGAGGGAGACAATAGGAGGAGAGGAGCTTGGGAGAGGTACGAGGGAGGAGCGAGCTCGGGAGAGGCGGTCAGAGGAGAGGAGCTTGGGAGAGAGGTACGAGGAGGGCAGAGCTCGGGAGAGAAGCGGTTAGGGAGGAGAGGAGGCAGAGGCGAGAAAGAAAAAGACGAACGAAGGTAATACTCTTGTTTGTTCTTGTTCTCGGCGAATGTAGGCGACGTGTAGCTTCTTGTTTGTTTACCACGTATATGAGGAATGTATGTTGAGAAATCACTGGTTGCAACGTTTGTAATATTTGCAGTCATGTCGGAGCTCACATCGGGTGTTTCTCTCATTGGATTGAGGCCGAGCCATTGGAGAAGTGGTCCTTACTGCACGACACGGATGGTGCAAGGTATGGCATAATGACCACTAACCTTGCGAGGTGTACAAGCGGGTTATTAGGGGCCTCCGTTCTCGACCTCTTGTTGCCATCGTCGGGCGTTACGCATAGTATGTCGGATATTTCAGGAAAGACATGCAATCACGGCACTTCATGCGGCCAACCCACGAACACCCTCTTTGCTCGAAGATTACAACATACATGCGAGCCAAGACCGAGAAGGCTCGATCGCACATGGTCTTCATAATGGGCAATCTGAACATCGATTCGGCGTGATCCTCGAGACGAGCGGATTCGGACGGCTCGGTCTCTTATTACCCATGTACTTGATCGATACTTTGGTTCTTGTAAGCAATTGTGGAACTAGTATGTTGTGGAACTAATTGTAGCGTGTAATGTGCTTCATCATGGACTTTAATGTACTTCTCGTTCCGTGTCTCCACTAAGCCATCAAAGCAAGCCTATATTGCAAGTATGCCTCTTCTAGTGGAATCTCGAGAAAAAACGGCGTTCTCGGCATCTTCATAACTTCATCGAGGAGAGACTCCTCACGTATCGTAATATTACTTACCTTTCTACTTACCACTCATTACTATCTCAATCGTCCTCACAAAATTCTCTGAAATTTAGCGCTTACAACAATATCTGACGATCAAAAAATGTTATTATGAGTCGACAAATTTCAGTATCCTTCATATTCTCTGAAAATAACAAGCAGACCAACCAACGTTGTCACCACAACATTATCTTTTTAAAACATAACATCATATAATACGATTTGCTAAATACAATACCTAAAAATTGTAATATATATTTTAACACAATTGTTCCTATTGGATTGGCATAATTCGGTATAGGAGCTAAAATCGCCCGCTCGTTGGGCAACTTGAACTAAGTCGCCCAACCAACACACGGCGTCCAAAACTCGCACATCCGTTTGGCGACTAACGCTATAATCATTGCTTCCATTGGCGACTTCAATATGTCGCGCCGGTTAGGCGACTTTCAGGATCGCCCAACCGTCTGGCGACATGAGATTATTTCGTAAATAAAAATTAAGCGGTATTATTCTGTATTTTCAAATAAAAAATAGATTATTTTTTTAAAAAAATTCTTTGGTTTTCCGGTGTCGTGAGACTTGGAATTATTTACAGCTTGATGCGTTCTTGCAAATACTTGCACCTTCGTTTCACAACAGCAGAATTTTAGCTTGCTTTGCTTTCGATCGATGGCGAATCCTGGATGAAAAATGAGGGTGGGCTCAACCGATCAAAACTTCGAATGACTAAACTAATTTGTAACAAATATAGTCTTGCATTCTTGTACAATTAAACTCATAGTTTCATACATGAATAAAAGCAAAACAAAAAAAAGAAATACAATAAAGGTACCTCGCTAATGGAAAGTGCATCTTCCAAAACATGTAAATATGTTTCCAGTAGGTAACAATCTGTACACCAAAATTAGAAAAATTAGTGATACAATAGCAAATTATACTTAAATGATCATGAACATTCAAAATAAAAGAACCATACCACTAAGACACTAGCTTGAATCACGACCTTCACAAGGCAAATTTATTCTACGATTTTTCATGCCTCGTAAGGATCTTATAATTGCATCATCATCAATGGATCTAAATATATCTCACTCGGTGTAGCACACCATCAAATCATTCAGCCACTCACCCGATACCTTGTTGCGCAAACATGCTTTGATAGTATTCATTGCCGAAAATATTCTCTCAACAGATGCCATTGCCACTGGAATGATCAATATCAGCTATGAATAATTACACAGAGTTCGGTTCTCCATTATTGCAATTTGTGAATCTATGAATAAATTGCTAATTAATTATATACCACAATAATACAATACTGCACTACATTATATTCTAACAAATTGCTAATTAATTATATACCACAATAATATAATTACACAGTGACTAATTGATGAATAAGTTGGTGAATAATTGATGAATAAGTTACCGGTTACCACTTGTAGTTGGAAGATTGAACTTCAAATCTTCAATCGTCAATAAATCTCGCCAGGGCCTGATCACTTGCCTTGCTGTCGCCACTTCCCTCTCGGCTCCCGGTCCCCCTCCCCGAGCGAGCTCCCCTCTAGGCTCCAGAGGCCTACCACCTCCGGCTCCCTCGTCGCCGCCTCTGGCTGACTGGCTCCCCCACTCGGCTCCGGGCTCCTGTTCCCTGCCTCGGCCTCCCTCCTCGGCCCTTGCCTTCTCGGCCTCCTCGCCTCCTCTGGGCTCCGGCTACAAGCGGTGTCGCCGTCGCGGACAGCCTGTGGCTCCGAGGCCTCCGCGCCTCCTCGGCGCCACGGCCCCGCCTCCTCGGATCCGGCTACAAGCGGCGGCATCGACTGCCACGGCTCTCAGGACCTCCCTCGCCTCCTCCGGCGCCCGGCCCCCGCCAACTCCGGCCCACGGCTCCGCCCTCTCCAGATCTGGCTACCGCCTACCAGCGACGCTGCGCCGCCGCTGAAGAATCTAGACCCGCCATTATGTGTTAATGGAGTATTTTGGTTATTAATGACAAATCTAGGCCTCATTTGGATATAAAGGTGAAAATCAAAGAGGTATGCATTCGACATCATATTCTTATATCTTGTTGCATTCCTCAAATCCAAAATATAAGATGAACTCCACCAAAAGGTTATCTTGAATATGTGCATATATTCCCATTACACATTTGTGTATGCACACATTTAGGGGGAGTTCACTCTATGTTTTGTAGTTTCATTAGTATTGATCCATATGCCTTTGTCCACATATATTTGGGATCTTTACTTTGAAACATATCCTTGAGTATATATAACTTGTGTAGTTAATATATTCATATGAGTATGTGAGACTTGTGTAGTTCGTATATACTCATACCAATCTACATTCAATTATTTGTAAATTGAAGTGATTATCATCAATTACCAAAGAGGAAAGATTGTGGTATCTTGTCTCACCATTGTGAGTTAATGGTATGTCATAGTAATTAATGATAATCATATTGTAGAACTAACATTTTCCATTAGTTGGTGAAATAGGTTATGTTCCATGGGGATGAAGACTTTGGATGACACCATGAGTTGATCGTCATCAAGTCAAGAGCTTGAAGTAAAGGATGCATCATGTGTTGATGCGTATCAAGATCCAGAAGAAGAAGATCATCAAGCCAAGTTCAAGAAAAGGATGTCATCATGTGTTGATGAGCATCATATCAAGTTTCTTGAAGAAGAGAAATCATCATGTGTTGATGATGTTCAAGAAGAAGGAGATCATCATGTGTTGATGATTATCTAGTCAAGAACCGGACTTGAAGTAAGGATGTCGTCATCAAGCTTCAAGAGGTTGTGCAAAGCAAAGGTATGACTAGCTAGGGCTAAGGATGTGTTCCTAGTCTTTTACCGGTCTTAGTGTTTGGTTGGAGACCGGATTGCTAGTATAGGTTGTCGTACTATTAAGAGGGGTCTTAACTAGTAGCTTGAGTTAGTCATGTGTTGATAGCCCATTGTATTTGCTCTAGCTCATCTTGGCATGATGCAATTATTTGCGAATGTGTTTTGCAAATAGTTGAGGCACATGCATAACCCTTGTAGCATTTGACTATAGTTTGCAAATGTGTTTTGCAAATGGTCTAGGTCCATGCACCTTATCCTTGAGGCATGATGCTATTTGTTTGCAAATGTGTTTTGCAAATAGTGAGGCTCATGGTTAATTTTTGTAGCATGGGACTTTAGTTTGCAAATGTCTTAAGTCCATGTACCTTTTAGTTGTGGCTTTGATTATAAAAGTTGACAAATGTGTTTTGCAACTTGTTGAGAATCTTGCATTCATGCCTTGATTGTATCACGCATCAATTTGGCAAATGTGTTTTGCAAATTGTGTTGAAGCGATTGCAATTTGTGTTTTCTCAGGAACATCGGTAATACGGTGTGTCTTGAATGATCATTTCGCATTGCGGTAGTACCGGCATGTCTTGGCGATACGACCATGCTGTGGTAATCTTAGCGCTCTTGAGCGAAACTACCGTGTGCCGATCGGATCGTCCGAAAGTCCAATTCATCTTAGCCATCCATGTGGCAAGTGTGGTCCCGTGTCAAGCGGTAGTACCGCGTTTTCGCGGCGGTAGTACCGCTCTGCGGTTATCTGCCGTTCTTAGTAAGCGATGCGTAATTTCCAAAAAGCGTCTTTTCGACGGGTTGGAAATCCTCTGACAGTAATACTGCGCTCAAGTGAAATGGCAATCGACCGACCTCGATGGTAGTATCGCATGTTTGTTGGCGGTAATACCGCACCACCTTTTCAACGGCTAGTTTTTCATTTGTTCTTGTGTCTCAAGTGAAAGTCGGTAGTCTGGCCATTAGTTAAGCGGTACTACCGCTCGGTGATTTTTCGATGAACTTTGTCCCAACGGCTAGTTTTTGTGTGCGGGCTATAAATACCCACTTTGGCTGGTTGTGGGAGAGTTGCTGGTGCCCTAGACATTCCTTTGAGTAAAGAGCAAGCCCTCTACACTCATTTGTGCATGTGTTGCACTTAGTGAACTTTGAGAGGCAAACTCTAAGTACATGTGTTGCCTTAGGTAGTGGATTGTGTATCCACTTGAGCTTAGACACTTGATTAGTTCAAGTGAGAGTCTAAGACTTATCACTCTTAGTGTTTGCCGACACCTAGACGGTGTGGAGGCGTCGTGGTCCGGTGATCTTCTCAAAGAAGCTTGTGAGAAGGGCCGGCGATTTGTGAGTAGTGTGGTGCTCGCCATCTTCGGAGTGGAGGAAAGAGCAACCTTAGTAGAGTGAGGTGTTGGTTTGGTTTGGAACCGGTCCAAGTGGTTGGACTTACCTCGGAGGTGTTGGCTTAATTTGTGGAGCCGGTCCAATTGGTTTGGGCTTACCTCAACGTAGATTAGGGGAGACCGGCAAGTCTCCGAACACCACGGTAAAATATCATCGTGTCATTGTAGTTTGATTTCTTGTGCTTTACTTTGTGCTATTTACATTACTTGAATTAAATTCCTCGCTTGTTTGCGTATGATTGCTGTCTTTTATATAGTCTCTTATTGTTGGTACACTTAGTAAAAACTAGTTGATTTAGGCTTTAATTGTGCAAAACCGAATTGATTTACAATTCCACATAAAACTTCGGTTTTAGCCAAAGAAGTTTTAAAACCGCCTATTCACCCCTCTAGTCGGCCTCCTCAATCTTCTGATCGCCCAACTCCTCGGCACTCGACGATTGGCCCTCGCCCTCGGTCGTGACTCGATTGAGTTTTGCGATTTGGGAATTGGGTGATTTTGGAATGGGGATTGGAGAATAGTTTGCACAGGTGGGGATGTGGGAAGGGCTTGAGGGAGTTGGGATGTGGGCCGTGCGGCCGGCAAAGGCCCATCGGATCAGCCCTTGCCTTTTCATCTTCCTGCTCGGTGACTCGGTCAGTCGGCCATGGCCGTGGATGGCTGGAGTTTGCTCGGGGTGGGGGTTCGGTCTTGCGTGGAGGTAGGTTGAAACTTGTTGAAGCCCCGTGGTTGGAACCGCCTACTTTCGATATGAGCAAGTTCAAGAAGAATAAATAAATATAAAGAGAAAAACTAGACAACAACATGGCGTTCAATAAAAATGGCGATCTAGCTCCATGCTATCCGATCCTATCGGCGGGAACCCATCGCACTACTACTGAAAAAAGTCTTCCTGAGCGGTTAAAAGCGTCATTACGAGGCGGTTTAGGAACGTCACGAGTTTATAGGTCGATGATGACATGAGGTCATCATAGGCGGTTTTAGAACGATGCATGATGCATGATATCCTGAGCGGATAGAAGTGGCTTCATGTATCGTGACCACCATTCCTTGATGTCAAGTCCAATTACCTATCGGCGACATCCATGTAATTGTATCTCCATGGACTTTCCCTTGCGGTAGTACTTCTTGAACTTGCGAGCTCGATGAGATTGCTAGTGGCATTGTCTCATCCTCCTCACGACCCACGAAAGGCACAGGGACTACAAACGATATATATATATATATATATATATATATATATATATATATATATATATATATATATATATATATATATATATATATATATATATGTATATATATATATATATATGTATATATATATATATATATATATATATATATATATATATATATATGTATGTATGTATATATATATATGTATATGTATGTATATGTATATATATATATATATATATATATATATATATATATATATATATATATATATATATATATATATACATATGTATGTATGTATGTATGAGCTGAAAGGCACAAGCAACCTTTGCTTGGAGGTTTTATAGAAAAGAGATCGAGAAATAGAATGGTAGGGCGTATATGTACCTAGGACACAAATCTGAAAAGTTAATTGCGGCCAAGCCCCATCTCAACCACATCGATCCCATGTAAGCTAACCAAGCGAGAAGAAGCGATATCAATAACCCTCGGTACCCATCGAGCATTAACCAAACCCACCATTTTGCCCCATTCATTTTGTCAATCTGCAATTTAATGCACATAACCCCCTCGGTTTACATCACAGCATGAACTAAGCAAGATGCATTAATATCATTACATCACGAGCAAGGGATTAATGCACATACACCAATAGCCCTCGGTTTACATCATAGAGCAAGGGGTATTACTAATATGAACTAATTATCAATTCAATTTCAGCATAAAGACTATTAACATCATTACATCACGAGCAAGGGACTACTAATAAAGAGAATTATCACGTCCGCGACGAGCGGTTCTATTATGGGCTATGGGTGATAATTATCATGACAGTTCCATAATAGAACCGTTAGTGATATGTCTATATCACGAGCGGTTCCATTATGGAATAAATCTGTGAAATAGTTTTTCTCAAGTATATTATCTTGTATATAGTACACTTACATGACATGAAGAAATTACATGTTTATATGTCAATTTTGTCATTTAAATATTCTTTGAAAATTTTCTTTAACTATATATATATATATAGTAATAATTCAACATATAATTAATATTGTAATTCACCTCCAAACTAGATTTTTTTTCATTTTGGAATTTTCATATGTCCAAGCAGTAGCTTCTTACAAAAAAGATTTAAAAAGTAGAAACCTATAAATAAACAAAGTTTTTCTAGTGGCGGAGGTAATTTGCTATCTCCGTCTTCAATACTTCGTGGCGGCGGCGTCGGGGCGGGACGGTTTGTGATCGAGCGATGCAGAAATCGTCCACCCATCGTGCGCTCTTTCAAGTGTCTCCAAGACCCTCGGTTGTTGAACCAAGAAGAATTGAGCCCATAGGCTCTCTTCTCTTGCTTGAGGGACTCGGCTGGTCGACTCGATGCTTCTGCCGCCTCGAGTCAGATCAAGTGACGACAAGCCTCCTGGAGGCGTGCAACATCGTTGTGGAGGACCACGTCGATGGCGATAAACTTCGCCGAAAGTGGGAGAACACACGGAAGGCGTGGCGGAGGAGGATGTTAAGGCGACGAAGGTGGCCGTCACTGCTCCGACAAATTCTTGGACGAGGAGTGAAGACACTTGTTAAAAGCAGTGTTCTTCATGACACATTTCAATGTCTGACAAGAGAGGTGCTCGTCAGGTCTGCGGCTAGGTAGGCCATCAATGCGGCGACAAGGAAGCGAAGAGGTAGCCATTTACATTTTTTATAAGTACTAGATCTATATGTGGGGATGATCATCTTCGATGGCGAATGATCCTTTTTATAAAACAAGGAATAAATTCGGAGCGTGAGACGAAGAAACGCATCGGCGACGAAGAAACTCATCGGGCTTCAACTGGGAGCTGTAGCAATATTATCACATACGGTTATAACAAAAAACTATCTATGATATGTAGTAATATCATAGATGGTTATTGTTAGTAACCGTCTGTGTTAATTCTACATATCACAGATAGTTTTCAACAAAGAACCGTTTGTGAAGCATCACGAGCGGTTCTTAACTCTTATCTGTGATAATTCACGAGCGGTTTTAGTTATGAACCGTGCGTGATATTAACTCTTCCTGAGCGGTTTTAAGCGTAGCGATAACCGAGCGGTCTCTAAACCAAACCGTGCTATGATTGCATAATCTGAGCGGTTTTGGTCAACCGTCTGCGATGAGGTGTCCAGTATTAACCTTTTTATAGTAGTGGCACCCTCTAATGCTTCCACATAGATCCACTCCTATCCAAACCAAATCGTTCTCATCCATCCATTCATTTATCTGCCTTATCCGACAACATCTCCTCTTCTCCATCTCTCTCTCAGCAGTGAGTAGCTAGTTGGGGAGGCCGGTTCGCGGCGAGCGACTACAGATTGTTGGCCCAAATTGAAGATGAACACACGCGAACACAATGAAACCCTAGATCGTGAACACAAGAAACTTTTTTGTGCCGTCGGAACAACATCAGATTTTCAGATTTTCTCTTGCTCTATTACTCTTGTTCTTGTTCTCACATTAAGACACACGCACCTTTATAGGCTGGGTACATAGACAGCCGATCCAACTCGGTGTCTACAAGTAGAAACAGACTCGGTTTCTATGAATTGGATACGGCAAGCAGAAAAAAGAAACTAAACAAAGATTACCTAACAATCACTCTATAATCTTTGTGCACAACTCAAACACGTCTTGGACTCTTACTCATTGAGGTAGTCGGTCTCAGCTACAACTTGCCCAACTGTTACTCAATATAGGACGGTGAACACATCTCCTCAACGTCTTGGACTCAAATCTACATACTTGACTCAGGACAGCGAACACATCTCCTCAACGTCCCAAACTCAACTCCACGGACTCGACTCAGTACGGCGAACACATCTCCTTAACGTCCCGGACTCATCTCAGCTTCAAAACAATGCTAGTTCATCATCGCTGAGAGCTTTAACAAGAAGTGCTTTCTCCTTCTTCGGCTTGCAGCATTATGAAGCAAAGTGTCCAAAGTCCTTACAATTATAGCATCTCACATTTGTCCTGTCGAATTTCTTATTCTTGCGACCTTGGCCACCACCACTGTTAGAGCCGCCAAAGGAGCCCTCGCCTCTGCCTTTCGATGATCGGGCCTCCCACTCGGCAGTTAACAGCAGGTACTCATCTTCGCTGCTGCCAGATCCTCGGATCTGTTCCTCGTGTGCCTTCAAGTGGCTGATCACCTCTTCAACTGTCATCACCTTGAGGTCACCGAACTGCTCAATGGTGGAGACGATTTGCAAAAACTTTCTGGAGACTGCTCGAAGTAACTTTCTCACAACATAGCTCTCTTCCATCTTGTCCCCCAAGACTCTAATCTCGTTGACAATAGTTGTCAACCTCATGGCGAAGTCGTCGATCGACTCCAACTCTTTCATGTGCATCCCCGAAGTCGCTCTTGAGGGTCTGCACTCGCGCTTCCTTAACACGATCGGTGCCAAGATGCATCATCTTCAACGCCTTCCACGCAGCTTTGGCTGTCTCCTTTTCGGCCAGTAGGAAGAGCGTTTTCTCCAGGATGTCTCCATAGATGGCCGCCAAGGCCATCTGATCCTTGCGTACATCGACGTTGCCGTCCTCGATTGCGTCTCACAATCCTTGAGCGTGCGTGTACACCTTCATCTTGATTGCCCCATACTGCATAATTGATCTTCATGAGCATCGGATAATGCAACAAGATGACGGAACTCTCCTTCGCCATCGCACCCGACGTCGTCTCGTCACTGGTGACACCACTTATCGGAGAGTGCGGCATGATCTTGGGCATACACAGATCAAGAATTTGAGCTCGATACCAATTGTTGGTCCAAACTAAAGACGAACACACATGAACACAATGAAACCCTAGAACGCTTGAACATAATAACCTAAGAAATTTTTATGTGTCGCGGAACAACATCAACTTTTCTGATTTTCTCTTGCTCTATTACTCTTGTTCTTGTTCTCACGTTAGCACACACGCACCTTTATAGGCTGGGTACATGGACAACCGATCCAACTCGGTGTCTACAAGTAAAACCGACTCGATTTCTACAACTCGGATCTGACAAGCGAGAAAAACTAAACAAAGATTACCTAACACAGATGGGGTGTGTGGCATAGCGTCCGCGACAACGGCGGTACGCCGTGATTGCACATAGGTGGCATGCCTCGTCAACATCAGAAGCTGACGAGGGTAGTGGGGGAACACACACAGAAGCTGACGACGACCGCACTCAGAGCCTCGGCGCCCGTGTGTGAGCGTGACGACGAGCAATTGAAGAGGACACGGGCATGCGTAAGGGGCAAGCGAAAGAGCTGCACCGCATCTAGCGAGTAGGCGCGCGGTAGGGGATGCTGTGCAGCGGCATGATGATGCCTCGATTTTGTGAACGAGGCCAAGAAGACCACCGCTCCAACATCTGAAATGAAACCCCTATTTGAAACATTTTTGGCCTGAAACTTGCGAGATGTGCTTGAAATTGCCTGGAACATGCTTGAATTTGGCTTTTGAAATTTGAAAGTTGCCCAGGCATGCATGCATTTTGATTTTCAAACATAAAATGTGCATGAAACTTGATGAAACAAATTGAAACCTTTTATTTTGAAATTAAAAACTTATTGAATCTTGCTGAAACATGCATGAAACTTTTTGAAACCATATGAAACCTTAGATTTTGAAACTTAAAACTTGTTGAAACTTACTGAAATATTGCATGAAACTTGTTGAAACTTTAAAGTATTTTTTTAAAACCTGTTGAAACACATTGAAAGTTGTATGAAACTTTCATGAAATATACTGGAACCTTGCTTGAAACATCAAGCTCAGAACCTGAAACATTTTTGAAACTTTTCATGAAACACGTTGAAACCTACTTCGAAAATTCAACCTCGAAACTTGAAACCTTGGTGGTCGTTGAATCATGTGTTGAACAGTCCGGACCAAAAGGTTGATAAAAGGATACTAGTCTACGAGCGTGGACATTCCACACCCATATGCACCTATACCCACTATTCTCCCCTCCATTGTGTTTGGGATTCGTGCCCCTCCTTCTCTCTCTCATTCACTATCTCTCCTCTGTCTCTCTCTCTTCGCTGCTTGCTGCTGCAATCGAAACCTCTCCCGTCGCGCTTTCTGGTTTTTTGGCGTTGGGTGTGAGGTTTCAATGGTGGCAGTCTGTGGCGTGGTAACTGTGCCAATGAGAGAGAGAGAGAGAGAGAGAGAGAGAAGGGTAGAAGCACGAATCTCGAGCAACATGGACGCCATGAGCGATTGCATAGCTATTAAACCCGGCCGGTCATTGACCGTAGGAGGTGTTAGGTCACTAGGTCACTGGTTGGACCACACGGTTTATTAAAATATGTTTTTAGTATATACACCGTGTAAAAATACGTATGCGATTAAAATGTTCTAATGATGAAGACGAAGCTAAGCAGAGATCAGAGAGGAGTTGTCAGCCAGAATGAGAGTGAGAAAAATGCTTTTTTTTAATGTGTAGCTATCAATTTCACAAGAGGATTCCTACTAAAACCTTAGTAACACCCAAAGTACAAACATGCCTTTCAGTTTTTATCTTAAAAAACTCTTTTATTTGAGGGGTTTTCTTGTCTATTGGCCTCATGAGTAAAACCCGATCGAGTTAGCCGGGTCGACGAAAACCTAGCTGAGTCAACCGGGCTTTCTTGGGTCAATTACATCTTCGGTCCTATGAGTGTGACCGGCACGGCAAAGCCTTTGGGTCTTAGTATTCCCGGTTCAACCACCGAGCCGGTCTGAGTTTTATAACTTTATAATTATGGAATAGTGTGTGTAGGTGCATGCACATGTATCCTTCCATTTCCCCCTGTTTGATAACAATCTGAGTGCCACTACATGGCGCTACAGAGACGACCACGAGGTCGATTAGGGATGGCAATGTGTCCAGGTGCTGCGTGCCGTGGCGAATACTAAATAGAGGCGGGTATGGGCGTCTTGCTTTGCCCACAGTATAAAAGCGGGTACAATTTCTTACCCAATGTGTAAGCGAGCATGGGTAAGCTCCACGTGCACGCTTCATGGAATTACCGCCATGTACACCGACAGGTGGGACCCTCCTAATAAAAAATAAAACCCTAACCTGCTTTCGGTTTCCACTGACCACTTGCCACTCAGACTTCCATGCCAGCGCCTCTCTCGCTGGCTCCCAAATCCCTAATCCTCGGTTTCCTCCTCCCACCAGATATCTTCCTCACTTCCTCCCCCACGCGATCTTCTCCCGAGCTCCGGTCCGGCCATCCTCCTCCCGGCTCTGCCGCGTCCTCCTCGCTCTCACGCTCCTCCCGATCCGTCCTTGCCTCCGGCGCCGCGCCTCCTCCACGCGCCTCTCTGGGCGTCGCGCCTCCCGTGGCGCCTCGATCCCCGGCCGTCGGTCTTGATTTGTTATGTAGATATGTTAAACTTTACTACTTGGATTAGATCTAGTACTTATACTACTGACTACATATTTGTGTTAGTGTTGTGTTACATATTTGTGTTAATACTTATACTACTGACTACATACTTGGATTAGATCCGCCCCTGGCCTATCATTCATGCTCCCGATAATATGTGTTAGTTGTTGTGATTTAATCTTTGTTGTAAATTTAATCTTTGTTGTAAATTTTTTTGATTTGTGTTCTATTGATGTGTGAATTAAAATGAATTTGATGTGTGCATTATTTATGTGTGATGAGTATGCTCATGCATGATCGGTACCACAGACTGACAGTGCATTGTTCATGGGTAACCGGTATATCTGCGAGCGAGCGGATATGGGCGAGATTCTTCACCCGTCATTCTTCGCGGACTTGTTCATAGAAAAATAGGAGTCACAGGTAGAGATATAGACAAACATTACCCGTACCCATCGCGCCTGATTACCATCTAGTCAGATTCCTCTTACGTGAAAGGTGAGGGGAGGAAAGCGTTGCAGCTCGGCTCGTACCCCTTTTCCGTTTCTTCTCGCCGCCGTCTCGAATCTCGATCCACCAGAAAAAAAGAAAGTAAGAAAAAAAATCCCCCGACCCTCGAACCGGCGGCGGCGACCATGGGGCAGGGCACACCGGGCGGCATGGGCAAGCAGGGCGGCGCCCCCGGCGACCGCAAGCCTGGCGGCGACGGCGACAAGAAGGACCGCAAGTTCGAGCCGCCCGCCGCGCCCTCCCGCGTCGGCCGCAAGCAGCGAAAGCAGAAGGGCCCCGAGGCGGCCGCGCGCCTCCCCACCGTCGCGCCGCTCTCCAAGTGCCGCCTCCGCCTCCTCAAGCTCGAGCGCGTCAAGGACTACCTCCTCATGGAGGAGGAGTTCGTCGCGTCGCAGGAGCGCCTCCGCCCCACCGAGGAAAAGACCGAGGAGGACCGATCCAAGGTCGACGACCTCCGCGGCACCCCCATGAGCGTCGGATCCCTCGAGGAGATCATCGACGAGAGCCACGCCATCGTCTCCTCCTCCGTCGGTCCCGAGTACTACGTCAGCATCCTCTCCTTCGTCGACAAGGACCAGCTCGAGCCCGGTTGCTCCATCCTCATGCACAACAAGGTACCCATCTCTGCGCGCACGACACGGATCCGTCTGAGTTAGGACTTATGTCTTTCGATCTAGTATCCAGTGGTGAGGAATGGCTGGATTTTTAGAGGAATTTATCCATCCTTGGCCCAATCCAATTGAAGTGTGTTCAGTGTAGGGTCTCTTAGGAGAGTTGGGGATTTGTGTAGACGAAAGGGCAGAGAGATTGGAATCAGGGAATTGGGATAATTGACCATTTGCCACTCTATAGAGTGGCACTTGATGATTGCAAATGATCAATTATCCCAGGGAATTTGGTAAAATTTGCCTCTAATTCGAAGTGACCCAAATTTAGTACGAACCCAAATTAAGTGAACCGTAAAAGTGAGATTATAAGCGTTAAGCGTACTACCACCCTAGGGATTGGGGATCTGATGGTTTATATAGCGGAACAAGTAATTTAGTAGAGTATTGAGTTTTATTGTGGGCGGTGAGTAGGGGTGCAATCGGAGCGGATACGAACGGATATCGCTCATCCTATATCCTATGTCGTTTTTTTTTATCGGAGTCCGAGTCAGACACGGATAGTGTTGGATACCATTTTTTTCACCCCGTATTCGCTCTATGAGCCTTTGGTCGATCGAACGGAAAGAAATTATCTGTTTCTTTTGCACCCTACAGGACATTTGACAGTAGGGATGTAATAAAAGAGAACACAGAGAGATTAATCACTGAGATGTCGAAGGAAAAACACTCAGTATCCCCTACTTGCTCAGTTGCAGCAACCCACTTATTTGTTATCCTGTTCCTTAGTGAAGTCACAACAGACTTTCCTCGTATCACCTGACATACGGACGGATATCGCTCATCCCTTATCCTATTCCGTATTTTTTCGTTGGAGTCGGAGTCAGACACGGATAGTGTTGGATACCATTTTTTTCACCCCGTATTCGCTCCATGAGCCTTCGGTCGATCGAACGGAAAGAAATTATCTGTTTCTTTGGCACCCCTACAAGACATTAGACAGTAGGGATGTAATCAAAGAGAACACAGAGAGATTAATCACTGAGATATCGAAGGAAAAATACTCGATATCCTACTTGCTCGATTCGACAATCCACTTATTTGTTATCCTTCTTTGTGAAGTCTGACAGACTTTTCTCATATCACGACATACGGGCGGATATCGCTCATCCCTTATCCTATTAGTATTTTTTGTTGAGTCGAATTGGGACACGGATAGTGGCGGATACCCATTTATCAATGTTCCCAGCGCGCGCCAGGCCGACTAAACGATTTATCTTGCCTAAAGGTGCGTCTAGCCTACCTAGGTGCCTTAGGTGGCGATTAGTGATGGTCTGCTTGCCCTAGCGCTTAGGGAACATTGCCATTTATCCCTTCTGTTTTCGCCTTGCAAACCTTTGGTCGGTCAGACGGGAATTATCCACTCCGTTTGCACCCCTACTGGTAAGTGTAGCCGAATATTAGTTTTTCTGCGATTTGTGTGACACCAGACTGTACAGAGTTTAAGGTTAGATGTTTTGTCGTCGATACGAGATCGGAGTGTAAACTTGTGGCACCTCTGGTTAGACGCGTCAACCGCCAAGGGTGCGAAGGGGACCTCAACGAGAATCACACACCAAATGGGTCGTGCAAATGTATTGCATATGGGTGGTAGAAGTTACGATTGGCGTCCCCTCTCCCATTTACATAGAGCCTATTCTCTCCCATTTACATAGAGCCTATTTATAGAGCGGGAGGGGTAGGTATGCAAAGTTACATCGTTGCCCTTGGTACCTAGTTCATCCTGGGGGTAATTTCGTCCGTTTCGCCAAGCGGGTCCCGCCACCTTCAAGAGAGTCCCCCGATGTGTCGCATCTCGGCGAGATTGGCCCCCGGACCCTGTTCGGGGTTAGTCTCCGGACCTCGTCCGGAGTGGGTTCGTTGATGTGTCGTACCTCGGCGAGGTTGGCCCCTGGACCCGTCTGGGGTTGGTCTCCGGACCTCGTCCGGAGTGGGTTTGCCAATGTGTCGTACCTCGGCGAGGTTGGCCCTCGGACCCTGTTTGGGATCGGTCCCCAGATCTCGTCTGGGGTTGATTTGTCCGGGGCGTAATGCCTTTGCGAGGTTACTGTCAGCTCGACATAGCGCGGGGACCCTCCTCCAACATGTTTATTTTTCAAATCCAGGAGAACTAATTGTAGCAGTGTACTATATAACTAAGGATCAACTATGGCATTTTGATATTCCAAATCCATACATCTTACTATTCAAACTTGTTTTTCCGGCAATCATTAAGTGTGATGGACCCGACGGTTGTCAATGCATGTGTAGGGGCATAATCATTTCTGGGGTGCAGAAAAACCTTCTATTCCTAGTTTTCTAAGATGTGTTTGCATACAATTACTTTGTTGTTTATCTCTTAGGGTCGATATTGCATTAGGTATCTGGGTAGCCATACAGAAGGGTGTGCTATTCTTCAACGGTTCAACCATAAAACATTAAATTACTCTAATTTCCTTCGAAGGCAGTTAGGCACTCAGAAAATTATCCTATACTCTTCCCATATATGCTCGATTATTCTCATTGGATAGTTCCAAAAAAAAAACAATTATCATTTTCTTGTGCTGGCATGAGTGGCTCAATTGTACTGCTTTGCAACTAGTAAGAAGATACTCAAGTTAGCTCATTCACTGAAATCCTTTTTCCAGGTTCTGTCCGTGGTTGGAATTTTGCAAGATGAAGTTGATCCTATGGTATCTGTGATGAAAGTTGAAAAGCTCCTTGGAATCTTATGCTGACATTGGTGGGTTAGATGCTCAGATTCAAGAAATCAAAGAGGCAGTTGAGCTTCCGTTGACCCATCCTGAGCTATATGAAGACATTGGAATTAGGCCACCCAAGGAGTCATATTATCACGGAGAACCTGGAACAGGAAAACTCTGCTTGCCAAGGTTAGTGTTCTGTTTTACATATTGGGCTTCAATATATTGCTTATTTTCTTATAGGAATAGGAGTATTGCAGGCTTCAGTCCTCCTTATTTCTGCCTTGCTCCGATAATTGCCCAAATACTATACTAGCCAAATAACACTTGAGTGGTAATGTATGACCTGTGATTACTTGCAATTGTTATTCCAGGCTGTTGCTAACTCCACATCCGCAACTTTCTTACGTGTTGTTGGGAGTGAACTTATTCAAAAGTACCTCGGAGATGGTCCCAAACTAGTCAGAGAACTGTTCAGAGTGGCAGATGAGCTTTCTCCTCAATAGTCTTTATTGATGAGATTGATGCAGTTGGAACAAAGAGGTATGATGCTCATTCAGGAGGGGAGCGTGAGATTCAGCGAACTATGTTGGAGCTGCTGAATCAGCTGGATGGTTTTGACTCGCGTGGGGATGTTAAAGTTATTCTAGCAACAAATCGCATTGACAGTCTTGACCCAGCCTTGCTTCGCCCCGGCCGAATAGACCGAAAGATAGAATTTCCTCTGCCAGACATTAAAACTAGGCGACGCATCTTCCAGGTACTTTTCCATCAGTAAATGTTAAACTTCACATGTCTGGATGCAAAGTTCCTTTGGTTTTCATGAACATTGTAAATCGTGCAGATACACACGTCCAAGATGACATTGGCAGATGATGTGAACCTGGAGGAGTTTGTCATGACTAAGGATGAGTTTTCCGGTGCTGATATCAAAGCTATATGTACTGAATCTGGATTGCTTGCTTTGAGAGAGCGTAGAATGAAGGTAAGACTGCACTTTTAATCTCTAGTTCAAATGATTTAACCTTTTTGGGGGAGTTCAATGAGGCCGATCTCTCATTTTGTATGAATGGAAATTGTTGATTTTGGGAATATTGTTGTATCCCGTGGGATCCGCCCTTTATTTATAGTCTTAAAGTAGAGTCCAACTCAAATACAATTCGTTATTTTAAACAAACACGAACTCTCTAACATAATACTTGTTAGGGACCTTAGGCTTAGACCATGCTGTTTACAAACTGGTAGTGGCAGGGATGGATTTTAACTTTTACATATGAATATATGATAGAAAAGCGTGTGGTTTTTGTTGTTGTTTACTTGCATATTGCCTAGTGTTTCATCATGCCATGCACTCCTAAACTGGCGACAGATCAACATGTTGAGCTGATGATAGACTAGGAGGGGAAGCCAAGTAGCAGTATTGATCTAACAACGAGCTCCTTTCGTAATTCTCAGCTCACGCTGTTCCTTTCTATGTACTAATATGTTGGTTTCAGTACTAGCGTTTCATGTTCATCCACAGGGTCATTAAGTTTTGCCGTGCGCCTTGTGCAATGTACTTATCATGACATATGTCGGGACTTGCTATTAATTACATGGTTTTTACTAAAAATTCTTATGGTGATGTGGTGTTTGCTGATTCCCCCTAGGTGACGCACGCGGACTTCAAGAAGGCAAAGGAGAAGGTGATGTTCAAGAAGAAGGAAGGTGTGCCGGAGGGGCTCTACATGTGATGAAAATTGTTCAGTGATCTTCGGTGCCAGAACAGCCTCGTAGACAGTAGTGATATATATGTGATTTGTCATGGGCTGTGTTGTTGCCTTGGTTTGGAAAATAGGCGAAAAAATGTTTGCAACTTTGTATTGGTTTGAGTGGTTGGATAGTATGTATGACCACCTTGTGTTGATGACTTTGGTCATGGACCGCGGCAGGCAGGTGTGACCTCGCCGTGGGCGGGGACGACGCTAGCCGCGCCAGTGGGATCTTGTGGATCGTGCCTGCGTGGACACAGCGGCAGGTAGGTTGAGGAGGATACATGCATGGATCGTTTGGGTTGGGGGCTTGCTTTCGGAACCAGCTCTCTCTCTCTCTCTCTCTCCCCACATGTTGATGGCGTGCAATGTAGGCGTTTCCGAAGGCAAGTATAAAGCCAGAAGAAACTAAATTGGAAAAAGAAATCCAGTATACATCACGCAGTGCAGTGCAGGCGACAGAATCTGGTATTGCAAAAAATAACAACAAACACAAAACTAGCTAGTCGTTTGTCTCTCACATCGACCAGCCACTCTAATCCTTGCTTGGCTCTTACGTACATTGTACATCTGCTTCAGTCTTGTTTATCATGTCATAATTTTTATGGTTATTATCTCCCTGCATACTCAAGTTACAGGAATCATTTCAAACCAGCGTCTCTCTCTTCAACCTCAACATTGAATGTAACAGCGCTTGATACAGATTGTTGTTACTCGTATTTTGGCATGAAGCCTTTTCTGATACGGATGACATGACTCCTCTTCATCTTGCACGCTATTCACGCCTCGCCAAGTTCAATTGAGGTAAGGAGATGCCGCTTTGACGAATCAGTCACTGCCACTCCAGCTATCCTCACCGTCAATGTCGTTGTTGTCCGCATGAGCCTGTTTTACAATGAACAATCGGAATAGAGTCACAGATGGACTTGATTTGTTTTGCTCGAGTAGGAAACGGAGTTGAGCTCGGTGTTACCCGACGAATGTGATCAGCCATCTGCAAAATGGTCGCCACCTTTGAGTTCCTAGGACCAACCAACACATTTGAGCCCCTTCCAAGGACCGGCTTCAGTTTAAAAGACTGAACCAAATATGATAACTTTGTCAGAATAATCTAAATGCACCGTGCTAGATGCATAAATAGCAGTATGATACATATTGCCATTACAAGTGTATTACCCTGTCCTTTATCTGTTCTAGTAATATAATCCTTTCGCCCGAAAGCTTTCTTGAAGGATAGATCAAACCTGGAGCCGATCTTAGCTGCAAACATCAGATATACCTTATGTGGTTCATGAACAGATCTTCCTACAGTCTCAGAAAGAAAAACAGGAATAGACAAATAAGAAAGCATACCATGCTTCTATCATGAGATCCAACCTCAAGTAGAGAATATTTAGGGCTTGGCACTGAAGGAGGGGACGTTTTTCTTAGCTGTTCTACTGCAGAAAAGAAGGCACTTTCTTCACGCACATTACTACTGGGCTCTTCGTTACTTTGACATGCTGGTGAAATCTGCACACAAACCTGGTCACCATTGCTAAGTTTGTTTTCCTCTGAATCTAGCAACATACTGCCGTGCGCAGCTGAAATCTTTGTCGCCTTCAGATTGAAATCTTTGTTCTCTCCCTTTACTAGTTCGGACCGAACCTCATCTAGATGTACTGTAAGCTCTGGGAACTTCGTGGTCTTAAAATTTTTACCTTCTGAAGGCCGGACATGATCTTTTCTGAACGATTCTCCCTGACTAATTTCTTCAGACTCCTTATCAAGAAATGAATTTCTGTAGACTCCATCTGTGTGGGAGATATCAGCATTAGCATTCTCATTAGAAACTACTGCCTGTGTCATTTCCGTCTGTGAAGTCCAGCTGCTGTGCTGACTACTTGCCTGAATCATTTCAGTCTGCTGCGTTCTGACTGGTTCCAAAGAGTTTCTCTTAGCTGCACGGTTTATCGCTGGTGATTTTGGCCTAAGTGTTGTAAGTTTAGGAGATGCAATTCCAGATCCTGTGTTAACCTTGACTGATAGCCACTGCATCGGAGGGATAGGTGGAAGTGGCGGTATTGTGACATCCTTAGTATATTCAGAACAGCCATTTCCAGACAGCACAGTAGCTGGTTCATGCGGTGCCTCAGCAAGCATACATGTTGAACTTCGCACGCTCGGTAACAACAAATATCTCGTATCTGGAGTAGATGTGGAATCTCCACATTTTTCAGTACTTGTGTTGCTGCTGCACAGATTTGGAATGGAAGAGCCATTCGGTTCCTGATGTATCATAGGCTGATGCAACCCTTGTAATTCTTCACATACTGATGCATCGTAAGATGGACCTATGGTGCTTTGCACTTGCAGCCTAGTAGTTTTAGGGTGTAAACAACACTGCTCATTCTCTGGCACGGAGGTATCACTGCTGAATACTGGATTAGTAACCAATATAGGCAGACAAGTTTCTTTTGGGATGGTTTCAGGGCTGCAATTGACGACGCTGTCACTTGCATCTTCATCCATGCTATCGGGAGGACATGCTTCACAAGGTTCGTCAGATTGCTCTGATGTGCCAGGCCAGGAGACGATAGCAGCATCTGAAATCACCTGCTCCTGTATGTACTTGGCGCTTTTGCCATCCAATGCGACTTCATCTAGATCAGGCACTTCTTCAGAAGGTACTGTATTACGAGAATTCTCGGTTGCCTTGTCAGAAGCTTTCATGGTGTGCACAGGCCTATCCGTCGGATGGCGATCGAGAGCGTCCGGAGATGAAGGCACATCACTTGCACGTGCAAGTGCAAGCAGTTCCTCTCTGAAACTTGGAGAGGCTGCAACTAGCGAGCACGAGTTGCCATTCCTCCCAAGGCCATCTCCATCAGTAGGAGAGTCTTGTACAGTATCAATAGGAGCAGCAGCTTGAGCAGGCTGACGCTCGCAAGAATCGTGGCCGTGTCGATCTAAATCTGAAGGAACTTTCTCCATGGCACTCCCTTCTTCCTTGGTTTCATCGACAAGGTTAGACTGGGATATCTCAAGGCACTTGGCATCATAATCCTCACTGTCTTGTTCAAAGTCATAGGATTCATTGTCTCGAATGGCGTAGTATTTCAGCCCAAGTAGCTTCTTAGCCATGTTCCGGAAGGAATCCGTCAATGGATCGTGCTTCTTGACGAAGAGCTTCCTCGGAAAGCTGCTGACTCTTGAGGTGACGAACTCAACGCCACCTTTATACCTCGACCTCTTACTCACGCCCATCTTGTAGGAAACTTCTTCTGTAGTGTTGGAATTATCCTTAGCCTTCTTGGTGCCAGCAACAAGAGTTCCATTTGATGTTACATGACTGACAAATCCATTAGAAGTATCGCGAGGCGCTTCTTCTGTTATCTCATGCTCAGGAGTACGACCATCTGGAGAGAGCCATGCTTCGAAAGAACTAGTCCTCTCGAGGTCACAGGTTTTCTCCTCATTGACTGAAGCAGCACCTACTACTGTAATGTCTGTCACTTGGATGTTTGATTCAGGTGAATCAGTGGAAGATGTGTTTGCTTCAGAGTGATGTATAGCAGAGGATTTCTCCGCTGACGAATCCTCCTTGTGAAAGTTATGTGTTTGAGGCTTCATGCTTCGGAAGACGGATCCACTAGTCTGTCGATATTTCAGTTGTCGGAACATCGAAAGGAATCCATCAGAAGCTTTATCAGATGCATCTGTTTCGGATCTGTAGGAGAGTAAAAGGAGCAAGATTGGATGATAATAAACACTGGAAAAAAAATAGCTTTGAGAAAAATTAGGGAGAAAGAAGTGTTACTTGGAGTATGTGTGGGCTCCCTTTGGAGGCTTGGAGTTCTCTGAACTCTGAAAGTTAGGTCTGATTTCCTGCCAGAAAAGGAAGTTGTTGTTTCAATGTTTATATCTTGTGTATAATCAAACGTGCAATGCATTCCAATTTACGAGTAGGCAAAGGGGTAAATCCTTGAAAAACCTAGTCAAAATCTGTACAAGTTTGGCACAAAAGTCTGAAGACGACGTTTTTGTCTTGTAGCATTTCTTGGATGAACAAAATCACCGCTTTCTTGGGCTAAAACTAATCTCCTTGTGTTCATTAGTAACTTGGAATTAGATTTCGAAATTCAGCAAAGATGATGAAACCGAACAGGGTACTACTAGTAAGTCGCAGAGTCCGAACTCTGAAAATGTATGGAACTCCGTGCTTATTATACCAATATTTTTGGAGATATTTCTGGCGCTCGCTGAATGCCTCCCTGAAGCTTGGCAGAGTCAGTCCTAAAGGAGGAGGGGTTCGTGTATCTCTTCGAGCACGCTCCCTCGCCACCAGCATCATATCTACACAAAATAGTCACACAGTCCAAATTGTCGAACAGAGCAAAATTAGGAGAGCATTTTCAAGCAGCGCAGTTGCATATCATACTTGTCAAGCGTGGACAGTTTCGGAGGTCCGCGACATCGCTTGATATACTCCCCGATGATGCGAGGTGTGCTTCCTCCTGCCACAATCCCATGGCTCACCTTCAGATTTGCGCGCCAATCGACACGGCCTGCAAAACAGCAGCACAGCTTCCCTTTCAGTCAGGCTGAATTTGAGAAACTGCGATCACGGGATGACAGGCTTAATCTCTGCAATCATCGGATGGGTGCGTGCGTACCCATGTTGGAAGCAACGTAGAGACAGTGTTCTTTCTGACATAAATCCTTCTCGATGAGCGGTATCTCCGCCTCGAGCTGCTGCACCGGAGCGTGAGGTCGTGCCCTCGCGCAGACGCGGCCATCACATGGTCGTGCAGGTCATGGAATACCTCTGCAGCAAGCCTGAAGAGTGCAGTAGCGCACATGTACACAGAAAAGGATCAGAGGAATCGGTAGAGAAAATGCAGCCGCAAGCTGGACGGAGGGACGTCGTACTGTGCGAGATCCCCGAGCTGGCGGAGGATGCCGACGAAGCCGGCCATGGCGACGCCCTCGAGGATGGCCTCGGGGTCATTGCGGGCGGCCGTGTGGTAGAGCTCGCGGCTGCCGAGGCAGTACTCGCTGCTGACCTTGTACCTCGAGAGCGGCGGCATCAGGACTCGATCAGTCGGTTCTTGATTTGATGGCCGGCCGGCTAGCACTAGTGCCGCAAAACGCACTTCAATTCCTCCAGGCAGGTGCTCATCTGCTCCCAATTAAGATGGCTCGACTATCGATCAGACAACGGTACGCACCTGCTGTATCTGTAGGCTGCAGCTATAAAGATCGATCCTGCTCCTGCCTGCCTTTTGCATTGCCTCCGGCTCCATGAAGCCGGCCTTTCAATTTAAAGGGCGGTGTGGCCATTCGTGCCCTTGCACGTAAGGACACTGCACTGAACCTGACAAGATTGCCTTTGGGAGATCTGTAAAGAAAAAGAAGAAGAAGAAGAAGAGGGACGACAAAGTGTGTGTGAGAAGGAGAGTCGCCGTACGTACTTGCTGCTACCTGCGTACGTATATAGCAGTAACAGCGTTAGTAAGTTATTTTTCCCCCCGTTCCTCTCTCGTTGTCCTCCCTCTGCTAGTGGGCGCCACTGGGACGGGAGAAGGGGCCCACCGTGCGGAGTAGTTGATACCGTTCCGTTGAGCTGTTAGTATGTACTATGCCCGTACGTACTATGTCAGCCTGTATATCAACATGCAGCATCTTAATTTGCAACTTGCTGACGATATCGTCTATCCATGTCTAGGCACGCTACACTAGAACCTATAATTCTACATTTAGTGTACTTGTATAAAAATACAGCATATATGGAGTATAATCCTTATAAAAAGCAAAAGCTACTCCATATCATAGTTCTTTGGATTATTATAAAACCTGGTCGAAGTCGAACCCGAACCGATTTAGAGTACAGGTTCGTATTCGTAATAAAAATTAGAGAATATATATATGCGTGTAACAATCAGAAGCTTAATTTACCCATGCATATGCATGTAGTAGGTCACATGACTAGCCCACCATTACATGACAAGATCTCTCACAAAGTGACAAGAGACGAAGAGAATAATGCTTTTGTGATTTGCCAAGCTAGTTAGCCACTGGACAAGATATATAGGACAGCAGGCTGCATACATACTTGTGAGCACAGCTAGCACGTACATACATACAATAGCGGATCCAGAATTTTTAGGATAAATGTTCGGACTTCTAACTAGTTTGTCCAAATATACTGAATATCAATACACCGATCTAGTGAGATGTCATTTCATATATATATATATATATATATATATATATATATATATATATATATATATATATATATATATATATATATATAATACAAAAAAATATAGAAATTAATGATTTCATATGAGAAATTAGGCGATATAAGACAAGCATAATGGCATGAATTAAATAACAAATTATAGATATCAATGACAGTTGAGGAGGTGGAAACTAAGAATAGAGCTACAAGCTTCTTATTTTGCTGAGTTATGTTGTTGTTACAGCGTGCGACCAAAACTTGTGCTTGGTGCTTGACCGTTGTTGTTTTATCTATTTTTCTGTTTCGAGCTGTACCAGCTATACCGCTAAATCTTATTTTCTTCCTCTACTATTCTTATCTCCTCATAGAACTGAGTGCTCACTGTTAATATTAGTTTGTGTTTCTAAATGTACGCTGAAGGGTATTATCTGTGATTAATTCAATCATAACTCATAAAAATCCATAAATCAAAGTATAGTTGGTGTACCATAAGAAAGATTCTTGGATCTCATGGTTCTTGTGATTTCTAGATGGTGTCGGTTTCATTCCAAGTTTTTCTTGATGGTTCTGTGTTTATACTTTGGGTACCGAGGCTCGAGGTTGTCAATGGCAAATGAATCCATATTTTTTGCTTCATTTCTAGCTTCATCAACTTCATGGATTCAGTTTTGTTTAGCTTAATACACATCTAGCACTATGTCTATTTATTGTAGAACTTTCTACTTGTATGTAAAGACCCCCCCCATTTAGAGTTGAGTAAATGTTTAATTGACTACATTGCTGAAATTATGTGATAAGTGTTGCTCTGTAGATATGCGTTACCTATGTGACATGATGTACATGTTTTGTTTTGACTGTTTTGACAGATTGGGTGAACAACTGCGAGGGCAAGCAAAATGTTGCAAAGAGCTCGAAGGAGGTGCAGGAGAGATCGGAATGTACTATTTGCACGAATGAGCAGTATGGTTTGCATGGTGAGGTCAGCCAGGATGGCTTGGGTTCTTACGATGGGCCAGTCGTATTTGTGTGCTTACTGTTTACTTGAGTTCAGGTAGAGGAACTGAAGGCATATGTATATGTTTATTACTGCGGATATGTAGATGTTTTATTAACGTATGTCTAGCTAAACAAATAATATTTAGTGAAAAGATGATGTCGGTTGTTTTTTGGTCCTGATATTTGTTGAAAAGATGTTGTTGGTTGTTCCTTTGTCCTAATCAAAGTCTTTTGTCTTCGACTCCATGCGCCAAGGCGCGCGAGGGTTTCTAGTTAATATATTACACCGTGCGATTGATTTGATGGACACAGCTACAAGTACATTGACAAATTCCTAATTTTTCTCAATAACATTTGATTGGAATCGGAACCGGATTTGTCGAACCCGAACTGATTTAGGGTACGGGGTTCGTGTTCGTAGTGGAAATTAAAAGAAAAAATGGCGAACTACGAACCCGAATCTCGTACCGCGACTAAAACGAACCGCGTTTCTGGTTAGCCACCCTAGTTAGCCACCGGACAAGATATATAGGACAGCTGTAACAATCAGAAGCTTAATTTACCCATGCATGTAGTAGGTCACATGACTAGCCCACCATTACATGACATGCCAGCCTAGTTAGCCACCGGACAAGATATATATAGGACAGCAGGCTGCATACATACTGGTGAGCACAGCTAGCACGTACATATATACGGAGATTAGATGAGCCAACAGGCAGTTAATTGCTGGGTACAGTAATCCTTGTCCTCTCACTGATGCTGCATCTGCATGCATCCAAAAAGCTAGGCAATCAATCATGTATCTAGTGTACCTGTGTACCCTCTCCTAGCCTTCAAATCTACTCATTCATGCACGCATCGGCACCTAGTTAATATATTACACCGCGCGATTGATTTGATGGACACAACTACAAGTACGCCGACTAATGCCTAATTGCTCACCTGATATTGTAGTACTCCTATTTAATTTGTTCATATATATATATATAATATACACACACAATATATACACACATAGTATGGTACATCTTTATCAATTTTAGTAGGATTTTAGAATTTATTCCTATACTTAAATGGATAATTTAGAATTTGGCCCAATAGATGGATTTTAGATTTTACCCCATATGTCTATGACATGTGGACCATAGGGGTAAATTCTCAAATCCATCTATTCACTGGCCAAATTCTAAATTATTCCATTTAAGTATACTCTAATGATGATTATAGGATACCCCAAAGTGAGTTCCATAAAATTTTTCCATTAAAGCCCATTTTTATGGCAAAAGTTGTTCATATACTTCTTTTATATATGAAAAGAGTATATAGCAAAAAATAAAGGGCTCCAATGAAAAATTTCAATCAGTTGTATTAGAGTATCTTATAATTGATATTTAAGTATATTGAAGGTGATAAAGAAATATATTATGTTTTTTAAGTGGTATATTAGAAGTGGAATGCAAGCGGGGTATAATCACTAATAATGGTGGATTGGTAACTTAGTTGATGATACAAGATAAATTAATGTGACCTAATGTCGAGGATAGTTAATCGGTAGAAATTAGGACGGGAATATATATATGTGCCGAAACCAAGGAACAAGAGGTCGGAAGGTTGCTTCCGGTGAACTTCTACACAGGCGGTGAAACGCGGCTGGGCAAAGGCAGCAGCACGCGTCCACACGGCCGGCAGGTGACCGGTGGACGCGTACACAAGGGAGGAGGGGGAAGTGGTGGTGGTGATTCTTTTAATTTCTTGGCTGCAATACTCGCGTACAATGACGAGGCCGGCGACGATCCACGGCGGCGCACAGAGGCACAGGGCAGGAGAACGTGGTTTTCCTGCCCCTATAGTCATATAGCTACTGTAAACCCGCCAACGAGAGTGCTTCCTTCCCTTCCCTTCCCTTTTCTATTTCTTATTGCTCTGATTCGAACTAAGATAATATGCAGAGATGATTGACGGTTTAGTGGTAGGAAGATAATTAGAGAAGCAAAATATGGGAGATAAATAGAAAAGAACCATTGGCATGATTTCATACTTGTAAATAGGTGGGTGTTACACTACCACTGTAGGAGAAATCAAGCGTGTGTTAGGTTGGGTGAACCAGAGTGAATGTGATGTGTTTGTACAGGACGGATGTGATGATCCTGTATGGTATGGTATGGTATAACTTTTGTGTTTGGTTAGTGGGATGAGATAATTCAAGATTTTATTTGGTTGCATGAATAGGATGGTATTGGTACCGAATGGTTTAAGATGGATTATTTTTTAACTATCCACTAATTGGCATGGCCCACTGATCAGTGACGTATACACAAAGGGGGAGGGGTATGAAAGAACACGCTTGTCCTGTGCTGCGTGGTTCACCCATTTTATGGAACTGTTCGGTGCATCATATTTGGGGAATATTCACAGAATTTGTACGACCCCATCTAGGACGAGTTGATTCAGTTCACTCAACTAAACACATAGACGAGGGCATATTCAGGACCATCACGTACATGTATGCCATGATTCACCGAACCAAACACACCCTAAGATGAAGATCAGATGTACTCCCCCAGTCACGAAAGAATGTCGGTTTGGGATACGTGCAGTCAAACATTTAAAACTTTGGTTATCGATATTTGTTTTAATATTTAGATTGGACACATGAAAATCATGTGCAGATTTTACACAAAATGTGATTTCATAATATTATAATTTTATTGGGTTTTAAATATATATTATAATAAAAAATTAGTGGTTAAAGTTACGTTCTAGGGATCGTGTCGATATCCAAAACGATATTTTTGTGACTGGAGGAAGTATATAAACTAGCATTAGACGATATTTACTCTTTAGTCTTGGCATAAAAAAAATCCTTGCACACATACCCACGCACCACCACATGTGCGTTCGTTTGGCTATATCGTCGGCCGGCCTCCGGCATATCCGTCGTAGCCGATGAAGAACACGAAGTTTTGTGTTTGTGAGAGCTGATCGGTGTTTGCCCTAACTAGGTGTTCCAGATAGGGTTCCCTTCCCCGCCTGCAGAGTTTCCCCGTTGGGGCCGGTGTCTGAGTGGTGGAGCTATAGTATTAAACATGTGGGTCAATTCTACTAAAGTATCCATGGTTAATTGTACTTCCATTTACATTTATGAAGGTTTTGGGCCTGTATGCAAAAAGTTATGGGGTCAATTAACCCCACAGCCTGTACATAGATCCACCGTTGCAGTGTCGGTACCTTTTTCTTTTCTTTTTTTTTTTCTCATGCGTTATTAATATAATCTGATTTCAAGAGAAAAAAACAAAAAAAAATGAAGAACGCCAAATCTTTTGGTTGGGCTGGGAGTTCCTGGCTTTGGGCTTGAAGGTCCAGCAAGTCTTTTGTAGGCCGCGGCGAGTCCTTACTTGGGCGAGATGTAAATGAAAGGAAAGCGCGATTTCCTTTGGGCTGAAACGGTATAGAGAGAAAACTTGGATGGGCCGTTCCCGCGCGCGCGTGTATATATATACAGTTTCTGAACTTCCACTTCTAATATATTATTTAAACGAATATAATATACTTCTCTACCACTTTAATATACTTAAATACCAATTATAAGATATTTCAATGCGTCTTAATTGAAAAAAAAATCATTGGAGCCTTTTAATTTTTCTATATATCATTTTTCATATATAAAAGAAATATATACACAAATTTTGTAATAAGATGTGGACTTTAATTAAAAAATTTGGAACTCACTTTTAGCCATCTTTTAATCATTATTGAGAAGCGGGAGTAGGTATTGTACTCCAGCCATTTCTCTCTCTATATATATTAATTTGACGACATGGTTCTATCACCAAATTAACTGGCAACAAGTGTTATATTTGCAAAGGCTATTTTTTTTGTCATATTAATAAAAAAAGTGAGTTTTTTTATAAAAAATATAAATGCAAGTGTACTGCGTGGGACGGTGGATATAGAAATCATCTAGGCAGCACGCATGCACATATATTTGTTGTCAGAGCTAGCTGCACGCAAGCATACATGTCCAAACATTTTGACCTCTGACCAATTAGCTAAGCTAAGCAAGCAAACCAAGATTAATAGTTTGTCAAAAAGGCGAATCCAAAACTTACAGCACAAGCTACCTAAGCATAAAAATATCACAGAGATTGACTCTTGATTTGTTTGCTAATCTGCGGCTAACTAGCACGCGTGTACGCGTCTCCAAATGGCTCTGACGGCGCAGCATCTTTTAATCCAACCCCTTTTTTTTTTGAGTGAAATTGATGGCAGAGGCCGATCCAGGATTTCTAGAATGGGTGTCCAAACACTACTACAGAGAGAGTCATCACAGATGGTTCGGAACCGTCATCACAGACGGTTTTTGAACCGTCTGACTTTATGTGTCTGTGATAACATGTAGTTATCACAGACGGTTTTTGAGCTGCCTATAATAATTCACAACACAAACGGTTTTTTTTGTTGAAACCGTCTGTGAAGGACTACTATTACATACGGTTTTAACTAATAACCGTCTGTGATATGTAGGATATTACAGACGGCTCTATTTACAAACCGTCTGTGATATCCGTCATATCACAGACCGTTGTTGGTGGAAACCGTCTATAATAGTAGCTCTTCACAGACGGTTTACACCATAAAATTGTCTGTGATTTCTTTATACCTAACTCTTTTTTTTTGATTTTCGGCTAGCCTCAGGAATTGTTAGCCATACCATCTGAAAACAAGCAAACAGAGAACAGATAAATCACAGATGAATCAATTGTTGACAACTCAAAGTGATCATTTACAACTAAAAATCAATTACAAAAGAGTATGTTCAAGTATTGTCGCTAGAGTTACAATTGAA
Source organism: Phyllostachys edulis (assembly GCA_036346405.1). NCBI lineage: Eukaryota > Viridiplantae > Streptophyta > Magnoliopsida > Poales > Poaceae > Phyllostachys > Phyllostachys edulis. Next base: position 69,418,002 of record CM070558.1, on the reverse strand, counting down.
TTACAACTACTCAAAGTGAATTACAATTGAATCAATTGTTTGAAGGTAGTTCAGCGGTGTTGATGGAGTGAAACTCTCCATCGGCGTTAACGATCTCTGTCTTGATGAAGTCGCAGAGTATTCCTCGAACCTCCGAGATCTCGGTCATAAAGAGTGAATCTAAATCGAGATTAATGCCCTATCGCTAGGAGGAGTAAAGTAGTAAGCATATATATTTAAATTTATAATTAGAAAATAATTATTGCGAAATCGGCAAACCTCTGGATCATTCGTCTTAGCACTCATGATTTACTGCATATGATGGCAAACGTAGAATGCACATAAGTGATCTTATTTTTGCTGGTGATACTGCAAAAATAGAATTACATATATATGTATAGTTAGTTCGAGACGTATTATTACGAAGTGTGATATATGATTATTGTGTTGTAGCGCGTACCGGAAATCGCGTCCTGTGTTGTAGTGTGACGCTCGATTCCTTATGTGTCCCACCGTCGGCAACATAGGTGTTGAACAACCTACGTGATTCCAAAAAGTTATCCTCGGCCATTTCAAACGAAGTAAGACTACAATAGAGTTATGTATGGAGGAAATGAGCATACCTGTCGAGTATTCGTAGCACATGGGTGAAGTCGTGTTTTTTGTTGAGTAGGGAATCAAGGTATATTACCTTGTTCCTCTTTGGTACAATGACTAAAAGTATCCGGTGGAACCTACTCATGTATGTCACTATAGTCATTAAACCTACGTTCGTGTTGCGTATAAAGTACAAATGAAATTTTTATAGCAAGTAGTGAAGCACTTACTTCTAGTTGTAGGGTACCATTATGTAGTCCTTGTCGCTCTGAGCAAGCAATCCCGTCGTTATGTATTTCACGACGTATGATGCGTCTTCGATGATGCATTGCTCAGAGATCAAGTGTGGGTCGAGGAAACCTACCGGTTATCACCATCGCCGGGCTATTTTCACCATGTATCTATACATAAGCAATGAGTTGTGACACTTATCGGTATTACGTGAATGTAGAACTTGATTGTACACACTTATAGTATCCAGCATCGTAGAAGTGAAGCGTCGTGGGCATTGAGGTTGTATAGGTCGAATAAGTCGTCGAAGCCCACGACAAAGTGGCCTGGCCCGTCGAAGAAATGCTCGTTCGTGTATCTAATGGTGATTCCAGTATCGCACCCTTTCTTTTTGGTTTCTTTGCATGTGCGGACATGCAAAGACGGCAACTTACTCCGTCGGGCTAATATCGTGGCCGAGGGCCAGCGGGCTTCGATGGAGTATTTCCGAGTTTGAAAACGCCTTAATGTTCTTCGATTTTGATTTGGCCTTAACGACTAGCCGCTACACATCTTCCGTGAGGCGACTTCGGGAACCAATACGGTGACACACTTTTCTTATTCCTTGGCATCTTCTCCACAAGAACCGATGAGGCGCCTTTCGAAGCGAAGGTTGAGGTGGAGTCATCGAGGTCTTGTTGGAGATGCGTGGTCGTGTCGAGATCATGGCACTGAGGGTCGAGGCGATGTCCTTCTTGGGCCATGGATAAAAGTGTACATGGTATTCCCTAGTGTTCGATGTCTTCGTTCGAGCGAATCTCTTGTGTAATGACCATGAAATTGTCATGTACCATGACCACCTGGACCCTGGAGTAACCCTGTGCCAACCGGGCATCGTGCTACACCGTCCCTTCCTGGCATGGATACGCCATTCCCCGCCCAGCCTCAATTGGAGCTTGTAGGGCGTCAGCTCCTATAAAACGATACACAATTAGCTAAGGCGTCCTATAGGTCTATTTTTGGAGCATTCCAGAGATGTACATTAACTTGATGTCATCGATAGGTAATTGGGCATCGCCATGTGGAGAATTTTGCGTGGACACGATGCTACTTCGATGTTGAGGAGGACTGGCTGCCAAAATAACAGGGGCGGCTTGCGACTGATTGAGGAGTTCATTCATTTGATCCTGCAATCTTGTTATCTATCCTTGAAATTTTGCAGTAAGCCTCGCATTAATCTCCTCTACCAACAGGTCCTCGCGCTCGCCCTTGGATCTCTTCCTACTCCTATACATGCAGGAGTCGTGTGGGAATCCGTCCCTCCAAGGTACGTAAACCCCTACGCCTCATGTGCGACCCAGGTGCTCCTTGTTTCCCAGGGTCATGGATAGTATATCCTTCTCCCTGACTGCTTCGAAGGAGCCTTGGGAAGATTCGATAGTCAATGCTTGCTGCAAGAGGCCATCATGTTATTTTAGACACTATGAAGTTATGGACTTATTAACAACTAGGTAGTTTGACATATTTACGGATGTTGGGACACTTCCTCGTCTCGGGTTTGTGAAAGAGATGCTGGCCAAGACGTGGTCCGATGCCTCTCTTAATCACCAGCGGCGCTCGTCGTGATCCCACAAATGGCCGGTTCTCGTCCTCCATTGTCTATTGCTTGGTTTACGGTGTACCAATGGTCTTGAGTTTAATGGGGTGAGTGTTTTGTGCACGAGAGCCTTGTGCGCCGCGACTTTGATCTGAAATTCGCTATCGTCTTCATCCGCACAAAGGCACGCGACAAGAATTGATACTTTGTGAAGGCGTTAGACACGTGTTCACGTGCCGTGACAAGCGTGCTCTTGAAGGTCCTCCACGTGTCCCATCGCGAGCAACGCTGTCGTTCCACAGCGTGCTGATGCCTTTTGGGATAGTGAGCGAGCTTGAAATTTCAGTCCACGGTGGCCTCTCTATCTCCGTCGAGACTTCCGGCTTGGTGTAGTGATGGGGACTGTTCCTTCCAAGTATCCTCGATGGTCCGGAATCTCGCCGCTTTCTTGGAACTCAAAGGACCCCAACGCATATCGACCTCCATAATGGTCATTCCGCTCGAGGCAATTTCGATATTCCTCTGCCATCTCTCTTACGTACCTCTTTCCTCAGAGATCTAGACACATTCGGCGACATCGATGATGGCGGACGGTGCAGACGCCATCTCGCTTACTTGCTATCTATATAAGTTACATACGCAATGAACTAAAATTTGAAATTCAAAAGCGTTGAGAGTTTAAATGAAATGGATTGCAAGTTGATATCTACTAGGTATTTTCAAAGATAATTTTCCTTGGAAACATATTTTATCTGAGAAAAAATAGAAGTTGCAAGACTATAAAGATATATACTTGATTCTTGAACAATCAAACCAATAGAGCAACAACAATTGTAAGACTATAAAGATATATACTTGTTCTTTGTATAAGAACACAAGCAAGGGAAAATATGACTTCTATTTGCAATTTTGTTCAAATCTCAATAAGTCTCACTCTACACAATTGTATATATAACGTATTCAACAATTTCTAGTTGGAGGTTGCAATTAAACCCACAACATGCAGGGAGGTCATGACATAGATTACGAACCAAAATGTCTATCTCACGATTCACCAAATAATGAGGGTATCGTTGTGTATGTATGTCACACTTGTAATCTTTAAAATATATTATTCTATTACATCGGTGACACTTTAACAAGAATTACATAATCCCAACCACCTTCTAAAGAAAAGAATTATAAATAGGCGAAGCCACAATAGAATAACAATAAAATTTTCACCTTACGAATTATTTGCTATCTCAAGAAAGGAGTAGCGATGAGATAACTTCCATGTAAACATCAAGCGTAAATTTCGGCTTCCAAACAATAAGCAAAAAAAAAAGCCTAAGCAGGAAAAAGCTCTCTTGCCCCCACCCAAAGAATATGTTGATCGCCAATTGCCAAACATGTTTTGACACATACCACGAGTTGAACTATAATACTTGGTGTTTCATCTCAATGAAAGAGATGATCTTTACCATTGCTCATTTATTCTCAATTACGCATAATTTCATAAATACATGTGTTGGTGAATAAAGCATGGAACAATTTATAAAGTATGATATAGTACATCATACCATATGATATCTGACATATTTACCCATCAAATTTTAACTACTTGTCTACAATAGTTTCAGCTACCGACTGGTGACTACTGAGGATAATTAGGGAACTTGGCAAGGTTATCCAAAACTATTGTACCCACCAACATATGCAGCTAGTCCTCAACAACAAGATCTCCCATGTTGAGACTTAAGTACGTATATCATCCATTGGCACACAATTTTGTAACAGATGTTACAAGTTACATTGCTAACAAATTTTTCCAAACACTGATGCATACATCCAAAATTATAGTTAAATACTACACATGACGTAGGAACACAGGGTCGCATATCTTTATCTCTTTCACAAGGTGAACAATGAGATGGACCATGATATCAAAAAATGACGGAGGGAAATACATCTCGAGATGACATAGAGTCATCACCACCTCGGCCTGCAGAGCATCTAGTCCTTCGGGATCGATGACCTTCTAAGCAATTGAGTTAAAGAAATAACACAGCCTCAAGATTGCCACTCGGACTTTGTTGGGCAAGATACTCCTAATTGCAACAGGAAGCATTTGTGTCATCAGCACATGACAATCATGAGACTTCATACCAATTAATTTCAAATCTTCCATAGAAACAAGTTTCTTAATCTTTGGTGAATGTAGAGATGAAACTTTCACACCATGCAAGCTCTGACACAATTCATTTCTCTCGACCTTGGACATAGTGTAGCAAGCTGGGGGAAGATATGTTCGTCCTTTATCGATATCTTTTGGTGCTAACTCGGTCCTTATGTTCATATCAACCAAGTCACGTTGTGCGTTAACACCATCTTTTATTTTACCACTAATGTTCAGTAAGAGACCAATCAAGCTATCACATACATTCTTCTCCACGTGCATGACATCGACAAAGTGGCGAACTTCTAAGTGCTCCCAATAAGGCAAGTCCCAAAAAATTGACCGCTTCTTCCAGATGTTCTTCTGATGGGTTCTTAATTTACGTCTCTTCCCAAGCACAACATCGATATCCTTAACAATATCATAAACCCCTTTCCCTCTAAAAGCCCTTGGAGCTGAACCGTCCTCCTTATTTCCGTTGAATTATTTCTTCATCTTGCGGTATGGGTGAATCCTAGGAAGGAATCTACGGTGATGTATATACACTGTTTTACGCGAGTTGTTCAGCCATACACTCTCGGTACCATCTAAGTAGCGTGGACAGGCTTTGGCTCCTTTTGTATTGAACCCCGACAGGTTACCAAGGGCAGGAAAATCATTGATGGTGCAGAACAACATGGCGCGTAAAGTGAAGTTCTCTCGTTTGTACGCATTTCATACTTGTACCCCTTCGTTCCACAGTGTCACAAGATCTTCCAGCAATAGTGCTAGGTACACATCAATATCATTTCTAGGTTGCTTCGGCCCTTAGATAAGTAGTGACATCAAAATGTACTTCCACTTCATACACAACCAAGGAGTAAGGTTGTACACACATAGATTCACGGGCTAGGTGCTATGTCGGTTGCTCATGTTACCGAAATGATTCATTCCATCTGTACTCAACCCTAACCTTATATTCCTCAGTTCCGCATCGAACTCTTTGAAATTTTGATCGAAGTTTCTCCATTGGGCAGAATCAGTATGGTGTCTTAGCTTTCCATCTTTCTTACGCTCCTCCGAGTGCCAACGCAGCAATCTTGCCTCCTTTCGTTCGCAAATAAATATTTGAAATGTGGGATTCTGAGATACCACAACATCTTAGCAGTGGTCCTTGCTTTACCTTAGCAAGATTCTTACGCTTGTATCGGGATGCTTTGCACAGGACATACATACTGTCTCGCATACTCTTTACTAGAGAGGATACAATCGTTCGGATATGCATGTATTCTTTCTACTTCCATTCCCAATGGACAAAGAACCTTCTTGGCTTGGTAGGTGGTGCTGGGCAACACGTTTTCCTCCAGAAGGATGTCCACTAGGAGACCTAACAATACCGTGAAACTCTTGTCGGACCAACCATTACTTGCCTTCAATTTCAACAGTTCAAGCACGGATGACAACCTTGTGTATTTCGGCTTGCAGCCAGGGAACAAAGGTTTCCCCGAGTCCTCTATTAAGCCCTCGAATTTAGCAAACTCTCCCTCACTGTAGTTCCCTTCTGCATCACGTAGCATCTGATCCAGATTGTTATCGTGCGACCTATCCTCATCAAAAGCACAATCCACATCCCGTATATCGTTGACTTCCTCGGCAATGTCGTTATTATTAACTTTCTGTATAATCTGCTCTTCATCGTGACTGGTCCAACATGTATACCCCCTTTCTAAAACCCCTTCGAATCAAGTGCGCTTCGATCTGCGCTGCGTTGTTAAACATCTTCAGATTACCGCAATCAATGCATGGATAGTACATAAATTTTATCCCCTTCTTCAACATATCATGCTCGGCGGCTCTTCTAAAAGCAAACACGCCATTAATGTACTCTTTACTCACACGGTTCGCACCATACATCCAGTTTCGGTCCATCTACGCTACGCACATAACAAATTAGTGTTAAATTAGATTAATAAACCGCAAGTACTATTCCTATTGACCAAACATACTAAAATTGATTAGCGATTAACCTAGAGCAAATATAAAGAGTTACAGATCATCACACTCGGAGCTCACGACGAAACTCCCAAATATCTTGTGAGATCCCTTTCTTCCTCCTCCCCTCTTTAGCTAGCTTCCTCATTTCCTTCTCTTCCTTGCCTCCTTCCTTCCCTCCCTTCTCCTCTCTAAGGTGGCACAATGGGGGAGGAGGCAGCAGGGGTGGCGGCTCAAACGGGAAGGGGGTGGAGGCGCTAGGGGCAGGGGGGTCTGTCGGGACGACCTTGTATTATATAATGCCTGCATATCACATACGGCTCTTATTAAGAACCGTCTATGATGTTACACTATCATAGACGGTTTGTGAATAGAACCGCCTGTGATAATTCACAGACAATTCTTAACAATAACCGTCTGTGACATCACAGACGGTTCTATTCACAAACTGTCTGTGATAGTTACGTATCAACCATCTATGATAAGTACAACAGAACCGTCTGTGATGAGGCGTCCAGTATAGCCTGTTTTGTAGTAGTGGAAGTAAATAAAATATTATTCAATGGAAAAAGTAAAGGTATACGATAGCAAAAAAATCAAAGTACAAATTATTCGTATTAGAGATATCATTTCAATTAGTTTAGAGAAATTGCAAAATAATTAAGAAACATTTGTAGAATTGGGAATTTGGTATCCGGGACTTAGGAATTAGGGAATGGGGATGCACTTGTGATGCTATTCGGTTTATGCTGGCTTTGCCTCATCGCTGGGCCCAGCCTCGACCCACCATCGCTCTCCTAGTAGGGACCCCTGCTCCTAGGTGGTCCAGCCAATCCTCGACTAGTGCTCACCGCCGTCCGCTTGCTTGGCTCTTGCTACCTTACTCTTTCCTCCCAGACGATTCCCCGCTCTCGAGGCCAAGCCGGAGCCCGGGAGCCGCCGTTGCCACCAAGCCGCCTAACCTGACGCCCGATTGCCTTGTGACTCGTGCGCCAGCCGTGCTTGATGGCTGAGAGAGAAAGAAAGAGGTTAGAGACTTAGGGTCTGAGAGGGAGGGGGTCTCTGGATGGGCTGAAAGCTATTGGGTTGTTTGGATTTATTGGTTGGGCTACACTATACTTGATACGAAATGGGGATGGAGAGGTGTGCATGGTGCATCACAAGACACTACTACAAAAAGGCTAATACTGGATGCCTCATCACAGACGGTTGACCAAAACCGTTTGTATTACATGCAATCACATACGGTTTTGGTTTAGAGACCGTCTGTGTTACTGGCTGCACTAAAAACTGTTTGTGAAGAGATAATATCACAGACGGTTCATATCGAAAGCCGTATGTGAAGAGGTTCTATCACAGACAGTTTCATCTACAAACCGTCTGTGATAGTAAGATATCACAGACGGTTCTGAGTTAATAACCGTCTGTGATAGTCTGCATCACAGACGGTTTATTATCACAGACGGTTCGAAAACCGTTTGTGATGACCTTATATCATTACTGACTTATAAACTCAGACGACTCACGGAACCGTCTGTGATGATGTTTTTGAACCGTCTGTGAAGATCTTTTCTGTAGTAGTGAGACTGGTTGCCCTCCTCCATTTCTTTGGGGGAGCACGCGGATACAGAAAGATCGATTGGTTACGTGATATATAATTAACGTGATGCATGCTTTGGCTTTAATTGGCTTAATTTGTCTAGTGCAGTCGGGAGCTTAATGTGGTACTCATTGGGTGTTGATTGGGTTGCTTGGTGGCGTATAACTTGAGCTCGCGATGGACCAACCTGCAGTTTTGGTATTATATAAGGGGAAGCTTACACAGCACACAGGCTCCTCAAGTACGTATGTACGTACGTGTACAAATAGTAATAAACATGGATCCCCCGGCCTCTCTTCCGATTCCCTCACTTGTATATGGATGAGTTGAGGAAAGCAGTGAAAATGTCTATGAATTATATTGCATCAGTTACAAGACAAACATCTCTACAGGTACAATAATGATTCCATTCATTAATTTGCACATACGTCTTGCATGAAATCAACAATTAGTATTCAACACAGGATGACAGGATTTGGTATGAATCGGAATGACTAGTAACATGCATGCCATACACACCCTGATTGGCAAGGCCATTTCCTAATTCTACATACAATTGGTAGTACTCGTATGATGCACTTGAGAGTTGAGGGTAAACAAGAGGAGAGTATGTATGTATGCATATGTACATGTATGTACATATATATGTGTGTGTATATATATATATATATATATATATATATATATATATATATATATATATATATATCTCTTTTATCTATTTGAACATCTTATGATAATGATTATAAGATACCTAGAAGTGAGTTGCATGAAAATTTTCATTAAAGTCCACTTTTATAGCAATTTTTGTATATACTTTTTTATATATGAAAAAGGGTATATAACAAAAAAAAGGGCTCTAATGAAAATTTTTCAATCAAGTCATATTAGAGTATCTTATAATTGGTATTTAAGTATACTAAAAGTGATAAAGAAGTATAATATCTTCGTTTAAGAGGTATATTAAAAGTGAGAATACATATTTAATGTATATATGCACAAACTAAATTTTTGTTGGATATGAGTTTATTGATGGTGTTTATACAAGTAATTTCATAATTCCAAAGACGTTATAAAAGCATATATATATAGTATATATATATATATATATATATATATATATATATATATATATATATATATATATATATATATATATATATATATATATATATATATATACACACACGTATCTTTCCTAAAGACAAAGTTAGTTAGAACAAGCTAGGCTAGGGTGTTGAAAAGATAGCTGTTGCAAGACTATTATTGGAGGCATGACAAGAAATTAAGATTAGTGAAATTAAGTTGATGTGATAGCATTGACCTTGGAGAAGGACCCGGGCCCGTCGCCTAACCCTCACATCGCCTATAAATATCGTTGTCCATCACATCACATGATAATGAGAGGAGCCGTACGTCTAGCTATTTCCTTCTGACTTGGGATCAGATCATCAAATTAATCTAGCTAAGTGGTATGCGTAGACGTAGCCTCCTCAAGATTTTCTCTCTTTGAAGATCAAGAGTGTCTGCTGTATCCAGTTTCGGTCACACTCTCAAGAAATGCACCGAGAGCCGTACTCAACACCACCTGGGCTGCAGGCTACGTACTACCAATACTTGCACTATTGATTTTGTTTACGACTAATTTTACACTGATATAATTACGAAATGTCGTGAAAGCACAATATTACGAAATCATAGTATTTATTATGACAAATCTAACCGTATCATTTTAATACGATCACTCTGAATATTTAGAAAAATATTATTGATTCAAGATTACGAAATTTGGCTGGTCCGATTCAAAAACGATAAGTAAACAAAAACGGGAGAGTAGTCTAAATAAAAGTTAGGCGAGATACGTATGATTTTGCGGTAAATTGTGCAAAAGATTCAGGAAAGCGTGGTTGGGAGCTAGCTAGCTAGCATATACGTAGTAATTGAGTATCAATCAAATTTCAGGGGATCGCGCGCGCGATCGTATGATTTGATTGACATGATATGGTCGAGGATGACATTATTAGCTCAAGTTCCGTGGCTAACCGCGGGTTCTTAATTGTGAGCACGGTACCGTACATTACATTTGACCGCAACAGGTATAGCTAGCTGAGGAGAGGTCACTTCTCCCTAACAAGCTCGCAGTAAAGATCTTTACCGTGCCTTCTACCTTCGACAAATGCAAGCGTGGATTTTCAAGATGCTCGGATTAGTAATGTGCGTGCGTATCAATATCTCTCTGCTTTTTTTTGAAACGAAATGTGATCCAGCGGTCAACTATATTTGGTTGTGATTAGCTTGAAGTATGAATTGAAAGAGAAAAAAAAACGATCGTGCTGCACGCTTCCAATTTCTAATTGCAGTCAACCTGCCTGCTGTACTACTCTTTCAAGAGAATATACTCTCCATCACTAGCAGCAATAGGAAAATTTTATTTACTACTATATATCCTGTGTGTTTGCCGTTTGATCCAGACCGTACACTTGTACGTTCTACAGTCTGGATCGTGTGTAGCTAGCTTGTAAGACCTTTTACTTGGAAAATAAATTTTACAGGGGAGGGCCTCAGGGGAGGCCCCTCCCCCATCTCCATCCATCTCCCCTTGATCTAGGGCTCGGGAGGGGCCTCACGGTGAGGCCCTCCCCCAGGGAATTTCTTTCCTTTTACTTGGTATTGATTTACAAGACAGAGCTGGGCCTTGGGACTCTGTGGCAATGGTCTGAGATCTAGAATCAAAAGACCATGTAATTTTTTTTTGAAAAATCAGCAAAATATGACTTTGCTTGTTGACCATGTATGCCACTGTTGACCAGTCAAGCTGTGAAGTAGCTGTACAAATATCATTTTGCCCTTGTTGTCTTCTTCTTCTCACTCTCTCTTCTCGTTCTCCCTCAGCCCCCTCCACTGCCCCATGCCGCCCCCACCACCTCGTCTGCCTCCATGCTGGTGACCTAATGTGGCCTAACGCCTCTCGTGCGCCCATCCATGCTGTCCATCGTGACCCTTGATGTGCGCTCAATGGCAGTCCTACTGGCTGATGGCGAGGGCAGTAGGGGCTCGGGGGTAGTTCTACCTCCAATGCCATCGGCACCACCTCGATGGTGAGCGCGGCAAACATCGCCGAGAACCGCAGTAGGAAGGGCTCCCAGCATGTCGTCCCTTGGAGCAAGCGGAGAGCCAGATATGGAGAAGAAGAACTCACCGACGGTGGGAGTCTGATCAGGAGAAGACCTTGCTGGCAGTGGTAGCCGGATCTAAAGAAGAAGACCTTGCCGGCAGTGGCAGCCGGATCTAGAGAAGAAGACCTTGTCGACAGTGAGGGAACTGGATCTGGATAGAAGACCTCACTGATGGTGGAGTCCTCAGTCTTCCTCGTCAAGGAGGCCGTCGTTGCCACCACAACCTCCGACAACACTGGCGGGCTGGGAAACGGGTGAGCACCTAGAGGAGGCAGTGCCTGTGATAGAGGAGTAGAAGGAGGCAGCATCGCCGAGGGGTCACCGGAGGTGAGGTCATCGGAGTAGGAGGCAACTTCAATTGAACCCATAATGACGGAGAGACGAGGAGGAGAGAGAGAGAAACACTACTACAGAAAAGGTCTTCACAGATAGTTCAAAAACGTCATCTTAGACGGTTTCGTGAGCCGTCTGAGTTTATGAGTCGATGATGACATGAGGTCATCACAGACGGTTATTAAGTCAGAACCGTTTGTGATAGTTACATATCACAAACGGTTTTTAGATGGAACCTTCTGTGATAGTTGATGTATCACAGACGGTTTGTAGATGGAACCGTCTGTGATGGCTGATGTATCACAGACGGTTTGTAGATAGAACCGTCTATGATAGCCAATCTCTATAAAGCCTCTAAACCATGTATAACGCTTGTGCCTTTAAAACCGCTATATATATATATATATATATATATATATATATATATATATATATATATATATATATTAGTGTCCCCTAGCCACTTCGGGTGGTGCAGTGAGGATGAGACAAGAGCTATGGGCAACTTTATCGAGCTCAAGTTCAAGAAGCATGGTTGCGAGAGCGCGGACATACAATTATCTAGATGTTGTCGATAGGTAATTGGACTTGACATCAAGGAATCGTTGTTTACTGATACATAAAGCCACTTCACGGAGTACCTGCACATCCACGCCACTTTCTCGAACATGGTGTGGAGTAGAAGGTACTCCGACTGGGAAGTGGCTTTATGTATCAGGAACATTTCTTGATGTCAAGTCCCATTACCTATTGACGACATCTAGGTAATTGGATGTCCACGCCTCCCCGCAACCATGTTTATACTTGCAGTGCTCGCCGAGGTTGCTCGTGGTCGCTGCCTCATCTCTCCTCACGCCTCCCAAAAGTGGCAGATTATATATATATATATATATATATATATATATATATATATATATATATATATATATATATATATATATATATATATATAATAGTTTTAAAGGCACAAGCACCACCGCTTGGAGACTTTATAGAGAAGAGATCAGAATGAAATGGTAGGACGTGCACTGGGACGCAAGGGAGAGAACTTGACTAGTATGAACACGGTTACATAGACAAAGGTGAAATGAATGGCGAGAGATAGGTGAAGAGGTGTTGTAGTAGTTTTTGACTCATTTGGTCTTATTTTGGAATAGAATACACACTAATTAATAGATAATTGATGATGAGAGGCACAAGCTAGGTAAAAATTCCATAAATTTGTATGTTAAATGTAACTTTACAAATTAGCCTAACATTTACAAATCTGAAAAGTTAATTGCAGCTTTCAAAAGCAGAATACCATATAGGAACATACCATAAGTTTAGTTACAAATTAGCATATTGTTTGAGATACAATGTATCAGGAACCAACCATTCCTTGATGTCAAGTCCCATTACCTATCGATGACACCTAGGTAATTGGATGTCTACGCGCTCTCCTGGCAACCATGCTTTTTGAACTTGCAGGCTCGCTGAGGTTGCCTGTGGCTGCTGTCTTATCCTCCTCACGCCCCCCTCCCCAAAAGTGGCTGGGGATTACAAACAATATATATATGAAGCCGGTTTTAAAGGCACAAGCAGCCACTGCTTGGAGACTTTATAGAGAAGAGATCAGGAATGAAATGGTAGGACGTACCTGGGACGCAAGGGAGGAGAACTTGACCGGCATGAACACGGTTACATAGACAAAGGTGAAATGAATGGCGAGAGACAGGTGAAGAGGTGTTGTAGTAGTTTTTGACTCATTTGGTCTTATTTTGGAATAGAATACACACTAATTAATAGATAATTGATGATGGGAGGCACAAGCTAGGTAAAAATTCCATAAATTTGTATGTTAAATGTAGCTTTACAAATTAGCCTAACATTTACAAATCTGAAAAGTTAATTGCAGCTTTCAAAAGTAGAATACCATATAGGAACATACCATAAGATTAGTTACACATTAGCATATTGTTTGAGATACAATGTAGCAAAAGGCTAGGGCTCTGATTTGTCCCGGTAGTTGAGATGGTTTTTGAAAAAAAAAATGAAAATATATCTATACATTTCTGCCCTACTTTAGTATATTCTAACAGTAAGGCTCTCCTCTACTATTTTTCCTTCTAAAAAAAACAATCCAAAACTGTCGCCAATGAAATTAGGAGGTAAGAAAAACTGCATCAGTACCTAAACTGGTAAATATCTCATGTATGTTTCAAAGAGGCACATATCTTACTTGGGTCCAGCTGATATTATTGGGCCTATGGTAGATGTGCAGAACTCCATCAAAGTACCTGCGTATCCGACTGGGAAGTGGCTTTATGTATTAGCAACCAACCATTCCTTGATGTCAAGTCCAATTACCTATCGACGACATCTAGGATTGTATGTCCACGCGCTCTCTTGGCAGCCGTGTTTCTTGAACTTGTAGGCTCTGTGAGGTTGCCCGTGGCTGTAGTCTCATCCTCCACACGACCCCCTGAAAGTGGCTGGGGATTACAAATGATATTGTAGGACCAGAAACAGGCGACTAGAGGGGGGGGGGTTGAATAGAAGCACAATATCTTTTTCTCCTTGATTAAATTCAATACCAAATTCACTCCATCAGCTATGAAAACTATGAAGATCAATATACAAGCATAGTGGAAGACTTGTATTGAATCCAATCAAAACTCCGAAGTAAATAGACCAAAATCTCAAAAACTAGAACTCAAATGCGTTGGGCGGTCTGACCTCCAAATACATGGCGGTCTAACCTCCAGGTCAATGAACAGTGAAATCAGCCCGAACTTCCAAAACACAAAAATGTCTAACTTTTGATTCGTGACTCAAAACTTCACGAAACTTGAAACATACCTTCCTTAGGATGTCAGAAACCTATTCCAATCAACGATCGTGAAGATCGTTGCCAAAGTTTCGACCTTTATCCGTTTTAGTGAAGGTTGCTTCAAAATCGAGCCAAATACGAAAACGGTGATTGAGATGATTTCGTGGGAGGAATCAATCCAAGATGACTAAGGATAGTCTCCCATACGTCCTAGCATCCTTAATCACAGGAAGAATCAAGCCAAAATCCCTCAAGAGCAAAACCCCCATAAAATCACCCTTTCTTTCATAAAAACCGGGCAAAAACAAAACTTAGATCCAAAAGCTTGCTCGTGGTTGATTGATGATCTAGATGATCCTAGATGGGTTTCCACATATCCCAGCAAGCAAGATCAGGAGGAAAAACCAAGTAAAAACATGAGAATCAAAGAGACCCCCAAAATCACTAAATAGAGAACAAGAACACAAAGAGACTCATCTCAATAAGTGATGCTTGGATTGATTTGAGATAGATGGATGTTTTACAGCCAGTCCATCATGGAGGACAAAGCTCAACACATGAGCACACACTCAATCCAAACCCTAGAAACCCTAGCTCTCCTTCTTTCTCCCCAAAAACCCTAAAACACAAAATAGGGTTATCAAATGGCCAAAGGGTTCTCAGGTGCAACTAGCACTTAGCCCTATTTATAGTGAAGGCTAGCATCTAGAGAATATTCCATTAGGGCACCCATTAAGCCCGCACACAAACGGGTTCAACACACGCACACATCTCAAAGCGCCATCTTCATCTTCGTTTGACCTAAACTGCTTCTCCATACACCGTTCCGCGCCGCGGTTTAGCCAAGGCCAAGAAGGTGGTTTCGCACACCACCACTTATCACTTTTCCGGTATAGAGCAATTTCCCAAAATGCCCATCTACCGACCTTTTGCGATTCCTTTGCCTCGAAGCATCTCCCATACTCCGTCTTCATCCATGTGATCCCAATGACTTCCCGCCAAGCCTCTCACGCGTCCAGATGCCACCGAACCGTCCTTGCTTGCAACTGGGACCAAGTCATTTGGCGCACCACATGTCTCACCACCGGTAGCTTCCGCTCTAGTTCCTTGTCTTCTCGGCTTGTAAGCACTCCGCTAGCCTTAGTCATCTTCCAGCACAACCTCGATCGTTCTGGACCTCGGTTCTCCTAACCTAGTCCCGATCTAGTCTGCCTCACCATGACCTAGCTCCGGTGTCCTACAACCATCACACACAAGCAAACCGTTACGTAGCACTGCACGATACACACAATCATCAATTCTCATAATTAATGAGGCATGAGCACATACCTTCACAAAGGCCTTTGCTCAAACTTTGCCTTCTATGGTTCATGTCCATCTTGCGTCTTGCTTGAGTCCAACCATCTCACCCGACATCCACGACCGTTCTCGACCTTGGTTCTCCTAACCAAGTCCCGCCTCCTAAATGCGTTGATCATAGTTGACTCCAAGCCACCTGCACAACAATAGACCAAGCAACTATTTTCGGCACAAGTTCTTCACAACTTGACCCATGTTAGCCAAAACATGCATCATGCAACATCTATGCAAAGAAACCCATGAACTTGTCCTAACAAAACAATCATCGCGAACCGAAGTTGGCGATGAACAAACCAAAACAGGCCGATCCGCCACTTTGACCAGGTCGAGGCCCCCATGGCGGTCGATCCGCCAGAGACTGACAAGCCAAAACACCAACCAAACCAAGGCATGGTTTGGTCGGCCGCCCCATGGCCGGTCAGACCGCCAGAGGCCTGATAGAAGCTGAAACCTCGCCAAAAACGCGTGTTTCCGCACATCCTCAACGCCATTGCCAATTATCTCATCATTTTAAGATCATAGGCATATCCCCATGATATCCAAACACACACACACACACACACACACACACACACACACACACACACATATATATATATATATATGAAGCCAATTTTAAAGGCACAAGTAGCCACTGCTTGGAGGTTTTATAGAGAATAGCTATCACAGACGGTTCTAAACACGAACCGTCTGTGATAGCATGCATTATAGACGGTTCGAAAACCGTCTGTGATGACCTCATGTCATCACTGACCCATGAACTCAGACGACTATGGAAACCGTCTGTGATGATATTTTTGAACCGTCTGTGAAAACCTTTTTTTGTAGTAGTGCTTCTTTCTCCAAGCATCACCAAGCACCGGCCGCCTTCGCTGCTCCATTTCACACAAAGGCACCTCCGCTTTCCACACACTTTGGTTAAGCTAAGCTGCTTGCGCCCACAGCATGCTTGTTATGCCACGCCACATTGCGCAAGACTGCTGGCCTCCTCGTCACACGACAGCAACCGCTCTGCATCTTTACTTGAATCGCCTATCCTGGCTATAAAAGCCTCTCCTCTGCACCTTCTTCTTCGTCAACCCTTCCTCACCCCACGGCACTCCCTCTCTTCTCCAACTCTGGCCATATTGGCCCAATTTTGCCGCCGCCCCCTTTCTTCCCCAGGGAACCCAAACTACAATCCACCGCCACCATCCTACTCTTTCCCTCCCGACCCCAGCACAACCACCGCCCCATCACCCTCAACCTTTCCTCCACCTCCTTGTCCAACCCCATCGCCTCTAGCTCGCCAGCGCCGCCCACGGCCCACGCCGCCAAGCCACCATAGGCCACCCGAGCTCTACTGCCACCACCACTGGACTTCCCTTGGCCTACTGGTGCTGAAGCACTGACCTCCTTGGTCGGAGCATGGTAAGGAGGAGGGAGGGACAGAGAAGAACCAGCGAAGAAAGGAAAGAAAAAAGGGAGTTGGGCTCCCTTCGGCCGAAGGCCATTTTGGGCCAAATGGCCACATGGGCCGTAAGCAAGCCCAAGTGCCAAATGGGCCCAACACTGTGCTCCACTATTCGCCCTGCTACTATTCATAGCCGAACCCGAGAGAGCCCAATACTATTCATCCAAAACCCATTATTGTATAGCCCAATAACACCTCAGCCCAAACCCATTACTATTCACAAGATCTGACCCGTCAACAGTGTTATATTATTCATCGGACCTATTCTTGTTCATCCATATCCAACATATATATATATATATATATATATATATATATATATATATATATATATATACCTATTTTGTTTGACCGTTTTAGGCAGTGAATTCTATTTTCAACTTCGCCTAACCTAATCAAGCACCCAATAAATCCTCACCATCCCACACCACCTTTTTTTTTCAATTCTTTCTGAATTTATTTAATTCATGTTGCTCCCAAATACCTCCTATTGAGCTTGGATGTTTTATTTGGATTATTTTATTTTACGTTAGGTCCCGACTTTGATGACCAAGCTCCGGAAAACGCCGAACAAAACGAGTTAATAGAAGACTTTGAGCAAGGAGGCAAGTCACATACCTTTGATCATTTTGAGCCTATATTCATGTATTTATATTATTACTTTCGTTATCATATCTATGCCAATTACTTTAATATTCAAATAATACTTTTGAATACCAAGATGATTAGATAAATCCTATTACCCCACATACAAGCCCACATATTCTTTGTAGACCATATTCACCTTGACAAGATTAAGTTACATAAAATGATAAGTAAATATTCGACATTGTCACAAAATGTGTTTATAAATTATGGAAAAGAGTATTGGCTAGTCACCAATGATTTTAGTGGAGGGTTGAGGGTTGAGACCAGGAGGTTAGACAACCCAATAGACTTGATAAAAGTGAGTTGAAGGTGGGGCCAAGAAGGTGAAAAGCCACGAGTTGGTTGTTAGTTCACCTCCCCACTGGAGACAGGTAAGGACAAGAATCTTGTGCCAAGTAACAGATACAAAAATCGCTCAACCACATGTTTGGTCATTCCAACCTGGCTCAATACACTGCTCTTTCCTTTGAATATCTACAGGGTGAACACCTACTCTTGTGTGATAGAGAAGCTGTAGTTTTGGGGGTGGGACAGGAGTGGGCCTCAAGGGACACTCACTGGTCTACACAAGGTATGGACCAGTTAGCATAGGGCTACGAATTCCACCATTGGCCAGTGGTTTCTTGATGGCTGTATTGACTATGAACCTACTGGGTAGAGGCTAAAAAGGTTGAGTAGTGGGAATGCCTTGTTATCTCAACTCAGTCGCACGCTATCGTGTTGTGTGTTTATGATCTGACAGGATGAGTTTGAGATATCTTGTGGGTAATGTTGGGCAACTCTGCAGAGTATCATCAAAGGTATTCGAATACGCCGTGCTTTCAGTTAATGAAGCTGTGTTCATTGGTGATTCCAATACATGGGGCATAATTAGAGATTTTGAGATGTTAAGATGGTAATTGCAATTATTGAGTAAACCACTGATGTTATATTTATTATTTTTTTTTAAAAAAAGGAGAGGCTCCCTGCTTTTATAGAAAGCAAATAGAGGATACAAACCAAGTTCCAACAGTTACCAAACTGGGGATACCAAAGACAATATAAAACCACCTACGACAAGTTCACAAAAACCATAGCTCTCAAACATTGAGAGAAACACAGCAACAAAAGCTAAACAGCATACATGAACAAGACTAGAACAACCAAAAAAGACGCTAAGAGTCAAGCACCAGGAGATCTAAAGCTTCTGATCCAGTCGATCGCCACCTCCATCATTCTATCAAGATTCTTCTGGTCATTTTTTCGGAGAAGGATGCGCCAACGCTGCAAACAGGATACAATGTTGAAAACAACTGCAAGTGACTGTTTAGTAAAAGACTTCTCAATTGCTCATTTGTTCCTGCATTTTCAAATGGTCCAAGCAAAGGCTGCAAAACTGAGTAAGCCAAGATGATAATCGTTAGCACCCCTATTCTCCAACCAACTTAGATGGAAATCATCAAAAGATAAACTGTTTTAAACTCACAATGCATCCGCATATGCCTGATATGGTAAACCCTAAACAATCCATTGAACGCCTGACATGTATTTAAATAACGTTTTCATGTGGCTTGCTGTCAATTTTCATCAGAAGATTGAAGGACACCTTCGAGAACGTGTTAGAGTAGCGACCGCGCTCAAGCTTTCCTGTGAAAGCCTTTGGTTCTTCTGAATGTAAGTTTGGGCTTATGATGCTCATTTTGTTGTTGCAAAATAGCCGTTAGGCTATAATTCAATCAAATTAATGCTTTTCAACTGTTTGTAAGCAGGTTTGATTCTATTCTAGGTCGCAACCGAAATTCTGAGCGTTGCACAAACCGAATACACCTGTTTGAAAAATAGGGCCGTTACAACTTACAAGGAGGCTCAGGGACCGGACGATGTAGCGCGGGCCACGCACCCACCCACC
This sequence comes from Phyllostachys edulis, assembly GCA_036346405.1. NCBI lineage: Eukaryota > Viridiplantae > Streptophyta > Magnoliopsida > Poales > Poaceae > Phyllostachys > Phyllostachys edulis. The sequence goes on along the minus strand of CM070558.1, from coordinate 69,398,221 downwards.
GATCGATTACTTGTGGCGATCCGGCCGACGCATCTTTCGTCACGCATGTATCCGCGTGTCATGCTCATGCGCGCAGGCCCCATCGCTCCTATGTAAGTTCCTATATACGTGTTGTGCTGTGCGATTGTGCGAAGCGTCTCGTCCGCTAGCTCGGTCCATGCGCACGTCCACCGCCGCCGCCTCCTTCCAAGATCACCGCTACTCCGCCGCCCCAGCCATGATCGCCGTCGACTTCACGCCCAACAAGACCCACCAGCCCGCCGCCAACGCCATCCCGCCTTCTTCCCTCCATGCCACCGCCACCACCTGGGTGGACGACACCAACACCAACAATGGCAGCTCCACCACCATGCACAAGAGGTATATATATATATATATGTATATATATACGCGCGCGTGCAGTACTGGTTGTTGTTGCTCTAATTTTGCTGTTGATTGATATAGCTCTGGCTGATTTGTTCGTTGGTGCGCGCGCGTGCAGGTTGGACGGGAAGGTGGCCATTGTGACCGGCGGCGCGCGGGGCATCGGGGAGGCGATTGTGCGGATGTTCGTCAAGCACGGCGCGAGGGTGGTCATCGCGGACATCGACGCCGCCGCCGGGGAGGCGCTCGCCGCGGCGCTGGGGCCGCAGGCCTGCACCTACGTGCACTGCGACGTGTCGGAGGAGGCGGACGTGGAGCGCGCGGTGGAGGGGGCCGTAGCGCGGCACGGCCGCCTGGACGTGCTGTGCAACAACGCCGGGGTGCTGGGCCGCCAGACGCGCGCAGCCAAGAGCATCGCGTCCTTCGACGCCACCGAGTTCGACCGCGTGCTGCGCGTCAACGCGCTGGGCGCGGCCCTCGGCATGAAGCACGCGGCGCGCGCCATGCTGCCGCGCCGCGCCGGGAGCATCGTGTCCGTGGCCAGCGTCGCCGGCGTGCTCGGCGGGCTGGGCCCCCACGCCTACACGGCTTCCAAGCACGCCGTGGTGGGGCTCACCAAGAACGCGGCCTGCGAGCTCGGCGAGCACGGCATCCGCGTGAACTGCATCTCCCCCTTCGGCGTGGCCACCCGGATGCTGATCAACGCGTGGCGCCAGCACGGCGAGGACGCTGACGGGAGCGAGGCCGGCGTGCCGAGCGAGGAGGAGGTGGAGAAGACGGAGGGGATGGTGCGAGGCATGGCCACGCTCAAGGGCCCGACGCTGAGGCCAGGGGACATCGCGGAGGCGGCACTGTTCTTGGCGAGCGACGAGTCCAGATACGTGTCCGGGCACAACCTCGTCGTGGACGGCGGCGTCACCACCTCGAGAAACGTCATCGGGCTGTGAAGTGGAGTAGTAAGTGCGAATGTCAGTCGCATCAGACCATCTCCAATGTTGTGTTTTACCCGATTCAAATGAGGAGAGAGAATGCAATGAATCGATTCAATTCATTGGAGGGGTCGATTCCAACCAAAAAATGCATGGAACCAAACTCAACTTAGGAATCAATTCAAAGCATTAAACAATTCATATGAGCATTAAATAACTACATAGAAGAGAGTGCGTTTGAGAGAGGATATTATTATTTTGTGGTTTTTTAATGTAATATGGGTCCCAGTTATTAGTAGGAATCGATTCAATACATTGGAGAAAAACAAGCTCGGTTCCTAGAATGCTTACGTGGCATGACTTTGAATCGATGTCGGTTCACTACACTAAATATGCTCTCAACAACTGAACTGGTTCATATGGTGATGGATGGATTGGACGTCTGCCTTTGCTGCTGCTTGCTTCTCTTGTTTTGTTACACTTCTTTAAATCGCCATCGTCGTGCCAAAGCCCAAGGGATTCACTCGTTCCTTCCTTTTCTGGAATTGACGGTTCAGTCACTACCAGAAACTGGTTATTTCTCGAGTGCCTATATTTTTCCTGAGTGTCTGGACGAAAACACTCGGGAAGGTCCCGAGTGTTTCATAAGACACTCGGGACAAAAAGTCAGCCCTCGGTAAAAATAACTTTCCCGAGTGTTTCCTATAACACTCGGGAGATTAAGATATAATCCCGAGTGCATATGTATTACACTTGGGAGAGAAAAGGGCACCATTTTTTTCGCGTGCCGCGCCCCAATTTTTCCGTTCCGCGCCCCTATTTTTCCTGTGCCGCGCCCTTTCTTTCGCCGCTAAGTGCTAACCCTACGCCATCCCCAATCCAGCGGCTGCCTCCCCGTCCTCCTCTTCCTTCACCCTCGCCACCGGCGGTGCATCCCCGTCCTCCTCCTCCTTCTCCCTCGCTGATCCACTGCCTCCATAGCCGGCGCCGCCTCCCTCTCCTCCTCCGCCTCCACAGCAGCCACTCCATCCTTCTCCTCCTCCTTCTCCCTCGCCACCGGAGGTATTACACGCCGCCTCGCTCTCCTCCTCCTCCCCCGAGCGGGGCCGCCTCACTCTCCTCCTCCTTCCCCAAGCCGCCGCCATCCCTTCTGCTCCTCCCGCGCCACCGCCCCTTCTCCTCCTCTCTCCCGTGGCACCTCCCGCGCCACCGCCCCTTCTCCTCCTCCTCTCTCCCGCGGCGCCGCCCCCGCCCCGCCCCCGTCCTCTTCCTCCTCCCCACGCGCGGCTCCGTCCCCTTCTCCTCCTCCCCCAAGCGGCACCACCTCGCTCTCCTCCTCCTTGCCTGAGCCACCGCCATCCCCTTCTCCTCCAAGCCGTCACCGCAAATGCTGTCCTCGCCCGACTGCCTGCCCACAACTAGATCTCATCTTCCTCCCTTTTTATTCTCCAACAACCCACACAATTATCTCTCTTTTCTGTGTGAGACCCAAAAAAGAGGAAAAGAAAATACGGAGATGGCCATCGACATGTCGTCGCTGTCGCCGTCCGCGTCGCCCGTCTTGCCGTCGGCAGGCGGCGGTAGACGCAGCGTGGCGGAGTTAGTCTGTTGGAGCACCGGTGGTGCGGGTGCCTGAGGCGCTCAAGTCCACCGCCCGCGCCAACCACCGCCTCCTTCAAAAAATGCGGGTGCCGAGAAGGAGATCGCCGCCGTCCTCTCCTTAGTCGCCGCTGCCCCCGGAGACAACGGCGCTGCCGCCGTCGACCACCGATCACCTCACTCGTCTCCTGCCTCCATGGTTTCAAGCGCAAGGCAATTGCCCCCAATCCCCACACATACCCCAATCTCTCGCCGAATCATGCTCGCCTTAGAAAAGATCCCAACTTGTTGATTCCTTCATTCTCGTTTGTAGACACTAATGGAAAAATCGTATCTTTTTAATGTTTCCTTGCTAATGAATTGATTCCTGATGATGTCTTTCAGATGGAGGAGGGCGCAAGGGTAGAGGAGCTGCAAGTGCAGAGGTGCCAGGCGCGACTGCACCGGCTGGTGGCCGGGAGCGCTGGCGATGACGTCGAGTGGGAGGACATGCGACTGAAGTGGATCCTGGTTGATTACATGCTGCGGATGTCCAACTATGACACTACAACCAAGCTCGCCGAGAGTTATGACACTGAATCTAATGATAGATTCCTGGTCACCTCCTTTCCATGTGTAATTCTTCAACTAGTGTCGTCGTTCTATATTTGACTGATACCTTGTTTAGCTCTATGAATCAAGCTCGTCGAGACTTATGACATTGAATCTATTCAAATAATAAAACAAGACAACTCTATCCGAATATTCAAATAAATATTTTGCTTCTTTTACAAAAGAGACAGATTGCTCACCTATTTTGTTTTTGTGGTCAAAAATTGACTCATAATGTCTGATTTATCTTGGATACTGATCACGCTATCTAATATGGTGGAAATCTGGTAATCTTTTATTAGCATAATTTACCATTGAAGTGATTTCAAATCAAAATTTCATCTTGACTTTCAAAAGCTACTGAGGAGCTTTGGATGGTGGCCTTGACATTCCTCATAGTGACAAGAGGTTTCTTTGGTTTCAAGAAGGATGAGAAGCGGTTGGATCTTTGAGATTCACCGCAAGTACATCTATGGAGGACATGTTCTTTGAGTACATGAGGTGAGTTGAAACCATTGTTCATGATATTATAATGTTATTTCTTTATTACCTCATGTTATTGTGATGTTGTCGACCTAATCAATTTCTTTCGGAAAGATAAGAAGGCTAAATCTTACGTATATCAAGTAGCCTAAATCAATTTACTCTAGTGTTAGTTTTTTGAACAATGTTTGACTTGTTCTCATTTGACTTTTGCCTTATCTTATTCCGATCCTTTGGTTGAGGAGGAACCAGAGAAGTACTAAGCCCCTTCCGTGAGTACATCAAGAAGGGAATTGGTCGATGACATCGAAGCCTTGTACAAGATGGTTTATCTTGCCATTCGTCTTGATCCTCGATGGCGAGTCAACCAAGGAGCCTCCCAAGACCCACAAGAGGTATCTATAGCTAGGCGATGGTTGTAATCCCTTTAATGATTTTGCCACCCTGATATGATTGCAATCTAACTTGACTACGTTTGTTGCAGGTACAACCTTAAGAAGCTCACCTATGAGGAAAGGAAGGCCAAGCTTGTTGACAAGTCAATGCTCTCAACTCTGTTGGTGCTAATGAGGGCGAGGACGACAGTGAAGAGTGTAGTCTCTGTAGGAGTGCTATCTTTATCTTGCCAATCGAACTTGATCTATGGCATTTATCCGCACTGTGGCCTTGCAACAAGTATTTTTGTTTAAGTTGGGCACTCTGCATAATGGACCGATTTCTTTCGGTTTTAGTATCAAACCGGAGATATGGATTATCTAATTTCTATGATGTCTTTGCCATTTGGATATTGCTTTGAATTCTTTGATCGGCATCTCTCTTTTTTTTCTCCATTATGCATTTGGATTCAGAGTGTCCTTAGTTGACATACACTCGGAAAGTTTTTCGTTAATTTCCCAAGTGTCTTTAAAACTTTCCCGAGTGTCTTTGGTTGATATACATTCGGGAAAAATGAACCTTTCCAGAGTGTTTTTGGTTGATATACACTCGGGAAAGTATTCCGTTACGGTGGTTGAACCCGTTGTGTCAACTACTTTCCCGAGTGTTCATGTTTCCCGAGTGTAAGTTCGAACACTCGGGAAACCGGTTTTTCCCCGACTAAATTGTTCCGAGTGTTTTTCCCCGACGGTTGACCTTCGGGAATTAGTTTCCCGGGTGTTTTAGGGTCTTTCCCGAGTGTTTTGGGCACTCGGGAAAATAGTAGATCCTGGTAGTGAGTTCGTGTGGGAGATTTCATTTGACCTGTTTTAGTTCCTGGGGCGCCGTTGCGTTGTTGTTGTTGTTTTTTTTTTTTTTGCGACTGGCCTGATCTGAATACAGGAAAGAGAGAGGCAGATAAACCACAAAAAAAGCAATCTTTCTGTACGCGAGAGAATCCTCGTCCTCAGGCGTTCGTACGGGAGTTCCTGTGCTGCGCGGGCCCGCCTAGAGAAATGCTGCATTCTCCTGCGTGCGTTCGTACGAGAGCGGTTGCAGTTTCCGGCCCCGCCTGCATGTGCTGTCTTGGTCATTTCGTTGCGTTTCGGCCCCGCGTCACTCTCACGCCCAGGTAGGTGTCTGTCCCTCCGGATTTCGTCTTACGGCCCGACTCGCCTCCCACCCATTCGTACGCGAAAACAATCCGGCAGCGCTGAAAACTAACTGAAGAGCGAACAGAAACTTCGGACAAAATGGATGGACGGAAGGCTTAAAAGCGGAAAGTAGCCGTCTGGCAGAATGTGCGGTATCCATCACACTTGTGGCATGTAGTACTGCCCGTCTGATGTCAAAATTGACGCTGGAATACAGCTCATGACGCGGCCACTGCTACAGCACTCCATACTGCGAGTATTTGATGCATGGTGCCTTGTTTCTAGCTAGAAAAATTTTACGATAGCCAATATACTAGTACTAGTAGATACTAGGAATCATGGAACGAACGCTCCCGTCTCCAGAGCCGCTCTCGGGCGACTCACAAGGCGACCTCAACCACCATGCAAGAGCGTCCTGGCCGCCACTTCCCCATTGCCGCCAACGTCTACTTGCACCCTGCCCTCGCTGGTGTGGCGGCGGCGGGGCCTCCCCTTCTTCTTGTAGCCCCCTCTTTCTCCTCCTCCTTCGCTGGTGGTTTCTATCGTGCTCAGGCTATCGGCGTCCGGCCTCTGCCGGTTTCTTCTTCACTGCCAGTCTAGATCCTAGCGGATCCGGTATCTCCCCGTCACCCTCCTCTCGGATCTGCAGCATCCCGGGCGTTGGGGCCCATATCCAGGTCACTCGATGGCAAGGGCCGCCACCGGCCTTGGCTCTTCCCCCGTCCTGGTCGATGGGGCGTGGCTCTGCCGCCATCGAGGTCCACGTTTAAAGGCGCCGTTGCCGTCAGCCCCGGCCCTCCGTGCCCCGTCCTGGTTGGCGGGGTGTTGCTACTGCCCCCAAGGACACCGCGGTCAGGCCAGGCCAGGGGCCTCGGGTTGCCACAACGACCGGCGATGGCGGTGAGTCCACTGGGAGGAACCCGAGGAGGGGTTCTTCGAGTGGTTTGTCAAAGCCGGGGAGCTCGATGTCGGATCTGGTGGTGTGCCGACTGGAAGGCCGGCTAGATCTAGATGCGAGCAAGCTCGATGCTACCGGATCTCGAAATGGAGAGGAGCACCAGGCCACCGGTTCTCTTTCTGCTGTTACTCTGGCCGCGATGCTCTCAAGACGACTTTGGTGTCGATAAACCTGTTGAGCTTCCATATGACGATCCGGCCACGAAGTGCTTTCGAGATGTCACTGGCCCTCCAGTCGCCTTCGACCCCCCGCAGTCGTCACCGTCCTCTTCCCCTCCGGACAACGCCAACGCTCGCCGCCACCCAAGAGCCTACCTCGCCACCGGAGTCGAAGTTTTCCCGTCATCCTTTTCCCTCTCCGGATTGATCGTCGTCTGCTATCCATCATCCCTGTTGTCCATGCTAACTATAGGAGAAGGTCCTACCCTGCTATTGTCGAAGGCCGATCGTTTCGAAGAGGCCCAAAGAGTTTGGACGCTCGATTGTTGGGTCGCTGTCCTGAGGTGCTGGCCGACCGTTGTGGATGCCCATGGTTCAACAACTGGTTCGGATCTAAAGGCAGGCCACCGTCGACATCCTCGTGGGAGGAAGAGAAGTGCTGGAGTTGTCGTCTCTTTTGAGCGCCGTCCACTGTCGTCGTTGGGCGGAGGGGTGTTTCTCGCACCCACTACATTCTGAAGGCTTGATGGTCGTCTTGTTAGGGTGGAGTGCTTGCTGCAGTTCTTCAGCCTCAGCGGAGCTTGGGTTCTCTAGGCTTTTGCTTCTACTCTTCTCTCTCAAGCGTTGTGTGATGGTCAACCCCTGCATCACTAACTTGGCTACCAGAAGCTTCAACATGTTTAGGTGGTGGGGGTGTCGTCCTTTCCTTATAGTTGCGGTGTGTGGCATGGGTGCATAAGAGCCATTCGGCGTCCACCGTGGATAGTTGGTGTTTGCCCTAGCATGTGTTAGTAATCTTTGCGCATATGGTATATCTAGATTTTACGTAGAGTTTGTTTACATAGTCCTACAGTATTCAGGCAGTATTCATTATGGATTATAGAATTTGTGTGGTATCCCTTCAGGATACGTAGAATTATTTTCGGATATGAATAGTCATTTGCTCTCAATAAAGGGCACCCCTGTAATAAGATTTTGGTGAGCAAGAGCAATATAGAGCAAGAGAAAATCAGAATAGCAGCCGTTGTTCTTGCAGCACATAAAATTTTCCTTGTGTTCTTGTGTTCGTATTCTAGGGTTCCATTGTGTTTGCGTGTGTTCATTTTTGGTTTGAGCCAATAGCATGTGTGTTAGGCTACTTAGTCAGGTGTTCAGAGGGGTTCTTTCCCCGTCTGTGGTGTTTTCCCTGTTGGGATCGATTTTGTTTTTTAAAAAAGGGAATCATGGAAGCAAGGCATCATCATTGCTAGCACATTTGGGTCCAACCCAAGGAACCACATAATGTTCCTCCTCGGTGGCTCGATCGCCGCGTCTCTACAGACAAAATACTGATGCCTAACGTGTTGGCCTTTTTCTGTCTCTACCATAGAGCTATCATGCTGCAATAGATCGCGCTATGGTCTCATACTACAGTTAGCAGATAGCGCATTACGCTGAATTTTTGGCAGATACAACACGTTTTCAACCCTTATTTGCAGAAATGACCTCCGAGGTCGCGTATTTGTAGAAATGGCATCAACGGCTCTGCTTGCGACCATGTAGCGTTAGCGCCGGTCACCGTGCTGCCGTCCTCCGCCACGTGGCCTCGTGAACCCCACGCCACCTCGGCCGTTGGCGCATGGTGGCCATGCACCAACGGTTGGCGCACGGTCACCGTGCGTCAACGGTGCACCGCCACGTGTCCCTCCGCCGCTAGGGTTTTGAGAAATTAGGGTTTCCTGGCTGTTTGTAGAAATGATGAAATATAGCAAATTAATTTAAAAAAATTATGAATTTTTTTGAAGCCTCCCGACATAGTGTACTATACGGTGTAAATTTTTCATAATTTTATTTGTTCAGAATTTTTCTCACAATTTCATATAAATGTACAATTTGTACGAATTTGTAAATGTAGAAATTGAGCTCCAAAATTATTATTTTAATTTTGAATGCTCATCCCGTAGTGGACTTGATTGTGTACTCTTTGGACAATTTGATATGTGTTCTGGAATTAAGGTCGCAGAAATTTAGGATTTAGGTCGCGAAAATTTAGATTTTAGGTTTCAGAAATTAGGGTTTCATAATTTCATGTGACTTGGAATGTATGAAAAAAAGCTGCATTACAACTCCATTCGAGATGTCGATATACAATATGGCGCGGGAGTACACATATAACAACCAAAATACACGTACAAATATATCAAAACAAAATACAAATACAAATATACCCAAACATAATCGTATAACACTGGATATACCAATGTTTAGATAAGCTTGTGCATGTACTAGGATGAAGAAGGATGGGGTATTATCACATGTAACCTGATCAAATAGGATAATTTGTTAATTTATCAGTCTATTGTGGATGGTATTCTTTCATACTGTATGGTATCACAGTCTAGATAAGCTTGTGCATGAACCAACTGAGGGAAACACGGGGCATGCAGATCATATAACGATGTATCGTAACCTCTGACTAGTGCGCGTTTCGAAGGCTACGGTATATCGTTATATGATCTGTATGCTACGCATTTCCCTCAGTTGGTTCATGCACAATCTTATGTAGCTTGTGGTACAATACAGATCATCCAGGGCAAATTGATAATTTGACAAAGAGTGTCCTATTTAATGATGTGTGCAACTAGTCTCCGTGACGCCATAGCAAGTGCCCCTTGTCTCGAGTCTTCCCACGGTGGCGGTGAGTGTCAAAGTCGTCCATGTCCTGCGATTCCATGATGTAGTGGATCATCAGCGCCTTGACTGTGAAGACCGAGCCAAAGATCTTTGCTCGGTGAGCACTGACCTTGCCAGAGCAGCCTTCCACTATGCACTTCACTGCGTACTTTCCTAGGTTGGACCGGTGCACTCAGTACATACGGCTGATGAACAAGGCGTACCATACTATAGTTTGTTGCACGGCCACCTTGTCTGGGAAGCGCTGCCCAACTATGAGGGTGTCGACTTCAAACCCCTATTGAGAGCCTTCTTCTTGCGGCAGTACGAGCGAACGCACCACAATATCATCAAGTCCTGATGCCACGTAAGGACCACCGGCTTGGTGTGCGTCCTCGTCGCTACCATCCGAGCTTGGGTCGGCGTTCTCGTTGGACTCCAACCAGAGAGGCTCGTCTGGTAGATACTCGTGGCAATCGATGCAGGCCGATCACCACGTTTTCGTCCCCTCATTTGGCACAAAATTAGGTGCAGGACTTCCCTCCGAGGCAGCACATTCTGTGCTGCCATCTTCACGCTCGGGCTGCGCTTGCCCGCTTGTAGAGGCCCAGGCATCATCAGGGTTTCCCAGCACCCTGCATATGAAATTCACGTACACCATAGGCTCCCCGTGAATGGCCGCCTCGGGCTGGGAGGCAATCTCCATGTACTGCCTCCATGCTATGCTTCCATTCACCTTGACGAGCTCCCACACATAATTTGTGCAGGTGATCGCCTCAATCACAACTTTCTTTGTCGTTGGCTCCGTTACGAACTCCCTCCGGATGCAGCTTCGCAGCTCGTAAATATTCATCGCGTGGAGCCCCTCCGTCTGGACCACCTTGTGCTGGCATCTCGACAAGTCCAACCCATCGGGTCAGGGCCGTACGAGACCATCGCCGTAAAACACAAACAAGTCTTGCATGTTCGAAAATACCTAAAGCCACAACAACCACTAAATAATTACGAATGAGTTGTGCCTAACTAATTCCTACTTAAGTAATTATGAATGATTAATTACCACTACATAAATTACTGGTAGTTTATTTCCACTAATTATTTCTGCAAACAACTGATTATGACTGATTAATTACCACTAAAAAAATTATCAGTACTTCATTTTCACTTATTTAATATACCGTAATGATGACTACTAAACTAATTACAACTAATTAATTACCACTAAACTAATTCATTACTACTGAACTAACTAATTATGACTAATTAATTATCTCTAAACTAACTAATTACGATTGATTAATTACCACTAAAAAATTACCAGTACTTCATTTCCACTTACTTAATATGCCGTAATGATGACTACTAAACTAATTACGACTAATTAATTAGCCCTAAACTAATTCATTACTAGTTAATTAACTAATTACGACTAGCTGACTAATTACGACTACGGTAATAACGGCAAAAGCATCCGATAAATTACCTGCCCTTCGGGGGGAAAGTAATGAAAAAAGGCCGAGCGCCGAGAAGTAAGAAAACAGTTAATCTCCCAATAAAAGTAGTTATGTTACGTTCTCTTAGTTCTTAGCGACGAGCGCAACAACGAGAATCAAAACGTAAATGAGATGAGCGAAGAGCGAGTGCCAGAGTTCAGTATTTATAGCCGAGCGGAGGAGGAGTCGCGGCGTTGGCGTCGGGAATTCTGTAAGCGTTGGCGCTAGAATTTCTGGACGAGGGAACAGATGTGTGGAGGAGGGAGGAGGGACGGTGGGAAATATGCCACCACGTGATTTTTTAATTCTCTGTAGAACAGTCCGGGTGCTTAGCGGGTGTGGCGGGTGGGAGGGAAGGCCGGAGGGGGCATGTGTCGGGAGGGTGTAGTGAGAAAATTTTTGAACGAATAAAATTATGACAAATTCACACCGTATAGTACACTGTGTCGGGAGGCTCCACAAAAATTTCATAATTTTTTGAATTCATTTGCTATATTTTGTAATTTCTACGAACAACTGGGAAACCCTAATTTCCAAAATCCTAGCGGCGGAGGGACACGTGGTGGCGCACGGGCCATTAGCGCACGATGACCGTGTGCCAACCATTCGCACATGGTGGCCGTGCGCCAACGCGCTAACGTGGCGGTGGGGTCGGCCAGGAGGTCCACGTGGCAGCGGGACAGGCGTTGGCACACGGTGACCGTGCGTCAACGCCACATGGCGACGTGGGAGCTGTTGGCACACGGTGACCGTTGATCAACGGTGCCCTTTCTGCAAATACACGACCTCGGTGGTCATTTCTACAAATACGGGTTAAAAACGTGTTGTATCTGCCCAAAATTCCATTACGCTTTCCGTATGATACTTCACACGTAAAGAGGCCACAAGTCATAGAGAAATACTCCCAAAATTCTGTGATTGCAGATAATAGAAAAGGTATTAGTAATAAGATTTTAGAGAAGAAGAAGAAGGAGGAGAGAGGAAGGTGAGGATGTCTTTTGGATTAGCTCAAAGTATAGATTACACCTGGAGAGACAACAGTGCATTATATATGATCTAGCTAGTACACTACCCAATCGATTCTGATCGATGGGCCTGGACTTTAGCCGCAGGCAAAGAATCTATCTATCTATTATTATATTATATCTTATTATGAAGCGATTGCTACGTTCGCTCTCGAGAGCTAGAAATTTCCACATCAATTGGAGTAAAAAGAAAAAGATTTACATCGTTTATATTGGTAGGTCCGGACTACAATGGTCTATATTAAATGAAAGAGTACAATAAAGCTAAAATTCAGAATATAAAATAAAATAAAATTAGCAATTTGATTTCCATACGAATTCCTAAGTCAAATCCTTGAATAAGTATAATAAAAAAATAGAAATTGTATTTGTATACGAATTGTAAACAAAAATAACTGATATTCGGAATGTAAAATAAAATAAAATTAGCAATTTGATTTTGATACTAATTACAAAGTAAAATGCCTAAATAGTTGTAATTAGAATAAAGATTAAAGAAAAAATAGATTAGTGTATGAATTTCAATAAAAAAAAGTTGAAATTCGAAGTATATAAAAAATAAAATTGCAATTTGATTTCCATAAGAATTCCATAGTAAAATTCCTAAATAAAAATTTAGAATAAATTATATAAATTTAGGAATTTGGTTTATCACTTTAGGCCTGTTCTCTAGCTAGAACTTTGTTTTCTGAAACACTATCTAGACTTGTGTATAAAATCTCTTGTAAACCCCTTTTTGTTATTGAAAAGAATAAATGATGTTATGAGCATTATGTTAAATTTGTATTTATTTCAGAGTTTCCGTTCAGTTCACACTTTGGGCTAAGTATCCAGCAAATATACTATAGAGGGGACTGTAAAGAAATTTTAAATTCTTGATTCCAGAGTAGTTTGTAACAAGTCGAGCTTTTTTTTTTTTTTTCCTCTAAACAAAACTTGGATATCACGCATTCTTGGAAATTCGTGCAACCAACAGGAAAGATAACACAAACTCAGTTCTGTTCTGTTCGCCCTTCAATATAGATGTCGCTTCTTTCTTCGTCCCTCTGAAGGCTCGCCTGTATCGAGCATCACAGAAGGGAAACTGATTGCTCCATGGATAACACGGATTCTCAATGTAAGAGTTAAATTCGACCACATGTTGTAGCATGTAATTGCATACAGAAGTTTGAGATTACTACATGCTGATTCTGTTTCCTTGTACAGGCTGCCAGCCATGTAATTACATGTCTTCCTGCTGGACTATTGAATGGAAGTTCTGACGGAATACAGCCACGGCAAACACTAAAGCCATCGGTAGATATCTTGTGCAATGATCAGGCAAGTGTTTGGGTATAATACATTCCGATTGATATGACTCAATAGCTTAAGCTATATGTCTGTATCACTTGTCTCCTGAGTTAGACTATACTTTTTGATGCAGGTTGTGTCGCCTGGCATGACTTTGTTTCAAGTGCATGCGAGCATATATCTGGAAGAGACCGGAGGATTTGGTTCTTTATTATAGCGTCGTGCCGCTAAGATAATTGCATCCTTGAACTAAGATGCAGCCTTGTTGGTTTAAACTAGGTGTTGAACGCATACACATTGAAGATAAATTATGGCCTTGCAAAATGACCACTGTGCTAGTAGAAACAGCGTTTCTGCTGCGTGGCTATCTTATCTATGACATTACCTGATCCTGGAGTTATAAGCTTATTTGCTTCCTCTGTAAAGTTCCTGTGAATATTTTAGCGTCAGGTTTCGATTACCATATATATAGCGATCTGATCTCTAGCGCCCACCAAGCTCTCATTCTTTTCCTTGTAAATATGAGTCTGGATGTGCAATAGAGGTAAAATCAGTCGTTCGTTCTTTAGGTTTTCGATACAACTAGTCGAATTAATTTTGCAGCAATTATTCGCTCGTATTTCTTGGCTTGATTGACCTCTACCATCGAAGCAAGAGTTGAAACTTTGTATGATTTGTTGTAATTGCTTGTGTAAGTGATACACTCCATGCACGACGCGATGTTTAAGTAGGATTTGATTTGTTTGGCGGATCAGAGAATAGAGAATAGAGTGGTTCTGCTCCCATGTTCCCACACCAGTACCACGACGGATCAAAAGGACAACACCTGCTGATTGCCTACCAGCCTCCCCTTTTGAGCTGAAATGGTCTAACCATAGGGGTACAGTATCCAATTGTGTCGTCAAGCTTAATTATCTGACACGGAAGATTGGCATTGCAACGGTGGATTATATTGGTGGTAGCTAGTTGCATGGTTTCTTCATCGAGACATGGATCAAACTGCCAGCCCATGTGTGGTTCAGTTCTGCGTATTACCCTATCCTATTCCATTTTCCTTGTATATATGTGTCGAAAACAGTGCAGCTTTAAAAAACATTCTAATTTAATTCCAGCATAAATAACTATAATTAAAGCATAATTACAGTTGCAACTAATTGACCAAAATAACATATAAACATGAGATTCTGGCAGTTCAATTAACCAAGATAAAATACTCAACAGATAAGATAGATAACTATATAAAAACAGCATAATGCTCAGTTTTAATAGATTGTTTCATTGTTCTCAGACGGCGAGTTGCACAAGATATAAACTTGGTCATCTCAGCACTAAGGTCTATTCTCTTCACAAATTGGCTTAAATAACTAGCAAGCATATTTTGAGCTATAAACAAAGCTTTGACTATACTGGCAATATTAATCTCGTGCCCAATTGTTAACAATTATGCTTTATGTCAACAGATCACTTTAAAAGAACTACATAATTCACTACTCCAATCTTTAAGCCAATAAATAACTAGTGAACTCACATAATGATACAACATTCAGTTTAAAGGACTTTCAGCTGTAAGAAGAACCAACTGAATATCTATTCAAGTGATCGGATTAAGTACCACAAAATGACAGAACCTCTAAAGACAATATGTCAACAGCAAGCAAGTCTATTAGAGCTCAAAATTGAATAAGTTATCAAGACAATTTCAGAACTAGACTATTATCATCATTGAGCAGAATTCACAAGCTCACACAATTCACTTTGCAATATCTCAGTACCAGAACCAAGCCTTATACAGAATTTGAGATCAGCACAACTCACATATATATATGCAAAGTAATGCACAAGATGAATTTCGAAATACTCACAACACAGATCGTAATCAAAACCACCCAGAAGATATCAGGCAAGGCACGCCTTATAGACGCTGTCCCAGAAAAACTATCGCCTTGCAAAACCGCGCAAAGACGAAGTATTCGGAGATGCAATGCCCACTTTGATTCTCGGAACCCACTGAAGAACAAAGGCGAGGAACGGGTTGATGCCACACAAGAATCCCACAGTGTACTAGCCGAGTACACTCCAACACCGAGCACCAATATCAAACCCACGGTTCCTTCTTCCAAAGATCAAGCTCACAGTCGGTTAAGAACCAATTACTCAAAGTGCACTAGATTTGATTCCCCACGGTATCCCACTGAAGAGAAGGACCTAAGAAGAGAATCAACAAATGTGCCAAGAGGGGATGGAGAGCTCACCAACCACAGCCAAAAGAATCACCACGGTGGCCTACGGTTGTAGACCGACTATGACCACTACCTCGACGCACTCTTCATTGGATCAGGCTGCTCCAACTCTTCTTCCGCTGCACCGTACATCTAGTGGTAATGATCTATGATCTCTTACTTGCATGGCATCCTGGTTTACGTAGTAGAATTTTTGAATTATCAGCTAGCGTGGCCTACCCGTATCCCTTCAAATCTTGGGTCAGGATGGAAATCCCTTGCGACAACACGGACTGAAATCTCTTTGCGTCAGCAACTAGGATATCCCTCGGGGATGGTAAGACGACAAAATTTTGGTACTCAGCCTGGTTGGATGAAGAGGCACCCAAAGATCTAGCCCCCAAGATTTTTGAAATCTCACAACGGAAAAACCAGACTGTGGACTCAGCGTTACAAAACGGACCGTGGGTGCAGGACATAAACTTGATGAGTGGATTGACAATCCAACACATCCAATAATTCATAGGACTTTGGACCAAATCCATCTGATGCAAGGCACCTCGGATGAGATATCATGGAAGCAAACCCTGAAAGGAATCTACCCGTCAAAATCCGCCTACACTTTACTTTTTCTAGGGTCCATCGAGACAAATTTCAAAACAATAATTTGGACACACCCCCCCCCAGTGCAAATTCTTCGCATGGCTGTCAATCCAAAATAGGCTTTAATTTGGACCTTAGACAGACTGGAAGCTAGGGGGTAGCCCAACCAATGCTTTTGCCCCTCTATGGAGACACACTCCGGAATCGGTCATACATATTTTCACCTAGTGTTGCTTCTCTGGAAGAATTTGGAAGCATATGGTGGACTGGCTAGGAACTAATAGCCTACAGCCAACCCTTTGGTCTCCTAGCACAAACATCTTGGCTTGGTGGTCTAATGTAGCAGAGACGGAAGGTTCTCCTGGGAAAGCCACGACTACGACTCTGGTCTTAATTATCTAGGAGATCTAGAATGAACGAAACGCAAGAATCTTCAACAACAAAGCCACCGCACCGCTGGAACTCCTAGCGAAGATTAAGGAACTTAGTACCTAGCGGCCGGGGGGCAAGTGTTTGGAGCATTTTAATACTCTATAATTAAGGCATTTTTTTAATTTTTATCCCGTACTCAGCGGCTCTCGTTCCGCCCTTTCTCTATTAATATAGCGGACAACCCTTCCGCCGGTTTCATTCTAAAAAAAAAATACATGTAGAAATAAATGATAGAATCCGGAACAATTACAAGATGCATGCATCCTCACGAACCAACCATCAACTAATAGCTACAAGGAATTAACCGATCGATGAACACATACATTAAGCAAAGCAGAACAGTCGAATTATAGATGGATGGATGGATGGATGGGTCAGTGCGTCCTGCCTTGCTGCGCCTGCGGGAGCAGGCCTGGGATGAAGGGCACGCCGAACTTGGGGATGAACTGCTGCCCCTGGATGAAGGTCTCGACGGTGAACTCCTTCTGCGCCTCCTCGTAGGTGACGGTCTTGATGCCGCCCCACTTGGCGCGCTTGCTAGTGTCGGCGCCGGGGCCGCGGTTGTCCACCTCGGCGTAGAAGAGCGTCTCGAGGCCGAAGTTGCCGTTCCACTCGAGCCACCCCGTCGGGTTGATGAGCGCGCCCAGGTCGTTCTGGATGTAGAGCGTCCGCGAGTACTCCTTCCACGGCCGCGCCAGGTACGTGCTGATCTTGCCCGTGTGCGCCTCCAAGTCCGGGTGCGGCGCCACCGTGCAGTTGTGCAGCACCGTGCCGCCCACGGAGCGCTTCTCGCGCCGCCCCTGCGCCGTGATGATGTTCACCTGGTTGTCCATGGGCTTGCGCGGCTGGATCAGGCAGTTCTGGATCACCACCTGCGAGTTGCCGAAGATGAAGTCGATGGTGCCCGAGACGGTGCAGTCGCGGAAGAACTGCCGCTGCGCGTGCGTGTACAGCGTGTCCTGGAACCCGTCGAACGTGCACTGGTAGAACACCGCCTGGTCGCTCTGCACGCGCAGCGCCACCGCCTGGTGGTTCGCCGCGCCGGCCGTGTTCTCCACCGTGATGCCCTTCATGAAGAACCCGTTCCCGATGGCCTCTGCATGCCATGCCATGCAAGCATTTCCTTATCTCAGTTCAGTCGATCGATCAACCCACATGGGTGGTGGTCTCTGCGCGCATGCAACTGCAATTAACAGTGTACTGCTAACTAGCTCACCCATGGTGGCCGTGTCCTTGGTGGTGAGGTTCATCATGAAGTTCTTGTTGCCGGTGATGATGGTCTTGGAGGCGCCGTCGCCGATCATGACGAGGTTCGTCACCGCGCGGGGCACCGACACGTACTCCTTGTACGTGCCGGCCTTGACGTACATCACATACGTCCGCGCGCTCTTGGGCGGCACCTTGGCCAGCGCCTCGTTGATGGTCTTGAAGTCGCCGCTCCCGTCCGCCGCCACCGTCACGTTCGGCTTGAACTCCGGCGCCTCCGGGCCGGCCTCCAGCAGGTGCCTCCTCTCCAGCGGCATCCACACCGGCATGTCGTCCTCCCCGAGCAGCCTCCTGCCGATGCTGAGGCTCCCGAGCGTCTTCGAGAACTCGTCGACGACGGCCAGGATGTCCTCCGTGAGCTCCTGCGAGCTGTTGAGCGCGCTGCGCATCTTGGCCGCGGCGTCGGTGGTGGTGTTCATGAAGCCGTCGAGGCACGTCTCCTGGTACGTGAGCGCCGCGCTGAGCCACGTCTTGAGGTCGTCGACGGCCTTGTTGAAGTTGGTCATCTCGAAGCCGCCGAGCTTCTCGAAGGACGTCCCGAGGTCGTCCACCGCGTACTCGAGCAGCTCCTTGCAGTTCTCCAGCGCGCCCGACGTGCGCTTGTCGTTCTTGAGGTCGTTGAGCGTCTTGGACTCGCTGATCGCCTTGGAGATCTTCTCCGAGGTCACCTTGAAGATGGCCTTGGCGAGCTCCGTCGGCGAGCTGGCGTTGCCGGCCACCTTGCGCATCTCGACCTCGCACGTCTGCTGGTAGTCCGTGGGCTGGCAGAAGGCCTTCACCGACTTCACCGACATGGAGAGCTCGCCATCGTCGCCGCCCTTGCTGCCGCCATTGCTCTTGAAGGACACGACGCAGACGGCCGCGACGACCGCCACCACAAGGACGGTCGACGCGCCGACGATAGCACCTTTGCTCATTTTTGTATCAAATCAGCCAGTATTGGTTTCTGTGTGCTGATTGGAGAGGGCGATCGAGGCGAAGACTTGAGGAGTGCAAGCAATGGAGGTGGCCAGCTATACATGGACGGGCGTTGGAGCTTGGAAGGCGCCGAGATGTACGGAGAGACACACGAGCGACAAAATACTAGATGGTTCGGTTCGGTTCGGTTCGGATACTAGATTTCCATTGGGAGGCTAACTTACACCAGTTACATCCATGCATGCATCGCACGCGCCAACGTCTGCGTTGGACACGCCCTTCTTGCTGACATATATATTATGTTACTAGCTAATTGCCCGCACGTTTTGTTTAAACGTGCGAAATACCAGATAAAATCATTTCTTGTATTGTATAGTAATAAAACCATTAAAAGTATGCAAAAATCACCTTCCATTCGTTAATCGTCATGCTGTGGCGTATGAGACTCAATAAAATTTTACGATGATTAACACTGGCCTATTCAGTTTTGCAGTTTTATCCTGAACTCTTTAGAAATGCAGGGATAAAGACGTTATTGAGAAGATTCTCCATAAAAAACCGATTGAAGTCATATATATTCAATTTTACATCTTGTCTACAGCGATGGTTCATCCTTCTCAAAAAAGGCGATCGGTTGAAGTTGGAAAAGATGTTGGAGGTGGTTGAAACCTGGCTGAAGTCTTGCGGTGCTGCTGGTCTTGTTTAGTGCTTAGGCCTTCTAGTGAGTCTTTTGTGTTTGTCTTGGGTTCCAAGGTTGGTGTTGGTCCTTTGTTCTGTGGGGTTGATGTGTTTGGATCATGATGCTTGTTTCAGGTGGAAGGGTGCGAGTGTTTTGAGCTTTTCTTGGTTTAGTTGGTCTCCCAGCTAGTTGTTAGGTTTTATTTTGGATTGTTCGTGAAACTTCTGTAATCGGTTTGATTAGCTTTCTGTAAAAGCTGGGCTTTGTGTCTTGTTGGAAGAAAAACCAACAGAGCTATTTCCTTGCAAACCCAGGCTCGTTTTGTTCCAATTTATTACTGTTGTTGTACTGACACACCGATCGAAGACAACCATATCACTCTTCTCTCTTTCAAAAAAATCAGAGAACCGTTACTCCATTTAGTCAATAGCACATCTATCGTCAGATTGGTGAGACACAAGCCGCTTCGTTCTTTTTATGGAGATAATTTTTTCTTGTGTTGGTCTGCCTGGATTAACTCAAGTTTGCCAACAAAAGGCCCCATGCCTACTTCTCATTTCAAGGTTAGCAGCATGGATGCTTTCAGTTGTTGTGTTTCGTTGGTTGGAAGAGTGCACAATAGTTTAATTCTAGATTTTATTATGAAGCAAAGATCACATAAATTTATTACTGTTGTTGTACTGACACACCGATCGAAGACAACCATATCACTCTTCTCTCTTTCAAAAAATCAGAGAACCGTTACTCCATTTAGTCAGAGATGCATAAAATGATACTAACAACAAAGATCACATAAAACCAGAGATGCAACTCATTGTACTTCTAAACATACTCAATAATCATATTGTAGTAGAAAAGGGTGGTCATACGATCAACTAACAGTTGGGTTCAATGAAGAAAAGGAAGCAGAGCAGGTCGTTGATGATGTAGCACAGCGAGCAGTCGTGCAGATGCGCCGCTCTGAAACCTTATTGTCGCCCCGTGCAGGAGAACTCTACGACAAAGGTTCGAGGATACCCGCTCACTCCCGGTGCACATCGAAGAGAAGGTACAGCTTGGTTCGATAGCATAACCCTTCAACACAAGAGAACAGAGAGGAAGAATATAGGAAAAATGGAGGTGTTCAAAATCATCATAGGTCTGGACGTCTCCAGATCCTATTTGAGGTCGAGTCTATTACTCTTTAGTAACTAAACAATAAAGCACTAGTAACTAAACAATAAAGCACATATTAAATCACTGGTAACTGCTAATTTAAAACCAATTAATTGTAATTAATAGGGCTGAAAAAAAGCTCGAGGCTCGCAGGCCTGCTCGGGCTCATCACGGCTCGGCTCAGGCTCGTGAACTTTCGAGCCGAGCCGAGCCTGCGCTTCAACTCATAATCAAAAGCGAGGCGAGCAGAGCTAGCTCGCGAGCCGCTTGCAAGCTCGGCCCACGAAACCCAGGAGGCCAGCTTGGCCCATGAACTGGTGTACAAAAGGAGTCCTAACCCTAACTCCCAGCTCACGCGGCACCTTAGTCCTCACCCTTCACCTCACCCAGCCGGCAGCCCCAACCCAATTCCCCATCCCCATCCGGGCGGCTATCCCCTTCACCTCTCCCGCCGCCGCCCGCCGCCCTTCATCCACGCCGCCACCCTCCCACCGCCCTCCATCCACGCCGCCGCCCTCCCGCCGCTTCATGCCTTCCTCTCTAGCCGACCGCAGTACCACCGCTCTCACCTCTCCGCCGTTGCCACCACCCTCCTCCTCTACCTCCTCCATGCACCGCCACTCCGCCTCCTTCCCTAATCCCCTCCCCCGCCCACCGCCTCCTCCCATTGCCTCTTCGCGTCCCAGCCCGCGCCATCGAGTCCTCCCTGGTCCCAGCAAGCAGGAGCCTCCCCACGCGGTGCCGGCGTTCGAGGTGGAGGAGGTCGGGTGGGGGGGCCAACTCGCGGTGAAGCTTTGCATGCAGCAGCAGCAGCATGCTCGTGGAGCCGCCGTGGTCTCCAAGCGTCGACGCCGCTCGCCAGCTCCAACTCCAAGCGCCGATGCCACCGTTTGTCCTCGTTTCATATCTGACTTTTGAGCAACAAAGCTAGAATGAGGATTTATGTTGGATTTTGATTCTTGTTTAGATTCGTGGAATTGTTTGTATGAAATGTTGTGTTGGTGGAATTAGTTTACGAGAAAATTCATGGTTGTCTGTGACTCTGTCTCTGTGTGACCGAAATCTGGGCAACAAATAGCATTTTGCTTTGGCCATGAGGCTGCCTGTTCATGGCTCGTGAGCCTGACCGAGCCGGCTCAAGCCTTATTTGGAGCCAAGCCACCCTTTTGGCTCGTGTTTGGAACGAGCCGGGCCAGCTGTTCAAACGAGCCTGGCTCGAGCCGGCTCGACTCGGCTCGTTTCCAGCCCTATTAATTAAGTAGCGTTTAACAGTGTATTTCGACCACACTGGTCTATAGATCCGACCACCATTTCGACCACTATGTTATGATCACACTGGTCTACAGGTTCGACCAGTGTATTTCGACCACACTGGTTTATAGATCCAACCACTATTTCGACCACCGTGTTATGATTGCACTCGTTTATTGTTTCGACCACACTGGTCTTAGATTTTTCGACCACTGAGTTTTGACCACACCGGTCTTTGGTTTCGATCGCTTAGTTTCGACCATTGAGTTTCGACCACATTGGTCTTTGGTTTCGACCACTCAATTTCGATCACTGAGTTTCAACCACACTGATATTTGGTTTTGACCACTAATATTGGAAAAGCACGGTCAGCAAAAAGAAAAACTAAACCAAAACATGCTTTAAAATTTCAGGAATAAACGAGCCTTTACACATAAGGGCCTAATTCTAACATTGGTAACACTAACAGTAGTTTCATTATTCTGTTAATTAGATAGGGCACTGCATTCATGCGGATGTTTCCATATCAGCAGAATCATCGGCGTGTACCGTGGCCGTACATATCTTGGCCAGAACCTGGGCAATATCATCAATGGAACGGATGCCGAGAACCGAGTTTTTGGCTAATCTAGCCGTTTTGTGACTCGTAATTACAAATCTAACAACGTAAAAACCAATTTTGCCCTCACGCCGCCACGTGTCCACCCAAATCCGATTTAATTTTTTTTTCATTTTTTCCAGCTCAAAAATGGGCCACGTGGCGGCGTGAGGGCGCTGGCGCACGATGACCATGCGTCAGCGCCACGTGGCGGCGTGAGGGCCGCTGGCGCACGGTGACCGTGCGCCAGCGATGCCAATTTTGCAAAATCGGTTTTTACATGATTAGATTTGTAATTACGAGTCGCAAAACGGCTAGATTATCCAACTTTTCGCCGAGAACCTGTGCTGCGCACCCAAGGAGAAAGGAATTCGATGGAGCATCGAACGCCGCCCCTCCTCTTCCATGAAGCTAAGGAAGACACCTATGTTGCTTATAGTTGCTTGCTTCCAAAGATGCGAGGTTAGACGCCGATCTGATCGACCGCCCTTGTGCTTGTAACAAATAGTGTTGTTACCTATGAGCTGGTTCAGTGTGGTAGTAGATTATGGGATGATTATTTGTTTGGATTGACTTGAGACAAGAGGATGCGCGTCCATATGTCACCCCCGTGCTATGTCATCTTTGAAAATTAAACGAGCAAGAAGCAGACATCCTGACGCGTTCATGGCCTGCTAGCTCCAACTTGGTTAGAACAATCAGCTAGCGGTTGCCGAATCGTCAGATTAACTAACTAGTTCAAACGGAGATCCATCACATCATTTGACCTGATCAACTTTGCTTATGTCAGGCAGGCAACAATGCAAGAGTTTCTTCGTCCGTGTCTGTTTGGACTTATCAAACATTGACTGGCGCCGTGCCGGGTGTAGACTAGAGACGAGAGATCGAGAGGCGGACTCGTTCGTTCTGAATTCCCTGGCCGTGCTATGGAGTCTGGAGCATAGTTGTTATACTACAAAGGAAGACACTTGCCATGTCACTGCAGCTGCAGGAGCAGGAGCAGGAGCAGGAGAAGGACATGGCCGTGCACATCGCCGATCCCTTCTCATGCCCGCACGCCGTCTTCTTCGCCGTCCTTGTGCTCCTCGCGCTCGCAGCGGCACAACCCGCGCCACCACCCGACGCGGGCTGCAACGGCATACTCCTCAACTACACCCTCGAGGGCCGCGACAAGATCAGGCCTTTCGTCCCCGCACCTGACTCCCAACCCTACTCCTTCAGGGGCAGCGCCACCGTCCGCAACTCCGGCACCCGCGCGCTCAGGTCCTGGGCGCTGCTGCTCACCTTCGCCCACGGCGAAATCCTCGTCGGCGTGGATGGCGCCGTGCTCACGTCCGGGGATGGCCTGCCCTACAACACCACGTCAGCGGACGCCGGCAACGCGACGTCCTTCTCCGGGTACCCGCAGACGGATCTCCTCACCCCGATCGCCACGGCCGGCGACCTGTCCAAGATACAGGCGACGGTGAAGCTGGTCGGCACGCTGTTCGCCGGGCCTGACCCGTTCGTGCCGCTCCCGTCCGCGCTCTCGCTCGCCGACCCGTCGTACACCTGCCCGCCGGCCACGAACGTCTCGACGTCCCTCTCCACGTGCTGCGTGCTCAAGACAGAGACCGCGACCGGGAACGCCAGCGCCACGGACCCAGCCAGGACCTACCTCCCGCGCCGCACCGGCGACCTGGTGATCACCTACGACGTGCTCCAGGCGCACGAGACCACCTACCTCGCGCTGGTGACCCTGGAGAACAACGCGCCGCTCGGCCGCCTCGATGGCTGGCAGCTGTCGTGGGAGTGGCGCCGCGACGAGTTCATCAGAACCATGAGAGGCGCCTACCCGCGGGAGGTCGACACGAGCGACTGCGTCTACGGCCGGCAGGGGCAGTACTACAAGGACCTTGACTTCTCCACGGTGCTCAACTGCAACCGCACGCCGGTGGTTCTTGACTTGCCGTCGTCGCGGTACAACGACGCGGGCATTGGCGGGATCGACCATTGCTGCAGGAACGGCACCATCCTGCCCAAGTCCATGGACGCGGCGCAGTCCAAGTCGGCGTTCCAGATGGAGGTGTACAAGATGCCGCCGGACCTGAACCGGACGAAGCTGTACGCTCCGGCCAACTTCAGGGTCTCCGGCGCGTCGCCTCTAAATCCAGAGTACGCGTGCGAGCAGCCGGTGCCCGTGAGCCCCACGGGGTTCCCGAACCCGAGCGGGCTCGCCTCGACGACGCTGGCGGTGGCGACGTGGCAGGTGGTGTGCAACATCACCACGACGTCCAGCTCCGACGTGTCCAAGCCGCCCAAATGCTGCGTGTCCTTCTCCTCGTTCTACAACAAGTCGGTGATCCCCTGCAACACCTGCGCGTGCGGCTGCCCCTCGAACCGGCCGAGTGGGGCGTCCTGCAGCACGACGGCGCCGTCGATGCTCCTGCCGCCGTTCGCGCTGCTCATGCCGTTCGAGAGACGGGCGAAGGAGGCGCTCAAGTGGGCAGACCAGAAGCACTTGAGCGTACCGAGCCCGATGCCCTGCGGCGACTTCTGCGGTGTGAGCATCAACTGGCACGTGGACACGGACTACGCCGGCGGGTGGAGCGCGCGGGTGACGCTGTTCAACTGGGAGGACGTGGGCATGCCGGAATGGTTCGCCGCCGTCGCCATGGGCAAGGCGTACGACGGGTTCGAACAGGCGTACTCCTTCAACGCCACAGCCATCGGGAACAGCACCATCTTCATGCAGGGCAGGCAAGGGTTCAACGACTACCTGCTCAAGGAGAGCAACATGAGCGGCGTGGATTATCCTGTGCCTGGTAAGCAGCAGTCGGTGCTCTCCTTCACCAAGAAGACTACCCGCGATATCGACGTGGTTGGCGGTGACGGCTTCCCGTCCAAGGTCTTCTTCAATGGCCATGAGTGCGCTATGCCGCAGAGGATTCCGAGTCTCGGGGTTAGGAATAACGTCAACCGTGGTGTCCTCGCTTTGCTACTGTGTCCGGCTGCGTCAACTCTGCTGCTGCTCTTGCTGCTCTAGTGTAGTATATCCCCATCGAGTCATCTACAATTCAACTTTGCATTCTCCAGCTTGTTATAATGTTGCATAGCCTGATGCTTCATTGAAACATCTACGTTTCCTTTTTCTTTCTTTCTTTTTTGCATTCTCCGATCTGGCCGCTTGCGTCGTATGCTCTCTTCCGTCCTTCGATGCTGCAACTAATAATTTTTCTTAAGTTTAAATCACTTATTGTGATCATTGAATTTGTGTAGATATTGGTGTGTCATATGATTGGATATTGATCTAATAGATAAAAAATATGACTTATACTTAAGAAAACTTCAGTCACCTTATGAATAGACAGTCCTCTATTTTATTTTATTTTTGTGAGGGAACACATAAGAAATCGGACATTCAAGAAAACCCGTCTGCAACAACTCAATTGAACTCTCGCAGCAATTGACACAAGCATGGAGTGGTCCTGGCAAAGCGTGCCCGCCGCACCACCACGCCACCGTTGAACAAAGATGAAGAGAAAGAGATCACCCCCTGCGCCGTGCACCCGGACGGACGTACCATCTTCATGTGTGGGTGTGGGAACGACAGTTACGATCCACATCTCGTAAAGGGCACCTGCTCCTTCCACGCCAAGCATTGCGAGAGGAGGTGGCAAGCACTCAAACACACGTGGCACAGCGGATGCGATTGCTCACGGCCTTTTCGGCTTCACTATTTCTTCTTATTTAAAGCTTAAAACTTACATGCAGCTACCGTTGGTTTGGTTACATGCAGCTTTAAATGCGCACGCCCCTTAGGCCGACTCGGGCACACTGGTTCCGTTGGACTCCCGCACACTGGCCACACATACTGCCGCAATTAACACACACCATGCATTGGACCTATTCTAGTGCATATAAATACACACATTGAGCCACTAACTCGTCCATACAAAACTCCAGAAGCACACACGTCTATATACATCGACTAACTGCACCTGCTTCTTTCTAGTCGGGCGATGGATCGGCACCTAGGCAGCCGACTCAGGCAGAGGAGAGCACAGGCGAGGGCGCGGAGGGAGTAGAGGCGAGGCGGAGTAGAGGCGAGAGGGAGCGTGGTGCGGAGGCGGTGGCGAGGGGGAAGAAGAAGGAGGCGAGGGGGAAGGAGCTGGCGGTCCAATCTAAAGCAATATCGGTCGTCCAATCTAAACAAAATATCTAGTTATCTCTCTCCTCACTCGCAGCACTCCCCCCCCCCACTCGCAACTCTCTCTCGCAGCTCTCTCTCTCCCTCTCGGGCTCTCGGCTGCCCCTCTCCCTCTAGCTCTCCCTCTCTGGGCTGACCACCGCCGCCCAGATCCGCCACCTCCAGTAGCCTCCCATGTCGCTAGCGACCTCTCCGCGACAGCGGCGACGGCGGCTGTGGCGTTGGAGAGATCTAGTGGTGACAGTGGTGGAGAGATCTAGCGGCAACTACAACCCAGCGGCGACGGCGATGGAGGTGCCATGTTCCCCCTCCCCCTTCTTTTCTCTCGCGTGCCGTCGCATCTTGCCCGCCTGGGTCCGCCTTGTATCGGCGTTGACCGCCCAGGCGGGCCGAGCGCCTAGGGGGCCGATTGTGCCCGAGTCGCGGCGGCAGGCATGCACCCAGCGCCTAGGTGGCAAGGCAGCCGCCTAGGGGAACAACCGGGTGTTATTCAACCAAACAACGGAAATGTACGACACCTGTACGTTGTTGGGTGGACCCGTGGAAGTTGTTATTTACTATATAGATGAGGAAGCAAAGAAGCAAGGGAGTAATAATAAAAATGTGGAATAGCGATTCGATGATAGTCCAATAAGATAGGATAATAATAAATTGGTAATTTGGCGTTAACAAATCGATAAGAATAGTGATGGAAAGGAAACACAATATCAGATATATAAGAATTGACAAAGAAATGATACTAAGGTAATCATTATTATGGGTTCGCTAACGGAGTGATATAGAGATGCAATAAGATACGGTCAAAGTAAATTGATATTAGAAAGTGATATATGAAACATTTAGCACTAATCCAGATATATTTGGTACACTACCCAATTGTGTACTCCAAGGTACATTTCTTCCATGGAATGAATCATTAACCAAATATATGAATTCAAAATACAATAATCAATCCAAAGATTAAGTGCTGATACACTAACATCACGCTTATTGACATCTCTAGTTACCCATTCATATTAACAAACAACATCCGACACTAGGAAATCCAAGTGATAATTCATCCAAATAACAAATAATGCGACGGTCATTAAAAATCATCATCTTAAGTAATCCATGAAAGAGAGCGTGATCATCTAGAGTGATGGATTGATAACTTAGTGGTTATTAGCATGAGACAAATTCATGTGATTTGCTGTCGATGGATATGTAATCAACGAAAAGGTGGAATAAGCTGGAATTAAGGAACGAGAGCGTGACACGATACCGTGGGAGGAACTTGTCTGTCAATATGCTTCGGTGAACCTCTACACCAAGTGCCGGGCAGGCAAGTCGATACTGCACAGGTTTGCAAGAGCATCACGTAGATAGATGCAAAGGCATGGCATCAGATCAGTGCACCCACGGGGAACTGATAGATGCAGGTTCGTCCACGCACGGCCAGGAGAGGAGAGCATGCGGTGGCGCCCAAAGGAGAAGGGCGACCATCCACGGCGGCGCATAGCCACACCCGCGCAGAGATGGACGAGAGCGGCGGCGGATCCACGAGTAACACGGCGACGTTAGGAGCAAGTAGGCTGGGAGGTGATGGCCGACGGCATAGCCGCAGGGCGGCGGTGCCTAGGAGCTAGATTGAAGACGACGGCTGCGCACAGGGCAGGAAAACCCTTACGTGCCCCGCCCCTCTAGTCATATAGCTACTGTAAATGGGCCATAAAGGCCCACGCTGGGTGCTTCCCTTTCCTTTCCTTTTCTATTTCTTATTGATTTTTCATATAGCTACTTAAACGGCCCGGGCCAACGAGAGTGCTTACCTTCCCTTCCCTTTTCTATTTGTTATTGATTTAATTCGAATTAAGATAATGTGCAGAGAAAATTGATGGTTTATGGTAGGAAGATAATTAGAGAAGCAAAATATGGGAGATAAATACAAAAGAACCATTGGCATGATTTCATACTTACAAATAGCTGGGTGTCACATAAGGATGGTGTGCCTTAACAATTAATCCTTGGCTGGCGTGTAATTTTACGTTAATATCGACTGCAAACGAATAATACAGTGAAAGGAAACCCTCATTAATTTTTTTTGTTCCTTGTTAATTATTCAGGAAAAAAAGCAGAGTTCCTCAGTAGCAGCAGTAGATACAGGGGAACTGTGCAGGGGTAAGAAATGAAAGGATTAAAGGCAAAAGTACTGCTGTTTATCGATGTAACTGACGCTTGAAAAAAGGAGACGGTAAAAATTTACATGTTTCAAAATTAAAATATGCCGCGGCATCTTTTTCGCCCTTGCAAGATCATGTAAGAGAGCGAGAGGAATTCATATGTCGTATAACACTACTGAATTTGTAGCGATCATCACATGACTTAGCCATCGCTATTAGCAAACACAAATAGTTCTGCACAAAATAACCTACTATGAAGAATGGATTCCTCAAATATGACAATCTCCAGGTACACACTTCACACAATCACACTACTCAAATTATATCTATCAACAGACAAGGGGGGAAAAAGCATACTTGAAAGCCAACTCAGTAAGAACCGGTGATCACAGGTGTTTTGGACACAAGTATAAGTTCGATAAACAGTAAATTTTTACTTTCCTTTTTTCAAGCGTCAGTTAAACATTCTTATTAGTTATAAGTTATAAATGAATGTGGCACACAATCCGTGCTCGTATTTGACACTTCTTGATTAAATTATTACATTTGGTTCGTCCACATTTTTATAATCTTTGACCTAAAAATGCTCTGAAATCTGAAACAAAGGTGATGCCGCATGTCAAAAAAGCTATCAGTAGTCATAAAAATATCCTATGCCAGCAGCTATTCAAAGAAATTTGAGAAATGGAATTACGCATGAAAAGAGCATTCCTTAGTGATCCATCAATTATAGATGGATCACTAAAGAATGTCAAACTAGATTTCTACTGCACTGATTACTCTATCCAGATTCATAAGAAACATTCTGAACCAATGAAATAGTTCGATAACAGCAAGTGCAAATGCATGGTTGAAAGCTGAAACTAGAAGCATGCAAAACAAGAATAAGAATGCATAGGAATGCAGGTGGTAAGAGGTTTAGTGGGGTGGGTTCTCATCACACAAACAGAATGACCAAAAAATAGAATAGGCACTTGATAAAAAAAAGGATATAAAAGAGCTACATAACCCAGTGAGCCATACAACAGGCTCTCCAAATGCTCTAAGAAATTAACAAGAAAACCTGCTAATATTACCATGCCACACTAAAGATATGTGATCATCCAGGCAATAAGCATGATAGATGTCCAATCAAAAGTCAGTGATGTAAAACAGCTTAATAAATAAGAAGACGCACTGAACTATGAGAAAGCAATTAACTCAACAAGTATATGATGGATCATTGCAACAGGAATTAGAACGTACCTTTCTTCCAACATTGCAGAGCCTTCTTCAAACAACTCCTCCACGGAGCCAAAAGAGGCAGACTTGCCTCCAAGCTTTCCAATTGAACTGTGCGACCTTCTACCAAAAAGAAGAGACTTGAACTTGTTCTGGTTTCTCTTTTGGGGACAATTGTGGCGATGTCAAACGGTGATCAGATGGGATGATGTCAACCACCACACAAGTGGTGTCATCTTTAAGCCCACTTTTTTTCAGAGCTTGCTGCATAAATGAAGATGGATGTCAAAATTGGCGTTTGAAACAATCATGCCAACTATGACAGGCAAGGAGCATCTAAGTACTACAGGCTACAGCTACATGGACAATTACCTTAACCACAAGCTTTGCAGCCAGTTCTGCAGGCAATCCTCGGCATGCCTTTGCCGCTGCTTCATTGGATAGTGCATCCCATATGCCATCTGATGTTATTATCAGCCTTCCTCCAACATTTAATGAGCAAACAGATAGGGCAACACAAGAGGTAGCAACATCTCATAGCAATATATCAAATCACTTAAGATTTCACCAGTGCAACAAATAGATTTCATGTCCATCACATCACATGGAGAACAAAACAGTTGAGAATTTAAAGCATCAGGTTCAAAATCTTACTCGCCACATAAGCAACCATAGATCTAAAACAATTTAAACTTGGTAGCATAACTACGATACGAGAGGCGATGGGCGGGGGGGGCTAGACACGGTCATGGGGGGCCACCGTCGGCGGGCGGCCGTATCTTTGAGGTGGAGGAGACGACGTCGGCTGGCGCTCGGCGCCGGGAGGTCGGACATGCCAGGCGGCGAGCATCTCGATGGTCTCCTTGTCGACGCGGATCTCATCGACCTCGGCGCCGACTTCTCCGGACGAAGTCCATGCGGCGCCAGCTCCTCCTCCTGCAGCTTGAGCGAGATGTCATGGACGGGGCATACTGGATCTCGCGCATCGGTGGGTGGTGAAGCCGCCACCTTGTTCTTGCAGCCGCTCGAGGAGGATGGAGACCTCCTCGAGCACCTTCTTGTTGGTGTGGAAGTCCGGGTCATGCGAGAGTAGTACTTCTCGATGACTGCCGGAGGTCTTCTTCACGGTCTTAGTCGCGACGCTGACCCATGGTCAGTGGTCGGTGGCGACTCCCTCGTCTTCTCCGTGGTGGTGGTCGGTCATTGGTTGGCGGCAGCCTTGAGGATTAGGCGGTCTGTGGAGGAGGGAGAGGGGGAACTACTTATAAGGGAGACGGCGAGAGGGCTAGGGTTTCGATGTGGAGGGCGGATCTCAGCCGTTGGCTTGTGATGGGAGGACGAGATCGCGATTAGCCTTACTGGGAGCCACAGAGGGCGGCGGTGGCTAGGGCCTAGGAGATAGAAGGATGGTGTGCCTTAACAATTAATCCTTGGCTGGCGTGTAATTTTACATTAATATCGACTGCAAACGAATAATACAGTGAAAGGAAACCCTCTCTTTTTTTTGTTCCTTGTTAATTATGCAGGAAAAAAACAGAGGTCCTCAGAGCATCTCTAGTGTATTGAACCGATGTCGATTCAAAGTCATGCCACATAAGCATTCTAGAAACCGAACATTTTTTTCTCTAATGTATTGAACCGATTCCTACTAATAACTGGGATCCACGTTTCATTAAAAAACCACAAAATAATAATATCCTCTCTCAACCGCACTCTCTCCTATGTAGTTGTTTAATGCTTATATTAGTTGTTTAATGCTTTAAATCGATTCCTAAGTAGGGTTTGGTTCCATGCTTTTTTTTTTGTTGGAATCGACCCCTCCAATGTATTGAATCGATTCGATGTCTTCTCTCTCATCATCTGAACCGGCTAAAACACAACATTGAAGATGATCTCAGTAGCAGCAGTAGATACAGGGGAACTGTGCAGGGGTAAGAAATGAAAGGATTAAAGGCAAAAGTACTGCTGTTTATCGATGTAACTGACGCTCGAAAAAAGGAGAGTAAAAATTTACATGTTTCAAAATTAAAATATGCCGCTGCATCTTTTTCGCCCTTGCAAGATCATGTAAGAGAGCGAGAGGTATTCATATGTCGTATAACACTACTGAATTTGTAGCGATCATCACTTGACTTAGCCATCGCTATTAGCAAACACAAATAGTTCTGCACAAAATAACCTACTATGAAGAATGGATTCCTCAAATATGACAATCTCCAGGTACACACTTCACACAATCACACTACTCAAATTATATCTTTCAACAGACAAGGGGGGGAAAAGCATACTTGAAAGCCAACTCAGTAAGAACCGGTGATCACAGGCGTTTTGGACACAAGCATAAGCTCGATACTTCGATCCCGGCAAAAATAAAGCTCCACCATTAATACAATACAAAGTGCCCCCTCATAGCTTTCTCAAAGAAGGTACACAAACAACATTAGGCAGGTTGTTTCTCTCTGCACAATACACACTGGAGGGTACACCAAAAACTACAAGCTCCAAGTGATGTGAGCTATTTCCTCAAACATATCAAACTTTTCCACCAGGGTTGTAGGTAGACAACAAACTGGTTAGCAGCCAAACATGGTTTGTACCAGGCCGAGAATGCAGTTAGTTTCAGCAAATAATAGTACTTGGATCCAGCAACTTATTACCCTCTCTTTAGTTTTTACACCGAGCAGCAGACCTAACCAGAGTCCTACTTTGTTTCACCTGCAAGCTGTAGAGCGGCTAGATCTTTTACCTTCCATTGCGTCTTTCTTTTTTCGACAATCCAAACAAAGATACGGACCTCCCCATGGCGCGTATGGGGAAGAGCAGTAGCTACCTCCATTCTCCGCCATCAAACCTTCAAATGGTTCTTGGTCCACTTGGCAGATTGCACAACGAAAAGGTGGCGAAGCTGCTTTCAAGGACAAATTCCTACCCAATCTGCAAGAGCAACGCTTGATTGTTAATGGCCTCATATGAGCAGACAGAGAAGTAATTTTGGGTTAGCTTTTCTTAACAAAAAACACAAGATTAATCAGAAGTAGGTGTTGACATAGCTTGCATAATAACCACAAAATTTTCAGAAGAGCTTTCTTAAGTCCAAATCACCATTCAACATGCAGTTTGTTTATTCCAGGTTTCCAGAAGAAATGTTATCTGTGTCATCTAGAGAAAAGAAACTGAAATGTAGGAATGACATACGACCTCCGGACCTACTTCCAAAGGCAGATGCAAAATATGAAAAAAAAAAAAAAAGATTGTTTTATCTTGTATTATAAAATCCTTCTAGCCAGGAGCAAAGCACGAGAAGACAAAATGCTGCCCAGCGTCATGGTATACAGCACGGGAATTCAGCTAAACATTCTTATTAGTTATAAGTTATAAATGAATGTGGCACACAATCCGTGCTCGTATTTGACACTTCTTGATTAAATTATTACATTTGGTTCGTCCACATTTTTATAATCTTTGACCTAAAAATGCTCTGAAATCTGAAACAAAGGTTATGCCACATGTCAAAAAAGCTATCAGTAGTCATAAAAATATCCTATGCCAGCAGCTATTCAAAGAAATTTGAGAAATGGAATTACGCATGAAAAGAGCATTCCTTAGTGATCCATCAATTATAGATGGATCACTAAAGAATGTCAAACTAGATTTCTACTGCACTGATTACTCTATCCAGATTCCAGAGTTATTATAAGAGACATTCTGAACCAATGAAATAGTTCGATAACAGCAAGTGCAAATGCATGGTTGAAAGCTGAAACTAGAAGCATGCAAAACAAGAATAAGAATGCATAGGAATGCAGGTGGTAAGAGGTTTAGTGGGTTCTCATCACACAAACAGAATGACCAAAAATTAGAATAGGCACTTGATAAAAAAGGATATAAAAGAGCTACATAACCCAGTGAGGCATACAACAGGCTCTCCAAATGCTCTAAGAAATTAACAAGAAAACCTGCTAATATTACCATGCCACACTAAAGATATGTGATCATCCAGGCAATAAGCATGATAGATGTCCAATCAAAAGTCAGTGATGTAAAATAGCTTAATAAATAAGAAGATGCACTGAACTATGAGAAAGCAATTAACTCAACAAGTATATGATGGATCATTGCAACAGGAATTAGAACGTACCTTTCTTCCAACATTGCAGAGCCTTCTTCAAACAACTCCTCCACGGAGCCAAAAGAGGCAGACTTGCCCCCAAGCTTTCCAATTGAACTGTGCGACCTTCTACCAAAAAGAAGAGACTTGAACTTGTTCTGGTTTCTCTTTGGGGACAATTGTGGCGATGTCAAACGGTGATCAGATGGGATGATGTCAACCACCACACAAGTGGTGTCATCTTTAAGCCCACTTTTTTTCAGAGCTTGCTGCATAAATGAAGATGGATGTCAAAATTGGCGTTTGAAACAATCATGCCAACTATGACAGGCAAGGAGCATCTAAAAACTACAGGCTACAGCTACATGGACAATTACCTTAACCACAAGCTTTGCAGCCAGTTCTCCAGGCAATCCTCGGCATGCCTTTGCCGCTGC
Organism: Phyllostachys edulis; assembly: GCA_036346405.1. Classification (NCBI taxonomy): domain Eukaryota; kingdom Viridiplantae; phylum Streptophyta; class Magnoliopsida; order Poales; family Poaceae; genus Phyllostachys; species Phyllostachys edulis. The sequence goes on along the minus strand of CM070558.1, from coordinate 69,363,874 downwards.
TTCATTGGATAGTGCATCCCATATGCCATCTGATGCTATTATCAGCCTTCCTCCAACATTTGAGAGCTGAAATTTCCAAATAGAAAGAGACAACTTTCACATCTCAGCCTAAGATGCATCATCACAGCAAAAGAAACTACAAATTACGTGCATTTTGTAATTCATGCCCACCTTCACTTGCTTGACATGGGGAATCGGCACGATGAACTCCCCAACATCCATGTCCCCAATGGATCTTGAGAGGCACAAGCCACCTGGCCAGCACCGGAGAGGACCGACCTAAGACAAAACATTCACACAACAATGCATCATCAAAATGCTTATCAATCAGATTCTTCACTAGTTCACTGTAAAGCGAATTGCTACCTCCTGCCCACCGAAGAGATTCAGCCGGCCGACCTCCCCACCGCTCGCCGTGACGCGCTCCCGCTCCTCAACATTCTCCTCCAACCGGTGGTCCACGGTCAGCAGCTGCACCTCGCCGCCCTGCGTGTCCAGGATGCACCGGGAATCCCCCACCGACGCCACCGTGACCGTGAACCCATCGACGACCACCAGCGTTGCCGTCGTCCCCGACACCTCTCCTGAGTTAACATAGGCAGTGATGTTTAGCTGCAAGCCCAATACGCGTGCTCTGAAATCGCCATCGCATACAATCCACCTCACCCTTGCGCTGGAAGTCGATGTCGGTCTTGACAAAGCCGGCGACGAGCGCGCGCGGCAGCTCCTGCAGCCAGTCCTCGCGGCCGATGTCCGGCGGCAGCGCGCTCATCACGTGATCCAGCAAATGCTCCTTGCTGAACACCGCCGCCGACACCCCATTGTGCCCGTCGAACACCTACCGAAACAACCGCAGATCCAGCGAACCAAGAACCCATCACATCAGCAAATCAGCAAAATTAGGACGACGGAGAAGACTGGGGAGGGAGCATACAGCGAAGACGGAGAAGGCTGTAGAGGGGTCGCCGGGGACGCGGAGGCAGTCGGGCTTGACAAGGAAGTAGTCCTCGCCGCGCTTGGCGAAGCCGGCGTGGCCGTAGCGCAGGGCCGGGCGCTCGGAGCCTCCGGCGCGGAGCTCGCGCCCGATCAGCGTGGCCAGGGGAAGCGCCGGCGGCAACCGCCTCTCCCTCGCGGCGCTCGCCATCACCGCCGCTTGCCTCGGTCGCACCCACCTACCACCTAGAGGCCACCATTTCTCGCGTGGAAAATCTCAGGACGGAGGCAACGGCGAGGCGGGCTCGGATTCGGATCTGAGATTGCGCTGCCGGTGCAAATCTGAGCAATGGGGGAGGCCACGAATTGGGATTTGGGTACTCTTGCGGTGGGAGGAGTGAGAGGAGACGAGCAACCGAGTAGGACAGACAGACAGGACTCAGGGGACTTATAATTAGCTGCTGGCGAAATGAGGTAAGGCGAGGACGGAAATGGGATTCGGGGAAAGACCAGGGTGCTCGCTGCAAATAAATACTGTTCTTAGCGAAGCAAAGATTAATAAAGTAGTACTAGTAAGCACCGTAGCTAGAGGTGAAAATGGATCGAATACGGACGGATAATAGTTCTACTATATTTGTTTTTATATTTTCTCGGATACAAATACGAATAATATCGAATACGAATCAAAACGAATACGGTCGCGGATATTTTTCGGAACATGAAAACCCCTTAAATTGTATGCCAAAAATTAACGAAAACATATAACTAATTTATTTAATGCAAGCATTCATGAATTATTCATATTTTCAACAACCACACATAACATTGGCACTAGCAAGCTGCAATCACTAATTCATCACAAACATAACACTTAGTTCACCATATTTAGCTCATAAGTCATAACTCACAAAGTTACAAGTCATCATGCATTCACACTTAGTTCATCACATACATAAAACTTAGTTCGCACTAATATCGATCAGGCTGGATGGTTAATCTATACGCAAATGACTGTAACATCCCAAAGTATGTTACCAAAAATAATATTAATAAAGTTATTATTTTATTAGATTTTCTTAGATTTAAAAGAGTTTTCTTGGTTAAAGAGAAAAATAAAATAAAGTCAATTATTTCATTTCCTAGTTTTTAATGACAAAAATAAAATTTATTGAGTTTTCGGGATTTTATTGGATTTAAAGTGAAAAAGAAATTTTAAATTAATTTCTTGAATTTTACGGATTTTAAAAACCTTTTTTCTATTTTTCAGAAATAAAAAATAATTTATATGCAAAAATAAAACCAACTTTAAGTTGGAATTAATTTTATTAAGTTAAAAATAATTCAAGGAATTTCTATGATTTTTTCTAGAATTTTTGAACTCTATTTGCTATTTTCTAAAAGGCTATTTGATTTGTTGCATTTTTTGAAATTCGGAAATAATTGAAATCTCCTTTTCTCTTTTGGGCTAAAATCCTCTTTTGGGCAGAAATCCGGATATCCGGCCTTCAGATATCCGGATAATCCAGATTCAGATCAGATTCGACGGATAACAGGTCATTGTATTCAGATTCGCTTTAGACAAAAAAAATCCGTATTCGTTTCGATCCGAGAAAAATCCGATCCCAGACTATTCGAATCTGTTTTCGTCCGAATCGGTAGAAAACTATCTGATCCGTTTTTACCCCTAAATGTGGCTGTGAGAGCTGTCCAAATGGGGTGCCGGTCCGAAGCACCGGACTGTTAGTTTGGTCCGGGTATGATACTGTCCGTTCGAGTGTGTCGTGTTTGGATCGACACCCCGGTCCAACCAAGGGCGAACCCAGGACAAAATTTTAGGCAGGACGAGTCACCGGCAACGACGTGGCCGTGCTCTCTGCTCTCCAGTGAGGCCATACGTATCACAGGCGCCCTCCTCGCGTTTCTTGAGGAGGTCCACGAGGCGTCGTTCGCCGCGTCGCTACCCAGTGTCGCCGTGCTCGGCTTGTCCGGGCTGCACATGGCAATGCAGTCATGTAGAAGTTGTAGTTCTGTCTCGATCGCGTGAGAAAGGGGCGACGTGGTCTTGATGAAAATTGAGTGGTGGCCTCAAGCTCGGGTGGTGCTTTCGGCTCCATAGCCTAACGATGGAAGTCTTCCGGGGACATGGTTGGGCGTTACGAGGCAGAGGAGCTCATGGGGTGGTGTCCAGCAGTGTGGCGCGTGGCGGTCGGGCCGGGGCGGACGACGGCAAGACAAAGACAGAGCGTGCGCTCGATGCTCACATAGTTCAAGTGTGGCGCCACGCCGGACGGCGAGGATGCCAGGCTGGTGCTCGGCCGTGTCAACATCACGAGCTGGTCGGCGCCTAGGAGTAGGGTGTCTACACCGGAGGGGAGCTCGGGCGACCGCCCGAGCATGCCCGAAGGGAGGGTCCGCCCTCAGGTCCAATGAACTGCTCGACACACGACACGTACTGTTGGAGATATTAGAGTTACTAGAAATATTAGAGTTTAGATAAGAGTCTAAGTCTTGTGTGAGTCTAAGAGTCCGAGTCGAATTGTAATATTTAGCATTATAAATAAAGGGTGTGAGGTCCTAAGGGACACACACAATATTCCCAAAATCCTATATGGTATCAGAGCCTAACCCTAATCCCTAAACTCACCTCAGATCCGATATGTAGCCACCGTTCACTATCCTTGAAGTTGTCCCCGCGTCATCACCACTAGCAGCGCCACTGCCGGCGGGCGCAGGACCGTCACCGCCGCACCTTGCAGGTGGGCGTGGCACGCCGCCACCGCCGGCGAACCTGCTGACCATCGCCGTCGCGCCTTGCAGTGGGCGTGCGGCCGCCGCCGCTACTCGGGCACTACTCGCCGCTTGGGCTTGGCGCTTTCGAGGGAGAGGAAGGGGAGAGGAGGCGCTTGGGCTGAAGCAGATCCGGCGGAAGACACTCGGCCTCGGGAGAAAGAAAGGAGGAACCGACGTCGGTGCTCGGGGAGAGGAAGGGGGAATCACCGCTCCGGCCGACGGTGGAGGAGGAGAAAAGCTCTTGGGGGGAGGATCTCGGTACATGAAAGGAATCGGGGCTTCGGGGAGGTGGATCTTACGGGAGAGAGGAAAAGGAGGAGCTCAGTAATCTTGCGGGAGGGTCTTGCGAGAGAGAGGGAAAGGAAGAGCGTCGTGCTCTCGGGGATGAGGAAGTCTAGGAGAGAGAGACGCGGTTTATCAAGGAGGAGAAAGTCTAGGAGAGAGATTGAGAGACACGGTTTGGTTGATATTTTGTGGCTGTGGATCAAGTTGGTGTGGCACTCGATCTAGTGTGGATTTTTCTTGGTGTGGCTGCTGGTTCTGGGGATGGTTCAAAAGGTGTTGCCAACTGTGTTTGTGACTGTGGAGTCGTGGTCTATTGATGCATGAGGAGGTTGCCATGACCATTAATACGCATGGCAATAGATAGGAAAAGGACGTTTTGGCAACGGGTGTGTAACCGGTGTTGAAAGTAGAAGATGAATACTGGGGATATTGAAGCTGTGAGAAAGGCTAAGGAAGAAACTGCACGAAAAGCTGCGAAGAAAAGTATTGTGACCACGGATGGGGGAAGTGTAGAATCCTCTTTGGTCACAAAAGGTGATATGAGAGGTATATTGTAGGACCTCATCGTAATGGGTTTGATAGCTCTTAGGGCTGAAATGAGATCATCAGAGTTGAAGCTGGAGTTGATGCCAAATGATGTGAAGCTAGAAGGGGGCGAGAATTACCTGAGTTGGTCCAGGAAGGCTCGGTTAATTCTGAAGACAAATGGCATAGAGCACTATCTGCAGGAGACATTCGTCGTGCCTGCGGACAGGGGGGGTACTGATTGGAGGGTGTGGAACACCACCAACTCTGTGGTGGTGGTATGGTTGTTGACTTCGGTGTCCCCTTCCATTGCTAGGATGTTGGAGGCGATCCCAAGTGCAACGGTGATGTGGAAGACGCCGGGGAACATGTACTTTGGGGCTGGCAATGTAATGATGATGGTGGAGATTCAAGGCAAGGTAGATGCTTTGAAACAAGGGGAGAAGAACGTTCAAGAATATGCTACTGAGCTGCAGCAATTGTGGGCTGGATTTGGATCAATATGGTCACTGTAGCTGACGTGTGCTGGTGATATTGAGTTTGGTAAGGCATGGCTACAACGTAGGTGGGCCACTCACTTCTTGAAAGGTTTGAACCCTGAGTTTGAGAGAAGAGGGGCTTCAATATGTCAACAGGTGGTATTACCAACTGTGGAGGAAACTATTTCAGCTATGGTTATCAAGGAAACTTGATAGAGAGTGATAGTGGGTAGCAACCCTATAAGGTCAGCATACGTCATAGCTGGTGACAGGGAGTGTTACAACTGTAAGCAAACAGGACACCTGAGTTGGGCGTGTCCTCTCTCACGAACTGGAGGTCGCGAGGGTGATTGGATTTGCCGTGATGCGAGATGTGGCAACTCGAACTTTGCAAGGAGGATTAAGTGTTATAAGTGTGGGGCATCTCGCCCTAGTAGAGGTGGTGGTTGGAATAATAGATCTGCTGAAGGATGTTAAGGTGGAGGTAGAGGAAAAGGAAGAGGAAGAGGTGCCCCTAGGGCCAATGTGGCCATGACAGAGGAGAAAACCGCACAGTTAGAGAAGTGGTACAAGGGGAAAAAGGATTGAGACTGGAGTCAAGCGTGGTGGACTATGGTAGAGGTAGAGGTGGTGGAGGCCGAGACTGGGGGGCGTGTGGGTAGAGACGGTGGAGGTCGGGGGTGGCCGGGGGCATGATGGTAGAGAAAGATGAGGTTGAGGTCGGGGCAGCTGGTAGATGGTGGAGATGGATTTGACGACGTCCCTGGTAGTATTAGCAGTGAGCAACTTTTGGTTTTTGTAATAGTATTGACTATGATTTTGGTAGATTCTAGTAATGATATTGTAATATGTAACAAGATGAATATGACGGTTATCTTATGCCTATCTTGAGGGGGGTGTTGGAAATATTAGAGTTATTGGGTATATTATAGTTTAGATAAAAGTCCTAATCTTGTGCGAGTCTAAGAATCGAGTCGAATTGTAATATTTAATACTATAAATAAAAGGTATGGAGCCTGGACAATAAATCCTACACATACAGTATATAGAAAAGGTTTAATTTCCCATTTTACTAGTACACGCTAGCTTGCTTCGCTAACCCGTTCTCTTGTGGCCCATGGGACAGCCAGCCACGAGAGAAGGGCAGGACCATGTAAGCAAACTGCAAAAGGTCGAAACACTTGAACTGGAAAGAACCAGAATAGCAGGAATCGGTGAAGAAAGGCAGCCACTTTTGTTTAATCGGGAACAACGCGTTGTCAATTAGGTAGGATGATGAGTCGGTGATCATTATGGTACCGCGCGCGCACAGCTGGTAATCAGGATGGATATATATTATTCGGGATCCAATTCCTTGTAATTGACAATAATCTCTCCATCATACAGCAGATAGAGAGGAGTTGTTAGTATAGTATATGTTCGTCCGTTAATCAACTAGACGACTCGGCGTGATTGGGCGCATGGGAATGGAGGAAACTTCCTGCGCTGCGGAGCAGATGCAGCTCAGAACACGCTATCATCATGCATCGAGCAAACAAATCTCTGTGCCAATCTGTCAGTCTTGCAAGCATTCCTCTGTACTGTAATGGCAGCTCACGACAGTAGGAAACGGATAGCGAGATTGACACACGACAACTGCATCTGTATCATAGGCAGCTAGCTGCACGCCATGGGCAAGGTTCTCCTCTCCCTTAATTTGTATGGCCGCAATTATCCATCCCATCGCTTCAAGGCATCGCGTGCAGAGCTGACGGTGCCAATGCCGGCAAGTTATGCATGATGATCAGGATGATTCAGGCACGATCGATACAACTTGTATTTCACGCCTCATATAACAAGCTTTCCTTTAATAACTAACTGGGACTTCCATTCACCGTTACGCGAGTTGCCAAGGGAAATATTTTATTTTCCTTTACTAATACTCACTTTGCTTACAATTTACAGTTCCATGAATACATCGTGAGTTAACAAGTTACGCGAAGAATGCCAAGCAGGGCTTCGCCTTTCACCCCTCCTGCACCGCGCGCTCCATGAACCAGTACCTTTTACGGTACTCTCGGATCATTTACTTCGCAGAAGAATCTAATGCTAAATAGTAATATGGCTTTATAATTCTCTCATGCATATCTATTTTAGATGACTTCCTTACTTGATTGTTTCTTGGGTTTCTATAGACACCTCTTATAGGTTTATATAGTCTCCTAGATCTACTCCAAAAAGAAATAAGAATCATACTTTAAAGAGAAATATGGGTTCTAATCCTATTAGAATTTATCTAGCTTTTTTTATAGCACATATAAAATTATCTGAGATGTATTTGCCACAAGGAACCTCAATGACTCGGTTTCTATTTATACTCATAGACTACAAGATTTACGGATTGTTGAGATTGCAATCAGAAATTACACGGCAAACCACTGTGCCGGTTTTGTACGGTTGGCATTGACAACAGAGTAGATTTCCGAATCAGACTTAAGATAAAATAGAGAGGATAAAGTTCTGTTAACCGAAAAGGCGAACAAACCAAATATAATAATCTCTATCTTACCTTTTTAACAGCGCATATTTCCAAGTCCTACTGATTTAGGATATGAGTCACCATACTCAACAATCTTTACCTTGACTCTTATCCGTTGAAGTTATCGTTCTTCTCCGAGAATTCGCTCCAAGTCGGTTATGCCTTTTTTTTGTTTTTTTTTCTCCCACCTTTGGTAGTGCCCTCACTATAGAGGCTCATGCACACCACCACAATGTATGTTCGTATCCAGGCTTAGCCACCCGGACACTTCACCTGAGAGCTATTTCTTTGTGTTCCTACAACCCTGCATGCCATAGCTTTGTACCGCCTCTGAGCTCCACTTGTTCGTCGATACTGCATGGTTGGTCCCACCACGTCTTTCTTCTTCTAGCATTTCGCACCTTCGCCTTTGCGATTGCTAGAATTTGCAACCATCTTTGCAGTTCCACACATACTTCAGATGAAATATAGGTACCTGCCGTTGACGAAATAGTTTCCTTCTCATGACCAGATTTTTTGTCAGATCTCCCATAGGTTGCCCTTCCTGTAGGTTTACCTTTGAATAGGTATTCTCCATTGCTCCAGATACTTTTCGTGATTACATGCTGACGAGGATCTAATAGTCCTCATTTAATTATTTATCTATAATTCTCATTATAGATAGCGGTATCTTTATATTACTCACAAGTATACCCCTTACTGTTCATAAGGGAGAAGCTTAATCGAGTGGTCGTAAATCTTATTATGACCACCCTCTAGTTGTAAGCATTTTCTACGACTAGTCTCTAGTCATAAGCTTTCCTACGAATCACCTTAGGTTGTGAGTCTTCTCTACGAGTACATTGTGGTCGTAAGTCTCTGCACAATCTAGTCGGCTACGACCACCCTATCATTGATAAAGCTTACAGATATGTGGGCCCAATCGATTAGGGAGTCTTATGCACCGCGTTTAACACACGGGACAGTTAGCATATGTTGTTATTCTTTGTGAATAATCGCACGTTTTATACCTCTGTCTCTGACAATAACTACCTGGCGACGTGGGGGGTTATTTCTCTGACAGCAACCTCCACCAACGGTTCATCATTTAGAATGTTGGGACGTCTCTTGGCTTGAAGGAACTGCCACCTCTCCATGCGCTATATAAAGGATGAAGTCGGTGGACAAAGGGAGGGAGGCAATTGAGAGAGGAGCCATCTGGAGCACAAGACTATAGGCTTTAGTTTCCCTCTTAATTGCAAACATCACACTCAATACAGTACAACAGGAGTAGGGTTATTATTATCTCTAGAGAAGGTCTGAACCTATATAAAATCCCTATGTCATCCTCTGCGTGGTTCTGAATCTAGGAGACCCCCAAAATATTCATTCATTCGTAAGATCGATAGTAAAACATCGACAGCTAACGCCGACCGTGGGGACTTTTCGATTATTCCTTTTCGACAAGTTCTCTTTATTTTCTCAACTCTGATGCTTCCATGGCAGGAGAATGGAATGAGGAGAATTGGTTATACTTGGCCAACTACGTAGGACTCGACATGGATGCCTGCTATGAATATGAGCAGAGTATTATTTCATTCGATGGTAATGCCGCCTTTAGGGATCTTTCACCAGATCCAGGAAACCATACCACAGACAGAGTTGAGGAGGGATCCTCCCCCCCCCCACAACATTACATCCAAATGAGGGACCAGATTCCTCAGAGGGCAAGGATCAATCCGACCATAATCCGGACTGCACCAAGGTAGGCATAGAACATAGCGAGAGCCCCCCTCCAAATGTTCAAGTCCATCTGAGGCTATCCAACCTAGCGCGGCAAGTCCTGAAAGCTATCGTTCTGGAACTCCATCAGCATCTGGTGGTCGTCACTCTCCGGTTACCCCCGCAAAGGATAAGGTCGAGCACGCTTTTCCTACGGATTCGACCATACCCTCGCAGGGCTCACCTACGGATGGAGACGGTTATAACCCAGAATTCCCCTTGTTGGAGGGACTTGCTCCAAGTCGAGAGGCGCTATCGTTCGACTACTCCTCAAGCCAAGAGTCCTCAAGTGCAAGTGGAGATCATATCGACGAGGTCTTCATCATCCCCTCATATCTTAGTCACTCTCCTAGAGACGGAACTGAGGATGCTCCCCAGCTCTCACACACTGTGACCTCTCGTGGTGATGGCAAGGATGCCTCCGGCGATAAACAAAATCAACACTCTCCCGAGCGTGGGAGATATCCTAGAAATGATCACTCTCCATTGAAGCGAACTCAAGCAACCTCAGATGTAGAAGATCTTGAGACTATCTGGAGGAGAAGAATTGCAACCCAAAGAACTTCGCTGGGGTGCATTCAATATCGGTCCGAAGAGGCTCAAAAACTTCAACATATAAATGACCTGCTCGAGAACCCAACTCAAGAACTTAGACGAGCGCTATGTTATGACCTCTTCGTTGAAGAGATCGCACGAAGGCTTCGGAGCATGATGACCAGACTTGAGCAACCTCGTCGACATCATTCTGGAAGTCGTACTGGGACGACTACATCGTACACAAGTCGTTTGAACAACTCACCTCATGGAGATCGGCACGACAACAGGTTATGTCGCTCCCCTAACCATAACTCCAGTTAGAGACGAGTTCTTCGAACTTCTGATGATCGACCAGTTCTCAGGGGAGATGGTCGTTCACCACTCCAAGCCCGAAATATGTAGCCGCAGATGGAATACGAGGAGTATTATCTTCGTAAGACTAAGACCTATCATTGGTTGGGTCCGCCTATAAATGGGTATCGTCGTGCATGATCACCTGGGGACGTCAACCCTTCTTTCTCACAAAGAAGGCATCATGATGTCATTACTGGATATCGAGCGTTCTCACCTGATCTCCGAGCAGTTCGTTGGCCGCCGTGGTTTCGACCAGTGAACATGGAGAAGTTTGACGGGTCGCAGAATTCCATCGAATTTCTTCAGATCTACACGACCGCTGTTCGATTAGCAAGAGGAGAATAGCACGTCATGGAAAACTACCTTCCTACCGTGCTCGAAGGATCTGCTCGGTCATGGTTGCTAAATCAACCACAAGAGTCGATCTATTCGTGGCAACACTTCTACGACCTACTACTGACTAATTTTCAGGGGACCTACCATCGTCCCAGGAAGGAGGACAGCCTGCACAGGATGCGACAGAATGACCACGAGACCCTATGTCGGTTCATCAAGCGTTTCAGTCAGGTTCGCAATTCCATACCCGAAGTTTCTGATTCTTCTGTTATCAGAGCATTTAAGCAGGGAGTCAGGATCATAGAGGACATCGCTTTAAATCCTCTGTCTATTGTCGCCAAGCTCTTCGAGATGGCCGATCGATATGCGACCGCTGCTGAAGCAATCAAGTGGAACAAAACCATCGATCGAGACGATAAAATGTAATATCCCATTTAACTAAATAAGTAATTGAGGAATTGTAAGAGGTAATTAAGAGTAAAATTTCATAATTTAGTGGATTAGACAGAGTAGTGGGCCATCGGCTCATAGCCCAAGTGGGGAAAGCCAGGATCTAAAAGAAGAGCAGGGGCAGCGAACCCTAACCTTCCTCCCTGCCACCCAAGGTTCTAGCCGCCGCTTACCCCTGCCTCCTTGCGCATCTTCCTCTGTCCTGCCTCCAGCCGCAGAATGCATCTTTTTCTCTCTGCAGCCCTGCGCCAATTGCCACCAAGGTCAAGGCTGCATGCTGTAGTGCGCCATCAAGGCTGCATGCTGCTACCTGCACATGTTTTGGCCAGCAGAAAATCTAGCGAGAGGAGAAAGGGTGAGAGAGATAAAAGAAGGTTGAGTTGATTCTCTGTTCCAGATTTCTGTGCTGTGGTTGCTGCTGCAAAAGATGAACAAGAAAGGAGAAAAAGGGAGAAGAGAAGGGAAGAGGATTCGCGAGGTGTTCATCGCGTTCATCGGCGGTTCTTCAAGGGTAACGAATGGTCTTCTTCACTGTATGTATTGTATTAGATGTGATTATGATTTCGTTTAATAGATCGAATATCAACTGCTGCTAGATCGCGTTCTGTCCAGAAGGTTGAACGGCGGTTTTCATATCTTTAGAAGCAGATTCTGTGGATCCAATATCTTAGAGATAGATGGGTTATATCCTTAGCTTTCCGTGGCCGCCAAGAACGCCCAAATCCGATTAACGGTCAGCGAGATATGATTTGTTTAGTGTCGCTGTCCTGCTAATCTGTCAGCATCCAGACAGTTTGTAGAAAACTGGGTTAAGCCATTAGTTAAAAAGAAAATTAGAGGATCTTGATATAACGAAAAATGTAGGTAATTTCCATACCTTTCCAGAAAGCTAAATAACGCAAGGTTTGTACACTCGTAGCAAAAGTTATGGTGGTGTTAGTGTACTGTCCAGAGAACCCGACGTGAAAATTGATGTCTTTTAAATTGGCTTGGTAGGGGTTTTAGATGTCCGAATAAAAAGGGCCCCTCAACTAGATTTAGTTGGGGAATTCAATTACCTTTCCATAAAGTCTAAGAAAACCTTATTTGGACCCCTGTAGTGAAAGTTATGGATTTTAGAAGTTGACTGTCCACCGAGGGGACAGATCAATGTTTAGGAATTGGGGTTGGGATCGAGTTAGACGCTTTTGCGAGTTAGTGATTGTTGTTATATAGGTTGTTTTGATCCACTACTTTCGTCTTAGCGCATGTTATAATTATTACTCGGTGGTGGATCGGACCCGGGGCAAGACCTTCGCGACGCCCTCGTTCCTTGCGGTTAAGGCAAGTATAATTATGGATATAATAGATATTATCGAATGACATTGATTGATAATTTCTATGATTATTTATGTTGTTCATGATTGATATGGTGATATGATTGGTAATGATCATGATTCTAGTGCTATGAGTTATGTATTTATCATGGATGTTTGAAAGTTGTGAAGTATATGATTATGAGCTTTTGTAGTATGAATAGGATATTCATATGCAATGTTGTTGCGGATGTATGTTTGTATTAATTTGAGAATTCATACATATGCATCATGTTGGCTTATTGAAGTCTTGGTCATGTGATGACCAAGCATCTCTTGAGGTCCCGTCATGTTAATGACGGGCTAAAGGTCCCCATGCTTGTAAAGCATGAGCTTTGGTCCCCATACTTGCGGAGTATGGGCAATGGTCCCTGTGCCAGATGGCACAGGCATGGGTGTGCATCGACGGATGCGCACTTTGCATTACCGGTAAAATGCAAAAGGGAAAAAGAAGGAAAAAGTTCATTTTGAGCATATTGCATAGCATGGGTGTGTAAGGTGATTGATATGTGGTTTGTGAAGTATAGTTGATGAGTTATATGCTTGTATGCTGTTGATGCCATTTATTATATTTGCTGAGTCGTTGGACTCACCTCTTGTTGTTTGTCGTGCTTTAGGTACCTTTACGAGATCGGCATGCATGGGGGAAATGAAGAATTAGACTTCTTGCACTTTTGCACGAACTACCCACCATCGAATGAAAGGAAAAAATTAACTAGGAGATGAATGAACTATTTAAAGTACTCATATTGATTATTGCTTGCTTGGAGTAATCTGTAATAAATGAATAGACATTTTGGATGCTCATGATCTATTTCTTAGATGTTTAGTTGCTATGGATGTCATAGTAACAAATAGCCATTTTTTATTATATCTTGATCATTATGCAATTTGGATTATCTTTATATATTATAACTGTCTGTTGGAACCTCCGGTATAGGTAACTATACAAAGGAGGTTCTACCGAAATTTTGAAAGGTGTTTAGTTTAATTACGTTTAATTTATTTAATTTAGTAGCATTTCAGGTCTTTGTTTGGCTGGGGTGTTACATAAAAATCCTCAAGAAGCGGGTGAAAGTAGCAAAAAGAATGATAAGAAGGCCAAGAAATCCTAGAACAAGACCAAAGGCCAGAAGCCTAAAGCCTCAAGCCAACAGTTCCAAGGAAGTCTTGGCCATAAGTGATAAGGGGTCTCGAAGGTCCAAACCATACTCCGATCGGAGCAAGGGCAAACGCCCCGAGCAGAAGAATGACATGCCTAGGTTGTGTCCTTTCCATATAAAGGAAGGACATGACCTTTGCAATTGCCGAGTTTCCCAACGAAAGCTCGATGACTATTACATCGGTAAAGGACCACCTCCTACACTCGAGGAGGTAGGACAGACAAGTGGTCGAAAGCGGTCGGACGACGATGAGGAGATGTCGTTTCAAGATCCGAAACACATCATCGATCACATCTACGGAGGATCTTCGGCATACGAGTCAAAACGACAACTCAAGGTTGTCGATCGTGAGGTAAACTCTATTGACCATCATCTTGTCAATAAATTGCCGAAGTGGTCCGATCGCTTCTACTCGACCAGGTCGGTTTTTGATCGTGGTCGAGCCCACCATCAACAATTATCGAGTAAATCGAGTATTAGTTGATGGTGACAGTTCTTTAAATATTCGGTTTACGAGTGCCCTGGATGAAATGCAAGTACCCACGGCCAGGATAAAACATGTATGATACTCTTTCCATGGGATCATATCGGGTTCTTCGGCCAAACCAATTGGTCAAGTTTCTCTCCCTATAACGTTTAGTTCTCCAAACAATTTTAGGACAGAAAAAAATCTCTTTTGATATGGTCGATTTTGACACGCCATACAATGCCATACTCATACGACCTACTTTGGCACGATTCCTAATAGATGCTCATTATTGTTATCAATGTCTTAAGATGCCAGGTTCTAAAGAAGTGATCACAGTCTGCTGTGATAAAAATATGGTGCTTACATGCGACCGTCGATCCCTTGAGATAGTTGGCCAGATACCAACTCGAGAAGCAAGTAAGAGTTAGTCTTCGACTAAGCAGTCGAAGTCTAGAGCTACACCAAATCCGAACGATCAAGTCAAAGAAGTTCCGCTAGATCTAGAGGAGCCTTCGAAGACTGTTCGTATTGGGGATACTTTCGATCCTAAATAGGAAGACATCCTCGTCACCTTCCTCCGAGCTAACACAGATGTCTTCGCGTGGCAATCATCCGACATGTCCGGAGTCCCTAGGGAGGTGATCGAGCACAAGCTAGCTCTACGTCCTGATAAGAAACCCGTAAAACAAAAATTATGGAGATTTGCACCTGATCGACGAGATGCTATTAGATCATAATTGGACAAGCTACTTAGAGTAGGCTTTATAAGAGAAGTCGACCACCCAGAGTGGTTGGCTAACCCTGTAATGGTTAGAAAGTCTAATGGTACGTGGCGTATATGTGTAGGCTTTACTGATCTCAATAAAGCTTGTCCAAAAGATGATTTTCCTCTTCCTCGTATTGATCAATTGGTTGACTCTACTGTTGGTTGTGAAATATTAAGTTTTCTGGATGCATATTCTGGTCATCGTCAGATTAGTATGTGTTTAGATGATGAAGGAAAGACCACATTTATTACACCATTCGGAATATTTTGCTATGTCGAAATGTCATTTGGTCTAAAAAATATTGGCGCTTCTTTTCAATGCTTGATGTAAATGACTTTTTTACATCAACTAGGCCAAAATTTGGAAGCATGTGTTAACGATCTAGTCATAAAATGCATAAAGCAACTTGATCATATTTTTGATCTGCAAGAAACATTCGACAACCTCATAAAACACCGTTTGAAACTGAATCCTGAGAAGTGTATGTTCGGAGTCTCGTCCGAAAAATTACTTGGATTCCTTGTCTCTGCATAAGGAATCGAAGCAAATCCTGAAAACATAAAGGTCATTGAACAAATGCGCCCTCCGACCATGAAGAGAGAAGTCTAAAAACTCACAGAATGCATGGCGACTTTAAGTCGTTTCATCACACGACTCGGAGAAAAAAAGACTTTCTTTCTTCAAACTTCTAAGAAAACACGAGGGATTCTAGTAGTCAGAAGAGGCAAACAATGCCTTTGAGGATCTTAAGAGGTATCTTAGAGTGCTCTGCTCGCTTTCTCCAAAATCAAAGAGACACTCTTAATATATATATATATATATATATATATATATATATATATATATATATATATATATATATATATATATATATATATATATATATACATACGCCACGAAGTAGCATAAGATCGCTGTCAACGCGAAAAACGTTCGACAACTAGTTTACTACGTAAGTGAAGTTTTACATGGTCCTAAGGAGCGCGACCCTCAGGTCAAAAAACTTTTATATGACCTCCTCATATCTTCGAGGAAACCGAGGCATTATTTTCAGGCGCACAAGATAATTATACCGTCTGAGTTTCCCTTAGGAGAGGTCCTCCAGAACAGGGAAGCAGCGGGACACGTGGTAAAATGGTCGGTTGAAATTGGGGAGTTTGACCTCCATTTCATGTCCCGAACGGCCATTAAATCACAGATCTTGGCAGACTTTGTGGACGAATGGACAAATTCTGAACTTGTTCAGGATCCCTAGTACAATTCCCACGACCAGTGGACGATGTACTTTGACGGGTCACTTACACTAAGTGGCTCAGGGGTTGAGGTGGTCCTGCAATCTCCTACAAGAGAGACCTTAAAGTATGATATTCAATTAAACTTTTCTACCACTAACAACGTGGCAGAATACGAATGTTTGTTGGCTGGCATACGAGCAGCGAAAGTACTCGCATTCGATGACTACTCGTGAGAGGAGACTCTCAACTAGTCGTGAATTAGGTCAGAAAAGAGTACTAGTGATCTAATCCGACCATGTCTCAGTACTTATCGAAAGTAAGAAAGCTTGAAAAGTATTTTTTTTCAGTTTCGAGGTACAGTATATCTCTCGAAAGGATAATTTCCTCGTTGACCAGTTAGCTCGAATGGCTTCTTCCCGATCACAAGTACCAAAAGGAGTTTTCTTGTAACAGCTCCAGCAACCGTCTCTGGTCGTAACACCAGAAATATCTCCTATTGAGACAGCCTCTCTAGAATACGAGGATACCTGGATAAATTCCATCTACGAGTATCTTCAGAAGGATACAGTACCCGATGATGATCTCGAGACAGTCTGTATATCCTGTAAAGCCATAATGTATACTTTGGTCGAAGGGGACCTCTACAAAAGAGGTACTCAAAGGGTTCTCATGCGATGCATATCGTAGAGAGAAGGATTAACTCTCCTTCACGATATACACGGGCATCTGTGGAACTCATGCTTCTTACATAACACTGATCGAAAAAGCCTTTCGACAAGGTCTTTACTGACCAACCACCCTTCATGATGCCAAGGAGTTGGTTAAATAGTGTGTACAATGCTAGTTTAATAGCAGGCAAGCAGGCAAATACTCCAACCGGCTCGGGCATTGCAAACTATACCTCTTTCTTGGCCTTTTGCTACCAGGGGTCTCGATATCCTAGGACCATTCCCAAAAGCACTAGGAGGCATCGAGATCCTTTTTGTGGCTATTGATACGTTCACAAAATGGATTGAAGCCGAACCTATGACTGGGATTACAATTGAAGCCACTAAAAGGTTCATAATGAGAAGCGTGGTTACTCGATTTGGTGTTCCAAGTCGAATAATTACAGATAATGGTAAATAATTTCTGAGCACAAAATTTCAAAAAATTTGCGAAGAATTGAATACCAAGTTGTGTTATGCCTCTGTCGTCCACCCACAAAGCAATGGGGTAGTCGAAAGAGCGAATGGCCAAATTATGCAGGGAATCAAAACTCGAGTCTTCGATCAGCTTCTAAAGCGCTCGGGGGCTTGGGTACAAGAATTACCCTCGGTATTATGGGCAGTTCGTATGACTGCTAGTCGGGCTACAGGTGAAACACCATTTTCCTAGCTTTTGGAGCCGAAGCCATGCTTCCACCAGAACTAAAGATTAAGTCGACAAGAGTCAAAAATTTCAATGACTCTAACCAGGAACAACTTTGAACGGATGACATCAACGTACTTGAAGAGAAGAGGAATCAGACCATGATCTATTCAGCGGTCTACCAACAAGCCCTGCTCAAATACTACGATAGTAAGGTCCAACCTCACATCCTTGCTGTAGGTGACTTGGTATTGAAAAAGATTCAATCCCAGTCTAATCAGAACAAACTTTTCCCCAAGTGGAATGGTCCTTACACAGTGGTCGAAGTCACGCGACCAAGTTCGGTACAACTAGCAATGGAAGATGGCCGAGACCTTTCTAATTCTTGGAACATCAACCAATTATGCAAGTTTTATGTGTAATTTCTTACTTTTTCAATAAAGTTTCAGTTTCCTTCTATCTTTATTGTTTTACATTGAGTAGTGCTTTCATGATTTTTCAATCATTTTTTAAACATTCGGTTTTCTTTACACTGGTCGAAGTAGAGTAACATTACCTAGTCGAAGTCTTTCCTCTCTGCACATAGTCTTGCCCACTAGAAGGAACTTCCTAGTGTCGACTCATTCCTAACTTTTGTTGCCAACACAAAGAGACTGGGTTCAACAAAATCTGGTCGAAGAAACTTCAAGCCAACTCTTTTAATTTTTGTTTATTTTTTCATTCATTTCAAAAAATTCTCTAAGTGGAGTTTGCTTTTATGGTTTGTTCGACCACTTTTAGTAAACTCAATACTTTCAAACTGGTCGGAGAAAGACATAACACCTAGTCGAAGTCTTTCCTCTCTGCATGTCGTCTTGCCCACTAGAAGGAACTTTCTAGCGTCGCACTATTTCTAATTCTTGCTATCAGCATACAACTATTGAGTTACGAGAGGTCGAACGAATTTTTAAGGTGCTCTGATGGTTATCCAACTCATGTTGATGCTCTTGATTTGATTAATATGGTCGGAGAACGTAACTCCACTAGTCGAAGTCTTTCGTCTTTACATGTAGTCCTGCCAACTAGAAGGAACTTCCTAGTATCAATCTGTTACTAGCTCTTGCAACCAATATATGATAATCGAGATCGATAACTAAAGTTGGATAAACCTTTTTTAAGCAAACCCTTTTCATTTTATTTACTTAGTTTATATAAATAAACTAAGCAAATAGTTGGGGCTAGGATAAACTTATTAATATGACTTCAATTCTTAGTCTTGAATTCAATTTCTTTCCATTGTCTTATGAGTTACTAACTACTCGACAAGATGATTTTCAAGAAAAGAAGGTATATATTCGTAAACAAAAATTTGTCTTTATAAGTTCCCTACTACAAACTACTCTGATGAAGGAGATCCAATCCGCATCTCCTCCACGACCTTCTTGCTAACCGGCTGCACTTCTTCCATCAGTCGTACTGCTTCTACCTCAGGGCAGTCGAAGTCGGCTTCGATTGGTTGAAGATTAAGATTACAGTCATGTGCCTTAAGCTTTGCCAAGGCATAACCTACTGCACTTTTGACCGCCTCTCTTATAGAGTTAGCTTGGTTGGTTCTCAGAGTGGCTACCAACTCCTCTACAGCTCCGACTTGTTCTCCAATGGCACTCGTATGGACGATCATGGTGTCTTCAAGAGGAGTGACCTCCTTAGCACCATGCCCTCCGAGTACATTATTTAGGAGGAAAATATTGTCTTGAAGGTTGATCTTTGTCTCCTCTTGGCTACGAGTCGAAGCTTCATGGAGTCGTTTGATTTCGACTGCTTGCTCTGAAAATAGAGTTCGACCAGTCAAAAGCATATTTCTTAATGACTAGTAAACAAAACTGGTCGTAAGTAAATAATTACTTACTTGCTAGTCGAGAATCAAGTTTTTTTTTTGACCTTGTTGTTGTGGGAGGCATCTTTCTTTGTGGATCGCTCTTCCCACAACTTTATGCTCTTGTCATTTTCTTTGCCGATATGACAAAGCTCGTTGACAACCAAGGCCCTTGATTCGACCTCGGTTTGGACTTTTCTCATTTCGACCTCTTTTTCTAAAAAGAAACAAGAGTTAGAAAAAGGAAAAAGTAATTATCATAAACAGTCTTAAGTTTAGAACTTACTGTTTATCTTATTCTGCAACTCGTGAGTTGCAGAATTTGCCTCTTGAAGTTTCTTCAATTAGTTTTGGTTTTCTTCCCTTAGCTTTGCATCTCGACTTTTTCTTAGTCGAGCGAATCAGCCAATGAATTTTCATTGCTTTTGAACCTGTAAAGGTTAAAGTAGACATGAGAACTAGATGAGTAGTCAAAATCAAAAGACTACATGTGATAGTAACTTACCATCTCTCAGTCTGCTCGCTGAGTTCGGTTTTTGCTGTCTTAACAGCACATGTTGTTTGTGGTATTCACCGACAGTGACAACTTATTTCAAAGCTCTCTGAATGAAGAAAGACAGTGAGATGCAAGAAAAAACCAAATATGTAAATGTTTAGTATCAGGTACTTACATTGATGGTTGATCGAGAAAAATTGGCATACACCCTTTGGGAATCTTTAAGTTCATCGATATCTTTGACTTTGTCCTACCATATTTATTGAAGACGCTCGTCATAAAAAATATTCCTCCTGCTAGGAATGTCCTTAGGGTGTGGGACTCGGTCACGAGATCTGAATGAAGAAAATCCCAAGACGGATGATGGGCCAAAGAACTCGGAGAAGAAGTTGAAGTATTCTTCTTCTACTACTTCTTTGTTGCTTGCATCAGCAACTCCTCCTTGAGGGCCAGGAGGAACGTCCTCCATGACTTCTTTCCCTGCCCGGTGGTTGGAGGTTCCTCCTCCATCTTGCTTGGAAGCTTCTGGTGATCGAAGGACCAAGTTCCTTGTCCGATTATTAATATCATCAATAATAGGCTCGATCATCATAGCGATCGGTTCTTCTGCCGTCTTTACCTCTGCATCTACAACCACTTCAGTAGTCGTAGTTGCTTCAATGGCAGTGCCCTCCACTACAGAGATAGTGGTCGATCCCTCAACCACCTCCACCGTTATCTCTTTGATTGCAGGAGAAATAACAGAAGACCTCTCGATAGAAGTATCCTTGGGGGTTGGAGGAGCAGGACTAAAATTGCAGAAAGAAGTAAACGTGTCAAATTGTAAAAAACATAAGGTAAATGCTATCTTTATGCTTTTTATTTTTACACACCTTGGCTTTTTGGCTTTAATCGTGAATCCAAAAGAAACCTTCCCTAAGAAAGGTCTCTTTCTCTTCTTCTCTTTGATCGCCTCAATCCTCACAACACTTTTAGCTCTTGGGGGACTTTCGATGCCACGAGATTGAGAGGTCGGGGCTTCTTTGACCACTTCTAATCGAAGATATTGTTGAGGGTTTAGGATCTCTATGACCACGTCTAGTCGTAAGTCTTGAACAATAGCTAAAGCTCCTGAAGCTTCCTGCCCCTCTTGGTGATCAAAATATGTTTCGACCACTTGAGGGACAGCGCCTACCTCGACTATGGGCTTTGCTGATGCAGCATTATCCTTCACAAAAGACATAAAGCTCTTCCATTTCTCCTTTTTTTTGTTGCTTGACAAAGCCATGAGAGGCAGAAACTGAAAAAGCCTTGTTGTCATAGTAGAATGGAACCTTGGTCTTGAGGGCTTTGTGAGTATATAATTCAACCGACCATCTTTTCTCTGCAGCGATCACGTCTGCAAAGAATTTCTTGATAGGGCTGGTCGGAGGAGGAACAGAGCTTGTGTCACAGCCCTATTTTTATTAAATGGGATTTAGATGCATCTCATAATCATTTCATATTATCTTTGGAGCATGTGCATAAATTATGCATTTGAAAATTTTAAAATCAAATGTAAACCTCTAACTCAAACTAAAGCCACAAAAGAAATTTGAAATAAAAGCTCATGAAGGTCTCTAGAAAACAATTTATTTAAATACTAGAATAATTATCGTGATTAAATATGATTTTTTCCAAATTTTTAGAATTCAAATTAACCTTGAGAAAAATTCAAACTTAATTCACAAACATTTACTCTAAATGAATTTTAAATAAGTGAATAAATCATGAACAGTAGTTTTAGGAAATTTATATGAGTTCTATTTTATCTAATAACCCTTATTTAATTATTTATCTGTAATTCTCATTATAGATAGCAAGATCTTTATATTACTCGCAAGTATACCCCTTCTCGCTCAAAAGGGAGAAGCTTAAACGAGTGGTAGTAAATCTCATTACGACCACCCCCTAGTGGTAAGCCTTTTCTACGACTGGTCTCTAGTCGTAAGCTTTCCTACGACCCTCCTTAGGTTGTGAGCCTTCTCTACAAGCATCTTGTGGTCGTAAGTCTCTCCACAACCTAGTCAGCTACGACCACCCTATCATCAATAAAGCCTAAAGATAGGTGGGCTCAGTCGATTAGGGAGTCTTGTGCGCCACGTTTAACACATGGGGCAGTTAGCATACACTGTTATTCTCTGTGAATAATCGCACGTTTTATACCTCTGTCTCTGATAATAACTACCTGACGACGTACGTAAGTTATTTCTCTGACAGCAACCTCCACCAACGGTTCATCATTTGGAACGTTGGGACGTCTCTTGGCTTAGAGGAACTGCCACCTCTCCATGCACTACATAAATGATGAAGTCAGTGGATAGAGGAAGCAATCGAGAGAGGAGCCATCTGGGGTACAAGACGATAGGTTTTAATTTCCTTCTTGATTATAAATAGCACACTCAATATAGTACAACAAGAGTATGGTTATTATTCAACAAGAATAGGGTTATTATTCTCTATGGGGAAGGGTTGAACCTGTATAAAATCCCTGTGTCATCATCTGCATAGTTCTAAATCTAGGAGACCACCCAAATATTCATTCATTCGTAAGATCGATAGTAAAACATCGATACATGCCTTTTGCGAGTAACTTGCATGACTCCACCTCGAAGTAATACCTCACAACCTTTGAGTTCAAGCGATCTCACGAATATTAGATTCATTTTTAAGTTGGGAACATATCGAACTCTCATCTGTGTGCAGTGTGCTCCACCATACATATCTAATGTAATTGTTCTCACCTCAGTAACTACATACTCCTTACAGTCTGCTAAGTTGATAATTTCATGCGCCGAGTGTAGAGATCCTTCATCGAACATCTCCCTTGCGAACATATGTGGAAGCAATAACCTGAATCTAATATCTATCCATGAGAAGTACCTAATTGACTGACGACTAGTACATTCGAACCATCTTTTGCTATCGCCACTGAGCATGCACACCTTATTTACGTTAACTCGGACATTCTTTTATCATATGACCTTCCTCATCACATAGACAGTATACATGTGCGTCCTTGCTCTTGCCCTTCTTCTTCATATGACTTTTTCTCTTGTTTGCAACGCCTACAACGGCCAATGCTTGATCACCCGAGCAAGGAGATTTCGACGGCTTCATCAAGGATCCCGCCTTCAATAGGTATGCGTCTGCCTCATTGAAGTTGAAAGTGTTTTTCCGACGAGAATATTCATCATCAATTGGTCCCATGATGGTGATAGACATGGTGCCAGTATGTTGACCATGTCGTTCTCTTCAGTTTTCTCATCCACACCAGTCAGTTCTGTGACAAGCTTATTGAAGGTATTAAGATGGTCAACGAACTGTATGCCTTCCTCCATGCACAACTTATAAAGTTGCTGCTTCAGCTTCTACTAGTTTGTCAGCGTCTTTGTGTAGGACCGAAATAGGCGACTAGAGGGGGGGAGGTGAATAGGAGCACCAAATCTTTTTCACAAAGAATGGATTCAATTCGCAAATCACTCCAATAGCTATGTGAGCTATAAAGATCAATTATTAAGCACAGTGGAAGACTTGTATTGAATCCTATCAACACCCCCAAATCAAAGCAACAAAATACCCAAAGAAGAGCTACAAAATTAGCAAAAAACGGTATTACCGCCGTTATATGTGTGGTACTACCTCATCGCAGTACTACCGCAGTTATATGAGCGGTACTACCGATATTCCTGGAGATGAACCCGACAACAGAAAAACCAAAACTAAAATAGGCACAACTTTTGATTTACAAGGGCAAACTCCGCAAAACTTGAGACACACCTTCTCTAAGATATTAGGAACCTATTCCAATCAAAGATCGCAGAGATCCATGCCAAGGTTCCTACCTTTTTCAGTTTGAGAGAAGTCTGTTCTCGAACAAAGGAAAACGTACCAAATCCAAAACAAAAATTGGTCTAACTTTTGATCTACACGGTGAAACTTGATCAAACTTAAGACACACCTTCCTAAGGATATCAGGAACCTATTGCAAGTAATGATCGTCCAGATCTATGCCAAAGTCCTGACCTTTTTCCATTTGAACGAAGGTGGTTTCAAAACCGGGCAAAAACGAAAACTTGATCCAAACACTTGCTCGTACGTGATTGATGATCAAGATGATCCTAGATGTATTCCCACATGTCACAGCAAGGTAGATTGGGGTAAGAAACCAACAGAGAAACAAAGGATCAAAGAAAACCCCAAAATCACCAAATAGAGAGGATGAACACATAAATACTCATCTCATGAAATCTGGTTGGATTGATTTGAGATGGATGATTGTTGATTACAGCCACTCCAATCTGGAGGACAAAGCTCTATCCAAGATCACACACTCAATCCAACCCTAGAAACCCTAGCCTCTTCTCTCTTCTCCTCAAAACCCTAAACACAAATAGGGCACTCAAATTGCAAGGGGTTCAGCTGGCTCTCTCCACAGTCGCAGCAGCCAACAACACCCCTATTTATATGGAGGCTAAGCATCTAGAGTATATTCCATTAGGGCACCCATTAAACCCTAACACACAATGGGTTAACTCACGCATGCATCTCAAAGTGCCATCTTCATCGTCGATTGACTTAAACCGCTTCATCATGCGCCGACCCGTGTCACGGTTTAGCCAAAAGGTCACCAAGGCGGTATTTGGTGAAATTACCAAAATACCCCTTCTCGATCCTTCTCCAAAAGACCGAGTCCACAGATTGTGAAGCAATCCCATGCTTCGCCACGTGTAGGTTGATCAACGGCTCCATGTCGGCAAGTCTCTCCCGTCTGGATCCCACCGGCACCATAGCACTTGCACCGACTCCCGCGCCACTTGATCCAACCAGCTGCACCGATCCACCCGTTCGGTCATCCTTGTCCATTCTGTGCCCCGCTTGAGTCCTCTGACCTCACCCGGCATCCTTGATCGTTCTGGACCTCAGCTCTCCAAGCTTAGTCCCGATCCACCTCGCCGTTGACCGTCATTGACCTACAAGCCACCTGCACAGCAATAGACCAAGAAACCATTTTTGGAAACAAGTTCTTCATAACTTGACCCACGTTAGCCAAAACATGCATCATGCAACACATATGCACTGATGAACATGAACTTGACCTAACCCAAAATCAAATCTCCAAGAAATTTGACAATCAGCACATTTCATACAACAAGCGGTACTACCGCCATGTACCCATCGGTATTACCGCAACGCGGTCATACCGCTCAAGCAACTGCGGTCGTACCACAACTTGGAGAAATCCCAAAATCTCCAAAACATCCTCTCTGGAATTTTCATACCGCTTACAAGCGATTCCGCCATGCGGTACTATCGGCAACCAAAGCACGGTCATACCACTCCTGGAGAAAATCCACACTCCAAAGACACCATCTCTAGAAAAAAGCAACCGCAAACCTCTAAGCGGTTTAACTGAGCTGCGGTACTACCGCTTCACACATGCGGTACTACCGCTTCGCTTAACGCACAAAAGCCTCAGAACAAAGCTCTTTGACACGTGATTCGCCCAGATTATGCGGGCCGTTCGACCACATGTCACACCTGCCGATTTGGGCACCGTTCGGACGGTCCGAACGTCTCACACGATTTCCACCGTCGGATTTCAATCCAACGCTCAAAACGCCCTTTCACGTTCAGATGGTCCGAACGTTTCTCTCAATATAGACTGTTAGATCAAGTTCTAACGGTTCGAGCAAAACACGCGTTCAAAACCTTGACAAACAGTACTACCGCGCTTCACTTGCGGTTGTACCGTGCTGCCATAGTACCGCGGCCACAAAGCCGGTACTACCGATTCCCGAGGAAACCCAAGAAACCAAAAACATGACTTCGGGAAATTTCATACCGCCAACAACCTTGCGGTCGAACCGACCTACGGTAGTACCGCAGCTTCAACGCCAGTACTACCGATTTTCCTGACACTTGCTGAAAACTCCAAAATTCAACAAACTTTCAACACTATTGCCAATTGTCTCATCACCTAAGATCATGAGCATGTCCCCATGACATCCACAATGTCCTCATGACATCCACACTTTGCCATATAAAATTCTTCTAAGTTACTCTATAATTTTTTCGGTAAGTTCCCCTTTATCACCAAGCACTTTACCTCATCGAAGGGGCATAGACAGATTGTACTGTTGGCCTTTCACTCCATCACCTTCCAGTTTTTTTAGATGTCTTTTATGGTTTGTCCCCTTCAAGAGCATCAATTAACCCTTGTTGGACAAGGACATCCTTCGTCACACATTGCCACACTAAATTTTTCTCCATTGTCAAATTTCTCTACTTGACTCCACATCGTCGACATTGATCTTGATTTTGTGCCATGTGACTCTTTGTCGACCTCACAAATCATATTAATCTAGTCTTGGTTTTGATACCATTGGTTATACTCTGATACCCCTCCTTATACGCAGCTACCCAAGATCGGATCAGAGTTTGTGAGAAACAGCGCGAGCGTGCACAGAATTAAGAACAAAGTAGATGAATCACGTAGAGCAAACCAAAATAATGGTGACGTAGCAACCACGACGAGAGAAATATACGGTGAAGCCAACTGCAAATTTCTTAAGTGCAACCTCAAAAGAGTACAAGGGATTGTCACTCTCTCACAACCCTCTTAAACCTTTTAGGATCCTTGGATTCTTTCTCTATACAAGAATCTAGTACTAAAGAATAATCTAGTCTCTAATTCTCTCGTGCACCTTTACTTTGGATGAATTTCTTGCTTGGTTGCTTCTTGGGTTCATGTGACCACCCCTCATGAGTTTATATAGTCCCCTAGTACTCCTCCAAAATGTAGTAGGAATCACACACTAAAGCCACTCCTAGTTCTGATCCTATTATGATTCATCTAGCTTTTCTTGTAGCACGTCTCTCTATTGTAACTACAAACTAGACGGTAGAAAATGAGAGACCCCCGGGTTCCCTACAATGCGAAGGGGTACAACCCTGAAGGTCCTCAAAAATAGGGAACCAGTATTGAAGTGTGTTAAATGTGTCTCTTTATTGCCAATAGTCCTCCCCTGAACCGTAAGGAGCAAGGAGCTATTTATAGTGTTACATCATGGGTACATGATATTACAATTCTACCTCTAAAAATATCTTAAAACTATAGGGCCTTTAGGGTCTTTGCACCTCTTTATGTGTAGCCTTTAATGCACGGTGGGCCTTCATGAACCTAGTCCACCACGTCTATACTCTCGGTCCACAAGTGCACTTGACTCCCTTCGCTCCATGCGAGGTAGACCTAGAGCGAAGGCTCTACGAACCCCCTTCGCTCCATGCAAGGTGTCCTAGCGCTGGATCCCTTCGCTCTATGGTGTGTTGTACTCTTCAGTCAAGGCTGCCTTGGGTGGCCTTTTTGTACCCTTCACTTTGTACAAAGGGGTACTTGGTGTAAAACGGAATTCAAAGAATAATCTTAGGTTACTCTCATACACCAAACCGGTGACAGAGCCTCTCCTTTTATATTATAGTGAATAGTAATTACAAGAGAATACAACTCCTTGCTTTATCTGTAAGCAATCGGAGAGATAGATTACAAAAGAGAATCCAGATATGGCACAACAACTAACTCTAGAATACAGGATTACAGAGATAGAGTTCAGAGATATTCAACATGAGATATACTCTTTAACAATCCTCCTCAATCTGGAACTGGTTCTAGGTTCAGATTGTGCCGAAAATTTGTAAGCAGCCGAGTAGTTAGAGGCTTAGTAAATCCATCAGCAACTTGATCTTGTGATGAAATAAATCTGATGTCCAGCACAATGTGGGCAACTCTTTCTTGAACAAAGTGCAATGCTTTGTTCTGGCATGAAAAACTGGATTTGCTGACATGTATGTAGCTCCAAGGTCGTCACACCATAAACACGCAATTTTTTGTTGGTATACATCGAGTGCTCTAAGTGTCAATTGCACCCAAACAATTTCTGTTGTCGCATTAGCAAGTGCTTTGTACTATGCCTCTGTACTTGATCTTGAAATCGTTGGCTACTTCCGAGCACTCCAAGATACAAGATTCGACCCGAAGAACACAGCAAAGCCCCCTGTTGATCTTCGATCATCTGGGCAACCAGCCCAATCGACATTTGAAAAAACACTCACAAGCGTTGAATCAGACATTTGTATCTTTAGACCAACCATTGAGGTATACTTCAAATATTGTAGAATCCTTTTTACAGCTGTCCAATGCTGTGTCGTCGGTGAATGTAAGAATTGGCATACCTTATTTACTAAGTATGATATATCTGGACGTGTTAGAGTAAGCTATTGAAGTGCTCCTATCAAGCTTCGGTATTTGGTAGCATCTTCAGGCCCAAGTATCTCTCCTTCTTGTACAGACAACTTTTCTGAAACTACCACAGGCATAGTAGTAGGCTTGGACTGCCGCATCCCAGCTCTATCAAGAATGTCTATCATATATTTACATTGTGACAACAACAACAACAACCCTTTAGTTGTCTTTTTCACTTCTATTCCTGGAAAAATAGTGCAACTCTCCCAAGTCCTTCAGTGCAAAATCTTCTTGCAGATCTCGACGAAGTCTTGTAACAGCATCACTTGATGAACTTGTTACTATAATACCATCCACATAGATGAGAATATAGATAATTATTCCACTACTGTGGTAAACAAACAATGAAGTATCTACTCTTGAAAGAACAAAACCAAGTTCTTGCAATTTAGAGCTCAGCCTTGAGTACCAAGCCCTATGTGCTTGCTTTAACCCAAACAGTGCCTTGTCTAACTTGCAAATAAAATGTGGATGTTTCATGTCCTCATATCCAGGAGGTTGCTTTATGAACACTTCCTCTTCAAGAACACCATGAAGAAACGCATTATGAACATCAAGCTGTCACAAACTCCATCATCTTGATAGAACAATTGCCAAAATAAGACGGATAGTTGTTGCTTTAACAACCGGACTAATAGTATATTCATAGTCAATTCCATACCTTCGTTTGAATCCTTTCGCTACTAGTATTGCCTTGTATCTATCAATGCTTCCATCAAGTTTTCTTTTTATTTTATAAACACATTCACGGTCAATAATATTTTATCCACTCTTGGGTGGTAAAAGTCGCCAAGTCTAATTCTCTATTAAGGCTGCATACTCCTCATCCATTGCATTTTTCCAATTCTAGTATGCAAGGGTTGAACCAAGAGAATCAGGTTCAATTGAGCTGCTAAAAGCATAGCATACCGTACAATCTTTTTACCTTTAGAAGCCTTCTTGTGTTTCTTTTCTTGCTTATCCAGACTGGGTTGAGGAAGTTTTTCTTTTCAATCAATGACCTTGTTCCATTCAACCGCCTCACTGGTGGCTGCGTACCTGTTAGCCATATCGAATAGCTCGACGGCCATTCGTGGATGATTCATCGCGATGTCCTCCGTAAACCGTCGCTTCCTTAACCCTGCTTTGAAAACCTGAATAACAGAGAAATCTGTGACCTCAGGAATGGAATTACGAACCTAGCTGAACCTCTTGATGTACTGCCGAAGATTTTTATTATGTTCCTGCTGGATCCGATGGAGATCGTCTTCCTTTTCGGGGTGGTCGTAAGTCCCCTGAAAGTTTGCGATCAAGAGGTCGCAGGGTTGCTCCCAGGTGTAAATTGATTCGACTGGTTGATTGAGCAACAAAGACCAGGCAGATCCCTCGAGTACCGTGGGCAAGTAATTTGCCATCACATTGTCATCACCAGCAACAACTTTGATGGCGGTAGTGTAGATCTGGAGGAATTCTAATGGGTTTTGGGTTCCATTGAATTTCTCCAGGTTTACTGCTCGAAACTTGTCTGGCTAGCGTACTGCTTGGGGTCCTACCGAGAATGCTCGACAGCTCGTAATTGAGTCATAGCACCTTCTTTGGAAAGGGGCTGGATTGTAGTCAGTTGGGGACCGATTCCTCTGGTTGACATACCGAGTATCTGTTGTCCCAATTCGGTCGTGGACGTTTGTATGATGTCTTCAACCAACTGTCTAGTTTAGGTGATGTCGAAGATCACCTGAGCCAACCAACCATTCCTCTTGACGAGGGGGAGAAGTGGCTTCATGCAAGAGTCGTCTTCCCTCGTGACTCCCTCGTCGGAATCTCTGAGGAGGTCCAGATGATGAATGGCCTCCAGTACAACCATGCTAACTTCTGCTAAGGGAGAAACGCTCGGACGAAGTCAAAGTATGACTCTGTGAGTTCTTTTATTCCCTGTACATCTCCGTACGTTGCATGGTTTGCTGAAGAATTTCCAACACCTGCCCTACAATCTGGACGTACCCTCGACTCTCTGCCAGAGTAGGGTCCAGGTTATTTAAAATACTATGAACTCATTGCAGGTTCTGGATTATTACCAAGGGTCTTGAAGGATTCCTGTCGACCAAACGTGTTTGTCAAATTGAATTCCCCTCTGACCTTCTTGCTCATCCCATTCGACCCATTATACGTAGTGGGGGTAGAAACATGTGAATTAATCGATTGATGTCCATTAGTTTCATTGCCTCCGCCATCTCGGGTTGATGCTCGAATGTCTGCACCATTTCCACCAACGGGTGCTGGCGGGTTATGCTGTGAAGGATAGTGCACGACATCTTGATCGGTATTACCGATTGTATTAACCTCGTGCCTCCAACAACAATCTTCCGATGAGATCCCATCGTAACTAAGGGAGAGCCTTCCACTGCTTCAGCAAGGAGCATCCATGACGGGGAACGGTTTGATATTACCACATCTGGTGGGCTTCATGGTGGACTCAGCCTGATCCAGCGGATTTCCGATCGTATGCTGAGCTTTATCATCTTCCTGGCTTTCGTTAGTGGCAATTTCATTGACACCGCTACCGGGTGTGTGTCGATTGGCCCCCCGGAATACCTATGAGTCGTCGGCGAACATTGGTTACCCATGACCGTATCGAGAGTACCTTGACCCACTGATTGTAGTGCTGAGCTTTTGTTGTTGTTTTTACCGGTCAGAAAAACCTGGCTTGCAAAGGCATTCGGACAATCCGAATTAGTCAGAACGACCGATTCCTCTTGGGGTGCCACTGATGGGGACGGTGAATCTTCTTCCATCTGGTCGATCTCACCGGTCTCAACGAGCGGAGAGCTTGCGACGGAAGAGGATGACGACGACATCGCATCGTGTTCCATGGAGCGAATGGATGAATCCATGTCGAGGTCAGCATAGTCCGCCAAATCGAACCAGTTCTCCTCATCCCTTGTCCCTGCCATGATCGCATTGGCGACAACGAAACAGAAAGAAGGTAATGAGGATTACTGAGTGAAAAATCTTTAGAACTCAACGCTTTCTTCCCCACGAATGGCGCCAGCTGTCGATGATCAAGTCGCCGATCTTACGAAATGAAATAAAGAAAATTGCTGAGAATTCTTGGAGGAGAATAGGGTTGCTCTTTATTACAATGAACTGGTTTTACAAGGATGTCTTTGGCAAGGCGACAAACTAGCCCTAATTACACTGAGTATATTGCTTGAAGAAATTGAGTTGTCTATAGTGATATTAATCACTTGTCCTCTCGTTCGTCTTGTTTGTTGTGCTTCGGTTGTTCTCTTGTAATGTTGTTCGTCGTCTACCTTTAAATACTAGTGAAGAGACGCCAGTTATCTCTGGAGACGACACCTTATGGAAACGACGCGTCTGGTTGGGGATGCAGTTGTTGCCAGTGGAAGAACACATGATCGTCGGTTGGTGTCAGTGGGAGAACACCTAATCGCCAGTTGGTGTTAGTGGGAGATGAACATAGGCAAAAACTGTGAAGTAGTTATTGTTAGCGACTCAGGGCTGAAAAGCATCGTGTGGTTTGGAGCGATAAGACACGTATCTCATTCATCACACAGAAAGAATTTACTTGGAATTAGATCCAAATACCAGTTCAAAGATTTTTCGAGTAGTTATCTGGTCGGATAATAGGTACAGTGGCTCTCGGAGACCAGGGTACTCCTTGAGATCATCGTCTACCATTCGTCATTGTGGATAGCATGCCTTGTCCGTGTGGCCCCTTCGAGATCACCTGGATATGTAAAACCCCAAAGTAGCCAGCGCGCACTCTGCATATTTACAATAGAAAACAAAGCTCGCACAAGCTTTCGATTCTCCGTGGATGCGCGATTGGCGATTGTTTTTAATAATCTATTTTATTAAGAATTACATAAATAATACTACATTATTATTTTTTGTCAGAAATAATCACGTATTGCCCCACGGTTGGGCGACTTGGTCTAGTCGCCCAACTGGTGAGCGACAGATATCCAAGTCGCTTAACCGTGGAGCGACTCGACCTTTTGCCTGCCAGTCGTCATACGGTAGCGCGACTGAATCCTAGTCGCCGAACGGTTGGGCAACTAGGAAACCTATCGCTCAATGCTGGGCCCTAGTCGTCCAACCATTGGGCGACTATGGGTGCTTATATTCCACGCGCGCGGCCGGGCGTGAACAATTGGCCTTTCTTTCCAGAGAGAGCGACGCCGAGGAGAAGAAAAAAGAAGAGAGAAAGAGAGGAGAGGGAGAGGGAGAGGGGGAAAGAAAATATCTTCGCATCGATGACGACGACAACAACGGTGAATCTTTAGCATTATTGTAACACCCCAGCTCAACTATGAGCCTATGATGCTACTAAACTAACTCAACTATTCAATTACTTCTATCCACTAACAATTAACAGCAAACATTTCAACATCTAACAAGCTAGCGTTAATCAAAACTATAATGAAAACAAGATTCTAGACATAAGCCTTGTTCTAATCATCAATTAGCAGAACCATAAAGATATTTCAGTATTCTTCAAGGTTCCTTTTGAATGAAATACTAAACAAGTCACTTGTAATGTTCTAGCATGTAAGAGTAAATAAATCAAGTTCTAAAAAGAAATGATAAAGCATAACATAAATATCCAAAAGACAAACTTGACTAAACCAATTACAAAACTCAATCATCACGAAGGTTGAACACAGTTTGAGAATAAAAGTAATAGCAGGATTATTTATGTTTAAGTAAATGAGCTATTTTATTTGCCTTGGGTGATCATGAGTGAAGTGCACCAAAACTACCCCTTCCCATGCATGTCGATACCTCGAGAAGTACCTAAAAGAAACATCAACAACAAGCGTGAGTCCACGACTCAACAAAGTACAACAGTGTAAAAGACAAAGCATCTTGAAAAGATAATGAAGATAACAAAATCCTCATATAAACAACAACAAGGAATCCATATTTGAACCTCTTATACTTTCATGAACATTAGCAAGGAATCCATAATTGAACTTCTTATACTTTCATGCGATGCAAATGACAAGAATGCAACTTTCTTCCTTCTTTGCAATTACCGGTAATGCGGAGTAGTACATCCGTCGATGCATACTCAAGCCTGTGCCCTCAGGCACAGGGACCTCAAGCCCACACTCCAAGAGTGTGGGGACCTCATACCCGTCCAATGCATGACGAGGACCTCAAAAGAATCAATTCTTGGCTACCACGTAGTCCAATATTCAAGAATAAATGCTATGATACAAAAGAACTTAATATTCTCAACCCACCATGAGAGAATAAAATTCAGAACCAAAATCATTGATAAACTTCCTTTCAATTAAACCATGGCAATTATCATGAATATAGCACCGTAATTACTCTACACTGCTTGCACTTGCCCCAACCGTGAGACGGACGACGACAAAAAGAGGACTCTATCCCCGGGTTCTCACCACCACCTGGCATTTGTAAAGCATACTAAGAAAACCATTCAATTGCACATAGCATAGCAATAAAACTAAATGAACTCATTCACTCCTATTCGTGATTCGAAACAATACCATTACGTTGCCAAGTCCCAATCTGTCCCAAACAGACAGCCACCATAGGACAACCATAACTTTTGACTCAAAGCTCCAAAATCATGAACTCAAATTCTATGGAATCTACACACACATACCCATAAATTCTCAGGTGACCGGAAGTTCAGATTAATCCATCTAAACCCTTGTTGTTATCTCCGAAGATAGTTCTGTCATCTTCGATACTATCGACTTAGAAATTATATATATTTTAATTGGTACAACCAAACACAATGATCTAAGTCATTCTGGAATCTACAGAGAACTTGCGTTCATAATAAATTTATTATAATTTTTTCCATTGTGCAACAAAAGTTGCTAACAAAGCAATCTTTCCCGATTGTCCCCAACAGAGGGACAGAATTGCAATGAACAATTCAAAATTCCATAACTTTCGTTCTACTTGTCCAGCAAATATGAACTTAGACTCTATGGAATCATTTTTAAGTTATCTATCTAAGTCATGTAGACCGAAAGTCTAGATTCGTCTGTTTCCAAGCCTTAATATGCAAAACCATGTTTGTTGCCCGAATCCTAGGGACTGAATAGGCACTCGGACTGCAAAAATCGTAAGTAAATATCTATAAATCCAAAAATTGCTATCCAAGACTTTACAGAAAGCTATCGCGATTACCGACATAATGCTAGGAGACCCTAATCTCTGATTTCGCTTGGAAATAATTCAAACTTACGGATCATCAGAACTGTAGAAATACCGATCTACAACAGCAGGGTACTAATTTGACTTTCGGCGACAAATCACATATAAAAGAATTGCAATAACTAATGGGGAACATGAATTTACCCACGAATTCTCTGCTGGACCTCACTGAAGTCCTCGTGAAGATCCCCTTCTTCTACCTCTTCCTTCCTCTCCTTCCTTTCTCCTCTTCTCCTCCTCTTGGCAGAGCAGCAAGGAAGGGGTCACTCTAAGACCCACGCTTACAAAGGCAGCAAGCAGATTTGTAACATCCATTTTCAGTAGCAGCCTACCTCCCAGTGCCCCCCGCCATTCTTCCTCTCTCTTCTCCGTGGCCGACGCCGCCGCCACGCACGCCACCACCTCCCCCGCCACCTACTACTGCATGGTGCCACAAGGCCGCCAGGTCAAGAAGAAGAAGCAGCAGCCACCGCTTCCCGCTTGCTCACCTTGTCTTGTCGCCACACCAACCCGTCGCGTTGCCGCCACTTGCCGCCTCCCTGCCACGCCGCACTCAGGTCACACACGCACGCCCACGCATCAGAGCCGCAAGCCGCCGTCTCACCGGCGCTTCCCGCGACTCACAAGACGCTGCTCCTGCCGCCAGACTCTGTGCGGCCCGACCGACTTCTTCGCCCTCTTCCTCCCGCGTCGTGGCTCCCTATAAAGCCCTCCTCCCCGCTTGACCTCCCACGCCCCCGAGCTCCGGTAGTACCACAGAGCGAGCCCGCCCAAGCTCCGTTACCAGCCACAGATCCGCGCCTCGCCACTCCGGTGAGTCCTCGCCCAAGAATCGCATCACGAGCACCCCCACGACGCTAGGAAGCCACCCTCCTCCTCTTCGTCTTCCTCGTCACCGGAGAGCCGCCGTGCCTCCTCCTCCTCCACCCACGGCCGCTGCCCAGCCGCCGGCCCAGCCTCCCGAGCCGCCTGACCACCCTCGCCCCGGCTCTCACCCTTGCCATGCCGATGCGCGTGCCCTCGACGCAGATCTTTGCCCCCACCGGCGCCCGTCTTTGCCCGAGGCCGCTGCCGCCATCCGCCCCGCCAAGGCCGCCTCTCCCGAGCCGCTGCCTCCTTGTTGCCGCCCATCCCATGACTCTGCCGCCCCACCACGCCACCCCGCCGCCTCGCTCACGGCTGGCCTCGCCACTTGCCGCCTGCCCCTCACCCCGCTTTTTCCTGTGGAGCAAAGAAGAAATAGAGAGCAATTGGGGATTAAGTGGGGAATTGGATTGGGATTGAGGGCCCCACATGTCATTTGCTTAAGACCTCCCCTCCTTGGCTGCCATGTGGGCCCCGCAGCCCACCGTTTCCATGGACCCGAGCCTCCTGTTCACATGGACTCGCTCAAGACTGCTCAGGCACCCAACCCTCTTTTTCCCTTTTAATTCCTTTCTAACCTTTGATAATTCATATCTCATCCATTTTAACTCCAAAAATTATGAAATAAATTTCTAAAAATTTGTTAAATCAAGATCTTGCTAATAGCATAGGACTTGATTGATTTGGAGTTTATTTATTGTTCCTTATTTATTTATTTGCTCTCTTTGCCGTTGTGTCTTTTTCCGGTATTCTCGCGCGATTAGGAATTGAAGACGCCGGCGACCCTCGAGTTGATCAAGACCAAGATTTCCAAGATCCCCTAGCCTTTAACCAAGGCGAGTCAATACTTTGACCATTTTGATCCTACATTTTATGCAAATTATATTCGTTTAAATTAGCAAAGTTGCATGCTTTATTTCTTTATCAAATGTATGTTAAAGCTTAAGGTAGTTAAATTCCCACTTGTCGAATAATTAATTTAATATGCCATCCTTGATAAATTGAATCCATTAATTCTTGTCACCCTAGTAACTATATGGTAATACTAGTTATAGGTTGTACTTGTTTACATGCTAGTCTTGTTTAAGTACGGGTATTAAATACCCCAATCATCATTTCTCAAACATAAAATGTTTTGGGTAGTCATTAGTGGTCCATTGGCTAAAAGGTTGTGAAAATAAATTGGTTTTACTCCCCAAAACCCCAATTGCTAGTTCTATCTGGGCGTATGGTGAGGCGGTGGTCGCCGGGGAGCACATGGTTGGTTGGGTTGTGGAATGAACCACCCAGATACCCCTAAGGACTTAATCTTGTCACGACCTCCGTGTTAAACATGTGCAACCACAAGTCTACAAAGTGCAACTTGGCTTAGTAAAATTATTAAACCCCTAATGTGTCTCACCGGTGGAGTAATGGCACAGCGCAAAGCTTGCAGTACATCCAATTTTGATTCGGGACACCGATACTCGTGAAGTTGCCAACGCCGTGGGTAGTCCAACTATGCCACACGCCGCGATACAACATCCTCGCGAACGATGGGCGCAACCCCGATGGGTGAGATTACGGAAAGGGCAAGGTAGTTTGAAAAGTTATCGTGATTTGCCGCCAACTACATGACTACTAATCATGTGGGGTAACGGTATGACTATCTCTTGTGGGTAAAGTGTACAAACCTCTGCAGAGTCTAAAATGCTTTAAATGTACCGCGTTTACTGGTCAAAGGCGACATGGGAATCATAACTTGAGTTAGTTCTATTTCAAAAAAAACTTTGTGGGTGGTATGGAAAATGGTGGAAGGGCTCACCTAGCCCTGCTTTTGATTTTGCCCGAGTCGCCGAGCTCAAGGTGTGATTATTGGAGGCCGCCCAATTAAAAGGATGCATTGGTAGAGTTTCACGGATGGATTCTCTACTAATATAATTATTGCACATGCTCTCTTTATCAAAATGCAATTTGTTAAAATGCTAAGTGATAGGACTTTGTAATTATGATATTTGAAAACTTGCTTTCGCAAATAAAAGAACCCGAGCCATCCTTGTTAAATCTTGCATGTATATAATTGCATTGTGTGTTGGCTCATGAAAGCACCAGAGTAGTGCTCATTCTCGCTTCTCCCCAACCCTTCGAGATAATGAAGACGACGGAGACTACGCCTTTCTACGATGGCCCAGAGATGATGGACAAGGCTACGACAAGGAGTAGTATAGTCTCAGTAGTTTAGATCTCGCCTGATTTGTTGACTCATTGGTATCACAGATGTACCGATATTATCCAGTTCTTGGTTAATATCCGTCATACATGTGTCACCCCCCGCTTGTTCGTGTGAGATGAGCCCTACTCGCCTTTTTTGCTTCATTGTAGTTTACGTTGCTTTTTATGTGATGTAATCCATTTGGCCCGCTTTCGCCCTTTTGTAAAACTCCGACCCGACGTGGTCTATGTTACTCAGCTTGGTTGTAATATTTTAATATTTCAGTTTACGCTTGTATGAATGATTCAAAGAATGTGTACCGTGAAGTGCTAGCTACGATCCAGGAATAGCACAAAGGATTTCACAGAGGATTTGGATTCTCAAACCGGTCCGATAAAGATCAGAAAGGGGTGCTAGGGTTTTGAGGAAGGGGCACCCCCCTCTTGACTCCATTAAATGGCCGGCCCACTTGGCTAGGACGCCTTGGGCCGAAAGCCCAAGGTCCAATCCTCCCACAAATCCTAAATTTTCTTTTAATTTTCCTCTCTAAATAATATTGTACTCACTAATGAATGATCGGGATATTACAATTATTTTGTGTCCTTGTATTTTTGAAACCATGGTAGGTTAGCAAGCAACATCATGTATATTGACATATTGTTAGCAAATGAAATAATGGTAGGTTAGTTAGAAAAAACTTTAGATGTGTACTGTGTAGTGTCATATTATCAGTGGCGAAGCTAGAAAATTTGTGTGGGGGTGTAGCAGTGATGGTAAAGATTAGGCTATTAAGCAATTATCGGCTGAATGAATGTTAGGGTTGGGTAAACGATGCATTGTAAAT
Source organism: Phyllostachys edulis (assembly GCA_036346405.1). Taxonomy (NCBI): domain Eukaryota; kingdom Viridiplantae; phylum Streptophyta; class Magnoliopsida; order Poales; family Poaceae; genus Phyllostachys; species Phyllostachys edulis. Next base: position 69,325,793 of record CM070558.1, on the reverse strand, counting down.
ATTATATTCAGATGATACTTAATGTTTACATATAATTAGTTGCGGTTTTTTCCCAATCGGGCGACTGCTTCACACATTTAGTTGCGAAAACAACTTAATTTTATGGAGTGTTGATGATAACAATTGGTAACATTGGTTAATAAGTTTTAATTATTTGTGAACATATTATTAAAAACTTTGTAGTCATTACATAATATTTTGTTAGAAAATGGTGGTGCCCGTGCATACCGGGCAACCCACCTGGACAGGGTCTATGCATATTATTAATAGTTGTAAATAGCGTAGTCTTAGGTTTGCATATAAAATCATGGAAGGTTACTTTCGAAAGCATGGTAGGTTATAAACAAAAAATCACTAGACTTATGCAAGAATACAACTTAATTCTCATAATTTTCGGAGCTACGCTACAAGTAATTGAACCCACTAATTGTGTTGTAATTGCTAACTGGAAATTGATTTGCAGGTATGGCTCACGCACCGTGGTTCGGATCGCATTTTGGCCTCATCGACCGGCAGTCGTCGACGTAGAGCACCGCTGTGAGCTGTCAGTGTCCAAGATCCATTCAAGGTGGACGACGCGACTGACTTGGGGGTGGTTTGTATGCGGACACCCCGACGTGCTTAGAGACTTGACCCACGCTGGGTAGACAGGTTTGTCTGCGAGCTGTGCCACTTCTTTGTGTCATATGTTCGCTATGTAGTTACTTCTTCGTGCTTTGTAGGCTGAGCCATGCCGGTCTTCTACCTCTCGCGCGGATGGTGGAGGCCATTAAAGAGGACGGTGCTCCAGTCGATGACGACGGGGAGGTTCAGACCGGTCTGGAGCGGTCACGATGGTTCCCGTTCGACCGGTCACTCCTGACAGCCCTGGTGGACTGATGGCGCCCTGAGACGCACACCTTCCACCTCCCATTCGGGGAGATGGCCCCCACTCTGCAGAATGTCACGATGTCGCTTTACCGCCTATCGCGAGAGCCCCGCTTCCCTCATTGACGCCGCTCGTCGACTAGCACGACGCCCTATTGGGTAGGTTTCAAGGGGTTCTTGTGGCGGACGCCGCGCCACCGTACTACGACTTCTAGGAGCGACAATGGCATGGCCCACCCCTGCGGTGGCTTTCACAGTTCTGGGTACGTATGCTGCATATTTTCCATGTTTAGTGATGCACTATCCTAACCATATGACGGGCTTACTAATTATTTATTTGTGCGTAGGTCGAACGAATGGTCCCGGAGCCCACCGACAACCATGTGTCGTGGCACCTCGAGGCGTACATGTTGTGGCTCTTCGGCTGGGTACTGTTTACCAGTAGCCACGGTGACTTTGTCAACGCCTCTCATGGGTACGCGAGGCCATCATCGACGGTGAGGAGCCGCAGATCACCGGGATCACCAGATTTGCCGTGGACGTATCGCGGCATGTGCGATGCGTGCTGTAGGATGAAGCCAACATCTATCCTCATAGGCTGCCCCCTCCTGTTGCAGCTGTGGTCGTTCGAGCGCTTCTCCCTTGGACGACCCATACTGGTAGACTCTAGTCCGTACGGCGCGGACATGTATCATGGGGACGCGGTGGACCGACCGACCGTAGGGTCCCTTTGGTGCTGTAGATAGGTACGTACTTCCCTATATCTTTACTTTAGTCGTATTTTTCTTCTTCTCTTTCTTTCTTCTTCTTCTTATTTTTCCTCTGTCTTTTTTCTTCTTCTCTATCTTTCTTTTTCTTTTTTTTTTCTCTTTTTCTTTTGTTTTCTTTAACCTTAGAAGCTACTGGAACCGAAAACAAAAAGAACTCTTGGATCCCCACGAAGTTCCACGATCTGCGCGATGGTGACGACCGAGCAAGAGTGGCAATGGACTCGACATGCGGTCATGGCGGCCGTCCCATGGATGCCCCGTGGTGGAGGCGGCGACGTCTCGAGGCGGGACGACAACGGCGCGGCGGTGGTACGGTGGTGTGCCGGATCCAGAGGCGAGATCCTCGATCTTGGCGGCGACGGACGAGGTCGTACCGAGGCGCGCGGATCTAGACGGCGGCGGCGGAGTTCAAGACAAGGTGGCGGTGCAAGAAGGCGGCGCGTTGTTCGGCGCAAGGGCGGCGGCGCATTCAACAGAAGGCGATAATGCCGCTTATGAGGAGGTGAGCGATAGTTCGCCGGGTGGCGGCGCTGCAAGGCGGTAGGGACCGGTGGGTCCGTGGCCTACGCGGGGCGGGGTGAAGGTGCCCTTTCGGTGGGGAGGTTGCCGGCGGGTGCTCACGCGCGCATGGGCCCGTGCAGGGGCTCCAACCAGCGATGGCTGCTTCTGGGGCCGATGCGGACGCTGCGATGCTGGAGGACCGAGGACGACGAAGGGACGCAGCGGATGATGCACCGTGCGACGGGAGCGACGCGCGTGACGGCGGCTGGCAGATTGGATCTGCTAATATTTTCTCAAATCTCTTCAAACCCTAATCGATTGATTGGGGAACCTATGTTGCTTGACTTCTTTTGGTTGGTTGCTGCACACTGGATCGAAGGCATTGATCGTGCTTGCGGATCGAGCAAGGCCGCGCTGTCTCCAATTGGTCACGTAGACCCGCAGCAACCTGTCAGATTGAAGCCGATGCAAGCACGTGGTGACGTGCGCCGATACAGCGGACCGTGGAGGCTTCGAGGGCGGATGAAGAATTCGACGAAACGAGATGCACGCACGGCGTGGCCTCAGGACGGACCGAGGCGACAAAGGAACACACGCTGGACCGAGGCAGTGGCACGCTGCTTCGACCGAGAACTAGACGATTTGCAAGAGACCCTAAACTAGACCAATCTAGACAAGAAACCAGCACAATGACTCGACGATGCAACGAAAATTCAACAACGCAAACTAAAAAGAAAAAATTGCAAATGCACAAATTGGTTTGGACGATGAACTAAACCTATATATTTTTTATTTTTGTGGCTATTTGGACTGTGGGAAAAAAATTCTCACCGATGAACTGTAACTCTGATACCACTTGATGAACCACGAAGGTCCTTGGTCCGATGTTTCGATGAGAAGGTAAGTTCGGTAGTAGTCGCTCAATTCTCACGATCCTGGCTATGAACACGCAAGGCTTGAAACCACGCAATCGCTGAACTGCTCGACAAGTCGTTATCAACCGTGCACGAATACCCAAATGACCTGACCACGAAGGTCGTTTCCTACATACACCGAAGAAGTACGCAAGAACAAGATAAAGCAATCTAAAATTGCAAATAGGAATTGAAATATTTGAATTGAGTTAGGATTCTAAATAAGGATCTTAATTTGGTGGTCTAGTCGACACACGTAAAAGATACAAGTTGGAATGGAGGCAAAGTAAACATAAACAAAATCCCAGAAAACTAGAGGGGGTACGGCCTCCTTATATAGGGGAGGGGGAGCCGCACATATCTAAGAGCTAAGGGGTGGTACTATTCATGGTACTATTCACATGAACAGTGCGCGTGCCCCTAGGTGTCCCGCCGACATATGGGCCAAGTTGAGTACGATTACAAGGCCCAAATTGGTCCAAACAAGTGATACGATATCTTATTTTGATGATTTATATGTGCACATAAGGAATTCATAGGTGAGGCTAGATCCATTGGAAAGATAACGAAATAAGCTTTCCATCAAGTACTCGTGGACCTTCAACGGACTCTGTATGTGAAAGTTATGCACGTTTGAAGTCGGTGCTGTCTCCGGAGGCCGAACTGGATTCCAAAACGTATCCAGCATGAACTCTTGCTTGGCACGTGGAGTAGCACCATGGTATGTAGACATAGTACCATGGCATGTAGATGTAGCACCATGGCATGTAGATGTAGCTCGATCCAATTGGGTAATATGGCATTGCATTAGCCGAAAGTCCTATTGGAGAAGATGTTGTTGAAGTAGAGGATGCAGTGCAGTGGGTCGAAGCAGTGGTTGCATCCTTAGGTTTGATGTCCTCATCAGGACTAGGGTGCCTGACTCAACCCACGCGTGAGTTGCACACACACAACACATCTTCGTATATTTTTTTGCCAGTTCTGTTACGACGGCTTCTAATTGCAATGGTACGTTTCACATGCATAGTATGAGGGGTTGCACCAGGACGCAGTGGCCGGCCAAGATGGAGCCGTGGGTGGCGCAGTGGGCGAACGCCCTCGAGGAATGCGTGCAGGAGGGCACCCTGTATGACCCCAGCGCGTACGATGAGTATCTACGCTGGTACGCCCCGCAGACACGCACCAGGCTAGTGCATGTCGTCGACCCTCCCTCGCCACGCGTACCAAAGATGCATCGACGCAGCACTTCGTACACTTCGCCGCGGAACATGCACCTCGCGGTACATACTATCGTATTTTAAAATGTCCGAGTACGATTACCTCAATTTCAAGTTTGACGCTTTCATGTACTCCTTGCAGACGGACATCAACGTCGGGATGGTGAGGGACACCCAATTGATCCTGGACAAGCTCGCCCATGGTGCGGAGGTGATGCGGGACGAGATAGCGTAGTTTTTTCATCGGGTCTATAGTGGGGTGAGGCATGTAGTGACCCTGACGTCGTGCAGGATGGTCCAGGAGGTGGCCACGTCGGTGCATACGCCGAGGCCGGCACATCCTACAGTCCAGTCAGGAGGCATGGGAGGGGAATGTGCACGTGCCCCGCCTATGCCTTGGCAGACTGGAGGCTCCGGGTGGGCACGTGGGTACGCACCACCACCACAGTATCCTTTCTTCCTCGACCCGTATGGACAGTACGTCAGGTATGACCCTTTCACGTGCATGGCCCTCGACGAAGGTATGTTTCCTCTCTTCATGTCTGTGATCATAGAGATATTGTAGGGATTAACATTATTTGCACTGCAGGTTATCGCCTCCAGCCGGGAGTTGGGCTCTCCCCGCACAGCGACGCCCACGAGGCCGTAGACGCCTTCTTCGCGGATTACCCCGGGGAGATCAGGGGAGCAGCTAAGTCCGCACCCATCGAGGTTCTTTCTGGGTCGCAGCTTAGTGAACCCCCAGTAGGCACGCAGGCACAGGTGGAGTCGACCCCCGAGGCCTTGGGAGCACGGGTCAGCAGGGCTCTAGAGTGCCTATCCTCGTCGGGGCCCGGACTGCATTCCCAGCCCGGAAGCCCAAGCGGGCGTCTTGGTGAGCACTGACCAGTGTGGGGCGGGTGACGACGGAGGAGGTGCTGTGGGTGGCGTAGTGGGTGGCCAGTAGGGGATCTTCGTTGTGGTCTATGTAGTTGTATTATGTGTTTACGTATTCTACTTCGTAGTTACTATGACAAGGTTGTCTATGCATTCCCTTTTGCATTGTACTATGACTTATTCATATATTACTTACCAATCGTTCGTACCCTAGTCATTGAACCGTTCGATGACTAGGCAACAAAATGTGGTCCACTACTAGCTGCCAAGTCGTCCAACAGTTGAGCGACTAGTTGACGTGTCGCTTAACCGTTGGGCCAGTACTTGCTGCCAAGTCATCCAACGGTTGAGCGACTAGTCGGTACTGGCGACCAAGTCGGCCAACGGTTGAGCGCCTGAACGGTTGTATAGAAAGCCTAGCCCGGTCCCGTCATTGTTTCTTTCGCCATTTCTCTCGGCAGACAACAAGAGCAGATCGAGAGAGGAGAAAAGGGGAGGGGTAGAAGGATAGGGGGAGAAGCAGAGGAGCTCGAGAGGGGGAGAGAAGGGGAGGAGAGGAGCTTGGGAGAGGTACAGAAGGGGAGGAGAGGAGCTCGAGAGAGGGGGATAAGGGAGGAGAGGAGCTCGAGACGTGAAAGAGAAAGACGAATGAAGCTCGTTGATAAGAAGAGCAGGTCTCCACATGAAGGTAATAGTCTTGTCTGTTCTTGTTGTTGACAAAATGTAGGCGTGTAGCTACTTGTTGATTTAGCACGTATTTGGGGAAGGAATGTTGAGAAATCGCTGGTTGCAATGTTTGAAATATTTGCAGTGATAAATCAGTCATATCGGGGCCCACAAGATTAAAAGTCCATTACGGTGTTAGTACGGCTTGTTAGGGTATGGGTAGGCTACGATAGCAACAATTCAAAAATTCTACCACGTAAACCAGGAAGCCAAGCAAGAAGATGATCACAGATCGTTACCACCAGACGCGCAGAGCAGCGGAAGAAGAGTTGGAGCAGCCTGGTCCAACATAGAGTGCATCGATGTAGTGGTCGTAGTCGATCGTCCAGCGTCGAGCACATCGATGTAGTAGTCATAGTCGATCGTCCAGCATCGAGCACGTCAATGCAGTTGTCGTAGTCGATCGTCTGTGTCCTCGCGAGTCGATCGTCTCCTCCAGCAACCTCTGCAGCTCCTTATGAAGATCGCGGATCGTCCTCAAGCGCAACAGCAACTGCAGTAGCGCCTCTACGGTATCCACACGTCCAGGGAAGGAACAACCGTAAGTCAGTATGCTAGCACCAAGTCATACGGCAGAGCTCTCAGGAAGATGGCGGTTAGGGTTTCGGTGGAGCAACTCACGTCAACTCGTATATCTCCCAATAGCCTCAAGTATCTCCTTATATAGTGCCCATGACAGATCCTACCCGAACATGTTTTACGAGTCGTATCCGTACTAGTTTGTTCCAACCCGTTAAGTTTATGCGTATTTGGTTGTGACTTGGAAACACCTTTCTGACCACGAGTCGTTAGCGGTACCTAGCAGGACATAACAATTCTTGAATACACACAAATTACATCGGACAAACCATATTGCAATATGATTTATGACCAGGTACTCATCATTTACGACCAGGTCCTATCTCTATACAATCAGTTTGTATTTGGTCACGACCAGTTGAAGAATCTAGACCCGCCATTATATGTTAATGGAGTATTTTGGTGATTAATGACAAATCTATTTGTGAGACTAACACGTTTATTGATATACATATTGCTCAGTCTCAATTGGATAAAAAGGTGAAAATCAAAGAGGTATGCATTCGATATCATATTCTTATATATTGTTGCATTCCTCGGATCCAAAATATAGGTTGAACTCCACCAAAAGTTTAACTTGAATATGTGCATATGTTTTTATTACACATTCGTGTATGCACACATTTAGGGGGAGTTCACTCTATGTTTTGTGGTTTCATTAGTATTGATCCATATTTCTTTATCCACATATATTGGGATCTCTACTTTGAAACATATCCTTTGAGTATATAAAACTTGTGTAGTTCATATATACTCATATTATTTTATATTCAATTATTTGAAATTGTGTTGTGAGACTAACATGTGTGCTAAGATGTTTATAGGCTTAGTCCTAGTTTATGGATGGCGACATGGTAATGGAAATGCATGACAATAGAGGGATCATGATTAGTAGCTTGATAGCTTGTTCTTGTGCAAATTGGATCGATTTAGGATCATGCATGCATTTGAATTTGAGTTTGAAAGCTCTAAGTGCATTTGTTAGAAATCGGTTGTACCGAGTTAAACCGCGGTTGTACTGATTTAAGCGGTATGACCAAGACTATACTTGGCAGATTACTGGTTTTGACTGGTTTTGCCAACTGAGCGCTAATGCGGTATGATCGGCCCTTTGAGCGGTACTACCGCATTGCGGTCGATCCGATTTCTAGTTGGCGGTTTGATAAAACCAGAACCGATGTAATTTTGGCTCAGAGCTCTCTTTGATAATCGGTTGTACCGCATTTGTGAACGGTTGAACTGCTGGCGCGTTAAAACCGATTTCTATGTGGCGGTACGTATTTTTCAGAGAGCGTGTCATTTTAGCGAAGTTGGAAACCCTACAATCGGTTGTACCGATCGTCAATACGGTATGATCGGGCGATGTGGTTGAACCGCAACTTGGTTGGCGGTAGTACCAGTCCAGGATTTTCAACGGCTTGTTTAGAAGCATTATTGCAGGTATATCTTGGTAATTGGTGTTAATTATTATGGGACTAACATTTTCCATGAGTTGGATGAATAGGTTATGTTCTAGGGTAATGGAGACTTCGAATGGCATCATGAGTTGATCGTCATCAAGTCAAGGTTCAAGAAGAGGATGCATCATGTGTTGATGCATATCAAGATCTCGAAGAAGAGATGATCATGAGTTGATCATCAAGTCAAGAGAAGACTCATCATGTGTTGATGGAGGTCAAGTAAAGGATGCATCATGGGTTGATGCATGTCATGACGATGACACGGACTTGAAGTGAAGATGTGCGTCATCAACCTTCAAGAAGATGCTCAAGGCAAAGGTATGACTAGCTAGGGCTAAGGATGTGTTCCTAGTCTTTTACCGGTCTTGGTGTTTGGTTGGAAGACCGGATTGCTAGTATAGGTTGCCGTACTATTAAGAGGGGTCTTGTCTAGTAGCTTGAGTCTCATCATGTGTTGATAGCTCAATCTCACTTGCTCTAACTCTCCGTGGCATGATGCTATTATTTGCAAATGTGTTTTGCAAATAGTCGAGGCTCATGCATTTAATCCTTGTAACGTGTGACTATACTTTGCAAATGGTTGAAGTCCAAGTACCTACTCCTTGTGGCATGATCTAAGTTTGCAAATGTGTTTTGCAAATTGTTGGGATTCATGTATTTTCCCTTGGCATGGTCTAAGATTGCTTGTTGCTAATACTTTGGACTTAGACTATGGTAGTGGCTCTTTGGAGTTGTACTTTTTTATTTGATAAAATATGTTTGAGATTAAATCAAATAGGTCGGTTGTGTAGACCTCTGAATAAGCTTTCCATAGAGTCCAAGATCACTCAATTCCGACATCGGAGTCAAAAGTTATGATATTTTTACCGAGTGTCGTCTGTGCTGATTTTGAGCTGCGGTTCAACCGCCATGCAAAGAGTGGTACAATCGCCCAGAACGGTTGAACCGGCCCTTGTGAGTTCGGTACGACCGCTCCAAGTCTGTAACGGCTAGTTTTGGACTGTTTCGACTCCCAACGGCTAGTTTTTGGTGTAGGGGTTATAAATATCTCCTTGGCCGGTTGAGAGGCAACCTTTGGCATCTCATTCCACTCTCTTGAGCTAGTGTGAGTTTCTCCTCTCAATTGTGCATGTGTTGCACCTTGTGAGCAAGGAGAGAAGTCTCTAGTTGCATGTGTTGCATCTAGAGGTGGATTTTGTATCCACTTAAGCTTGTGCATTCGTTGCACGTGGTGAGAGTCAAGCAAGGGACTTAGCTTGTTACTCTTGGTGTTTGCCGACACCTAGACGGCGTGGAGGCGTCGTGGTTCGGTGATCTTCTCAAAGAAGGTTGTGAGAAGACCCGAGCGTTTGTGAGTGGCTTGGTGCTCGCCATCTCCGGAGTGGAGGAAGGAACAACCTTAGTGGAGCGAGGTGTTGGCTCAGTTTGGAGCCCGGCCCAATTGGTTTGGACTTACCTCGAGGAAGGCTTAATTTGTGGAGCCGCCCAATTGGTTTGGGTTTCTCAACGTGATTAGGGAGACCAAAGAAGTCTCCGATCAGCATGGTAAAACATCGCCGTGTCTATTGTGGTTTGATCTCTTGTGTCTCACTATTGCATTTATATTCATTGTGTATGAATGCTTGCTTTACATTGTGTAATTTATATACCTTGTAGTAAATTGATTATTCATTGTGTATGATTGCATTAGTTCATTGTGCTATTCACCATTGCTAGAATTGAATTGCTCAAGTCATATGTTTAATTGCTATATTTATTAATAGACTTGTATTGTTGACACACTTAGTTGAACCTAGTTGTTCTAGGCTTTAATTGTGCAAAACCGTATTTGTATTAGCTTCCGCATTAGAAATCGGTTTTAGCCAAAAGAATTTTAAAACCTCCTATTCACCCCTCCTCGATCTTACACCAGTTCATAACTCCTTACAACCAGGTTATGACCATCAGGATTACGTTCGACCGCCTCTCGACCAAACAGATCTCTATACTGACCCGTCCGTAGAATCGATCGAACTAAGCAACCTACTCGTGTATTCTCCCTTTGCCTCACAATATCTGGTTGAACTTCAGGTGAGATGTTATGTCATCCATAGACTGTTCAATACTGTCTCGATCAAGTGTCGGATAACTTCACGTGGTCGAACACTTCAACCACTAGTGGCATGGCCATGCACTTATTTTATTCGACCACAACGAGGGGACCAAAGACATCTCTCCTGTTATATTAGGAGGGGTAAATCCCATATTCGACCAGTCACTTTCCTCCGCATGTTTCAGAGCATACCCGAAAACTACATTTATAACTACCTAGTTACAAGTAGCGTTTGGCAACCCCTAAGAGTGCTATTACACATGTAGGAAACCATGCTGATCTCAGGTCTTAGGATTATACATCATCATTGCTTGAGACCAACTAACGACACATAGAATCATAACAATCTCAATAGTGTCTCAAGGTAGGTCAATCCAACCCTATATTCTCTAACATGTGTTCATATTATTGATTCGATATCCCTATATTCATGACCGGTGAAACATGGTCATCAATCAATACAATGTGCTGATCGATAGAGTCATTAGTGTTCCGACCATTGACATCTAACCAGGGATTCATTTAGAACGACATCATATAAGTTAAAAGAGTTTCACCAACAAGACACGTACTTGTTAATCTTCATAACCAATGATTCATTCAAGGAACAAGATAACATATTATCCAATGTTATGAATATAGTGAAATATAATCATCTCTATGATTGCCTCTAGGGCATATTTCCAACATGGTTCGTGAAGGTCTATACGATGTTGACCTAAGTGGTTTCCAGCAAGTCAGTATGATACACCCAGACGTGGAGAATGCCCGAATAGGAGATGTCCTACATTGGCGCACCGGAAGCTTCTCCTTGGACCCTGAGGTGTGTAGTGTCGTCGTACATGGCCTTTGGAGTCGGTCTGCCATGCACATTCGGTGGGAGTTGATAAGAGTGATGAGCACGGTTGTATGGAAGGGATCTCTGGAAGGCTGCAGGCACCATGGCTACGAGTGCGTGCTACTTGTGCAACCATGTCTGAAGGGAGTCGTTGGAGGCCCTGCCGATGGCTATCATCTGGTTGGTGGAAGCAGCTCCAGCGCACAGCACGTGGTTCATGAAGAAGACGTGGTGGATGATGTTGCGGAGGCAGAAGAGGAGGCGGTGACCGATGTTGCCAAGGCAGAAGAGGAGGCGGTGACCCATGTTGCTGAGGTAGAAGAGGAATATCGCACAGCCCATGGTCAGCCCAGTGCACAGGCAGATGCAGGGGAGCATGTCGATGGCATAGTGCGTTAGATGGAGATCGATGACTTGACAGCTCGGGCAGAGCAGGAAGCTTTAGAAGAGGATGGTGATGACTCTTCTAAGGAGGACGAATGTCCCATACCCCAGGAATGGAATAGGGTGGACGTTAAGAGTCTTGCTGTGGACGACTAGAACGAATCACCCAGGGAGTACCATGGGACGGAGGTTCGGCTTCGTGCAATGTTTGCTGACAAGGGATCACTGTAGGATGCCATTAAGCTGTAGGACTTATCCATGCGACGGCTATTTCGTGTACTCAAATCCAGCCAGGAGCAGTACACCATGGTCTGCGAGTAGGCTGGGTGTCCTTGGCGGGTGCAAGCACGGAGACCCAAGTACGAGACTCACTGGATTGTCTCCAAGGTGGAGGCGCATTCCTGCTTGCTCAGTAGTATTTTGCCGAGGCATTGCAACCTAACGTCCACCTTCATAGCCAATGTGATGTATGGAGAGATTGTGAAGAAGACGGACCTGGAGGCCAAACATATCATGGTGGCTATCGAGCAGAAATTTAAATACAAGATTAGCTACACGAAGGCATGGCGTGCTAAGCAGAAGGCTTTGGAAAGGAGGTTCGGTTCTTTCGAGACGTCTTAGGACAACCTTCCTCGTATGCTCCAGGTGCTGCAGGATAGAAACTCGGGCACATATATTGCTGTGAAAGACAAGCCATCCAAAAGACCGCCGCTAGGTTTTATGGTATTGCAGAGGGCCTTTTTAGCATTCGGTCCCTGCATCGATCCATTTAGACACATGTTGATCGTGATCTCAGTGGACGGGACGTTTCTAATTGGAAAATACAAGGGCATGATCCTAACAGCAATTGGTATTGATGGCATCGCTTTCATTGAAAGTGAGAATTTCGACAGTTGGTTGTGGTTCCTTCGACATCTGAAGGAGGGAGTAGTTGGGGTATGTCCTGATGTCTGCATAATCCATGATCACCACCTCGAGATGATGAAGGCCATCCGAAAACTTCAGCAAAACCCCGATGAGCCGTTCCCTTGGGTAGACATGAGGAACAGATGGTGCATTTGCCATGGGGGGGGGGTCAACTTCTTCAAACAGTTCAGGCAACAACCGTTGATGAAGCTGTTCAAGAGGCTTGCTATCGCGTAACCAAGAGCGTAAATTTGATGCGCTAGGGAGATGTTGGACGAGAACACCAGAAACATGTTGTCAAGAGGAACAAGCGCCCGCCGTTCTCGGGCAAGGCAAAATTAACGCCTCACACCACTACGGGAGCTCGACCCTCCCCATTTAACGTGGAGGACCTCGAGAGACATCGGGTGCTTCTCTCATTGGATTGAGACTGAGCCATTGGAGAAGTGATCCTTGCTGCGTGACACGGACGGTGCAAGGTACGGCATAATGATCACTAATCTTGCCGAGATTTACAACTGGGTTATTAGAGGCCTCCGTTCTCAAGCTCTCGTCGCCATCGTGGAAGGCGTTCTGCACGGTACAATCGGATATTTTAGGGAAAGACATGCAAACGCGGCACTTCATGCAGCCAACCCACGTACACCATACTGCTCGAATATTACAGCGTACATGCAGGCCAAGATCGAGAAGGCTCAGTTGCACACGGTCTTCGTAATGGGCAATATGGAGCATCCATTTGACGTGGTCTTTCAAGACAGAGCCGGATTTGGGATGGCTCGGTCTCTTGTTACCCACGAGGTATGCCCTGGAGACCACGTGAATGAACCTAACTGCACATGCAACAAGCCAAAGCTCCTTCACAAGCCATGCTCTTATGTCCTCGCCGCGTGTGGGACCATCCACATGGACCCATCGAACTTAATATCAGAGTACTTCATGAAGGAGAGGGTGCACCAGGCGTGGTGCGGCGAGCTAAGAGGCTTCAGGGTTGGGCAACTTCACCACGTTGGATATTGCACAGAGGACTTGGATTCCAGATCTAGACCTGTTGAAGGGGGAAGGGTCGTCGGCAGAGTCGTCGCATTAGGAACGATATGGACGAAGGGAAAGCTGGAGCGGCGGGTAGACATTGCGGTCGCTGCCGCTAGGAAGGCCACACAGCAAGAACTTGCAAGGCGCCTGCAAACACGTAGGAACACCGACTTGTACTTTAGCATGTTGTAACTTGTACTTCAGTCAGTACTTTGCTTGTTGTAAGCACTATGGAACTTTGTATCGTAATTACAAATTTTAACTTTATTTAAAGTGTCAATCACTTGTCTTAATTGCAATGCACGACGTGACCTCACTCGACAGCGCATCACGTGACCACTCTCTGCAAAGCAAGACATGACAACTCTTTGCAAAGCAGGACGTGACCACTCCTTGCAAAGCAGGAAGTGACCACTGTCTGCAAAGCAAGACAAGACCCGATGAGTCAGCTTTTTAGGACGATGTGACCTGACGAGTCAGCTTTTTAGGACGACGTGACCCGATGAGGCGCTTTTTAGGATGACGTCGTCGACGTGACCCGATGAGTCAGCTTTTAAGGACAATGTGACTCGACGAGTTAGCTTTTTAGAACGACATGACCCAACGAGTCTCCTCAAGGCCGCTGCCTCGTGGACGCGAATTTCCTTCAACTAAATTACAATTTAGTCGCGTATGCAGCGCCAGCTCGGCATATAAGTACCGCCCCTTCCACATCGGGTTCTCCTGCATCTAGACTTCAACACAATCTCGCTTAGATGGACAAGCACTGAGAGGAGGTCTGCGAAATGCAAAGGGAGTATGTGGCCCAGGAGGTGAAAGCATCCAGGCCCCTAAAAATTATTTTGGTAATTAATGATAATATGTGAATATGGGACTAACATGTTTATTGAGTGTGAGAACCTGAGTTTTTAGACCTAATTGAGTAGCAGTAATCGGTAATTAATCTCGTCTTAGCAGTGAGCTAGTTGTAGTGTTAAGATCGTTATTAAGTAACTAAATTAAATATATTATCTCGTTAGTATTTTCGGGTTTCCTTCGCAAGCATTGCATTAATAGTCATTAGAACCATCATTCCATCACCCATTTCAATCTCAACATTCAAACACAAGAGTCATTTGCATTCACCAGTAAAGCAGTAGAATCAAAGTCATAATTAAATTACAATTTTCCATTTCCATAAGAAAAGTAAAGCAATAAGTGAATTGTTTACAAGAGTGTTTTACAACAATCAATTTGTGAGCATTGCATCATTCAAGTAGGCATCACCATTTGCATCCCTGCATCCCTGCATTCCCCCTCTGTCCCCTCTTCTTCAGTACACAGCACAGCATCATCTCCCAAGCAATGATCCATTCCCCCTACTCTAATACTCTGCATCTCCCTCTATTCTTTCAATGCCACACCTCATTAGTCACAAGATGCACATCACTGCTTCCAAAGCCTTTTTAGCCTCATTCATCCCCCTTCCTTCACAGCTTCCAAGCACTGAGGCCACCCCCTGGTGCATGCAGTTGCATTCCCTTCCCTGCTCTCATAGGCCAACATTAGCATTCACAAGCCTCACAACACAACATCAGCTCCCAAGCACATTTATCCCCCTGCGCCCTACTCTGCATTCCCTTCCCTGTTCTCAAAAGCCCCATTCATTTCCCCCAATCTCAGAAGCCACATTCATCCCTCTCACCATTCACAAGCCATACAGCTCCCAGCACCCAGAAGCATTCATAATCCACATTCACCCCCCATTGCCATTCACCCCCATTTGCCATTCATCCCCCCATTCGCAGAGCTTCCATTCATCCCCCAGCCACATTCATCCTCCCTTCACAACACCCACCACACTGCCTCACCATCCCGAACTAGCCCCTTCCAACCCAAGCCAGAGGAAGAAGGAGCCAGGGAGGAAGATCAAGGAGCACAGCGACGCCAAGGCCGGTAAGAGGGCGACCACATCCTCACCACCAGCACCATCCTGCACATCGCCAACCACCATTGCCAATCATCAACCCCAAATCAGCTTAACCCCCATCCCTCAGGTAAGATGCATTTGCATATCGAGCTTTAGATTAGTCCATACCTCAGTGGCAGCTTCCTCCAATAGCCAAGTCCACTCGAAATCTACCATCAAGCCTTGCATTCATACATCAATATCAAGCATCATCATTTCAACCATCTGTGCATATTAGAGGAGCTATTGAGCTAGAGCTTAGAGGATAGTGGAGAAG
Organism: Phyllostachys edulis; assembly: GCA_036346405.1. Taxonomy (NCBI): domain Eukaryota; kingdom Viridiplantae; phylum Streptophyta; class Magnoliopsida; order Poales; family Poaceae; genus Phyllostachys; species Phyllostachys edulis. Next base: position 69,310,403 of record CM070558.1, on the reverse strand, counting down.
GGAGTGAGGCTTCTGTGCCACAGCGCCGGCGGCTGGGAGGCCGAGCCGACCGAGCTGAAGCCCACTGGGCTAGTAGACTGGGGCCACCGAGGCGCTAGGAGGCGGGCCGAGAGCACAGGCTCAGGCGTGGGCTGAGCCGCGCGGCCGGAAGCCATGCGCGTGAGAGCCGAACCGGAGCCGGGAGTTGGGGAGGAGCCAGTGGGGACCAAGCTGAACCAGGAGACGGCGCTGGCCTTCCGGCCGCGTCGGAGGGAGACCGTGCAGAGCGTGAGGAGCCGGGGGAAGGCGTCGCGGCGGCTAGGCCTGCAGGAACCGACAGCTACCGGGCTAGGAGGAGCCGGCAGAGGCGGCTTGTGTGACACCCTGAATTTATTTTAGAATTCTTTTTGGAATTTTCGAAATAAAAAGAACCATTTTGTTTTAATGAGAATTCAAAGCTTAACTTGAAATTTTATAATGGCTTTAAGTTGACTAACTCAAACTACAACTAAAGTTCCTTGTTGGTTTGTTGAGTTATTGGAGCTTTGTTGGTCTTTCCTTCTCTGTCCATGTTCTTGTCCATCTCTGGCCTAGACCTCCCTTTTGTCTGAGATCTATTGGCCTAGACCTCTCCTTCGTTTGGATCCAAGGGTCCGGACCTCCTCGGTGCAGTCCTCCTATGGTCCAGACCTCCTTAGGTCTAGATCTCCCAAACGCTTTGACCCCCCCCCCCGTGTCCTTCAGGACCTCTCCATGTCCTCTAGGACCTCCCCTTACATTTATTTGACCTCCTCGTGTCCTTCAAGACCTCTCTATGTCCTCTAGGACCTCCCCTTATGTTTATTGGACCTCCCTAGGTCCTCTAGGATATCCTCCTATCTATTTCCACCTCTATCGAATGTGAGTCGTCCGACGGTAATGGATTTGCTTGATCTCGGTGAGACGCTCGGATGGTCCGAACATCCCACCTTCTCTCGAGCCTTTGATCTCCATTGACGGTCCGATCTGTTGTGGCGTTTCGGGCAATCCAACGCCCCAACCATTTTGGGTGGTCCGATCGAAATCCAAATGCCCTGCACCTCCTCCTTGCACATCTGGACCGTCAAGACCTCCCCTTTAGAAATCTTGGTCGTCCAGACCTCCCCTCTTTGGCAGATCCGATCGTTAGGACCTCCCCTTGGAATCCTGACCGTTCAAACCTCCTCTGGATTGTATCCTACGGTTCCAGACCTCCTTTGCGGGTGAGGTCCCCCTTTTACTTTTATGGACCTCCCCATTTGTGTTTAAATCTTGACCGTTGGACCTCCCTTGGAGATCCAACCGCCAAGACCTTCCTTATGTAAGGACCTCCTCCTTGCCCTTGCGGACCTCCTGCGTGCGCTTGATCTTGACCATTTGGACCTCCCTTTGGAGATCCAACTGTTAGGACCTCCCGGTGGGTGAGGTCCTCCCTTGTTCATCAAGAAGACCTCCTCGAGATCCTTGCAGACCTCCTGGCGGGTCTTGGTCGCCCCAATCGGGCGATCAAGCGCCAGATCTCTTACCTTTGATCGAGTCCGTGGGCAAGGAAGTCTCCACAAGATTTAATGCACGCTGTGTCGCATTAAATGTCCTCACCTTTTTCAAGACTCGTGTCATAATCGAATGTCACATTCCTTGCCTACTCCATCGTCCCTATTTACCAACTCTTGATGACTCTAACTGGGTCATGTGCAATGACTTCCCTATATATAGTTTGGGAGAGCCCTCCTTTATCACTTTCTTCCTCATTTCTACTCTCTGTCTCAACCGAGCCACCATAGACCTCCTCTCTCTAGTCCTCGACCTCCTCCAACTCGAGCTTGGACATTCTCTCTGGAGCTCTGGGACCTCTCCACCAAGCTCCTTGGACCTCCTCTTGACCTCCCAAATTTCTCTGTTGGTTTTGTTTTAAAGTTTATTTGGAGTTCTTTGGATTTTGCTTGAGCTTTGTTTGAATATTTGGTTCTTCACGTAGATTGCCTGCACTGGGGGAGCCCGAGTTCGATGAGGGAGAGGAAGCAATCGAGATCTTGAGCAAGGCAAGTTACACTCTTGAACATGTTGCACCCAATATTTCAAATTACTTATGACGTTTTCAAAGATGTATGCATGCTTACTTTACTAAGTATTTCAATGCCTAGCTTTCAATCCATAGTTAAAAACCTACTGTTTGGTATGACCTCTATCCATGATTGAATCAACCTCTTTGTCACCATAGATAAAAACTGGTTCTTGCAATAGTGAGGACCCAAAGCTCTTGAAAAATGAAATGCTTAGTAATGCTTAGACCAAAATCTTGATTTGGGAGTTTAGACCAAAAACATCAAATACTCAAATGTTTTGAGCCATGGCATTGGTGTGCCATGGGGATTTCGGCCATGACATTGGTGTGTCATGGATGTTTTACTTGGCCTTGGCATTGGTGTGCCATGGAGAATTGTAAAGCATGGTTAATGAAAAAATGGTTTTGACTTGGGCGAAACTGGTTGTATGGTTGGTGCATGTCTATGCACGGGGGTCTTGTGATCCGATGCCCTAGGGTTGAGGTTTGTTGCCCAAGTCGGTTAAGGACCGATCTTTGAGACACCACTTGCTAAGCCTATAATGGGCTATGCCAAAATTGTGCAACCACATGTCTCCAAGATATGGGCGTGGGACCTGGCTAATTAATTTGCAAAGCTCTACCATGGTTTGCCTCATGGACGCGGTGGGTTGTCATGTGATGACTAGTTGTAGTCCCACCCGGCTCAAGAGGGGGCTTAAACCCAGCGGATGGAGAGTCCAATGGGAGCGAAACCTTAGAGTGGGTGGACTGTGGTGGAGCAATGCATTGTAAAGGCATTGTCATGTACTCTAGACCTCTCACCAAAGGAAGTGTGAGGTGGCATCGACGGATGCCAAGCAAACTAGAGAATTCATGTCATGTGGGTAAAGTGTGCAACCTCTGCAGAGTGTAAATCTATTCGAATAGCCGTGTCCACGGTCATGGACATGCTGGCAATGTCACTCAAAGTTAGCTCTTGGTTTTGGTCTTCAAAAGAAATATTGAAATTGGTTTTGGTGGCTTAACCAAAACTGGGTTTGGGCGGGAAGCCTTGTGCAGGAGGGTATCCTTCACCATTTCAATGATGAATGTATCCAACTGAAAATGGATTTGTAAAACTAAATTTTAATTTTTGTAACCTGCCTTGAAACTTAATACTTGTATTTGAAATAAAATTAGCTTTATGCAAATCAACCCTACTATGCTGTCCTTTGATATATCCCTATGCATGTCATTTTGTTAAATGACGGGTGTAACTTATGAGCACCTGCCAGGTGCTCACTCTTGCTTGATTCATTTATTGAGCAAATGAAGACTTCTTTGATGATGAAGATGACCAAATCAATTAGGTCAGCGCCCAAACCCGATCACATGTGGTGTAATGGGTGGACCTTGTCTTTGGGTTTTGTTCTCCGCCAAGCTTGTGTGCTCCTGTTCTGTGGAGTTGTGAGCAACCCTTGTAATCAAACCTCTTTGTCTTTGTTAATAAAGTATTGTGGATGTTTATGTTATCACTTGTTTGTCAGGAGAACCACCGATGATCTCTGGGGCCGGTTTGGATCACAGAGGACTTCAGCTTGCCCTAAGCCCCACGACCTCCTCGGTGGTTCCTCGGACCTCCCCGGTGGAGACGTGGAGTTTTGGGTAGGTCTGAGGTCCAGCCGACCTCTGGTCAGACCTCCTGCACCTTCGAGTGGTCCTCTTGGACCTCTCGGGAGATCTGTGTGGTCCACCGGGATGTCCTCTTGGGACGTCCCGGGAAGTCCTGCGACCTCCCAGAGGTCCCGAGGACCTCTCTGACGCCCCTGGGCTCTCTCGACCTCTGGGTGTGCCTGGCCGGTCAGCATGACTTGGACCAAGCCGGCAATGACTACCGAGTAGTGGGCACGCTGGGAAGAAAGGCCGTGGCGGCACTATCAGGTGGTGTCGGTCATGGCATGGCCACGGGTTAGGAGAGAGAGGCCCATGCAAGCTATAGTGGAGAGAGGAGAGTAGAAGGCTTGGGGAGGGAGAAGAAGCTTTGGGGAGAGAAGGAGGAGTTTTGGGGGAGGAAGAATGGTTTGGGGGCTGTGTGCGTGCGTGGGTGGGTGGTGTCAGCCGGGTAATAAGGGAAAAGGGAAGGAAGGTTAGGAGGTTAGGAAGATTAGGGATTAGGTTTAGGGAAAAATCCTAGGAAAATTGTGTAATACTGTTAAATTGTTGTACTTAATGTCTGTAGCTTTAGAATTAGCTTCTAGCATTAAATTATTTGAGTTTTAGCTGTATAGTTTTGCGAAGGAATGTTTTAACTTGGATCTTTTCGGATTAACCAACTTAAAATCAATCTGTGGAGTAATTACTAAAATAAGTTGAGTTGTTGTTATTTCTGTTAATAACAAGTAGCTTGCATGCGTAGCAAATATGTGCATCGCTGGCATTTAGTTAGGTAGATTTAACTGTTTTAATCATGTTAATTTAATTAATTAAACGTGAACATCGGGTTTTCGACCTTAGCACGAATAGACAGTAGAACAGCTATAGTGGGGATTGCTAACTTAGCAGGGAGCCCGAAAAGTTTTATTTAAATTAAATTGTGCTAACAATTAGAAGCCACTAACTTATGTATCCATAATATCACTCAAAATCAACTATGTATTTACTTATATTATTATTCGTGCTGCCGTATTGCTACAGAAGACGAACTAGCACCGACGGGAGCAGCTGACCAGAGATTCGTCGACACCGACTTCTCCTACATTTATGAAGGCAAGCGATCCTCTTGAATATAAATATAGTTAATTTAAATGTAAATCATATATTGCACTATTATATGTATTGCATTCAAAATTGTTTTCCCAAAACTTAAATGAAATGATTGAGATGAAAATGATTAAAATGAAAATGAAAGAATTGAGAATGATGAAAGGAAAGTGATATAGAGAATATTATGGCTGGTAAAGGGGGCCCGGGGCAGGTAAGAAATGAGGCAGGAAGTGGGACCCTTTAGATATGGATAAAATATAAGGACCAATAAAACTCTTACTCGGTCAGAGGCCGTAAATTCAGTACCAACCATTTTTCCGTTTCGACGGGCAGAAAATGCTACCTTGTTACGTGACTATGCTCTCCACAATGGGTAAGTAATATGTGTGAGTGTGATGGAGGAACCCAGGACCGGTAGGAGAAGTCCGAAAGTGGGGGATCCAAGGCGCTATAGCGCTAAGGTGGAGTTTTGAGTGCAGGATAGAAGCTGCCTCAACCAACATTACCAGAACTCGGTGGGTGACAAGGTCAACACTGATGGAAAGTAATGGGTGGAGAAATTAATTCACATAACCTGGAAAACGTTCTATATTCTGATCTCGAACCCGCATCAAGGGAAATGTGGTGGACCCTGTTCACAGAGAGTTCAGAATAGCTATGGGTAAAGTGGTGCAAAGCCTGCACAGTGCTAAATAAAATCATGAATTCATGCCAGTCTCCAGGATTGGAGTCTACAGGAACCACAAGGGGTCTATCTTCTCTCCGAGTGACTAGTAGTGTTTTCAGTATTAAAATCTGCCATCTAAATGTTTTAATGAGCTATTTTCTCAGAAATGAGATGACTTAGAAACCGTGATAGCAAACAGGGATAGTTCATTCAGTGCATCCTTTGCTATTAATGCTTGCTGAGTACTTTTATACTCAACCTTGTTAGTATTCTTCTTTGTAGATCCTAGTCCGGCCGGGAGTTATCCCGAGTGGGACGAGGGCCGTGTAGGTGCAGATGAGGCCGCAGGAGGTGAGGACCCTTACTTCGAGGAGTAGGGAGAGGTGGACGCCCTATTCGACATCTGGGATGATTAGGAGGCCTTTTGAGCTTGGCAGGCAAGAGGGGGATGTAGTCCCCATTTTGGTTATGTAAATTATTAAGTGTACTGTAAGACCTTTAGCCCTACGTGGCTAACTGTTGCAATAAATAACATTTTCTATCTTATTGTTCTGCTGCGTTAACTCTGGTAAGACTTACTATTCGTTGAAGCAGTGTTCTGTCGGGCAGACGAATAGTAATTCGTTGCCTAGGTGTGATTACCCACCGGGGTAATGACACGGGGCATCACATTGAGTATTTACAAGGTTAAGTCCCAGTGATGAATATGACAACCTGGAGATGAATGCTAAAGGTCAACATGAAGATCAATATGGTGCAAAGACAAGGTACAAGTAGTCTAGGATCCTTTTTGTGTTTACCAGTCTTAGGAGAAAAAGGATGGAAGACTGGATTTTAGGTAAAATATCGTACTATTAAGAGGGATCCTAACTAGTAGCTTGGTAGCATGTTTTTGTGCCATTTGGATCAATATAGGATCATGCATGTACTTAGAATTTGTTTTGGAAACCAACTATGCATTTTCTCATGAAGAGCGGTAGTACCGACGTGTTGTTGGCAGTACTACCGCACAGCAGTATGACCGGGATAGTGGTGCGCTACTACCCAACCCGGTCGTACCGAAGATTAGTTGGTGGTACATATTTTCCAGAGTGACACCTTTTTGGCTTGGTTGCTCACCCAGTGAGCGGTAGTTCCGGAGATTACTTGGCGGTACTACCACATCGCGGTATGACCGCGTTTCTTCAGCGGAACTATCGCACTCTGGTGTTACCAAAAATAGCAGTGGTACGTTATTTCCAGTGAGTGCCCCTTTTTGACTCTAAGCTGAGCGGTAGTACCGCCCTTGAGTTTCGGTATGACCGGAGAGCGGAACTACCGCGTGATCAATGACGGTAGTACCGCTCTGCTTTTTCAATGGCTAGATCAGAGGCATTAAATGCGCCTGCGCTAGCCGTTACTGTGCAGTTGGTGAGGTGCAGTAGTACCGACCATTGAACGGTGGTACTACCGCTTGTGTTGAAAAGTTTGGGGTTTTGCCCTTAACGGTCGTATTTATTTGTGGAGGGTATAAATACCCCTCCAACAGCTCAAGGAGAGAGTGAGAGACTTTATTTAATATCCTTTGAGCCTTGAGCATTCTCTGTACACCTCCAATACACTTGTTGCATTCATTGTGAGGTGGTTGAGCCAAATTCAAGTGCATTCGTTCTAGATTGATCCTTAGCACTTGATTGTCATCAAGCGAAGATTGTGGTTTATTACTCTTGGTGTTTGCCAACACATAGACGGCTTGGCGGGAGTTCGCACAGTGATCTCTTAAAGAAGATTGTAAAGAGGCCCGGTGCCAAGATTGTGAAGTGGTTGCGAGCTCACCATCTCCGGAGCGGAGGAAGAGCATCGATAGTGATCAAGAGGGAAGGCATAATTTGTGGAGCCAACTTAATTAGTTCAAGCTTCCTCAACGTGGACTAATGAAGACCGGCAAGTCTTCGATACCACGGAAAAAACTACATCGTCTCCTTCGTGGTTTATTCTTGTCTTTACAATTTCCGCATTTACATTTGTAGCAATTATCTTGTGTAGAAGTGCTTAGCTAAAATTGTATCTAGTTTAGACTCAGTCCATAATTATCTTAAATTGTTATTTAGTCGAAAAGTTTTAAAACCTCCTATTCACCCTACTCTAGTCGGTTATCCTTGATCCTACAGGAGGAACAAAGGGAGCGTGCCAGGAGGCCACCTCCCCGCAATGGCACCACCCCCCGTAGCAGCAACCCCTACCACAACATCCCAACCGAGCATTCGCCGCAACGACGCCACTCCTCTATTGGTGCAGGGACAGATGTAAGTTCTTCAAGTCCAAGCACCGACTAAGCCTAGGCATGCGTTATTGGGGTTGCGCGAACTACTCCAGCGATTATCCCCACCGTCGTTGGGACACGAGACGCCATCAGCAGCCAGTAAGGACAGATAGCAGTATGTTTTCCTACCATTTCTCTTTCAAAGTCTGCACTAACAACCTCTCCTGTCTACCCGTAGTCCCCGGATCCGCTATGTGGCTATCGCAAGTGGATCGTCCTAGAGATCCACCCACACAAACAAGGCATATGCGTACGCCTTTCCAAGATGCGCGCGCCTTCGATGCATGCATGTAACGAGTCAAACATGATCATGAGCCGATTCTGAATTTCTCATGCCAATATACTACGCAAGCAAATTGCTCAATCTCTTGCTCTCATGCCACGACACATCATCTATTACGACACCGACAGCCTTTAACGGCCCACCGTTTTCGCAGACGCTCACACATGATCGAGGAAGCACATTGGCTCCATCTTTGTCTTGTTTTAAGTTATAAAACACACGACAAATAGTAGGGGTAGGAGGCACGACTTTTACATGATAAAAACACTCAATGGAAAAATCACGGACGCACGAAGACGAAAATCACTATAATCGCGCGACTACATGGATACATATATAGGCTATGGAATAAAAGTCCCTAACGGAGAAGAAAACTGAGTCAAAATCGATTGCGTCACTCAACGCCACGTCTGCGGTAGTCGGCGCATGTGCCACGTTTGGCACAAATACGATGACGAATTCATACCATACCTCAACAATCTCCACAATTAGATGAATTTGCTCATGTAGCCAAAATACCAAATCTCCTCTAAATAAGTCTTCATCAATAAATCTTGTACCTCGAAAGTCTATAAGACTAATGTCAACAAGTAAGATTGGAATAGTCTTATCAAACATTTCTCATTAAGCTAAATTGAGCAAACCACTAGCAGGTCCAAACACAGCTACCAACAAATCAGACGAACAAATAAGGGACTTCGATAATTCATAACCCTAGCAAAGCCTGAGTCTGTGCAACTGACCTCCTGACACAAATGCTCAATCATCAAGCGACATAAAGCTAAAACATCATATGTGGCGCTGGATAGATAGCGAATAACTCATCTCATAGATATTTGACATGCTTCACTTGGAATACAAAACTTAGCAAACAATGCTTGCTGAAAAGAGCAACTTGGACACGTAGATATCACACACATCAAACCGCCTACTTCAAAGGTAACTGAAATCCATGATATGTTCAAAACTACTCCTGTAAAACTGTTCGGGTGAAAGGAACTCAATGTACCATCAATAGAGTAGAAACTACAATAGACCCCTCATATCGAGCTGTGACAGTTGGACAAACGTAGTAGTATCCACGCAAAAGCGAACTCCTTTTTGTAGTTACATCCTTCATCTTGAACTCAAATTGGAGCAAAACCTTTACTTTCAAACAGCAAAACTCTAGAGAGTATCATGGTAGCTACTATCAGGGTGTCATCAAAATCTTGAGAATTATTGTTGCCAAAGCCTCCACAACGATCAACTTAAAAGCGATCAAAATTGCAACATACCTAAACGGTGAACGAAACACCAAATTCTGTTGCCCCCACAATTGACATTTTTTTCAATACCTCAAAATATGGATACTTGCAATCCTCCACCTTGGATCCCACATGTGCGGATCTTGCTGCAATAACCCCTAGAAGATAACAAGTCGTCGAAGAAATCACAAGTGATTGCTGACAGAATGAACCGACACTGGAGTAGTCGTCGGGGTAGAACACGGGTCGATGTCGAGATAGAGTTGAGACGTGGAACGGAGTCGAGTCGAAATCGCTGAGTTGAGACTGCTATTCTGTGTACGCGAAGCAACGAAACTTTGGGCATAGTCTTGTTCTCCTAGCAAGCCTTTGGGAAAAAATAATCCTCGGTATGTCTTCTGTGTGAGCGTACCAAAGAAAATCTAGAAGATTCTTTTTTTGCTGACGGTCGGCTTGAAGCGAGTCTTTTCTGTGTGCTGGTAGCAATTGAAGCCGAAATTTATTTTCTCGGCAAGGCCTGAACCTCCTCGGAATCAACGGTACTGCCACTAATTTTTGCTTGCGATGCGAGTTAATGCCTTGGGTGCAGCGGCTAGAGTTTCGATTTCAGAGATCTCGTATCAGTCACTGGTTATAAAATACACGTCAAATAGTAGAAACAGGGAACATGCATTTTACGTGAGAAATATCTGCCAAAAAAATTAAGGACATACGACGACAAAAATCGCTATTTAGGAGAAAATTTTAGGCACGAAAGATTTCAATGTACGTAACCGTACGACTATAAAGTTCTAGAGAACAAGAATTCCTAACGAATAAGGAAACCGACCAAATCAGAGTATGTACGGACACGGACGAATTAACATATTAGGGAAACAAAGCTACTAAAAATGTCAAGATCCTTTCAATTAACAAAATGAAATTTAAGCCAGATCCCTCTCGAAACTGGAGACCGCGTGCATGGTAGGCGGAGGCCGATGTGCTGCCGTGTCGCCATGGAAGCTGCTGGTATTTAACCCCAAAATTCTACTACCGATTAGGCAGGCAGGCCAATACTCTACTTACTGTAGTAGTATTCATTAAGAAAGCGCTCGACTCAGACAAGATAATTAATTAACCGGAGTAAAAAGGGAAAAAAAGCAGAGTAATTTTAGCCGCGCTCGGGCCCACCCGCCTCGCCTCTCCCGTCCCTTGGCTTCCGCATCTCATCTTCATCTCCGAGTCCGACTCCTCCTCGACCTCGAGCAAAGCATTAGCAATTTAGCATTCCCTTCCCTTCCCTTCCCACCGTGTTGACTAACTTGTCTCTCTCCTCTCGCCTTTGGGGTACGGAACGAATACGATCTATCTAACCCGATTCTATTCTATCCAAACCAACGCAGCACAAAGCCACTGTCTCTGATACGAGTTTTTCTTCTCTTCATTTCCCCCCTGCGGAGGCGGATTTGGTCAAAAAGGATTTGTGTTCAGCACCTGTGTTTGCTACAGTCGCTTATTTTGGTGCCTTTTGCCGCCCACTGTTTCACCTCAATTCTCGTGCTCAAAGGCAAGAAGCGTTTTTTTTCCCATTCTTTTCTTCACCCGAAAATAGAACTGCTTTTTTCTTTTTCCCTGCGGAGTAATCCGGCCAATTGGCGTGGGGGATTTGGATTTGGTACTGGGTTTTGATTCGTGGAGTGGTTTGATTTATTGATTGCGATTTGTGCTGGCTGGTTTTGCCGTGTAGGGATGGGCGCCGGCGGCAGGGTGATCCTGCGGCGTGGGCATGGCGGGAGGCGGCGGAGGAAGATGTACGGAGATGACGGCGACGACGATGAGCAGCATGTGGTGGACGAGGCCGAAGACGAGGAGGAGGAGGAGGATGAGTATGTCGCGGCCGCGTGCTCAGACGAGGAGGACGGGGAGGAGGAAGCGGAGCCGGAGGACGAATCTGATGCGGATTTCGAGGGGGAGGAGGAAGAGGACGAGGAATTCGAGGAGCTGGAGATCGAGACGCCGCGGCCCAAGCGCCCGGCCAAGGGCGGCGCCCGAGGCCGGAAGGGGAAGCCGGCGGGATCTCGGCGGCGGAGGCACGAGGACGACGATGACTACGAGGAGGAGATCGAGGAGGAGGACGAGGACTTCGATCCGGACGTGGACGAAGAGGAGGACGACGATGATGAAGAAGAAGACGATTTGGGGGATTTTGCCCCGATTCGCGCTAAAAAGGTTAGGCCCAAGAACCACGTGGCGAAGCGGAAGCCGGCGGCCGGATGCCAGCATCGTAAGAAGAAGAGGAACGGTTCTAGGGTTTCCAAGGGAAAGGCGAGGAAGGGCACGTCAACGCGCCGGCGGAGGAAGCGATGGGTGGCTGACGACTATGAGGAGGAGGAGGAGGAGGATGAGGATGATGATTTCATTGTCAAGGACGATCAGGACGAGGTGAATCATCGGCCAAGGAAGAAGGCCAAGGTTGGGAGGAAAGCAAGGGATGGCACGCCAGAGCCGGTTGTTGAGGCCGAGACATGGCCGTCGGTTGAATCAGACACATCAGACTTTAAGTTTGTGACATCTGACGAGGAACCTGCCGAGAACGAAGCACAAATGGCCGAGCCAGCGAGGATCAAGGGGAGGAAGGGCAGGAGGAAGAGGGGATCTGGTTCAGAGTCGTCATCATCGGATTCTGATTATGTCATATCAGAGGAGGAGCTGAAGGATTTGGGGGTGCCTAGGCCTCCAGAGACAGCGCCACAGCCGCCTGCGCCCCCACCGCGAAGGACCATTCTTCTGAGGAGGGTGGAGAAGGGGAAGGAGCCAGAGGAGGCTTTGAAACAGATATGTGGGATCTGCCTCTCGGAGGAGCAGAGAGCTACAATTCAGGGTGTGCTTAACTGCTGCTCACACTACTTCTGCTTCGCATGCATCCTGGAATGGTCAAAGGTGGAGTCAAGGTGCCCATTGTGTAAACAGCGATTCAACACAATTACCAAGTCGTCAATGGCAGATCTAGTGTTGGGGTTGAGGAAAGCTGTTATTAGGGTAGAAAAACGAGATCAGGTAACGCTTTCCTCTTCTGATCATTATAGAATTACCTATCTGCAGGGTATCAAACCATTCCCATTACATGCACACTTTTCATTTGGATGGGTGATGTATTTAGATGGGAATGCATTGATGTTTCAATATACTCTGACCACTAGTGATATGATAATCCTGACCCCGTAGGAATAGCAGGCCTTAGACCCATTTGGCTGTTATTCTACGTAGCAAGTGTGCTGGGTTGTCACTTGTAACCATCCAAAATGCTGGTTTGTGGATAAAGGTTTCAGCAGATATGGCATGGAATTTTAGGGACAACAGATCCATAAATTTTAGTTGCCATTCTATATCAGGGTTCAATAATGCAAGCTGCTGATAATCACGGGCCATGATGGTTCTCTTGCAGTAGCCTTTCTTTGTGCACTCATCTCTTTGGTAAATGAAAAGCTGTTCTTGTTACACTTGCAAGTTTCAACCTTGATACCATGTGAAAGACTTAATTACTTTTCACGTTTTCACATTATGTTTTGCATGATCAACTTATAGAAAGCCTTTTGATTGTTATGATGCCAACCGAAACTCGTCTGATGGTTAGCTTTAAAAATACTGTCAGCCAGAAAGGGGAAGTATAACCTTGCGACAGTTTGTATGTTCCCCTGTTGGTACTCAGTATGCTGATTCTCATAATATGGTTGTATCATTTGTTCTACTTCTTTCTTTAACAGGTATACCAGCCCACTGAAGAAGAAATGAGGCGTTGGTTAGATCCATATGAAAATGTTGTATGCATAGAGTGCAATCAAGGTGGCGATGACAATCTTATGTTACTGTGTGATATATGTGATTCCTCAGCACATACTTATTGTGTTGGTCTGGGAAGAGAAGTACCAGATGGGAACTGGTACTGCGGAGGGTGTAGATCCGGTGGGGAGGGACCCTCTTATGCACAAACGCAGGATAGGGTGGTTCACCGCGGAGAAAGTTATACCAACCCTGCCGACACTAGTTCTGGATCGTTTGGCACAGCCATATCAAGTGGAGTGTTCCAGAGACCACCACCAATCAACATCCAGCCTTCTCTGCAAGAATTTGATCTAAATCTCTCTCCAAGAGAAACCCCTGAGGAAGATAAGCGAGCTGAGTCACATATTTCTGCAGATCCTACATCAACTCCTAATGGAAGGCATGCAACTCTCGGTAGGAGGCGTGCCCTGAGCCGGCGTATTCGCATTCTCCTGTTTAGACCAAGGATTGCAGATAGTGAGTGGCAGAATGGTGTTCACCGTGACAGAACCAGACCAGGTACTGAACAAAATCAACGGAGCACCTGCGCTTCAACAGAAGTGAACCCATCATGTTCCAGGGCTGATTTTATGCAGATCCAGCAGAGTAGCTCACCTTTTGTTCAGTCTGCAAGTAATCTTACTCAGTGCACCAATGAGGATGGAAGCAATTTCCGACAAATAGAAGGTGCCAAGGACCAGCTCATTCCTATTGTCAAGAAGAGCCTCAAACGCATGTGTGCTCAGTCCCCATTGGGTATGTATAGCTATTTGAGCAGAACACTGTTTTAATTTATGAATTTTGCAAGCACGCATGTGTTTCTACTTACAACCATTATAACATTTGGCTGTAGCAGTTAGTTTTTTCCTTAACTTTTTATTGGTTACTCAGAGATTAATATATTCTGCTCGAAGATTTCTAGCTTAGCTTTATGTTTTAATGGTTATAATGGTTGGTCAGAAAATTTTATTTCGGTTGATGCTAGGCCAGTCCATTGTAGCAGCTAATTGGTCATTTTTTTAAGTGGCTACAGCAACAAGGCAAATTCTTTTTTCTGGCGTGGCACCTGCTGACCTGGAAGTACTGGAAATGTTTTTCTGGTTGTTCTCATTGGCATTGGGTGAACATCAGTGTCATTATGTTTTGAAGGAACCATGTTTTGGGGCTCATGGTTACTAGTAGTATTGATGATAAAAAATTTTGCTTCTTTTTTTGATGGTGCTTGTTTGTGATATGATGTCAGCCATTGTACGCTGAACTGCATACAAAGTCAGCTGTGTTGGAGTCCTTAAATTTGCTAAACTATGGCTATTTAACTGGGACTAACCTATCCTTGTGTGTTTCAGATCAAACTGCTTTCAAGAATGTAGCACGGCGAGCAACACACACTATCTTGGCGTTGTCTGGGATTGCGCACAACAGGGATATGGTTGTTGCTACACCTTATTCTTGTCCTAACGATTGTTATCATGCTTGTGATGGCCGAGAACCAGCATTTCTCATGGGAACTTGCTGCTCGTCATGCTTCAACTCGTTTGTTGGTGATGTTGTCAGTCACATCGGAAATATGTTTTCCTGAAGTTCCTGCCTTTTTATTAAATTGGCATTTCTCTCTCTCTATTATTGACATTCTTTCAATTATAAACAGCTTAAAAGATTATACAACCACAAATGTGTTACTAAATGTTTGGATAGCTTAAAATATAATGTGTTTCTCTTAAATGTTGCATTCTATTTTGGGAACTAGTTTTTAATTGGAATGGTCATTAACCATTCTTTGGTAATTTTCTAGGTTTTACAACAAGTTTCTACAGCTATCCTGCTGGAAAAGGAACTTTTGTTTGGGTCTGACTTGTCAGTGATCGTGTCCTATGAAATGTTTCTGGTTGCATACTGTTGAACCTTTCTTTTTCACATTTATTTATGTTCGCAGAATACAATATGGAGGTTCAATTTACTAGCACTTTGCCTTTTGGAATGATAGTTATCTGCAATGAATGTGGAGCATCTTGTTTATACTGAGAGAAAACTTGAAGAATAGATATTTAGATATTTATTATTTTTTAGCATACTAATAAGCATAATAATAAGTTATAGGTAAAGAAATTGTATATATATACCACCACAATTTCCCCCTTCTGGATTGCTTGACATCCTGAAATTTTTACCACTCTTAATTTCTCGCTGAACAAAGATTAATTAGTTTACCTTATGTGAGTTAATTAGATTTGATTTACTACTAAGAGAATCCCGGAGTATCATTTCATTATTATCTCTTGTTTTGGAGGAATCATCTTTCTTACTTAGTATTTCAATAGACATACATAACTACTGTCCTTTTCTCTTAATGTTCCCAGTGTCCATAAGTATGATATGTGTTGTTTACCTTTCCTGTTTCTACCATTTTTGTTTTCTGATGACCGTACCGGTACCTTTCCTTCAGATTAACCCATTGTTGATATGTAGCTGTTTAACTCACGCAATTCCTACTTTAGACATAGTTATACACTGGTGTATTCATTAGTTCAACCAACTTAGAAGGTATGATTAGATACAAGTACACCAGAGTATCCAAATTTTATTCAGCATTGCAAGATCTGCGTATAGTAACTGGTACTGGTATCGAGCATTTATACCGGATCTTATTCAGCATGCTCATTTCAGCCCATTCATTGCCTGCCAAGTGGACAGATTTTCCAAGTCAATCATGTCCTGTAGGTTTTCACTGTCATCATGAGTGCTACAATGAACCATATACGTTTGCGTTGGTGTCCAATTGAAATATCGATCATTGGCACAAAGCTTAATCTTCTGATTGACTTGGGATATGGCATGCATTATTTACACGACGGCCATGTTCTTCAAGTGCGTGTGTTACTTGGCTCCCTTCCATGCCCCCCAGCTTGGTTTCTATTTCTCTTCTTTTAGGTTGCCTGTTGAATTCGAACCTGGAGCAGTTTTAGAGTAACCAGTTCAAAATCATATTGTCGGTTTGGTGATTGACAGCTGTTTAACTGCTGCTCTTTTGCTCCGTGAGCAGGCAAGGCAGACTCTGCAATAAGATTGACAAGATTGGGGAAAACGCGAAATGCTGGTTGATGAAGTTGAAATCGTGAATTACACTCCAGTAATATATTTTTCGGCCTGGTGTTTTTGCAATTGTGTCATTTAACTTAGGACTGGATGTTGTTAGCCTCCCATTTGGCGACGTATCAGTGCCAGTCTCGCCATTGAAACCCAGCAGCTGTATTGTTTTTTAACAGACAGACAAATCGTGAATTACGGGTGCACATGGAATGATGCGGTCTCTCGATGAGCTAAGTTGTTTATACTATAGGTGCTATTTGCTAGTAATAACTAAATAGAAAGGAGAGCTGTAAATTGGAGCCTGATAGATTCTGTCTAGTAGCTCTTTTTTTGTTCTTTTGTTTGTTGGGCGAGGTCTAGCAGCAAGTTGCAATGCTTGCTTAGCATCACGCCGCCGTGATGTCAGGTTTCTTCTAGTCGTTTAGTAACACCTGATCCAGCCGCGTCAGAAAGGGATAAAGAAAAGGAAAATCCTAGCGCACAAGGAGAGGATAACACTAGCAGTTTTTGATGAAGCAAGGTAGGGTCGGAGGGAGGTGTCTCTACCTTCCTCTCCCTCTCTCTCCCTTCTTCTTTTGTCTGCCTTTTCTTCTCTCCTGTCCTGTCAGACGGCAGAAACGGACGCAGCTGGCTGCAATGCATGCAGTGCAGTGCAGTGCCGTGCCGTGCCGAGGGAGGGAGGAAGCAGTGGCGGAGTCAGAAATTTTATGATGGGGTGCACACTTCAAAGATTAAAAAAAAATCTTGTACGACATATAAGTAATTTCACAAATTCAACATAATTACACAAAAAAAAGTTCGAAAATAGTTAATAGTACAATACAACTAGTTCAAATAAAATCTTACATGAATAAAATAGTCCTAAATACTTAAATAACTAATAGAAATCACAATACCATACGACGCGATCTCATTCCTTGGAAACACTTGATTATATCATCATCACTAACCTTCGAGAAGATATCTCGCTCCATAAAGGTGACTAAACAATCATTCAATACTTGATCAGCCATACTATTTCTCAACTTGTTTTTCACAAGATTCATCGCCGAAAATACTCTTTCAAGCTGTATGAGTACTTTGCGGATTGTTGAATACATACTAATAATGTGCAAAATATTCTTCGTTTGTTTGGCACATACAAAAGGAAAGTAGGTGATAAAGTAGTATTAGTATGATCAAAAGGGGTATACTTTGCCTTAAATTATCTCAGCTGTAAAGATGAGAAATATCTTAATCTCTTCTCCTCTTCTATTATTGCAATCTTTCTTTGGAAGCCATCCACCTGCCTGCTCCTCACGGCCACCCGCGCCCATCCGGCGCTTTGTTCCCCACCAAGACGGGCGCCCGCCTCGCCTCCTCACTGGCTTACCTCGCCCATCCTCTGCTGCTCACCCCATGGCCATGGCATTGCTTGCTCTCACCCGCACCTGCTTCCTCACCCACCATGCCCTACTGCTTCCCTCACTTTACTTGCTCACGGCCATTCTCCGCACTGGCTCTGCCTCGCGCCTCCCCAAATCCAATCCCGGCGACGTCAGGACTCGGGAGGAGAAGGCGAGAAACCCTGGTATGCTGATGGCCTGATGCTGAGCCGTGTGCGTGTGTCAGTGTGTGGCTAAATTGGGCTGAGATAGGCTAAAATTGAGCATACTACTACATACCTACACATGCAATTTTTTCCTAATTTTTTTTCTAGGTGCTTGTATACCTTCCACTCCATTTTTATTTGTGCTATTCACGTAGATGGAATATACATAAATTAACTTGCTAACAAGAGTTCTATTGGACCATCTTCACCTTCAGTTTTGTTCATCTGCTTCTAGTCGTAGTTTGCGGTGAACATTGTTCTGTATGGGGGGTGTTTTGCATGAGGGAGATTTCTTTGGGTATATACATACCTAAAAAAAAATCCAATATTTTTTGGGGGTGCCTGTGCACCACAGGCACCCCCCTGCCGCCGCCCCTGGGAGGAAGGATATCTCTCGGCTTTTGGCTCCACTGCACTGCGCACGTACGGCATCATGCAATGCATGGCGACTTGGCGAGGTTCCAGTCATGACGGACACGCCATCCTCATCTCGTCTAGCTCCATTCGTGCCTCACAAAGCATTATCTTCTTGTACTAGTACAGTTGGTGAAATAACATTTTGTGTTGAGAGAGGCGCTCCCACAATCAAAATATGGACAGTTACTGATAGAGAGAGAGAGAGCCGTGTGCGTTTTGTTTGTGTTGTGCCTCTCTCAACCATCTGATCAAAAAAAATAAAATAAAAAAAATCAATGCAAAGCCATGTACATGTACATGTACTGACCGGACATTACAATATACTACTAGTGCTAGCAGTAGCACAGCACAGCCTTCAAAATTTCAGAAAGATTCTCATCCTGTGCACATACATATTCCCATCCCATAGGCATTCGATTCGAGCAGGAGGGCGGGCAATGCCAAATTGCCAATAGCCATAGGAGGGCATAGGCATAGGATGCCCCGTCGCCGCTGCGCTGCATCGCATTCTGATATTCATTCATTCATTCACATGTCGGCAATCTGCACCGCACCGCACTGCAGCCTTCATTGTTTTCTGCTGCTGTCCTCCGAATAAGCTAAGCAGCGCAGCGCAGCGCTCAGACCAAACCTCTTCGGCTCGAACAATGGCGCCGTCTTACCGCCCCTACGCCGCCGACTACGGGCGCGGCGACGCGGTGGTCCCGTACGGCGGCGAGCGGAAGCCGGCGAGGTGGGTTGCTGGGCTGGGGGCATCGGCGTGGTGCCTGGGCGACCCGGAGATGAAGCGGCGCAGGCGGGTGGCGGGCTACAAGGCGTACGCCGTGGAGGGGAAGGTGAAGGCGTCCATCCGCAGGGGCCTCCGCTGGATCAAGGCCAAGTGCTCACACATCGTCCATCGCTAGCCTAGCTAGGCGCCACTGCCACTGCTTCTGCTTGGTACGTACTAGTATTAGCTTTTGCTGCTACTCTGTTAGTAGGTCTCAAAACCCTAGGGTTTTTGGCGTGTAATGGGCTCGGGTTTTCTAGGGTTAGGGTTTTGGGGTCGGAGGCGGCCAGTGGCAAGCATAGATCCGTGATCTTGACCTGGAGAAGGAGGAGCTCTGGGTTTGCACCGGTGGGGATTTGCAAGGGGTGGGGTGTTTTGCTCTTCTGGTGGGGAAGCAAGGCGGTGGGGCTTCTTCTTGGAGTCGGGGAAGAAGGGAGGGTGGCATGAGTGGTGTGAGCTTGGGAGGCCGTCAGGGCTGACTATTATAGCCCATGAGGTGGGGGAGCGAGGAGGGCATGGGGGACGGCGTGGGTCGCCTGCCGGGGGGTGGTGGTTGGCCGCGAGGTTTGGCAGTAGCCGGTGAGGGCGTCTGGGCGGTCTGGGCCTTAATGGCGCAAGGAGGTGTGGCGACCCCTCACCGAGCAATCAGGAGGTGGCGCCGCTTGCTTGGGGTGCGAGGTGGCAGTGCATTGAAGGCGAGGCGAGGTGGAGGCGGCATGCTGATTTCGATGCTGGCGGGCGAAAGCGGGAGAGGACGGGCGCGATCAGACGGTAGCGACAGCATGCAGCGTGGGTG
The DNA here is from genome assembly GCA_036346405.1 of Phyllostachys edulis. Taxonomy (NCBI): domain Eukaryota; kingdom Viridiplantae; phylum Streptophyta; class Magnoliopsida; order Poales; family Poaceae; genus Phyllostachys; species Phyllostachys edulis. Next base: position 69,290,657 of record CM070558.1, on the reverse strand, counting down.
CGCTGGCGAGAGGGAAAGTGCCGTGAAGCAGGAAGAGAGGAGAAGGCGGGTTAGGGTTAGGGTTTGGGATTTGGGTAGATTTGACCGAAATTTGATTTTTGATTTGAATTTTGAAATTCGATTTTGAATTCAAACTGATTTTCAAACTTTGAAATTTTTCAGGTGTTTCAACCTACCCCCCTTAAAGGAATCTCGACCTCGAGATTCACGCAAGCCAGAACAAAGTTGGGAAAATCTCATTGCATTTTCAATTCCTTTTCCCATGTTGCTTCTTCCTCGATATGATTCTTCCAGAACCTTGCAAAACTTAACATTCTTGCCTCTCAAGCGCCTTTACGTAGTGTCAAGTACCATCGGGGTTCCTCTTCATAAGTCAGATCATTCTGCAGTTCTATCTCTTCAAGTGGTACCTGTTCAGTTGGCTGCCTCAAACACTTTCTGAGCTGAGAAACATGGAACACGTCATGTATGCCAGTTGGGTTGGATGTCAGATGTAACTTGTATGCCACTTCTCCAATTCTTTTCACAATTTTATAAGGACCAATATACCTTGGGGCCAATTTTCCTTTTACTTGAAATCTTGATTTGTTTTGAATGGTGTAACCTTCAAATATACGAGATCTCAATTTCAAAACTTAAATCCTTTCTGCGTTTATCGCATACTCCTTCCGACGGCTTTGAGCAATCTTCATCTTGTCTCTTATCGGTCTAACTTGATCTTCTCGAGTCTTGGGCTATCGAGGACCTAACAAGCGCCTTTCCCGAGCCGAGCCATTTAAAAGGAATATCCTTTACGAGAAGTTGAGTAAGTGGATGGGCTATTCTCCTAAATCTGTAATATCGCCTCTTCTTATTCGACCAACGTCTTTGGTGCTTCCACTCTTAGACCTCAACTTTTACTCCTTCTTCCGTGATGATGTGCCCCAAAATCTTCTTTCATCTTAGCCTTGAGAATTTTGCATACAATGATGCTCTCTCAACTTGGTTAGGGCCAAATGAAGATGCTCCTTATGCTCTTCTTCACTTTTGAATAAATCAAAATATCATCCACAAATACTACCACAAACCGATCCAAGAATTCCATCTTGGTTCATCAAATTCATGAAATATCCATTGGTTAATCCTCTTCTCATAAAGTCCATATCTTGTAGTAAATCTCTTCTCTCTATCTTGTTCTCTAATCTCCTCGATCGAGATCAATTTTGAGAATACCTTAGCTCCTTTTAGTTGATCGAACAAATCATCTATTCTTGGCAAAGGATACTTGTTCTTAATAGTTCCAAAGCTCTATAATCCACACACAATCTCAAAGTTCCATCCTTTTTCTTCCAACTCATCCAAGCTTTTCTTAAGCTCCTTTAACTCATCGATTACTACGGGGTCTCAGTACTAACTCTATAGTAAGCTCAATCATTCTATCTGAGGTCTTAGCTCTGGTCGCCTCCATCCTGTCCCCGATCGGTTCATTATAACGATCTAACTCCTTCGCATGTTCTTGATTCCGTGCTTGGCCAAGTTACTCATCTCGAGTAGTCTTTTGCTCCATCCTCTAAACTCACGAGTGGTGGGAGTAGGATTTACGCATAGCCTAATATAATACACTTGCAAAAGAATTGCTAGAACCACGAGGAAGCTTGGCGTAAACGAGACCCTAGTACCAAGAGTCGTCGAAGTTCACCGTTCTTCTTGTTCGTGAGAACACACGGATCTTCCCAAAACTCTTACATTGATTGATTTAAGCAAGAATGAGTACAACTACCGTACTCAACAAATCGCATAGGAAAAGCTATTTAACTATATCTTTGGAAATATCAAGGAAATGGTGCGGCTTTACCAAACGGTATATGTGGAATGCAAAAGTTGACTTTAAAAGCTTTACAATAATGCAGATAAAGAAACAATAATAAATATAGCCCGACAATTAATAATCATTTTACTGTTTATATCTATTATTTAGACACAAACAATAAATAATCATTAATCTAGGCTTAGGAATAGGAATTTTGGCTTAAAAGCAATTTCTGGAATTTTGGAATAAAACCAAATTTTACTGTGCAAGGAACAGTGTTGGGCCGGTTTAGGATGAACAGTACTGGGCTTTTACTGTGCGGCCTAAAAGAAAACGGGCCGAGCAGGCCGAAACGGCCCACGGCCGGCCCACTCGCGCGGCCAAAGGCCGGAGGGACTCGCAGGGCGCTGGCTTGCAGCCAAAGCGCCCCGCGGCGCTGCGCGTGGGCGGAGCGAGCGAGGCGGCTCGGGAGCAGCGGCGCGGGCGCGACGGCGCGGCCGCAACGGCGACAGCGGCGACGGCAAGGCAGGGACAGGGAGGACAGCGCGAGGAGGCGCCGCCCAGGTAGGTCTCAAAACCCTAGGGTTTTGCGCGTGTGGGGCTCGGGTTTTCTAGGGTTAGGGTTTTGGGGTGCGGGAGCGGCGGCGCCATAGATCCGGCGGTGCCGTGACCGGGAGGGTAGGGAGGGCTCTGGGTTTGCACCGGGTGGGGGATTTGCAAGGGGTGGGGTGTTTTGCTCTTACGGGTGGGGAAACCGGGGCGGTGGGGCTTCTTGCCGGGGTCGGGGAAGAAGGGGAGGGTAGCAACGAGCTGGTGTGAGCTTGGGAGGCTGAGCAGGGCGGCTATTTATAGCCCCCGCGAGGCAGTGGGAGCAGGGGAGGGCATGGGGACGGCGTGGGTCGCCTCTGCCAGGGGGGTGAGGTGGTTGGCCGCGAGGGTTTGGGCGGTGCCGGCGGGTCAGGCGGCGGCAGGGAGGGGCGTACGGGGCGGTGCGGGGCCTTAATGGCGCAGGGGGTGGCGGCGACCCCTCACTGGAGCAATCCGGGAGGTGGCGTCGCAACTGCTTGGGGCGCGGGGTGGCAGGGGTGCATTGAAGGCGAGGGCGAGGTGGAGGCGGCGCGCTGTAGCGGCTCAGTACGGGGCGGCGGCCAAGGCGGGTGGAGACGGACGCGGGCGCGACCGCGACCGCGTGGGTGAAGGCGGCGAGGGCTGGAGGCGCGGCCGTGAGGGGAAAGGGGAAGGGAGAGGAGAAGGCGGGTTAGGGTTAGGGTTTGGGATTTGGGCGAGATTTGACCGAAATTTGATTTTTGATTTGAATTTTGAAATTCGATTTTGTCCTCCTCCCCGACCTCCTCCCCGAGCCGAGCCCCGAGCCCCCTCTTCTGTCGCCTCCATTACTCTAGCCTCTCCTCTCCTCTCCTCTCCGAATAAGCTAAGCAGCGCAGCGCAGCGCTCAGACCAAACCTCTTCGGCTCGAACAATGGCGCCGTCTTACCGCCCCTACGCCGCCGACTACGGGCGCGGCGACGCGGTGGTCCCGTACGGCGGCGAGCGGAAGCCGGCGAGGTGGGTTGCTGGGCTGGGGGCATCGGCGTGGTGCCTGGGCGACCCGGAGATGAAGCGGCGCAGGCGGGTGGCGGGCTACAAGGCGTACGCCGTGGAGGGGAAGGTGAAGGCGTCCATCCGCAGGGGCCTCCGCTGGATCAAGGCCAAGTGCTCACACATCGTCCATCGCTAGCCTAGCTAGGCGCCACTGCCACTGCTTCTGCTTGGTACGTACTAGTATTAGCTTTTGCTGCTACTCTGTTTCTTGCAAGATTTTTAGTCCATCTGACGGTTCGATTTCTCTCTTGCTTCGTTCCTACGTTTGCATCGTTCCACCAGGGATTTGAGGTCTTGTGGATGTTGCTAGGCATGACGATCACCATGGTCGAGGTGTCTGTAACGTGGGAGAGAGATTGCTGCTTCAGGCCGCTCTAGTTGCTCTACTGCGGAACTACTGTACGTCCGTGAGCCTCGATCGAGCAGAGATTAAAAAAAAAAGGGCGATTCGTTTCGCTTTTCCATGGTATATATTGCTGTGCTGTTGCCTTGCTTGATTTGGGATCGAACGCATAGTCTGATCCAATACGTGCCTGGATTGGAATAGAAGCTCAGGGACTGCGGATCGCCGCTCACCCAGGATTCTCAGCTGAACAACGTACGCACGCCGCCTAGCTAGGCTAGGCTGCCCGGCCGCTTCCATTACCGATGCCGGCTGCATGTCTCCCTCTCCACAGCAATCCACTGAATGCAATTACCTGCAACTGTGCTCCTCAAAGCTAGCAGCAATCCACTGAATGCCACACTTGCAGTTTTCCGCGTGAAAGCCGGCCTTGGCCTAGCTACTACGTACAACACGAGCAAACTAGAGTCTCTAGTACACCAGCGAAGAGAGAATGGATATGTACCGTACGGTTGGGGATTCTCCGGCTTCACGAGTCCGAGTCCGACATGAGCCACCTCGCCAACGACTCCAGCTCGCTCCCCAGTGACACGTCGCCCCACAGCTGGGCCGCAAGGCCCTCCCAGTCAACGCCTGAGAGATCATCCTCCTCGGCCCGGCCAACCACCGGGCCACCGCCGTCGCGGATCTCGCTACCTGCCTCCCACTGCCCAATCCCTGTCGGGCTCAGGCCCATGGTCCCACTTGAGCCCTCACTGCTGGGCGCAGCTGACATGTTGCCCGCCTGCTTCTTCCTCTCCACCACGACGCTGTGCAAGCGCAGCTCGTCGCTCTGCGACGCCATCGGGCTCGGCGCTGCCGTCTCAGCACCTGTGCTGTTGCTGTGTCCGACTGTTACGGCCTCCGTCCCTGCTCCTGCCGGTTTCTTGCTGTCGACCACCGGCCGGCGGCTCGTCCGGCCGCCGGGGAGCACGCGGATGTCGATCGTCACGGCGGCGGCGGCGTGGCCATCCGCGGGGGCACCCCAGAAGGTGTGGATCTGCCGGCTGAGGTGCGTGTTCCAGTAGTTCTTGATCTCGTTGTCTGTTCGGCCGGGCAGCTGTCTGGCTATCAGAGACCACCTGTCAGTCGCACAGCATATGGCCGATGTTAATATGAACAAATTAATGTCGTCGGTTACGTGTATGACAACCCGATCACTAGAGAAAGAAAATAAATTAAGGCTCCAAAGTTTTGATCACAATCCAGATTTATCCGGAGAGGCAGAGATAATAATATGGGTGCAACTACGGCTCGGACGTATGGTGGGAGGCTTCCCACTGTACGGTTCGGGTCTGATGCATACAACACATGATAAAGAGCAGTGCAACATTTTCTTCCTTTGGCTCTAACATATCAAACACTCATTTACAATATTGCCTCAATAATCTTAGGATCAAGCAAACAAACATTCTCATAATCAAAACAACACAACTATTATCAGAAAAACATTCACACAAACACATTGAAGATGCCAAACTATTTTTGCAAGTATTCATGTGATATTTCTTGATCTTATTTTGATTGCTTAAAATACTTGCAGATTTTGGGTTTGTTTTGCTATCTTCTTTGTTTTTTTTCCCTTGAAACGAATTGTTTCCTTTGCTGTTATTATTTGGTTTTCTATTTCGGTTGTTAAGGCATGCGTTTTTCTTTTGATATAATGAGAAAGATGTCGTTTTGATTTGTTCAAGAGCTGCTAATCATATATCAAATTGACCTGGTCTCTGAATTAAAGATGTCATCGCTCTATTCATCTCTTGTTGTTTCATCCTTTCATATGAGTTGCTGCGGGTACACAAGCATGTCCGTGGGCATCGTGCACCCACGGGGGACAGGCTGCCCGTGGATGAGAAAATGGCTGGCGGGCGTGGGTATAGAAAAGCACTACCCGCGTCTGTCGCACCTGATTACCACCCCTAGTTCCCTACGCAGGAGTCCTGAGAGGCACCGAAGACCAACAGAAGATCCATAAGGGCCAAAGCCGAAGGCGCGGCTAGCGGCCCTCGAAGGGCGCAACATATCTTTAGAGGAGTCCCAAGGAACACCCGAACACCCTCGAAAGGCATAGGAATACCCTTGGAGGGCGCCGAAGTGTACAGGAAGTCCCTGGGATCCTCGCCCGGGGCCACCTAACCGAGCATCGAAGGGTGTTCAGGCCCCTTGGAGGCACCTTGTGCAGTGCGAATGGGAGGAGATACCGGTGGACCACGCGTATAGACTAGATGGACCAGGACCACAGCCAGGAGGGTCCACCGTGAACCGAAAACTACGCGGGGAGGAAGGAAAAAAACCTCCGCAATCCTTACAGACGTAGGATCTTTTTAAGGGTAGAACTGTAATCTCACGTATCTAGCTTGGAAGGATATGAATAGCCATATCCCCTATGTAATTAGAGAGGACTCTTTTTAAGACAATTAATACATATTTATTTTTCTTGACAACTGTCTCTTTTTTTAAGAATCTCCTGATTCGTCTCGTAGTAACTAGAGGTCTTTTTTTTTATACTGTCTAGCTAGTCTGCTACGATATTACCTCACTTCCAACATTTTCAATACGTGTGTTAGTGCTACAATTGATGATTCTAATTCGGAAGCGTACTTTTCTTCAGCGGTCATCGATCAGATCGATCAGCACTGATAATAACCAGGCACCTGATCGACTATACAACTACTTGTACCAATGAGACATGTGTTTGCACTGTGATTTCGACATGGTCTTTGAAAGAAAGAGGGAGACATAAAGCAAGCAGCACGGTAGAAAATAAAGCTCATAGGCAGACCTTCGTAGGAGGAGCGTGACTTTTCCTTGGCAGGTAGTGTTCATTTATAGTCAGAAGTCCCTTCTCTCAAATAGTTGAAAAGGCGTCGTCCTAGATGTTTCTCTGGGCATTTTTAACGGGGTCATCTTAATTGTTTTTTAGCTATTACGTGGCTCAAAAATCTAGTTAAACAAAAGATGATATGAAGAGAGAGAATATATTATTTTTCATATAAAAGATAAGCTGGATATGTAATCTATCGCAAATGGTTATGTTGCAAATTGTTAGAGTTGGAGCTTTTAGAGACAACCCTAAGAGACAAGCTGTTATACGTGCGCCTTTGTAGCAATGAATCGCTGGTTGGCTGCATGCCTGCATGTATGTCTGGGCAGCTACAAGGACATTGTCTTTGATTGACCATTCAATCTATGTATGCTCATAAATGTCTAGGAAATTGTATACTTTGATGTCTCTTCTTATGTGTGGCAGTCCCATAGAGAACCAAAAGTCCAAAATAATGGCAGCGAAATAATCACGGCGAGAGAAAGATTTGGGGAAATCGATAGCAAATTTCGTAAACACAACCTCAAAAGAGTAGAGCGGATTGTCGCTCTCTCACAACCCTCGAAATTTTTAGGACATTTGGACCCTTGCTCTATATAAGAATCTAGTACTAAAGAATAACCTAACATCTAATCCTCTTCTACACCCTTGATTTGGATAGGTTCCTCTTGCTTGGTTTCTTGGGTGCTTGGGTTCTCTCTGTCCCTACCTCATGGTTTTATATAGTCATCTTAGTCCTCCAAAGTGAAGTAGCAATAATCCTAATCAAATTATGATCCATCTAGAAATTTTTGTGGCACACCTCTGTAGGTCCTAATAGGTTAGCATGCGCAGTCATCTGATCTCAACATAAATAAAGTACCAATCATCTGTTTATATCTGAAGGTTTGCAGTGAGAAAGTTTGCAGTGAGAGTTTTCTATGAACATGGTCCGTGCGATATACAGAAATCAAGGAGGAAGACTAGCTACATACGCACATATATATGCATGCATGCATGTCCTCAGAAGGCGTACTTGTTGCTGTGCAGATGATATGGTTGTGTAGAGCGTGTGAACTAAAAGGAATGAATTAAGCTGATGATAAGGTACCTGTTTCCAAGAGAGGAGTGGAGGTTGATGATGGTGTCCTCCTCCTCCTTGCTGATGTTCCCTCTCTTGATATCGGTTCTAAGATAATTGAGCCACCGCAGCCTGCAACTCTTGCCACACCTCGACAGCCCTGCGTGCGTGCGTACAACACGATGCAAATAGCCTAGCTAGTAATTAGTAAGACAGTAAATTGTGCGTGCGTATGTATGATTGATTGATTGATTGATTACCTGCGTTCTTGGGGAGAGACCTCCAGGAGCCTTCTCCGTGGTCGGCAATGTACCTGGCCAGCACCCCGTCTTCCTCGGCGGTCCATCGCCCTCTCTTGAGCCCTACCTTGTCGCAGCAAGGCGCCCTCCCCATTTTGCGCCGCGCGCATGCAGCCCAGTCCAGTCCACTCAAGCAATTAAGCTGATCTGGAGCTGGTGCGTGCGTGTGTCAGCTGGTGAGATCGAGGAGCTAGCTACAGAGGGATATATATATACACATGGCATGGCCTGGCCTGGCCTGGCCGTGGATGGCATATGGGGAGAGAGAAGGAGGCGCTTGGTAGTTGACCGGCTGCTTGAAGAGGAAGAGCGAGACATGAGATGTGGGAGTGCCTGATGTATGGTCTCCACCTATCCCGTTGGAAACTGATTTAACATCTAGCCTTTTTTTCTCCTAGTTCACCACATGGAGGAGAACCCAACTCGCCTTTTTTTATGCCAAGTCACTGCACCCGGCGAAACTGATTCCTCCAAGGTTGAGCTTTCAAAGCGGGATCGTTCCTATACACACACACATGCATACGACCCCCCACGCTCAGAAGCAGATCCGTGGGCTAATGCAAAGGAGCATAATGACATGCATTTGGTTCTTCCCGATCCAAAACTTCTATTGAAGCACAGTTATATATATACGTAATAGATGGACACCAGAATTTAAACTTTGATGGGTGAAATTGTACACTCATAACTCTATCACCCGCCGAAAGATAGGTGGTTAACCATGGATGCATGTCATTTGCTAGAACTACTGTATAGAGAGGTGGTTAACCATGGATGCATGTCATTTGCTAGAACTACTGTATAGTAGCACTGGGCTCTCAGCCTCTCACCATCGAGCAACTGCACCTACGACGAACCAACGTACCCATGACGTACATGATATAAATTAAGATATACGGACAACTATATACATCCAAATTTTAGTTTTAATGCAAGAGAGCGATGTATAACCTATTGGGAGGAGTACATACTTAATTACGTCCATGTATATCCCAACAGTATGCATATATCTCTTATTCTTCATATATATATATATATATATATATATATATATATATATATATATATATATATATATATATATATATATATATATATATATATAGTATCAATTTTCGACAAGATTAAAGATAGTTTACTACAACGAAATGTGCTTTTTACACGCCTATATAGACAACTACTCTATATACGATGTATCTTGTTTTCATATTACAATCGATCTTGTATGAGAGACGGATCAATTCTCTATACTCTCTCCTATCTTCTCTACATCATATCGTATCCTACCTATATATCAAGACTTTTACACCATTATACGTGCCCTCGGGAGAGCACCAATTAATTGCGCAAGTTGTAAGCAATTACACTGCTCATGATCGATCCTCGACAGAAGCAGCTGAATGATTGCACACAGCGCCGTACAAGCTTTTGGCGTTGCACCGAGGTCTGTTTCCTCGGAAAGCACACATGACGTATATTTATGCATGCATTTTTCATCAGGAACGATGATTAGCACGTACTTTATTAGCTAGTATCGACCCCCCACCCCCAAATACAAAATAAATGTAGTGCATCAGCAAGCTATGGCCCTTTTTTTGGCTACACGTACAGACAATCTACCTTGATGTGGATCATGTGGAGGGAGACTGGATAGCTACAAATAAATGCGAGATTGCGACACCTCAATTTTCACATCTGTTTTGAATTTTCTAAATAAAAATGACCTTTTCGATTTTTCATGAATTAATTAAAGCTTTATTTTATTTTATTTTTCGGAAGTTAAAACAGTTTAATATGAATACACCAAACATGAATTAAATTCAAGACTAATTTATCTGTGTTTCTCTGGTTCCAAAGTATTCCCTGGAGCGGCGGCTTAGGTGGTTGCGGAAAAAGTGAGGCATTGATATGTTTACGAGTCAGGGGGCATGGCGGGGCGAGATCTTGTCCCTATCAGGTTGGGTCTACATGTTGGTGCGTCTCGATGAGAAATTTGGGAGGGGTGGGAGAGGCCAACGACGTGCATAGGAGAAATGACATCGTTCCGCTGCGCGGGGTAAACTCTTTATTGTATTATTAGTTAAAATAATATGTGCTATACTGCTATTATAAGGAGACAAAAGTTTTTTTTAGTTTGCCCACAAGCTGCTACCTATATTTTTGGAGCTTGCGCCAAGGTTCACGTAAATCTTCTCTCCGTACATGATCGAGCGGCTCAAATTGGCTATTTTTGCCGATCAAGCCTAAATCCCTCGCAAAAAAAGAAGTATTAGTTGTCATAGCACAACCCCGACGCGCCGTTTGTTTGTGTTTAGCTGCGTTTCTCTTTACACCGATCGAACGATGAGTCGATGAAGATATATAAAGTGGGTGCAACGTAAGTTATATATCTCCCGCAAGAACGCTGCAACGTAAGTTATACACGAAGCATTTTTCTGTACTCCTATACTCTTACTTACAATATACCACTTAAACAGATATATTATATATATTTTTATCACTTTTAGTATACTTAAATATCAATTATAAGATACTCCAATGTGACTCGATTGAAAATTTTTCACTGGATCCCTTTATTCTTGCTATATGTCATTTTTCATATATAAAAGAAGTATGTGCACAAATTTTTGCTATAAACAGTGGACTTTAATGAAATTTTCATAGAACTCACACTGGTATCTTATAATCATTATTATAGTATATTCAAATAGATAAAGATGTATCAAGATACGATTTAAGTGGTATATATATAAGAAGTTAGAGTACATACTCATAGGATTAATATATATACCATTAACTGATCGACGTGTGAGAAAGAGACGAGTAAGTGAGAGTAATTAAATACTCCCTCCGTTTTTAAATATATGACGTTTGACCAAGCATGTAGTCAAACTTATATAACTTTGACCATTACTTTTCATATGATTTTGTTAGTAAAAATTATAAAATTATAAAATTATGAAAATATTTATCATGACAAATCTAATGATACTATTTACTCATGATCAATCTAAATAGTTTTTCATATATTATTAGTCAAAGTTAGATAAATTTGACTGTATGTTTAGTTAAACATCATGTATTTAAAAACGAGGGAGTACTAGCAAGCAAGCAAGGTGCGCGTTAAGAAGCTAGCACGGGACAAAATGGTTTCAGGGTCACTGTCTGAGACGTGCACCGTGCAAACGCCGGTGCAACCAACATTAGTTGAAGATGCAAAGAGATGTACGCATTCCGAGCTAGGAGGTAGGTAGCTCCGAGTCTCAATTTACTTGCGGCAGCAGCAACTGTCGTCGCCACGCATGCACGTACCGAGTAATATTATTGAATATTGATCCCTCCCTCTCTAGATCGAGCTAGCTTGCAGGGAAAGAGACCTACTAGGTAGCACGCAGCTGTTGATCACCTTAAATTTCAAGCCCTCTCCTTCGCTCGACAGTGTGTGTGTGTATTTACGCTTCGATACCACGTCATACCATCGATTTCATGCACCAGTTAGCAGCAGCGAGAAATTTAAAAAAAAGAAAAAGGATAAAAATAAAAGTGTTGTCGGAGATGCGGGGTATCGAGAATTTTTGTTGGTATTGACACATTTTCATTTCATATTTATAACAATAGTCTGCTCTTCTTTTTTTTTTTTTTGCATATCTAGACGGCCACTCACCGCGCGCCATGTGACCCACTGCCGCAAGGCCGCCGTGCGGTAGCCGCGCTAGCCCGCCACGTTGCAGCCTCAACACGGCCCTTCCTCCTGCCCCCGCCGGTCCGACGCGTGGCATCCCCCTGTCCGCCTTCGCACGGCCCTCCCCCAACATGTTGTTCGGAGAAGGTATGAACACTACTAGAAAATGGGTATTTCCCCACGGTTCAAAACCGTCAGAAAAATAGGAGGTCTAGGTGGTCGGGAAAATTCAATTTGTCTGAAGGTTCACCGTTAAGAAAAATTTTGCTGACGGTTTTTCCCTATTTTGCTGAGGGTTTTGTGAACCGTCCATAAAACGCATTTGGTTGACGGGTATTCACCGTCAACAAAACTATATCTGACGGTTTTTGAATTACCGTCAAGAAAACTATAAAACGTGACGGCCCTTTGACCGTCAGGTTTACGAATTTAGCTCACGAGGCCATTACCGTCAAGCAAATAAAACTTGACGGTTCTTGGCGCGTCAAGTTTACGAATTTAGTTCACAGGGCCATTACCGTCAAGCACATAAAACCGGACGGTTCTTTCCCGTCAGCAAAATATTTTTTCCTAAGTGCATTACCGTCACCAAAATGACTTTGTGGCTGTCAACAAAATTATTAACAGCCAAGAATGCTAGCAGAAATTGTCAATGATCACATATAAATCACACTAATATTTGATTCATACACATCCATGCATCATATAATCCACAATACACATCCATGCATCATATAATTCACAATACACATCCATACATTAATCCACACAAAATAAGTTCAAGCTTAAACTAACATCATTTTAAGCCCAATACCATCCATAAGGTTCACTTGCAAAAAAACAACATTGTAATCCACACAAAAGACATCTAAAAGTCTAATACCGCCAAAATACACCTAAAAACCAATATCACATACAAGTCATGTAAGTCCATCTAAAAGTGCAGCAATACCATGTTCAACTATTCAAAAGAGCTAGCAAGACATCATGAAAGTTCATGTAGAGTGATGCAATCTCAACTCATCCTGTAAGTAACACCAAAGTATACAAACTTCAATAGGCATCCAAAACAGAAATTGATGCGAGAAGAAAGCTAACCAGCCCTGTAGAATCTTGACGACATTCAATACATTAGTGCTTAGCTAGTAGAGGAAGAACCATTTCAGTTCTCGCCGATCCTTCTTTCCTTGCACTCTCGAATCCTACGTCACACGTTTAAAGCAGGGGAGGGAAGCGGGGAAGGATCAAACTTCAAAGGAAGGGCGGCGCGGGTAAACAATTGAAGCTGGAATATATTCCGATTATAGCATGCGACAGCAAAGGCCCTGGCCCTGCTGTGCATTTTGCAGTTTGCAATCACAGCGGCCACCATGCCCTGGTTAGAAACACAACTGCCGGACTTGCCAAATTGGCTACCGATTATTGCCGCCATCTATTTCATGGCGTCGCTTCCCCAACGGCCTGCATGCGTTCGCGTGATTATAGTTGAGAAGCCACTGTTGACAAACCATAGGCTTGGTGCAGCAGCAGCTGGCTCATGGGTGGACCCTCTATCCAAAACTCTAGTAAGATCTCTAACCTATAAATAGGGGGTGACAATCATTGTAAAAGGTTGATCGCTTGATGAAGAAATAAAGAATGAAGAATACCCTCTACACATGTCTCTCTGTGTGTTCAATCTACTATTTGTTCTTGTATTGATCTGTGCGATTCTACGCTTGTCTATGAGGTGAACGATAGGGCTGGACTCGTCAGCGACGGTTTCTCAACACATTATCAGCACGATCAACTTCGGCCTACCTCTAGCTCTACTCTACTCGGATCGAAAGGTAACCGTTGAAGCATGACGCTCGTAGATCGAATCGCTTTTCTAGATCGCTTTCAATTCCGCAAATTTGGCTTTCTAGATTATTTCCTACGGTGTAAATCCGCTCTAATCTATCACGAACCGACTTGAAGTCACCGGCACAATGCCGATCGGTAGATTGCATGAAGGAGTAGATGATAATTGCACTGTGGATTGTCGATTGCAAATCCGCTCTAATCTACCGCGGATTGACTTGAAGTCGCCGGCCAAGCCGATTGGTGGATTGCATGAAAGAGCAGATGAATATTGCACTATAGATCGATTGCATGAACAGTAAAAGAAAAAATTCGCGATGGCGCTCGCCAGTCTACGGCACCGCCACGCCCAAAGCAACATGGCGCCCGAATCTGCGGCGCCGTTGATCCCACACGACCACGCCGCCGTTGGTCGCGCGATGGCTATGCCGCTTGGTCTCGCCGCCGCTGCTGCCGCCGCGGCTACCCGCAAGAACCCTCGCCAGTACCACCGGCAGCCACGGCTCCGCATGATGGGCCTCCTCGCTCGAGCCACCTCAGATCGGCCGCCTTCATTGCGTCGTTAGCCTCGCGGCAGCGTCGCGTCTTTGCCGCACGCGCCAAGACGCGCCTCAGGCTCGCTTTCACCCGCCACCAAAGCGTTGCCCTCAAACCGCCGGCTCCTGCACGCAAAACCACCTGGAGCCACACGGGAGCGCCGCCCCGCACCAACCTACCCACCGGCTTTCGACTAACCATTGCGCCATGTGCCTCTGCCCCGCCTGCGCGCTAGTAACGCGCCACGTGCTCCTGTTGGCCGCACTCTCACGGGCGCCGCCGCACGGTCACCGTGCGTGCAACCCTATTGTTCACGCGAGCACCGCACTGGGCCCCTTTGCCTCGCTCAAGATAAAGGCGCCACGCCTCTCCCCGGAGCCGCCAATCTTGCGACTAGCCCTTGCGCCGCCGCCTTGCAAACACGGGTAGGGGAAAACCTACCCCCTGCACCCCTTTTGAACCAGGCCGTGTGGGCCAAGAGAATGTGGCCCAAAAACCAGGCCGAGGGAAAGAAAAGGGCCTGGCCGGAAAAAGAAAGAAAAGGGCGCGGCCGGGAAAAAGAAAAAAAGGCCCCACCGAAAAAAAGAGAGAGGAAAAAGAAAATCCTAAAAATTTGCAATAAGACCCTCGAAAATCTAAAAATTACAAGGACATATTTTAGGAAAGAAATTATTGTAGAATAACCCCTCAGAAATTGAAAAATTGCGCAAAAATTTCTCAGAATTGAAATTTAGCGGTTTAGCCACTGAACATTACAGAATTCACCGAACATTTATATTCCAGCAGAAAAGAGCCTCGGTAATTCAATTTTTTGAATCATTTGAAGCATGTTTAACTATGTTATTATTATTTCTATGCAATTTCTTTATTGTATTTACTGTTTTGATTATCTGTGATTGTTTATATTACTTTTAATCACTGAAAATAACAGTAAATCATGACAAATGCATAGAAAAATATGGGATCACGAACCAGAAGTTCGAAGAGTATTATGAGAATTTTGCAACTATTTTATGCAAATTACCAATAGTAATCTTACGAACTCTTTGCATAAATATGAAGATGACTGACATCACGAACCGGGAGTTCAAAGAGTTGGCCCAGTATTACCAAAATTTGTACCAGTCTTCAACTCTGTGGTAAGGTAATCACAGATGAGCAGAAAATTGAGATGACTATCTCTACCTTTCACCCAAATGCAGTGCAATCTGCAAGCAACTATCGTCAAGACGGTTATAAGGAGTATGCCGAATTGATTGACATTATGCAAGTTGCGGAAGCTCAAGATGATATTCTAAGAAAGAACTAAATCTCACAGCCGCCTAGTAGTAATGTTGGCCATGAAGCCAATGCTAGCAGCTACAAGGTGAGAAAGCCTCTCACAAAGGAGAGGAGCAAGAAGGGTAAGGTCATGAGTCGCAAGGTCAAGCCAAATGTTCAAGCCAAGAAGGGCAAAGGACAGCATGAGGCACACCTCGCCATTACAGGTACGGAGGATCCACAGCTATTAGATGTACTCATGGATGTGGACAGCCCAGTAGCAGCCCCCGTCACCCATCCTTTGGACATCGCAGCGGCCACAGCCGTAGTTGCCCAAGAGGAGAAGATCACCATGGAGTAGATTGAAGCAGAACATTGAATTATTGAATAATGGTTGTAAGCTCTAGGAGAGCAAATCATTAAAATCTTATTATGAGTCCTGGAAGGCTTAATTTTTCCGTATTTATAATAGCAAGTTATATTATGATATTTGAAGTATCAGAATGCGTGTGGCGCTCTATGGAGGAAGTGTGCTTAGCGGATAGTGGCACAACGAATACCACCTTGAGAGAGACGAAATTCTTTCAGTCGATCAGCAAGAATGCTAGTAGTCTTACGATAATCGCGGGCAACGATACTTGTATAATAGGCTCAGGAAGGACCACAATTATACTCCCGATGAGCACAACTTTAGTCATTAAAGAAGCCTAGTTGTACCCAGAATCGACTAAAACTCTCAAGGATATTCGTGCTAACAGTTTCCACGTAAAGACTAAAGAAGAGTATGGTATGGAATACCTACTCATTACAAAGCGTGAAGAAAGTGGAGAAGAGTATTAGAACAACTTCCTTCATATGAAACAGGGCTATACTACACTAATATTAAGGCACTCGCAGTGTCGACGATCGAGTAGCCGATCTTACGAAATGAAAAGAGGAAAATGACAGAGAATTCTTGGGAGAGAATGGGGCTGCTCTTTATTGCTATGAACTGGCTATTACAAGGGGTGCGTTCGACAAGACAGTGGAATAATCCTAATTATACTAAGCGTAATGCTTGCTATGCTATCCAATCGTCTGTTGATCTTCCGAATTGGATCCCCCCTCCTTTGCCGCTTGCGTTCTTCTTTAAATAGTTGACGAAGTGGCGGCAGTTACTCCTGGAAGTGGCGCCTGTTGGGAAGTGACCGGTCCGGTCGGAGCGAGGCAGTGGTTGACAAAGTATCAACCGTTCGGCGGTTGTGCATCTACGAGACACACAACCGTAGGGTGGTTGTTGTCAGTGTCTTTAGATTATGAAACATCGCGTGGTATGGACCAAATATGATATGTGTTCCATTCATTACACGGTATGGAATATACCCGAAGTCAGATCCGAATGCCAGTTCAATGCTTCTACGAGTGGTCATCTGGTCGGGGAATGGGTATAGGACCTCGTCCAACGAGGGTATCCTCGGAATAACCTCTGGAATCCTTACGACCGCGTAGGTCATGATCCTTAGGGGTTACGACCATGAAGACATATGGTCTTTTATTATGTATTAAATTAATACATCGAGAGTTTAATCCTTGACACGTAGCCTATACTGCCCTGAAAACCGTATTTACAAGCTCTGAACTTTTCTGTCTGTGGCATGTAGATTAGGCCACCAAAGTCTTAGAATGATGAGAATATAATTAACAATTCATAGGGACATAATATCAATGTAAAGAATTTCCCAAATCAGGAAGATTTTGTGTGCCCCGCATGTGCCACCGAAAAATTAATTACTAAACCTTCTGCTCTGAAATCAAATGATGAAGTCTCTGCATTCCTGGAACGTATCCAGGGAGACATTTGCGGTCCTATACAGCCCCTACTAGGGCCATTTAGGTATTTTATCGTCCTCATCGATGCTTCCTCGAAATGGTCGCACGTATGTTTATTGTCTATGAGAAACCACGCTTCTGCAAAGCTAAATCTCGCAGATAATTAACATTAAGAATAATTTCCTTGATCATCATGTGCAATCCACCAGAATGGACAAACGCCGAAGAATTTATTTCGAAGGCATTTGATGATTATTGCATGGCAATGGGACTTAATATTCAGTATTCCATACCGCATGTCCACACCCAGAATTGATTAGCAGAATGGACACACAATCCTAAACGCAGCAACTCTCATCAATTTTAGACCATCGACATGTAACATCCAAGTCATTAACAGGCAACCTATATGGTCTTTTAGAAATAGGTGCTGTCCCAGGGACTAGGTTAATGACAAACTCCAATTCTCTATCCGGAGGCATTCCAGGTAGCTCACTAGGAAACACATCCGGGTACTCCCTTACCACAGGGAGGTCTTCGAGTCTCACTTCTCTTAAGCAGGACACTCTAGGACCTGCCTTAGGAGAGGTCTCGGGGCTAAATTCCACTTGCACCCCTTGCTCATTGGTGAGCACAATAGACTTGTTGGCACAATCTATTTGGCCCTGGTTCTTAGATAACCAGTCCATTCTAAGAATCACATCTAATCCTTGGGAGTGCAAGACTATCAAGTCGGCATAGAAAGGTACTCCCAAGATTTCCAAGGAAAGATTTGGGCACAAGGAGTTGGTTCTCATTTCCAAACCCGGGGAATGGATGAGCATAGGGTTTAATAAAGGAGTAATAGCTACCCATTGCTACCCACAAACTTTGAAGAAATAAAAGAATGTGAAGCTCCGGAGTCAAAAAAACTGAGGCTGGAATGGTATTAACAAAGAACGTACCAAGGACCACATCCGAAGCTTGTTGAGCTTCCTCAGCTGTGAGGTGGTTCACTCGCCCTTTGTTGAATTGCACTGGAGGTCTTGAATGGCTGCCGTGAGCTGAGGACCCTTGAGCTGATCGGGTGGGAGTTGGAGCTGGAGCTTGAAGTTTCTTCGGACATTTGTATGCATAGTGCCCAACTTCATGACAATTGAAACACGTCACCCCTGCTGCAGGGTTGGTGGCCGGTCTTGCCTGAGATTGACCTCCTGGGGAGGTCTTATGAGAGCTGGAGGTGCCAGACCTTTTGACCTGCATTGAGGTCCTGATGGGGGAGGAGGTCGCAGACCTCACAGGCTGAAATTGGGAGGTCTTTGGCCTGGAGAATCCCTCTGACCTCTCTTTTTACGGTTTTTCATCTCAACATGTTTGGCCTCTTGCCGAATGGTCTTGCTCACTAGATGCTGAAAATCTGGGTAATCATGAGCAAGGAGCTGGACTGAGAGATCATCATTAAGTCCATTCAAAAACCGTTCTTGCTTGGACTCATCGGTGGCTACATCCTCATGTGCATACCTTGCCAACTGGTTGAACTTGTGTAGGTATTCGCTGACCGTATAGTTTCCTTGGCGCAAGGCTCTAAACTCATTCTTCTTTAATATCATCATTCCATGAGGAATATGTGCACGTCTAAAAGCTTGAGTAAATTCCTCCCAGGTGATTTCTTGAGCGTCGGGGTGGGATTGAGTAAAGTTTTCCCACCAATCCGAAGCTGGTCCTTGGAGTTGATGGGAGGCAAACAGAACTTTCTCTCTATCGGTGCATTGGATCATGTCCAATTTTTTACTCACAACCCTGAGCCAATCATCAGCTTCAAGAGGTTCAGTGGTGCTGGAGAATGTAGGTGGCCTCATCCTCATAAACTCGGAAATGTTAGCTCTAGGAGGAGGTGGAACATGTACAGAGGTTGAAATTTCTGCCGCGCTTGAAGGTTACAGTATTGGTGATGGATTGAGCTAATAGGTTGATCAATTGTGCTTGATTGGCCATCATTTGGTTCCAGTCTAGTCCTTGGGCTGGAGGAGGAGGTGGCTGCTGCACTGGAGTCTTTGGATCATTTCCAGGGGCTCTACCTTGGCCACTGGCGTTGCCACTGCCCCTTGTGGTCACCATCTGCTAGGGTCCAAGAGGTAAGAAAAGATAAGAGATCTAGGGGGTAAGGCTTAAGACTTTAGGCAACTAAATCGAATATAACCCCAAAAGCCAATACTTCAGCAATCAAACTCATCACAAGCTACGCGAGGCTTGCTGCCCTCTGGGCTGCAAGTAAAGAGGTCATGGCATGGAGGGGAGGTCTTTTGTAAAGTAACCCCAGAGGTAACCTTTACAAAAGAACCGCCACTCATGTCCACACAGGGAGGTCCTTAATGCTACCACAACAACTTAGATCGGTCCTATAGACATTCCAAGGAAAGAATTCCATTTAATTTCATAAAACGTTGAGGCAAGCAAAAAGATAAGGAGGAGATAAGGTGAGATAAAGCACAGTAGAGGGGTAAGAATAGATAGATGACTCGGGTAAGGAGAGAACAATTTCCTTTCTCTTGTTTAATGAAAATATATTTTGAACTCTTTCTAACGGCCATGCTAATAGGCTGCGTCCTGCAGTCAAGATGCTCTGATACCACCTGTGACGACCCAGCCTAGGGCACACCTCGGAGGTCCTCAGACCTCTGGGAGGTCCAGAGAGCCCCCAGATGTCCCGAGAGGTCCCTCAGACCTCCCGGAGGTCCGCAAAGGACTTCCCAGACGCCCCGAGAGACATCCGGTGATCACCCTGAGACCTCCCGAGAAGTCCGAGAGGACCACTCGAGGTCCAGGAGGTCCCGACCATTAGAACACCCTGATTTTTAGAGCCTTTTGAAAATTTTCAAAATAAAAAGAACCATTTGATTTTGATGATAATTCAAAGCTTAACTTGAGAATTTCAGGATCCGGATTGTTTAAAATGACTAAGCTAAACTTCAACTAAATCAAAGTTTGGTTCTTTTGATGTAGCTCTAGCTCTCTGGAGCTATCTCCCTTTTCTTAATAGGATTTCCTCTCCTTCATCTGTTTGGACATTTTATATGTCCGCATCGTCCCCCTTGTTTGACCTCTGTTGTTGTCTCGGATCTCTTGATCCTAGACCACAATCTTCGATTAGGCATATTCTTGTGCCTGTGCCTCCTCTGGGTTGATCTAGCCGCACCTCCCTCACATCTTTTGCTTGAGTCTCCTCTTGCTTCTTGGAATGCCCAAGAATTCACTTGAACCTACATGGCCAATTAGATCTTCTTTGCATTCGATTGAACCACCTTTGTGCTCAATTGGACCCCTTCGATTTCCCTCGAGCCGTCGACCTCCCATGTGAAGGCTGAACTGTTCGAGACCTCTTGTGATCATCATCCAAGGATCCGACCTCTTTAGGTCTAGATCTTCTAAGTGCTTGGACCTTCCCGGTCCAGATCTCCTTCTCTGGCTTAGACCTCCTCGGGGTCTAGGTCTCCTTTATAACCACTTGAGTTCCTTCCATGCTCCTGTGAACCTCTTGGTGATCACTTGGATTCCTTTTCGCCCGATCCTTGTAGCCTTCTCTTTGGAAAGGTCCTTCTAGTGCAATCCCAGATTACCACCCCAATTCACTTGTAATACCATTCTTTAGGACCTCTTTCCCATTCGTTCGCACCTTTCCTTTGAGTTTGATTACTTTGAAACTCTTTGTTGGTTTGGATCTCTTGGATCGACCTCTTTTACATTCGACTTCTCTTAAGTCAAGACCCTTGTTGCTTGGGCACACTCCTTATGCCAGCCTCTTTTCACCAGACATCATGGTATTTCATCGGGTCTTTTGTGTGCCTTTGAACCACCTCGACATTTCTTCCTAGCCGAAAGGACTTTACGTGGGTTCATTCTCGACCTTACTTCATTGGATTGAAGATTTCCCTTGAGTTACCTTGACCTTGGCGGCTCCATCTAGAACTACTCGGGTGGAACTCCTCTGAGAATCCCTCTTTCTTGAAACCCCTCCTTTGGACCTCTCTTTGTTTTGAATCTAACGGTTGGGACCTCCCTCATTTGAATCCTAAGGTCCAAACCTCCCGTGCATTACTCTCCTTGGAACCTCACCTTCACGTTTGATCTTGGGCTGTTGGACCTCCCTCTTGGAGATCCAACCGCCCGGACCTCAACTTGTCCTTAATCTTAACCACGGAACCTCTTGGTAGTTCTTAGACCTCCTGTCCAAGACCTCTCCATGGCCTTTTAAACTTGGCTCTGGACCTCCTTGCCAGACCTCCCTTGTAGAGATCCTGACCGTCAGACCTCCCGTGTCGAGACCTCCTCCGCATCTCCGGACCTCCTCCACTTGAGACCTCCTTGAGTCATGGGACCTCCTTTGATGAAGTCTGGTTGTCCTAACCTCGATCACGTGGACCTCCTCCATGTGTATTTGGACCTCCCCATGTTCGGACCTCCTTTGTGTATATCAAGACCTCTTAGTTTCTTAGACCTCCTCGAGGACCTCTCTTGGGGCAAGACCTCCCTATTTTGACCCGATTGTTTCAAAATTGATCGCCCCACTTGCCGGTAGTGGTCATTCTCATTTCTCTGCCACGAAAATATCTTGGGCATTTAATGCATGTCTTGTCGCATTAAATGCATCCACATACGTGGTAATTACTTTGAATTGGGTCACTTAACCGTACCACGACATTTTCTTAGTCCCTTCCCAAAGCAACATAAGTCGTCCTTCCTCGTACTTTTTAACTGTGGTGGTAGTGACACCGCTCTCGCCACTCACCTATCTTTGACCTATTTCCATACTTATCCTTGACATATGTATTTCTAGTTTTCTTCACCATTTTGATTTCAGTTAGACCAAGAAATTCTATCACATCACCTTCCTCCCTTTCTCCACGCTCTGCTATCTTGGTTCTCGTTCGGTGGCTCCCGGGGAAGATCTTCTTTGCTCATGATCTTCCTTCCATCTATTGTTCTTCCTTGTCCCTGGTAAGTCCTCTGGTGGTCCGCTTCACTCTTATTTTGGTCACTGCATTGAGCGGGTCGTGTCCTTCACAGGACCTCCTCTGGTGGACTCTTTTTTCGGGTTTCTATGGCCCTCGTATGAGGACCTCCTCTCTGGACCTTACCCAAGAACTACTTCCCAGGACCTCTCTGAGTATTGTTTAAGTCACTCCTTGGGGTCTTTTGCTAAAGACCACCCTCCTCTGGTAAGCTTAGACCTCCTCCCTAAGAACCTAATCTGAAATTTAGACCTTTTCGGTTAATTGAGTTTTAAGGTTCCTCTGGAGTTATTTTGGTTCTTTATTTGGAGCTCTATTGGTTTTTTATTTGATCGTTGTTTGAATCTGTTCTCTTGCCGTGTAGATCTTGACGTTTCTAGAGAGCCAGAGCGGTGAGAAAATAGAATCTTAAGCTATCAAGCAAGAGGCAAGTTACACTTTTGATCATATTGCACCCAGTATTTCAATTTATTTATGTCCTGTTTCAAAGTATCATGCATGCCTATTTCTACCAAGTTATTTCAATACCAGTCTTTAAACACATAGTTATACCACTTTCTCTCATATGGCCAACTTTGACATTGAACCAAATTTGTTGTCACCTTAGGCAAAATCTGGTTGACACAATAATGTGAACCAGAAATCATTTGAAAAACTCATGCTTAGTTAAGCTTAGACCAAAAGTATTGATTTGGGGAAATCTTTACCAACATGACCAAGCTGTTTTTTTAAATGTTTTAACCATGACATTGGGTTGTCGTGGGGTGTGAAAATATTCTTTGGGAAGCAAAGAAAATGAAAATGGATTTGGACTGGGCGAATTGGTTGCTTGGTGGTGCAATGTTTGTGCACGGACTCTATCCCGCAAAGGTGGAGGTCCGGGGTTTGAGGAAGTCGCCCTAGTCATTTGAGGACCGGTCTTTGGCGACCAATGCCATGCCTATAATGGGCTATGCCACAATCGTGCAACCACATGTCTCCAGTGGGGGCGTGGGATCTGGTGATTAATTTGCAAAACTCTACCATATCTTTGCTCCATTGGAGGTGTGGGAGGTCTTGTTTGGCCAATGGTCTTTTATAACCTCTCGTTCCCCTTTGGTGCAAGAGGGGCTTCCGCGGATTGCTATCCACAGAGGTGAAACCTTAGCAAGGAAAGGCGTGGTGGAGCAATGCATTGTAAAGGCCTTGTCATGAACTCTAGACCTCTTACCTTGGCGGTGAGAGGTGGCACTTTCAGATGCCAAACAAACTAGAGGAATCATGTCGTGTGGGTAAAGTGCACAACCTCTGCAGAGTGAAATCTATTGAATAGCCGTGTCATGGTCATGGACGTCTTGGCAAAGGCCACTTGAAGTTAGATGTTGACTTTGGGAATTTCGAAATGAATTTCAAGTCTGCTTTTGGGATTTTATCCCATGGGTTTGGGCCGAGCCTAATGTCGAGGGTATCCTTCACCATCTTATGATGAATGTTATCCAACCGAAAAACCGATTTGATAAAATGAATTTTAATTATTGTATTCTTGCCTTAGAACTTAATACAGTATTTGAAATAAACATGGCTTTATGCAAATCAACCATATTAAGACTTCCATTGTGATATCCATTATGCATGTCATCTCTGTTATCCAGCAGTGTAACTTGCGAAACACGGTTGTTGTGCTCACTCTTGCTTGATCTTTGTCTTTAGCGAGGATGAGAGCCTCTGGGTATCTGCTGCAGTGGACCTAGTGGTCTGATCGACTAGGATTGCACCCTCCACCGGTTACTGTGGTGTATCGGGTGGTCCATGAGTTTATCTTTATTGTGTTTTGCCTGCCGGCTTGTAAGCCCTCTTGTAAACAACTTCTTTGTTTATCAATAAAGTTTGTGTTCTTTGCTATGTTACCATTGTTGTTGCTTGTGAAGAGCTAGCCATGATCCTTGGGATGGCTCGGGTTTCCAGAGAACCACTGAGTAAGCTTCGATTCTCCCGACCACCCTCGAGTTGGGCGTGTGTGGTTCTGTGGTGGTCTCAGCCCTCCACGACCTCCTCTGGTGGGTCGTGGGTGGTCTTGGGATGACCACGAACCTCCACACCTTCCCCTGGTCTGGCCGTGGGAGATCTTTGAGGGTGCTCCATGGCTCCACGACCTCCTCGGGCTTGTTCTCCTGGACTTCCAGGAGGTCCTACCGTGGACTGTCCGAGAGGTCCTTTGTGGACCTCCTGGGAGGTCCTGATGGACTTTCCAGAAGGTCTTGGAGGACCTCTCGGGTGCCCTAGAGTTGGGTCGCTACACCCGCAGAGGTCGTTGGACCTCAGACCTCCCCCAAACTCCACGCAACCACTCGAGGGAGGTCCGAGGGAAACCACCCCGAGGAGGTTGTGGGGCTTGGGGACAAACCCAAAGTCCTCTGTGATCCAAACCAGCCCCCAGAGATCATCGACTGGTTCTCACAGAAAACAAGTGATAACATAAACATCCACAAGACTTTATTAACAGCAAAAGGAGGTTTGTTTACAAAGGTTGCTTACAAACTCCAGCAACAGAGAGCACACAAAAGCAGCGGAAAACAAAGACAGGGTCCACCGATTACACCACAGGTGACTGGCTAGAGGGCACGGCCTAATTGAGCTGGTCGTCTTCGTCATCATAAGAGTCTTCATCTGCTCAATTCATGAATCAAGCAAGAGTGAGCACAACAACCGTGCTCGCAAGTTACACCCGTCAATTAACAGAATGACATGCATAGGGATATATCAAAAGACAGCATAGTAGGGTTGATTTGCATAAAGCCAATTTTATTTCAAATACAAGTATTAAGTTTCAAGGCAGGCTACAATAATTAAAATTTCAGTTTTACAAATCTATTTTCAGTTGGATATATTCATCATTGAAATGGTGAAGGATATCCTCCTGCACAAGGCTTCCCGCCCACACCCAATTGGGTTAAACCACCAAAACCATTTTCATGTTTCTTTTGAAAACCAAAACCAAGAGATAACTTTGAGTGACATTGCCAGCATGTCCGTGACCGTGGACACGGCTATTCGAATAGATTTACACTCTGCAGAGGTTGCACACTTTACCCACATGACATGAATTCTTTAGTTTGCTTGACATCCGTCGATGCCACCTCACACTTCCTTTGGTGAGAGGTCTAGAGCACATGACAAGGCCTTTACAATGCATTGCTTCACCGCAGCCCACCCCCATTAAGGTTTCGCAATCCCCCTTTGGGTAGAAACACCGCCGGGATAATGGGGTGCCCCCTCTTATGCCAGGTGGGACTACAACTAGTCTTAACATGACAAACCCACCGCGTCCGCGGGATGAACCACGATAGAGCTTTGCAAATTAGTTAGCCAAGTCCCACGCCCCATACTGGAGACATGTGGTTGCACAATTTTGGCATAGCCCATTATAGGCTTAGCAAGTGGTGTCTCAAAGACCGGTCCTTAACCGACATGGGCGACAAACCTCAACCCTAGGGTGCCGGATCACACGACCCCCCGTGCATAGACATGCACCAACCAAGCAACCAGTTTTGCCCACGTCTAAACCATTTTTCATTTACTTTACTTTTCGGTCCTCCCTGGCACACCAATACCAAGGCCGAACAAAACACCCATGACACACCAATGTCATGGCTTAAACCCCCATGGCACACCAATGTCACGGCTCAAATCATTTGATTAATTGATGTTTTTGGTCAAAGCTCCCCAAATCAAGACTTTGGTCTAAGCATCACTAAGCATTTCATTTTCTTTAAAGCTTCGGGTCCCTACTAATGCAAGAACCCGATTTACCTAGTGTGACAATGGGGTTGATTCAACATGGGTGGAGGTCATACCAAGCAGTAGGTTTAACTAGGGATTGAAAGATAGGCATTGAAATACTTAGTAAAGTAGGCATGCATACATCTTTGAAAACAGCATAAATAATTTGAAATATTGGGTGCAACATGTTCAAGAGTGTAACTTGCCTTGCTCAAGATCTCGAGCGACTTCCTCTCCTCATCAACTCAGGCTCCCACAGTGCCCGGGCAATCTACACGTGAAGAACCAAATATTCAAACAAAGCTCAAGCAAACTCCAAATAAACTTAGATACAAAACCAACAGAGAAGCTGGGAGGTCAAGAGGAGGTCCAAGGAGCTTTGTGGAGAGGTCCTGGATTTCCAGAGAGGATGTCCAAGCACGAGTTGGAGGAGGTCCAGAGACTAGAGAGAGGAGGTCTATGGTGGCTCGGTTGAGACAGAGAGTAGAAATGAGGAAGAAAGTGATAAAGGAGGGCTCTCCCAAACTATATATAGAGGAAGCAAGTGCACGTGACACGGGTTAGAGTCAACATGAGTTGGTAAATAGGACAATGGAGTAGGCAAGGAATGTGACCATTGGTATAACAAGAGTACTGAAAAAGGTGAGGGCATTTAATGTGATACAACATGCATTAAATGCGGTGAATACTTCCTTGCCCAAAGACTTAGTCAAAGGTATAGGATATCTGGGTGTGTGGCTGCCCAGTGGGGCAGCCAAGACCTGCCAAGGAGGTCCTACAATGACCTGAGGAGGTCTTGCGGTGAATCGAGGGGAGGTCCTCACCCACCGGGGAGGTCCTGACGGTTGGATCTCCAAAAGGGGAGGTCCAAACGGCCAAGATCAAGTGCTTCAGAGGAGGTCCGCAAGGGCAAGGAGGAGGTCCTCACCCGCAAGGGAGGTCCTGACGGTTGGATCTCCAAAGGGGAGGTCCAAACGGTCAAGATTTAAACACAAACGGGGAGATCCACAAAAGTAAAAGGAGAACCTCACCCGCAAGGGGGGTCTAGAACCGTAGGATCCAATCCAGGGGAGGTCTGAACGGTTAGGATTCCTAAGGGGAGGTCCTAACGATCGGATCTGCCAAAAAGGGGAGGTCTGGATGGCCAAGATTTTCAAAGGGGAGGTCTTGACAGTCTAGATGTACAAGGAGGAGGTCCAAGAGGGCCTGGGGAGGTCCGGTAGGACACAGGGAGGTCCAATAAAGGTAAGGGGAGGTCCTAGAGAACATGGAGGGGTCATGAAGGACACGAGGAGGTCCAATAAAGGTAAGGGGAGGTCCTAGAGGACATGGAGGGGTCCTGAAGGACACGAGGAGGTCCAATAAAGGTAAGGGGAGGTCCTAGAGGACATGGAGGGGTCCTGAGAAGCGGTGGTACCACCAAGTGCGGGCGGTGCTACCGGGCTGGTGCCAAAGGGAACCTCCAGAGAAGGTTGTCAAGGCTACAAGCAACAAAGGACGTCCAAGAAAAACACGAAAAGCTTCACAGGATTCCAAAGGAGTTCAAACGCACATAATGGTGGCAGACTTAGGGAGGTTGCGAGCTAGAGAAGACCCGAGAGGGAGAAATGGGACTCGGGGAGGTCAAAGCGTTTGGGAGGTCTAGACCTAAGGAGGTCTGGACCAGGGGAGGACTACACAGAGGAGGTCCGGGCCCTTGGATCCACACGAAAGAGAGGTCTGGGCCATTAGATCTCAGACAAAAAGAGGTTTAGATTAGAGATGGACAAGAACATGGACAGAGAAGGGGCAAATCTTCAAAACTCCAATAACTTAGCAACCAACAAGGAACTTTTAGTTGTAGTTTGAATTAGTCAACTTAAATCCATTATGAAGTTTCAGGTTAAGCTTTGAATACTCATCAAAACAAAATGGTTCTTTTTATTTCGAAAATTCCAAAAAGGTTCTAAAAAAAATCAGAGTGTCACAATACCGGATTTGAATATTCCCACGGAAGGAGATATCAGCATGGATGTGTGCGCACACATCGGAGCTGAAAAACTAAAGGGACTTGTCCTAGCAATTGGAAGCAGCGGTGAGCAAGTAGAAGCACTAGAAGAGTTGCCCTATGAAGAAATAGTTATAAACTTTGTGACTACGGGAGAATCTATGAATAAGACAACAGTCAATATCGATATTTCTTTTGCAAAGAAAATTGCCACAATCATCGGTCTTGATCTAGAGTTTGCATCGCTCGCTGAATGTAAGAAAATATCAGTTTGAGAAGATTAGAAGAAGGCAATTGAAACATAATTATTGTCTCTAAATAAAAGAGAGGTGTTTGAACCTGTAAGCCACACGCCTCCCCATGTGCACCCCATAGGGCATAAGTGGGTATTTGTTCGAAAGAGAAATGAAAATAATGAAGTTGGAAAGCAATGCTTGTTGCATAAGGTTTCACTCAACGTCTAGGGGTTGATTATGAAGAAATCTATTTCCCGATCATGGGCGGAGCTACCTTTAGATATTTAATCTCATTGGCAGTAAACTTGAATTTAGAAATGAAATTGATGGATGTGGTAACAGCATACCTTTATGGAATTGGATTTGGACATTCAAATAAAGGTACGTGAATGTATCCCTATCCTGAACCAAGACAGAGCAAATAGAAATTTGTACAGTGTGAAACTCAGAAAGTCGGTGTACGGACTCAAACAATCAGGTAGGATGTGGTATAATCGCTTGAAGCGACTTTCTATGCATGAAATGCTACACGAACAATGAAAATTGTCCCTATGTATTTATACGACGATCCCAGAATGGATTTTGTATAACCTTAGTGTATGTAGATGATCTGAATATCACCGGAACCCTGAAAGGTATTAAGAAAGAAAGCTCTTATTTGGAGTCGGAGTTCGAAATGAAAGATTTGGGTAAAACCAAATATTGCTTAGGCTTGCAGCTTGAGCATGCCCCTGAAGGGATATTAGTGCATCAATTGACCTACACTCAAAAAGTGCTAGAAAGGTTCGACTTTGAAAATGCATACCCCTCGAAAGTACCGATGGTCGGAAGATCCTTGCAGCAAGACAAAAATCCCCGTCATAAGTGCAATAGCAATAGGAGCACCCATGTATTTAGCAAATTGTACTAGACCGAACATTGCATTTGCAGTGAACCTATTAGTAAGGTATAGTACAGAACCTACCAAAAGGCATTGGCAGTGAATAAAGGATATCTTCTGATACCTCCAAGGAAGCAAAGACCTTAGTCTGTTCTACAAAAAGAACCAAGACCTAACTATGAATGGCTATGCAGATGTCGGGTACCTATCGGACCCGCATACAGCCAAGTCGCAAACAGACTATGTATTACTATGTGGTGGAACTGCAATGTCATGAAAATCGTCTAAGCAAAGTCTTGTATAAACTTCGACGAACCACTCGAAAATCATAGCACTGTACGAGGCCTCACAAGAATGTGTTTGGCTTCGGCGGATAATTCACCACATCCAGCAGTCGTGTGGATTGAATACCGCGTGAACCCCCCCCCCCCACTATTATCTATGAAGATAATGCAGCTTGTGTTGCATAAATGCAGATTGGTTATGTGAAGAGTCATCTCACAAAGCATATCAACTCCAAATTCTTCTGTGCTCATGAATTGCAAAAGATGGACGAAATTCAAGTACTGCATACTAAGTCATGTGAAAATCTTGCAGATTTATTCACTAAGTCACTTCTGGCATCTAGTTTTGAAAGGTGCATATGTACAATTGGAATGATGAGACTTAGATATGTGCATAATTTAGGAGGAGAATCTTCATGAACTCATTATTGAAACTTAATAACAAAGATCGAGTACCCAAAGAGTAAATTTTGGAGATAAAATGAAATTGTGTGGATTGTACTCTTTTTCCATTGATGAGTTTTCCTGAAGTTTCTCGGCTAAGGTTTTTTAATGAGGCAATTTGTGTAACGCAGGAAAAACGTGTATCATGTGTTTTCTCCAAATTTTCCTACTGAGTTTTTATAGAGTTTCGACGAGGCGTGAGCATGTGAGGATGGGTGCCCAAGGGGGAGTATTGAGAAACTATGGGCTATGCTCAGTAGCCGTCCTATGGGTGGGCTCCCCATCCAAAACCCTAGCAGGGCCTCTAGTTTATAAATAGAGAGTGCTAGCCATTGTAAAAGGCTGATCATGAGAAGAGAAATAAAGAGAAGCAATAAGTCTCCCTATATGTCTGTGTTTAATCTACTATTTGTTCTTGTATTTTTCTATACGATTCTACGCTTATCTATGAGGTGATCGATCGGACAAGACTCACCGGCGACGGTTCTCGGTTCCAGCATGGAACATCAGACACAGTGACAGTACAGCCTCTCTTCGTGAATGACGTTGCATGTGGGCCCACCAGGCCATCCATGTGAGTTGTATCCACTGTATATTCCACTGACAGCGCGGTCCATTGAGCTAGCATCGGTCAATAATAATTTTGTTTTCGTCCGACACTGCACTGGCTTTTATGCCTCCAGCTATTTCCTCTGCAGCCGTGGCTATTGGGGTACATTACATCTGGATCCAACAAATGTGCCAAGATGTCGCTACCAAGACGTGTCGTACCTTGCGTGTAGCGGCATGGACGCCTTTTAGGGCATGGCATGGCATGACAATGCAGGGTGACCTTAAGCGGTGGTTTTATCTTTCACCTAGGATCTGATCGTCATCCTCGTCCCCATGAAGCCGACCTGTGTACTCCCCGTCGCCTCCTGCCGGTCAAAGGTCCCCCCTCGTGGTCGTCCTCTGCAGCCGGATCTCCCTTGGATCTCACCTGCTCTCCCCTGGACGGCTCCCTTTTTCCTCAAGTCACCGCCCCTCTCTGCGTGCATCCGAGTCTAGCTGGCCTAAATCGTGAGGCATCGCGTTGTACATGCCCTTACTTACTTAGGCGTTGCTTGTGGAGTTTCAGCTTAAAGCTAGCCATCGAATGCTTGATCTCCCTCAAAAGACTTGTGCTCCTCGAAGAAGTTTCTCTGGACAAGAGATGGATGCTTTTAAGGCGGCTCCCAATGCTCCACCTTGACTAGTATCTTAAGTATGCCATGTAGCCAAATTGATGATGTGGCACCATAGTTAATGAGGAGATATAGTACTCTAGTATCTAATTTGGATACCAATTTGGGCTCGAAATCCAACGCGTAAAATTTATTATATACTCTTGCATGTAATTAAATGAAACAGCCTAAGATACTATACAATAAGAAACATTGTATTGGAAAGATAGTATCCTAACACTCTTCATGCACTAAGAAACTGTACTAAGATATTACCCATTAGGAGAGCTAACTCTTTTCCACTGGACTAGCTTCTATGAGAAAGCCGACTTCTAGCTCTATTGTGGGTACGTAGTATGTAGGTTCTTATTACCATTTTCATGTGTGAATTAAGTGAAGTTGGTAAGTAGTGTAAAGAGATTCGATTGCGCGTGCAATATTTCAAATGTTCGCTCAGATTAATCGATCAAACGGAACGTATTTTACATTTTTATATATCTCACTTTGTTCGCATGACATGAACGCAACAAAAACACACACGCATGCTGTCAGCCATCGATCGCAACGAGTTGCTACAGTATCTTGTCTGCTGAGCACACGAACAGATGAATCAGGATATGAGGCTCGATCGTGTGATCGATCTGCAAAAATAAACTATTGCTACCGCACGATCTACCAACTAATCTACACTCATCCTGTCTTTGACCACTAACCAAGGTTTCCTCTTCCTAAATTAAGCTACACCGTGCCGAGAACAGATCACATTTTGGTTAATTTTTTCTGACTAAGGTACGGCACAGCTCATTCTCTGTTCTTTATGTTGTTCTTACACGAGTAGTCATGCTGTGCTCATGCATGCAGCACTTGTAAGAAAATGAAATCTACGAGAAATGCGCATCAAGTGGTACAGATCAGATCCAATTCCAATCATATTTTTTTTCTTTGTGAAGGAGCAAAGCTAAGCTTTCATCCATGGAAGCATGATGGCAGAAACGTGCATCCCAAACGATTCCAATGAAGCAGTTTTTCTCGCGCCGTCTGATTCTCCGAAGCCATGGTGCTGACGCAGTAATGCTCCGATCACTGAACCAACCAAACCAAGGAGTAATCGGGACGGCGATTTCAGCAAAGAAAAGATGGAAATGCGCGCGCGGCACCACGCGAACTGCCCCATCGCCTGCCTCTGAACAGAAGAAGTCGGAATCACATCATGCGAAACCACGTGGCCGCCAGGAAGTCCCTGCTGTGTGTTAGCCCGCCGGTGTCTACTGCACGCACAAAACTCCTGGAGCTCGAACACACTAAAAAACACCAGATAATGTTTGTGCTACTCAATCTACCGTAGCATTTTCTGTTATTTTTTTCATCACTTTATACATGCTTCATGCGTAACTGAAGGCTTCATGCGTAACAATTGCACTTTACTGCGCATGACTGTCATCAGCTCCATGCAAACCAAATACTGAAACACTCAATGCACAAACCTTACAAGAAAAACAGTAAACGTAATAACCAGTCATCAAGGACTATTCAACAAACACCTCATAATCTTTGATGTGCTTTCTTGGCGATGTTGATCCTTGTTCGCAGCTCCTGTTACTTGACGCGACCCAGCGCCAACTGTGCCGCTCGTTGCGTTGCTCCCTCCGCGCCACGCCCACGCCGCTGGCTGCCAGCCTGACGTCGTGCCACGCGTTCACCCCGGCTGCCCAGCTCCCGGAGAGAACTCGCATATTGTTTCCTCTCTGAAACGCACGCACACAAGAAAATGAACTCAGAAGATAGAATTTTGGTGCTGCTCCAACTTCTACAACCTTTTCTGATTTTTCTTCTCATTTTATACATCAAGAAACACTCTACGCCATCCATTAGTGCCATCCTTAGACTAGCGTTCAACGCACAAAGAAACGCACGCACGATTACATCAGCCATGCAACAAAGAAACGGACCATGCAAACTCAATTAAGTCAAGATTATAGCTAACACCGTGCACCTACCTTGGGCTGACACTCTCGCTTCTCAAACTTCGACGAGTTCATCTCCAACCCCTCGTAGATAAAGTCGACGCAAGTTTGGCAGGGTACACAGGGAGGATGCTGTCCAGGGCCGAAAGGCTTACAATTATGAAAACGGTGCTCACCGCTATCCCAATCTAACAACTGACAGTAGCTGACTTACCGGTTTGGTTGCGGAGGTGGATGGACAAGCGACGGAGAGCATGGCTTTGGAATGGAGATGACACATGTACAGGGAGAAATGTTGGGTAAATTGGAAGGTGGCGTGCTGCCCAAAAAAACTGGGTGGCCGAGCACTACGCCTTCGGTGGCTTTGGTGCCAATGGAAGACGCCGCACAAACTGTGGAATGGGTCACGGCAGCCGCTGGACAAATCAGACCATTCCCTGTTCCGGGCCTCCACGACAATCACATTGGGTGATGGTGAATATCTGGAAAGACGCTGGGCTCGACCACACGCCCCTGAGAATGGTCGCACCATCCCTCTACCAAATTTCAGCAAGAAAAAATAGGTCAGTGCGGGAAGCTTCAAATGGAAGGAAATGGATCACCGATCTCAGAAGAAACATAACCGAGCAACACCTGAGGGAGTACATACGGCTTTTCGTGAAGATATCCGAGGTGGTTCTATCACCGAACATTCCGGACGACATAACCTGGAAGTGGACTCCTTCAGGGGGACTACACAACCAAATCGGCATACGAGACGCAATTCTTAGGTTCGATTGAGCGTCCGTCCCAATATTTGGTTTGGAAGTCATGGGCACTACAAAAATGTCAAATCTTTGTATGGCTATTGCTTCAGCACCGACCGCCAACGGCAGATATCCTAGCAACCCGACACATGCCAAATGACCACCGGTGCCCTCTTTGTAACAACAATGCATCTCTTCGCCTAATGCAGTTACGCCAAAAGAGTTTGGAAACTGGTAGCGATCTGGACACAACGAAACGACCCAGCGCAGTGGGCGGCGCAGGGAGACGCTCCCCACCGGTGGTCGCTGAGGAGACTCTCTGAACCGGCGGCCAGTAGAACGGGCCAAGCTTCGTTGATCATCCTAGTCCTCTGTCAAATATGAAAAGAGAGGAACCGGAGGATCTTCCTACATCAAAGAAATGAGCCGACAGAGACGGTAGCGATCATAAAGAAAGAGGCCCGGGCATGGCGTTTAAGCGGGGGGGCAGTCAAACTCGAAGCTTACCTGCCGGCTTGAGGGGGGAGTCGCTATTGCCCGACTAGGGAAAACCTCCAGGCTGTTCCCCCAGAAAACAGAGGTCATTGCAGGCCGGAGAGGAGGATCACGGCACCGACCTTGGAACATCCAAAGACAGAGCCGCGCCCAGGACTTCAAGCTAGGGGTGTTACGATTCGTCAGTTGTTTCTGTTGGTACAGGGGCACGACCACTGCGCAACGGCGTCTCCAGCCCTCAACCTTGCTGCTAGTTTTGTCGCTGGATGGAACCTGTAGATCATCACAACCTGTACTCCCCCCCGACTTCCAAGTTTCTTTTTTTGTTTTATTTTGTTTTCCGGTGGCATCTTGCCATTTCATATAAAAAAAAAGCTATATGAAAGCCTCAAATGGCGAACCTCCTTTCTGCACGAGTTTGTATTCTGACTCTGTAAAGTGGACTAGGCTACATGGGACTACACTAGTGCAGAGAGAAACCCTACCTAGCTTGTCGATTCTCCTGATGATGTCACGGCTGCATCAGGCTCTGCTAAAAACCACCTAGTATCCCCTAATCATCCAAACGCTCAGTCCAAATCCAATCCGAGGGCAGCTGGTACCGTGGTACGTACATCAGCTCACATGGATTGGAGACCACCACATCGATCCTGCTTTGTGCAAGAACCTGTCGCCATGTACTAATCGCCCGTTCAGAGTCTCCATCTTTGTAATCCCTGGAAGATGTCTCGTAACTTGATACTATTTCTTTCATGCATGGGATCTTGAATCAGAAACATGATATTGATTTTACCCTCTATATGCAAATGTAATCCTGTAACAATGCACAGTCACCACCATGCTCGAGTAAAAAGCTGAAAACTCTGCGGCTGCAAAGCACAAACGGACATGGACACCACCATGCAGGATGCAGAGCTGCAGATGCAGCAGGGGCGACTTTTCCTTGCGTCATGGGGGACGACGACGAGCTGCGACTGCGAGACGAGATCTGCTGCTGCCTATCGATCTCACATCATCCTCCGTCACAAAGCATGGGCACATATGGCTGCCTGCCATGCCATTACTCGCATCCAGTCCAGAGTTCAGACTTATCCATATCCGCTTGCTTTACTTTACCCCTCTCAAGTCTGAATTCTGAATGCCATTTCTTGCATCGCAGACACGGTTCATCGACTTTCAGCCATGCACAGATGGAAACAAAGGGGAAAATTGTAGGGCATACGTAGATAGAGAGTTGGAGGTATGTTACAGCCTTACAGGTAGAGCACAGATTCATCTTCAGGCAAGGAAAAAAAAGGAGAAAAAAAATTGAAAACTGTACAAAATTTGCAGTACCTAGGAGAGGAGAAGTAGCATCTACAGGAGCAGATTTCAGAAGAAAACTGACTAGAGACTAAAGACCACACTATAACATACTCGCAAAGGACATGACAAAAACAAGACGAAACCAAAATTTCCCTCCACTTGTTCCATCCTATTTTTGGTCACCCCCCCCCCCCCCGGGAAAGCGCCTTCTTCAAACTGTACAGTAGTAGTAATGGTACTACAGCATGTTTTTCAACCAAACACTTCAAACTTCCTCTTCGTTTTCCCGCCACCTCTTGGGCCTGCTGCTGTTGCATCCATCCATGTGAACAAATCCTAGCGAGCATGGTGATCAGCAGCTCATCGTCTCACACTTCACCGGAATCGGCCGGTCGAACCCTCCGCGGGACAGCAACGTCCCGACCACCGCCATGTCGCGGCAGAACACGCCTTGCAACGCTGGGCTAATTGCTGTCGCTGCAGTTGCCACGGTCACCGCGGTCCTGGGCGTTGGCATTGCTAGTGCCTTCCCTTCCGGCTTGGCAGCAACCTGAACATTGCCACCGTTTGCGCTGGGGACACTCTCTAACTTGGGCTTCTCCGGCACGGTTGCTTCTTCCTGCTTGGGCGTCGAAGCTGCCGCGGCGGCGTCCTTGGCCCTCTGCCTCTGCGCGGCCTCCTCGTCCAACACGGCTGACATGATGTAGGAATAGCCCTTCTGCAGCATCCGGTACAAGAACAGCGCCGACATGCGCGCCTGGTCACGCACGGCCTCGAGGTCCCGGTGCTCGTCAACGAGCTCCAGCCGCTCGGCGAACGACGCGGATCGGTCTGGCTTGAGCTTGAGCGTGAGCAGGAGGTGCGCGCGCTCCAGCTCGGAGCGCGTGCATCCACGCCGCACCCCGAGGAGGGCGTAGTAGTCCACGTTGCACCCCTCGCCGGCGGCCACACGGCCGCGAAGCTGCTGGATACGAGCGGTCAGCGCGCGGTGGGCGCCGGCGATCTCAAGGTAGCGAACGCCGCCCTGGGGTCGCCAACTTGGCCCGGGCAGCTTGCCGTCACGGAGCGCGGCGTCGTAGAGAAGTTTGAGGTGGTCGAGGTCGCGGAGGCAATCGGGGAGCGCCCCAATCGACTCGAGCAGGTCCGCGCGTGCACGCAGCGCCGGGATGAACGCCGGGTTAAGCGCGAGCGCGCGGTTGCAGTCCGCGATGGCGTCAGCCGGACGCCCCGCAAAGCGGAACGCGGCGGCGCGGCCGACGAGGCAGGTGGTTGCGAAGGGGTGTGGCAGCACGCCGCGTCGCGCGTCGAGAACCTTTGAGAAATGGCGCACGGCCTCGGCTGGTAGACCAGCGTCTAGCGCCGCCACCGCGGCGCCACGGCGGCGGAGCAGGAGCTTCACGTGCGCTAGGAGCTGCGACACCGACTCCGCCTCGCTTGCCGGCATTCCTGACGCCGAGCCGGACTTGGACGCTCTCCTGCTGGCAGGCACGGAGACAACGTTGGCCGTCAAGTTCGACGGGGAGAAGCTGTCTTCCGACCAGCACACGCTCTCACGGCGGAACGCTGCCGAGGCGAGGCGGCGCCCGGTTTGGAGTAGCACCACGGTTTCTTCCATTAATCCGAGGTGGAAGCAAGCTTGGCCCAAGACCAAGTACCTGAACACGCATTGGCATTGGCAATTAGTTCTGCGCGCAATTAGCATTCTTTGTGGCAATCTTGTACGAATTGGCCATTGGTGAGTTGTTACCTCCACTGGGTTTCGGCATTGGAGTTCTTGGAGAGGCCGGCGACGACACGGCGCTTCAGCTCGGAGACATCGAAGCAGCACAGGAAGCGGGTGGCCCCGGCGCCGGCGTCGGAGCGGTCGCGGCCTGGGGAGAGCAGCTCGGCGCGAGAGGTGGCGCCGAGGTAGCCGGAGCAGGACGAATAGGAGGAGGACGAGGAGGAGGCGGTGGTGTCGTCGCCGGAGCAGGACTTGCCGCAGCTGGGAATGTAGTCGCGGAGAATGTCCGCGACGTCGCGGTAGCGCCGGAGCGCGAGGAGAGCGCGCGCCTGGAGCTCCAGTGCCGCCTCCATACGCGACGACATCTCCAGCGCTGCGCCCACCAGAGCAAGCGCCGCCGCCGCCGCGTCATCCCCGCCGTCGGTGTCCTGCGCCGCCGCCGCGAGAGCTGCCCGCGCCTCACCGAGGTACCTGTAGATCACCTGTCGCACGTTGCAATGAGCAAATCGCCATCAGATTTGGGCATCAAGATATGATTTTTTTTCAGGCTCAAACAATCCAGAGAAAACAAAATGCAGCAGAAGAATCTTGGAGGAACAAGACGACGGTTCATAGATCACGCACGCCATGCATCCCGCCATTTGGACAGCAAAGGCAAACACTTGCCGAATGGAACAAACAAAGAAACCATCTTGGATTCTTGGGATCGCTGCGCCAAAAGCCAAATTGGCTCTTGGACTTGGACCATTCTATTCTAGTTGCATTTGGGCATCAAGAAATAAACCGGATGAACCAAGAGGAAAAATTGCAGCGGCGCAGAATCGCAAGCACCAACCTTCTTGTTGCCGTGCATCCACTTCCTCCTCTTCTCCGGAGCGGAAGAAGGCGAGGGCACCGCCATGGCTACCCCTCACGCATCAACTGGCCCAAAGAACAGGCAACAA
The DNA here is from genome assembly GCA_036346405.1 of Phyllostachys edulis. Classification (NCBI taxonomy): domain Eukaryota; kingdom Viridiplantae; phylum Streptophyta; class Magnoliopsida; order Poales; family Poaceae; genus Phyllostachys; species Phyllostachys edulis. The sequence continues at coordinate 69,252,614 of CM070558.1, read as the reverse complement.
GGCAAGAAGAGAATTAGGCTACATATATGGGGGAAGGGGGTCCTATATTTCCTTCTGCTGGTGCTGCTCCCCAAATCAATTTGGGGAAAATGGGAGAGAAATGCCAGCTCTTTCGATTGCTTGTGCTGAATGCTTTGTTTCCGTTTTGAGGGAGAGAAAGCTTCGATCCTTCAACTACCTAGCTGGACAAGATGCCTGTGTCGCGGCACCTCCACGCAGGCCCAGTAAAATACGGAGGCCTAGCTAGTACTAGTAGTAGCCCTATTGCCTATGCTGTGCTGCCGAGCAGTGAGCTTTTTAAAGAGGGCAGGGGCCTGTCCCTGCCCCACTGCTCCCTCCCTCGCCTCAGCAGCCACCCAAAGGAATTTCCTTTCTTTTCCATTTCTGTTTACTTTTCATTATTTTGTACTCCATGTGATGATCATTCACAGTTACTAATAATGGGCTAAATGGGCGGTCCGGCTAGCACAGCCGTTTAGGTATGGTTAGTGCCAGTCCGGCTAACAAAATTGGTTGTGTCATGTCGATCTGTAGGCTCATCTAGCAACTCAGGTATATCACGCTGAGCTCTTAGACCATGCTAGGCTGTCCTAGCACGATAAGCTCAACGGGACGAAGTTGGTCTGTGTAGCCCATCTACGTCTTCTTCCTCGCATCCACGTCAGCGTACATGCTGTTCCCGTTCCTGCCCCCACTGATCGCCTCACTCTCGTCAAGCAGGCGCTCAACGTCGTTCCTCCCCGCGTCCCCGTGCCCTCCCCTCGCGGCGTCCGGCTCCGCAAACCCCAACACATCGCCGCCGCTGGCTGGTATCTCGAGCTCACCGTAGAGGTATACGTTGCGGCCGGGCCGGCCTTCGCGTCCGCGCTCTAGATTGAGTGGCGACGCGAGATCGGGCCCGTCCTCCAGCTCCGGCGGGTGGCAGGATGAGGTTGGGGGCTGATGCACGGTGGAGGAGGCGAAGGAGATATTCAACACGGTGGACTCCCTGGAGAAGAATACAGAGGGGTGGAAACCCGTGCGTTGCGTCCATGACCTTATCTCCTGCGGGTTGTGGTCGCGGTTGTTCCCCATGACCTTAGCTCCTCCGTTACCTCTGCCTCGCCCAGTTGGCCTCCTTCCTCGCCGGCCATGGCGCCGCCACCGTCGTCGTGTCTAGCCAGGCTAGGTCGTGTCGTGTCTATCACTATTTGTGTCGGACCAGTCCGCTGAGTCGAGATGTCGACCCAAACACGACACGTCTATTGGATCTGAACTGGACCAACAGTTCTCGATTGACCCTCTGTATCGTAGGCGCCAATTTTTACTGTACACTACTGCTCGCTACTGTCCTCACGTGGAGACAGTGAGAAACCACCGCACAACACACAAAAAAAAAACTAAGCAGTCAACTCAACTCTCCAAGACCAAACCGTTGTTTTACCACATGCTGTCACGTAATACCGTGAGTGCTAACATCTACTCCGTACTAGTAGTAGTGTAGCAGCATTTAAGTGTAGTCAAGTCACATGTTGAGGCACCGTCAGCGTGCTCCTCTTTCCAGGACAGGACAGCAGCATTATCCAGCCTAAGCCGTGTTCTCAACTCCTCTTTTTCTTTTGATTAGGGAATACTCAACAGCTCGATTCTCAAAGTAGCGTAACTAGTGTCGTCGGATCATCAGAAGCCAAACAGAAACCGAAGGAGCCATTACCTGGACACAGTTCTTAGCTAGGACCAGCTGCACAAACAAGACTTGGTTACAAATAGAACTTGATCGTGATCGTGCATAGTCCTGTTATTGTGATCGAAACAGGGGAACCAGGACACACGTTCATCATCGACATCTTTATTGTGCCAAATTTGACAAATACGTCATTTTCGCTAAAACCAGACGCAATCGTAGCAAATTGGCTAAAAACTCCTGCTCCGACGAAAATAAGCATCCCATGTTCAGTCTTTAAAGACTAACCTTGGCTGTGATAAAGTTAGCCACGAATAAGTAGGTCAATGCTTTCTCACTGTGGCCATGTGGGCCCATGCCTTTGGAGTGCACAATTTCCCAGGTGGCAATGGACGGATGTGATGGGTGGCTTCGCTCTCACGGCCATGGGGGAGCAGTCAAACTGAATTTCAAAGCTAGTTTTCAGCTTGCGTGACTTGTTGATTGGATCATCAGATCAACAGTGCTGACATCTGTAAGTCTCATTTGTATTTCTACCCAGTCTACCAGTCTACTGTAGTAGTGTATGTTAGGAATAGCAACTTATATTTTTAGGGAGCCAAAGAGCCAGTATATATATACAGAGTACAGATAGTGAATATGCAAATAACCCCTCATAACAATGACGAATAACACACTATATATATATCTAACACCCCCCTCAAATTCATGGTGGATCAACAACACTGAGTTTGGAGAGGTAGAAGTCTTGCTGTGCTCGAGTCTGAGCCTTCGTGAAGAAATCTGCTATCTGAAGCTCGGAAGGCACATACTAAAGAGTAATCACCTGATCATGTACACAAGACCTCATGAAGGAAGCATCAACACCAATATGCTTGGTGAGCTCATGCTTCATAGGATCACGGGTAATACTGATAGCACCTGTACTATCTGACAAGAGAGGAGTCGGTGTAGTGACAGAAACACCAAAATCCTCAAGTAACCACCGTAGCCAAGTAATCTCTGCTGTCAAGAGAGCCATAGCTCACAACTCAGCCTCTGCACTCGAACGGGACACTGCAGTCTGTTTCTTCATCTTCCAGGCAATGAGAGAACCACCAAGAAAAATACAGTAAGCAGAGATAAACCAACGATCGAGGGATCGTGGCCCAAGTAGCATCTGAATAAGCTGAAGTCAGAACGAGCCGGGCGTGGAAAGAAGAGACGGCGAGAGATAGTCCCACGAAGGTATCGCAGAACTCGAAGAAGGTGGTCAGAGTGGACTGAGTGTGAGTCAAACGAATCGACTCGAAACATGAACTGGATAAGTGATATCCAGACGAGTAACAGCAAGGTAGACAAGACTCCCAACAAGATGACGATAGCGAGTCGGATCAGAAAGAGGCTCGCCATCAGAGAGTCGGAGGTGAACATTGAGCTCCATAGAAGTCTCAACAGTACGCTGATCAATGAGAGAGGCGCGATCAAGAAGATCCTGAATATACTTCTCTTGGGGCATAAAGAACCATCTGGAGTGGAAGTAATCTCAATCCCAAGGAAGTAACGAAGAGGACCAAGATCCGACATAAGGAACTGCTCACTAAGACGAGCCTTGACAAAGGCAATGTACTCAGAATCATCTCCCGTAATGATCATATCATCAACATACAGGAGAAGAAGAGTCCAACCACGAGACGAAGTGTGGACAAAGAGCTCAGGATAATGATCACTAACTGAAAAACTAGCAGCGGTGACTACAGAGGAGAAGCGCTCGAACCAAGCACGAGGGGCTTGCTTAAAGCCATAGAGAGAGTGACGAAGGCGACAGACCATACCCTCAGGAACAGAATACCCAGGTGGCGGATGCATGTAGACCTCCTCACGCAACTTGCCATTAAGAAATGCATTCTTGACATCAAGCTGAGAAACAGACCAGTGACGAACAGATGCCACCAAAAGAAGAGTGCGGACAGTGGTCATGTGGGCCATAGGAGCAAAAGTCTCGTCGTAGTCACGACCATGCTCCTGCTGGAAGCCACGAGCAACAAGACGCGCCTTATAGCGCTCAAGAAAGCCATCAGAGCGAATCTTAATCTTATAGACCCACTTACACGTGATGGGATGATAGTAAGACGGAAAGGGAACAAGATTTCAAGTACCGGTACGCTCGAGGGTAGCAATCTCCTCGCCCGTTGCATGCTGCCACTCAGGGTGAGTAACAACATCCCGATAGGAGACAGGCTCACGGGTAGCCGCGCCAAGAAAAAACAAAAGCAGGCGGGGCGAATCGATCGGCGATCGCGGAGCGTGCGAGGAGAAGATGACCCATCAGGGGAAGATGAAGCATCAGAAGAAGATGGAACATCAGGAGAAGATTGCTCATCTGGAAGATCCTCAATACGAGGTCGACGAGTGTAGACAAGTATAGTAGGGGGAGCCTGAGGAGCTGCAGGAGACGAAGCAGGCGGCAACAACGGCGGAGAGGCCACAGGAGGAATATGTGGAGACTCAGTGGGACGAGTGGACGAGGGCAAGACAGATATAGGTGTATCTGGAAAGGTCAAAAAGGACAGAGACTCCATAGAGGAAACCGAAGGAGAGGTAGGACGTGGGTAGAAGGGATGAGACTTGTCGAAAGTCACATCCCGAGAAATCCGCATCCGTCGACCAACAGGATCCCAGCACCGATAGCCCTTGTGCTCGCATCAGATCCCGAAAGACACACTCAACAGACTGAGCAGTCAGTTTGGTGCGTTCTCGAGGGGCGAGGAGAATGTAGCAAACGCAGCCAAACAGACGAAGGGCAGAGTAGTCAGAAAGAAGACCACGGAGACGCTCAATAGGGATCGCACCCTGAAGAGCAGAAGAGGGCTGGATGTTAACGAGATAGGTGGCATTGGAAACAGCCTCGACCCAAAAGTGAGGTGGAATAGAGGCGTCAATCATCAGTGCACGAGCCGTCTCAAGGAGGTGACGATGCTTACGCTCAGCTACACCATTCTGAGCATGAGCACCAGGACAAGAGAACTGAGCGAGAGTGCCCTGCTCAACAAGAAAGCTGCACAGGTAACGAGAGAGGTACTCGCCAGCAGAGTCAGCACGAAAGACACGAATAGGGGTGGAGAACTGTGTGTGAACCATAGTGGCAAATTGTTTATAGATAGACAAGGCCTCACTACAAGAAGACATAAAATATATCCAAGTGTAGCGAGAGAAATCATCTATAAATATGATATAATATTGATGACCTCCTTTCGAAACGAAAGGAGATGGACCCCAAACATCGGAATGAACAAGATCAAAAGGACGCTGAGACACGGACTCACTATGAGGATAAGGAAGTTGAATCTGTTTACCTAACTTACAGCCCTGACAATCTAAAGACACGTCTCCTGAGACAGACCCCAGAAGACCACAACGAACTAAGGACGACAGACGAGATCCACACAGATGGCCAAGACGGTAATGCCACTGCTGGAAAGAGCTGGTAGACGGAGTAGCAGAAGTAGAGAGACTGGCGGCGACAGGGGCAGCAGAAGAAAGGTGAAGCCAGTCAAGCTCCCAGAGATACTGTGAGTCAAGGCGCCGAGGGCTAGAACCAACCAGAGCTCTCATGTGGCAGTCCTGAACACAACAAGAGTCAGAGTCGAGAATGACCCGATAACTAAGATCAGTAATCTGCCTAGCAGAAAGAAGCTGCATGGTAAGGCGAGGAACATGAGCAACAGAAGGAACATGAAAAGATGAGTTGCTAAGAGATCCTCGACCAGAGACAGAAAGAGATGTGCCATCAGCAGTAAGAATACTGACAGGAGAATCAAGAGGATCAGGAGTCATGTGAAAAGATGCTCTAGAATCAAGAATACACGGGGAGGTGCCTAACTGTGGAGGTGGTGGTTTCGCGGTTCAAGATTCGATGAGCGTAACTCATCGAGGAGAACTCAAGCGGCAAGCGGCGCCGAAGTCGGCTATCTCTCGCTCGATGAGAGAAACTCTTGAAGGAGTCGATGTAAAACTGCAGAACTGCCGAGGAGAACACAAGCGGCAAGCACGCGCCAAGTCGCTATCTCTGCTCGATGAGAAACTGTTGAAGGAGTCGATCGCGACGTCGATGTAGAAGCACTAAGCGCCCGGTGCTAGTAGAAGAACGGCGTGAAAGATACCGCCGCTTCTTATAGCACCGACTCAACATGGCCGACCTTGTCGCATGAGGAAGCGATGAGGATGGCCACCACCACCGTGGCGGCCGGCCGGAGGAGGCGGTGTCTTTGAAGCGAGGAGCAGTCGGTGTAGCTGGTGGACGAGCGGCGAGCACGGAGGGGAGTGGCATCAGACCAACACCACTTAGAAGCTTCGTTCCCGAGAATGGGATCGCAGCTGATAGAATAGAAGCCATTGGTAGGCGGCGCTGGACGGCGCGGTGACCAAGGCAACAAAGTCTAATAGGCGGCGCTGGACGGCGCGGCGATTAGATCGATGTTTCTCCCTCTCTCTCTCTCTCTCTTTTTCCCTGAGCCAATTAAAATCGGCAAGAGGGCCGAAGGCCCACTATTGCAACCCACGAGTGCTCACGCACACGCATGGGGGAACTAGGGTTCCCCGCACGGCAGCGAAGCGGCGGCGGCGCGGGTGGCGGCGGCGGCGGCGGCGGTGCGAAGCGAAAGCCACGCAGAGGCGTGGTCGATCGGCGAGACAAAATGAGTGGGGCGGCAGCGTAGCAAGCCGTCTGTGGCAAGGCACACTTTGCAAGATCTCGCCGCCTGGCGGCGGCGTTGGAGACTCACAACCGAGAGGCGGCGCTGAGGGCGCCGCATGGCGAGATCCGATAAGCGGAGACGCGGCGCGGCGAGGAGCGCCAATCCGGCGACGGGAAGCTGAATCGGTGGCGGAGGCGTCTTGGCGGCGTGGAGGCTGCGCGGCGGCCACGAAGTCGGCGTAGTGGTCGGGTGGCGACAGCGAGGCGACACTGCGTCCTCCGCCGGTGGTGGCGGCGGCGGCGAAGGCGATAACGAGGCAACGACGACGAGATCGACCGCCAGGCAGCGGCAGAGCAGAGGAGCGGCTTAGGGTCCACCGGCCTGAGTAGCGGTGGCGGCGGCGGCGGCTTCAGGCCGCGAAGGGGAAGGGGAAGCCGGCAGCGGCGGCTAGGGAGGGAAGCTGACGGCGGTGGCTAGTGCAGGAGAGGACGAGTTGCGCGTCCAGGAGAGGAAAACCTAATTGGCTCTGATACCATGTTAGGAATAGCAACTTGTATTTTCAGGGGGCCAAAGGGCCAGCATATATACACAGAGTACAAGTGGTGAATATGCAAATAACCTCTCATAACAATGGGGAATAACAAACTATACATATATCTCTAACAGTGTCAATGGATGTTCTAATATAACAACTAATTTGTTTAATTTGGACTTGGGAGAGCAGCATTGCGTGCCAAGTCTTTTCTTTCATCTACTGCATGTTACTCCTCCACCTAGGCTTGAAAAAATAGCTCGAGGCTCGCGAGTCTGCTCGAGCTTGTCACGAACCGAGTCGGTTTGGTTCGGGCTTGTGAATTTTCGAGCCGAACCCCATTTCCAGCTTGCTAAAAAAACGAGCCAAGCCTGAGCCACTCGTTCGGCCCACGTAGGCCCAGTGCGCCCTCAGTCCACTCGGTAGGTCCAGCCACCCCAATTCCCCCAAACCCAATCCTAGTGAAGTCCTACTGAAGCCTCCCCCCTATCCCCTTACCTCCCTAATCCTCCCAAAGCATCTCGGTCCCCTTCTTCTCCCCATCCTCCGCGCCGCCACCCGTCCACCCCGCCCCTTCCTCTCCCCCGCTGGTGGCGCCACTGCCTTTGGCCTCTGCCCCGCTGGTGATCCCCTTCCTCTCCCATCCTACTGCCTCTACTACCCTGCTAGTGATCCCCTTCCTCTCCCATCCCATTGCCTCTGCTGCCGCGGTGGGTGGAGGAGGCGGACGGGGAGGCTACGGCTGATAGGAAGCAGAGGCAGCGGGCGACGTCGGCGGGGACTACATCTACAGGTGTGTTTCGTGTGGCGGTAGAGGCAAGGCCGAGGAGGAAGGTTGTGCCGTCGAGGAGGCGGGGACTTGGAGGAGGCCGTCGCCCGCTAGTCCTCTCGATCCCCACGGGGGTGGAGGTCATCGAGGCGAGGCGGCCATGTGCCACTGCCAGGCTACTCAAGAGGGCGTTCGGCCGCATCGGCGACTAGAAGGCGACGGAGCTAGAGGCGAAGGCGAAGAAGCAGCGGCTTGCGGAGATTTTTGTAGTCCCATATTTTCCTTTTTGCTGTATATCTTCTTGATTAGCAAAACTGGATGTTTATTGCATATTTTTGTGGCACCGCGATCTAGTTTCTGGAAATTGGGCTCACAAGCCCGCTCGAGCCTGGTCACGAGCCGTTTTTCAAGGCTTTTTGAAAATTTTCAAATTAAAATTAACCATTCGATTTTATTTGATTGTTAAAGCTTAAACCTGAAATTTTATAAAATAAAAACAATTTAATATGAGTTAATCGAACTTTAATTAAATTCAAAAGTAGTTTCTTCAAGTTTTCTGGATTTTATTTGAACTTAAAGTCAAAAAGAGTATTTTTAAGTATTTTATTTTTTTTCAGGAATTTAAAAAGGGTTTTCCTTTTTGCCCGAAAGTAGAAAAAATAATTTATTTACAAAATTAAAAGCTAAAGTTAAGTTATTAATAATTTTATTAAGTTCCAAATAATTCAAGGAATTTCTGTGTATTTTTCTTGAATTTTTTGGACTTATTTTTCTATTTTCTAAAAAGCCTTTTTTGTTTTTGTATTTTCTATAATTCAAAAACCATTTGAAAATCTCAAAATCACTTCGGGCCGAATCTCTCCGGCCCGCTCCTCTTCTCTCCCCTCATGACCTTTTTCTCGGCTTAACTCCCAGACTACCAGTGAAAGCATCTCTCCGTGTCTCGCTGATAGGCGAGGCCCGCTTGTGAGCTTCCTCTTCCTCCTCCCCTTTCCGCCCATTGCCACCTCCTCCCGCCTGCGTCACGCCGCGTGAAAGTCACCGCCTCTACCCATCCCCACCACTCCCGTCAATAGGCGTTAAATGCCGGATTTATTGCCTGCTGCTCCCCTATTTTCTTCCCTCCACTTTGCCACACTCCTCCGTCCCTGCCATGCCTGCGCCCGGAGCTCGCCATGCGCCTTGACCGTTGAACCACCCTCCTCGCTCCTCCTTGGCGCCTATAAAGGCGAGCACCCGGTGCCTCTCCCTCTCCTCTCTCTTTCCCCCCTTCTCCCCCCTCTCTCTCGCCCCCATTCACCGGTATTTTGAGCTTCAAGAGCTCCGGTCGAAGCTTGCGTCGCCATAGTTTGCGTCATCGTCGAGGATCCTCAGCCGCCTCTGCCTCCACCGTCGGCATCACACGGTCGTGGGCCACCTCGTGCGCTCACTCACTCCACCAAACCGTCACTGGTACCTTGTCGCCACTTTCGACCGTCGCCGCCGCCGCTTCTTCACAAGCCATGGATCCGCGCCCAGTCCGACGGTTGCACTTCTTTCGCACACCGCTTTGGGCTCGCCAAGCGCATAGCACCGGTGAGCCTACGTGCCCACGCGCCACCTAGGCGCCACCTCGGCCCCCTACGCTTGCGTGGCGGCCGCGTGTACGGCCACCTGTACCCGCGTCTTGAGTCAACAAGTGGACTCGGCGGTGTGGACCCAGTCCATGGTCGCAGGGCCCACTCGTTAGTGACTCAGCCCATTTCTTATTGAAAAATAAATCCAAAAATTCCGAAAATCCGGAAATTCCCCCTTTTCATTATTTCATGTATTTTCAAACTTCCGAAAGCTCGTTCTCCTCCGTTCGAACTCCGATTCGAGCGATTCAAATTTTTAAATTCATATAAAATCAAGATATAGCTATCTACACTAAAATTATTTAATTTAGAGTTCATTTGAAATTATTTGAATTTTCTTTGCTTTCACGTGTAGATTTCGACGACTCTAGGGAACTCGAATAATTCGAAGAAGTAGATCCTCAAGCATTTGAGCAAGGCAATTTACATCTTTGATCATATTGAATCCTATTTTTTGAAATTATTTAAATTCTGTTTTAAATTATTATCGCATGCTTATTTAAATTCAAGTAATTTAAATTCCTCTTTCAATCTTTATAGTTATTCCATATTCCTTTTTATAGCCAAACTTTGCTATTAAATCAATCATTCCTTGATACCTTAGTTAAAATCTAGTTAATACATTAGTATAAGCTAGAACATGTTGAAAAACAGTATGCTTAGACAAAGCTTAGACCAAAAATGTTTAATTTGGGGAATTTAGCCAAAAGTTCAACTATGATTTAAATGATACTATGGTATTGTCTTTACCATAGGAGTTTATAAAATGATTTAATTTGGTAAAATAAAATAAAAATGGGTTTGGACTTGGGCGAAATGGGTGTTAGATGGTGCACGTTGAAGCACAGGATCGAGGCCCAGGGGTTATTTTGGAAAGTCCCCCAAGTTAATTAAGGACCGGTCTTCGAGCCGCATCTTACTAAGCCTCATCGTACTACCACATGTCCTGTGTGGGTGGGACCTGGCTAAATAATTTGTATCATTTCACCGTAGTTGTGCCATCCGGTTGCGTGGGTGTCTTTTATGCCCTACTTTTATGTATTCCCACCTGGTGCAAGAGGGGGCCTGAACCTGGTAGGTTTCTATCCAAAGGGGGCGAAACCTTAGCGAGACGGGACTACGGTGGGATGATGCATTGTAAAAGCTTTATGATAACGACTTAGTCGCACACCTTCGGTAGTGTGTCAGACGGACATTATAAGTCAGTTATCTCTTGTGGGTAAAATTGTACAACCTCTGCAGAGTGTTAAGAACTATTCGAATAGTCGTGTCCACGGTCAAGGACATGCTAAGCAAAGCCACTCAAATTTAGAGTTTTGTTTTAATTTCCAAAGTCTTTATCAATTGTTATTGGATAATTTATCCAAATGGGAATTTGGGCGGGTAGCCGTGAGATAGGAGGGTATCATTCACCACTTGTTGATGAATATTATCTGACTATAAAAATTAAGATTTAGAAAATGAATTTTAGCTATAAAGTAAATTGCTTTAGAACTTAGTATGAATATTTAAATAGAAAATATTGCTTTATGCTAATTGAGCCATATAAGCCTCCCATTGTTAAATCCTTGCATACATTATAATTTATTATTGGGTGTAACTTGCGGAGTACATTCATTTGTACTCATATTGCTTAATAAATTGTTGATCAGGAGAAGAATACTACGAGGAGAATGAGAACTTGGACGACTAGGCTACGCCCCTAGACGATTGCCTGTGGTGAATCGTGTGGTCTACCTTATTGCTTTGCTTCCGCTATATTTTGCTTGTTGGCTTATGCCCCTTTTGTAACAGATTTTAATTATTATTAATAAATGACGTTTTATGGTTATGCTATCCACTTTTGTTGACTGTGTGCACTAGCTATTACTGAACTAATGTATGAAACACAGAGAATTCGGGATCCTTCGCTCCCGGGTTCCACACTCCCTTCTGGCTCGTGATCAAAACAAGCCAAGTTTACTATTCACCCGAGCCTAAACGAGCCTGGCTTGAGCCGGCTCGCTTCCACCCCTACTCCATGCATAGTCTTCACAGGTCATTGCAGGTAAACATGCGATTTATAAGCCCCCTCTCCATCAAATACCTAGATCGAAAAAAGGAAGGAAAAAAAACTTCATCTACGACCTGCAAATCTGCAATCGATCGACATGTATGCACGCATGCTACCTAAATCGACCGACCTTTATCGATCGTGTTTAATCCATACATCTTTTAAAAAGAATTTTCTAGCTCTTCAGCAAGCCATCGTGTTCTTTTAGTGAAGTGGAATCAACATCAACATCTAACATGTGTGCTTTACTCCATCCGTTCCATTCATAAGGACGTAAAGAAGGGTGCTAGTTTTTTTTTTTTTGGGGGGCAATGATAAAGGGTGCTGTTATCGATCAAATGCACATGTCAGTTAGAGTGCAGCTGAAAGTGCAGCATTATTGCAATTGTTGATTTGTCAGATGATATACATACATATATTGTGGGGTGATTAGAGAGTGTGGTACTACTATGTATCAATCATTTGTGCTAATTGTACCCCAATATTCGTGCTAGCTTAACATAGGCAGTTAGCTAGTGATCGGACAAATTGTATTAATGCAGCATGTATATATGTATATGTGGTGTGGTGGTTATGTTCAATTTCTATTGTAATTAAACAAATTAAGCATTCGGAAGAATCGGGGCTTGGTATATATTCCTGCGAAACAAAAAGACATGTTCCTTAATTGAGCTGGTCAGTGTTGATGGATGGATAAACCGGCCAGCTTCTAAGCATGCATCTAATGCAGGTGTTACGTCAGTGTCATGTGTGAGCTGGTACTACTACTAGCTCTCTCATGCTAAGTAGCTTACAACTGTCTCCAAACTGCCGCCGGGAATATGATAATCGACATGATTTATATATGTGTGTAGAAAGTAGAGAAAGCTGTACTAGTCTGCTCAAGGATCTTCTTAATTACTAGTATAATAGCTATCGCCTGTTGTTTCGTACTGTCAAATTAGAGTCGTTATACTAGTGCCAAATCTAAATGGCTCCCTTGTTAGCATTATTACGATCCAATTCATGTTACCAGCTAATCAAACATTAGCGCTCCAAATCTTGCACCATCCAGTTGATCGATAGTATTGCGATCAATTAACCTAGTAGTCCTTGATCACATGGGGAATGGGGCATGGGGTCAGGTGAGCAGGTCAGATCGTCAGGTGACTGATGAGGACGGATCTCCAAAGCCATTGGAGCCATACCTAGTTATCTGCTCCCGCGCGCATTGATTACTTGTGCCGTTCACCGATCGAACTCAAGGCAGCTGCTGCAACCTCCTTTGGATTCTGTGGTACTTAATTTCTTTTCTACCCTGATTTTACACTTGCATTGCTCAGTTTTTTAATTTCCCTAACTTTCGTTTCGTTATGTACGGCCGCCTGGCCTTCTGAATCTCTGATGCCGTCCAGGTACAGTCGTTTGTAAGGTTGCTCCCAATGGGTAGTATCTTAGTTTAGTTTCTTAGTGCATGAGGAGTGTTAGAATACTATCTTTCTAATGTATGGTTTCTTATGGTGTAGTATCTTAGGATATTCCATTTAATTACATGCATGACTATACAATAAATTTTACGTGTTGGATTTCGAGCCCAAACTGGTATCTAAATTAGATACTAGAGTACTATCTCTCCTCATTAACTATGGTGCCATATCATCAATTTGCCTACATGGCATGTTTAAGATACTAGCCAAGGTGGAGCATTGGGACCAGCCTAAGTTAGATTGACAGTTAGTGTAGTAAGTATGCACTTACTACGAGGAGGACATGTTTGTGTAGTAAGTATGCGCTTACTACGAGGTGGACCTAAACATACATGTATTGAGTTGCATGTATCAACCAGTTAAACCAAAAAACTTAAGCTGACGAGGAAAAACAAACAATTCACTTATACTTCGGCAGCATACATACAGGGTACTCGTGGAAACAAACGTAAAATGTGGAATCATGGAATCCTCTAAACTTGTGTAAATTTCTAAACCACAAACGCTGGTACGTATACGTACGTATAGGTATACCGACTGTAGGTTCTCCCGTGAAATCGAATCAAGAACAGTAGGTACAAACTCTATGCTTGATTAGCTCAAGCTGGCCGCCGAACCAGCTAGCTAGGCAACCTGGCCTTTTGATTAAAGCAGTTACTCTCCTACTTTGATTAGTACTACGTTCTACATACATTTCACAAGAAAGTTCAGATTCACCGGTCCTTTTTTTCCCCATTTTCCTTCAATAATGACGACATGCCTTTGCATGTTAACCTGAAAGAGTGAAAGGGACTTGAGCCTGGCCAGACATTGGTTAGTTCACTGTTCCAAGTACCACACATACTACATTGGTGGTGCTCCATGCAAAACAAGTAAGTCGATCCAAATATGCAATTAAGCTCACACAGGAGTGCCTAGCTAGGCAAGAACAAGGACTAGCAAACAACGACCCCCCTGATCCTCGCTTGGTTCCTGCCTGCCTGCCTGCCTTTCTGGCCTGGCAGTCAGCAGCGCCAGTGGAGGAACAAGAACAAGGCCAAAAAGAGGAATAAATGGAGGCATAGTGCTTGCATTGGTGTCAGAAATTAAGCAAGCCAGTATGAGATCGATGACATGACCAGTCCGGCTAGCTTGCTTATGTGCATGCAATGTATCTAACCTAAATATTGCGCGCGCACACACGCAGACAACAGTTTCAGGTTTAATTTACCACAGGGCCGGTCAGGATAAGACAGAGTCATGCATGCATGCACAGCGTATATAGCTGACGGCGGGCGAAGAAATAAGCTAATTAAGCTAGGTAGTACTGAAATTAGCTAAGCTAGGTAGCACTGCCATCTCACTGTCTACACGCAGTGACAGTGAAGTGGTGTCATCAGCTGGTTAGGAGAGAAAAACTAACTTGAGGAGGAGGTTTGGACGAACGTTGGCTAGCTTATTCAGTCATACGAGGTGCATGCATGCGCGCGCCGTGCTGCATTTGACTCGATCGATATGATCAGCTAGCTCGTCGTCGCCTTCTTCGATCCCCAGCTAGCTTTTCTCCTTTTGGTCTCCAGCTCATTCTTGCTGCTGCGTGCGTCGCTCGATCGTCTTGTCATCGATCGCGGCCGCAACTTTATTCGTCTCCTAACTAATTATTGCTCTGCCGGCCACATGGAATGTCTGCATGCATGCGATCCTCTTCATTGATCCGTCCAGGCTAAAAGGGATGATCTTTTTTCTGATCTAACAAAATAAAGGTAAGTAGCGTTCTTAATTTATCACAATTAATCTCAATTTATTTGCACGCCGGAAAAGAAAAGGGTAATTCTCTCTCGCCATCGCCATCGCCATCGCCATCGCTGTAAGAGGAAAGAAGAACAGAAGAACAAAGGTAATGTATGCAAATCGAAATCTCTTCCCTTTATTTTCCTTCCCTTTTCTTCTTTTTTTGCCTTCTTTTTACAGAACCATACATACGTATGTGCAACAGGTAACTACTAGCTAGGTAGAGTTAACTCTACACAAAAGAGCTAGCTATAACTGATCATAACTCATAGCTCATTGGATGCTAGCTACTGAAGTACTAAATCTATTGGGTGAGCTAGAGATGGATGGATGGTATTATTCCTGTCATGAGAATTGAAGGGCAAAGAATCGGAGTTATTCCAGACCCACGTAACAGGGCACCCTCTAGATCATAACAGTGACTGTAATGTGCAAGGTTACAGTTATGAAGCTTGTGGCAGGAATTGCAGGCATCAGATATGGCAGTGAGCTGATGCATGCATGATGCTTTAATTTATCACAGCCCCAGCAATTGCATGCACACCTTCCATATCATGTGGAGGACTAGCAGTAGTAGTACCCTTTCTTCCATCACATGTGAGCTGAGGCAAATATCGAGGGGCCCTATTGGCTCCTCCCATGCATAAATGTGAGGTTCTATTCCGTTTATTCATTTCTTCACAGGGATACGGCTCGATCGCTTTGGTAAGGGACGTTTGCAGTTTGCACTCTTTACAAGAAGAGACCATCGACCATTATCTGCTGATAGCGTTTGCAGTCTTACAAGCAGCAGCAGGTGATTAAAGATGAAGATGCGACCATATCGATGGATCAATAGAGGAGTGGTATTTTTGTTGATGTACTTCAAGTACGTACTATTAGCACTGTTTGAAATGTCAAAGGTAGGAGGGGAGAGACAGAAAGAGGCTGTGCATTGCATATTTGCACAGCATAGGATCCCAATCAACATCTACTGGATGGGATCAGGGTTCAGGGCCCTCCTGCCTCCTGCCCGCAGAGAGAGAGAGAGGTCCTCCTCTGGCAGCAACTGCATCTGCATGGCATGCTGCACTGCACCCTGGGAAAATGGAAATGATGATTTGGAGTCGTACTAGGCCGCAGCGTACAAATTCACCGTGCAATCTATCTATCCATCGGTCACGGCACGCTCGCTGCTACATTTATCTCCTCATGCATGCGCCAGCAATCATTTCCTTGCTGATCTTGCCGCGGTCATTATCCACAGGAGGGCTACTGTGCGTGGGTGCGTTCATGCTCACGCATTGCAGAAGAAATCCAGATGGGAGAGAGACTAAGAAATATTTTGTCAGTCATATTTTTCTTTCTTTTGCGTAACTAAGGCATTCGTTTTTTAGGGCCGTCGTCGTCTCCACTCGCTGACACCGAGCTCCCAGCCGCACTCCCATTGTTGCCTCTCGCTGACACCGAACTCCTAGCCGACTCCTATGGTTACCGCCCCTGTAGCCCCCTGTTTCGATTTGGGAGATAAACTCATGTGAGCTCCACCTATCATTCACCTAATTTGGCTAATTTGTCATTTTACCTAGCAAAACCACATACTTATAATGCCACGTAAGCAAAATCATCATGTAAAATCTGGCTAGGAGGTTATATGGACGGGTTGCAAAGTTTAGAATGTTAGACATCTAATTTTAAAGTTATGAGTGAAAGACGGATTTTCGAGCAAAGTTCCATAGGTTACATGGACTTTTCCAAAAAAAATCAACGCTTATGGATAAATCAGAGTCACCTATGATGTGACCATGAAGGGAGTGCATGTGCAGAGGACGTGCGTACTTGTGCCGGGTGTGTTCACGGCACGTCCCCAAAGCAGAAGAAACAGGCCACAGTACATTGCATGGATTTTTTTAAAATAATATTATTTTTTTAAAAAAAATTATAGAAATAAATAGTCATTTTTTTTTACAAAACTAGGCTGTTGTTGCCATTTAAAATTGTGAAATTGTTCTGTCGCCATTCCAAACGATGACAGTAACCTAAAACAGTGCAGAGATGTCCCTATCGTCAGTTGAAATGACGACATGGCCTTATCACCACTCCAACTAGCGATGGGACCTTGTTGCCATTTCAACTAGTGATAAGGACCTCTACCTGTTTTTTACTGTCTATTTCCGGCCACATATTTTGTGGATAAATCACAATGATATTACAAAATATCCAGCATAATGTCATAACAATTTTTGTCGATAAATCACAATGATATTACAGAACATTCAGCGCAACGTCCTCACATATTTTGTCAACAAATCACACTGATATTATAAAACATTCAGCACAACGTCATCACCTAATTTTTCGACGAATCAAAATGATATTACAAAGCATTGAGTACCGCATATTTCAACAAGACGAACCTTTCTCGTGGTTGCGACCTCAACGTCCGCCATGTCGACTGCCTAGAGTGGGCCGGTTGGATGAGGTCCTCGTGGCATCGTCCGGACTGCCGATGTCTCATTCATTCTATAGATTTCTCATATGGCATTTCTTGAAGGTGTGCCCAGACTCCCTAGAAATGGAGCACTTCTTCGTACGATGTCCAACTTTTGCTTCGTCCATATCATTCCTGATACGCTGTACCTGTCGTCGGCCAACCTTTCCCTTCAGCCTATCAATGTCCGCGGTCCAGATAAGTTGCTCCCAGGTCGTATGGCCAGCGAAATGGCCAACCACACCGTAACCATATAGCTCTGCACTCTAGGTTTGCATTACCTCCTCCTTGTTAAAATAATCAGAGAGGTACTGGCCGGGATACTGCGCCACCGTTGAACATACGGCCATAACATGTGAGCAAGACCTATGCAGAAGAAGAAACTTGTTGCAAGTGCATACGCAACTAGCGCGACGTAGCATGCACTCATAGGTGATTCTCTCGCGGTTCGTCCCACGACATCCTTTATCCTTACACAGTATCTCGAAGCGAAGCTCCCTTATGTCCATCTTGAATGCCTGGTGCATCTCACCCTTCTTGCTCTTCTCCTCCATGTGCTTGGTGATCATGGCAGAGTACAGTACTCTATCATTTGCCATGGCGAGAGACACGTTGTTGCATCTTTCAACAAAGTAATTTGTGGTACCACGGGGAATTACCTCCACAATACCACAACCAAAGTGAGGCACCTAGCGTCGCGCATGACCCAATTGTACATCTAGGCTAGATTGGTTGTCATGACACCATATCGAGCACCACATCTATCATGTAGCAGCGACCACTTCTCCTTAGGCTCATGCTCAATCTAGTCCGAGAAGTATTTCACCTGCGTCCTCATTATCCTCGCCACACTATGACCATCTGTGGGTAGCTGTGGCAATGCTTTGGGGGATTGGTCAGCGCTTGTAGCGGTATTTTTTATTGCCTCTCTTTTGCGCGTCTGGGTCCGCTCATCCAGTATCTTCCAGAGTGCGTCAAACTTTCACTGCTGGTGAGATAGGATGGAGCGGTGCGACGAATCTGCAAAACAAATTCAATGGTGTCTTTGACATACCAGATGATACACTTGATCGGCTGGAAGTGAGACTCCCACAGATCATGCATATAAAGGCAGACTTGCTGAACGGCGTGTGCAATGTCTGGACGGGTGAACGTCAAGTACCGTAGGGTGCCGACGAGACTCCGGTAGTGTGTTGTTCCTTGTTGTCCAGGAAAATATGCACCAACCAATTCACCCAAAAGCTTAAGCTGATGATGAAAGACGGTCAATTCACTTATACTCCAATACCCCCCTCACGTGTAGGCTCCCTCAGGCTTAAGATGTGGAATAGAAATGAGCTGTAATTATTTCTTAATTGCACTAACTGGGTCTTGAACTCAAGACCTTTTGGCTCTGATACCATATTGAGTTGCATGCACCAACCAATTCACCCAAAAGCTTAAGCTGACGATGAAAGACAGGCAATTCACTTATACTCCAAAATACCTTGTTGTCGTGCGTCGTGTCGTCGACATGTTTCTTAGGGTGCATTTGGTTGACGGAATCCTTCGAGAATTATTAGGAATCCTCTAGTAATCCTATGAGATTACTTTGTTTGGTAAAACATCCAGGAATTTAAACCAAAAATCTAAGATTACCTTGGGAAACAGACTACCATCAATTCCAGGAATCTCTCTTTCCCGTAGAAAAGGGTGTCTATCTTAGATTACCAAAGGGAAGTAATCTTTGTTATTGTGTTTTTTATCATGTGATTTTGATTCATCACAGTCAAAATTTGAACTTTTAGAATTCAAAATCCAAATTATGATTTATTTTAACATTCAAATATCTGAATTATGGAATTTTAAAATCACTTTTTTTTCAAAATATGAATTTCAAAACCAAAATATCAAAAAATTAAATCCTAAATTTTGGAGTCTTAAATTCAGATAATTTAAATTTGAAAATTCAAAATTTCAAGGCTGGGTTTAGAAAATCTTTTTTTCTTTCTTTCAAATTTCGAATTCGAGATTTCAGATATTCAAATTCCGAGAATTAAATTTTATAAAGCCGAATTTTGAAAGTTTCAATTTTGAGTTTTAGAATTTCAAATACTGAGAATTTAAACTCCAAATCTCAAATTTTAAAATTTAAAATTTTAAAATCCAAAATTTGAACTTTTGAATCATAAAAAATGAAATTCTAAATGTTGGAATTTTAAATTGTAAAATTCAAAATTTATAGATGTTAACCTTCATGGTTTGAAATTATGATAAATACTAATATATAGTTTCCTTTAAATCAACCAAACGTTGGAATCTGAGATTACTGATAATTGTTTACTAGTAACCAAATTGATGAGAATATTAGATTACAGGGGAATATGAGATTAAACGTACCAAACGCACCCTTAGGGAGAACTTGCCGAGAGCAACCAAAAAAACTCGTGCCATAGGGAGTAAGGGTGCGTTTGGTTGGTGTGATGAGGTTGAATGGAATGGGATAGTATAGGTAGGATGAGATCGTCCTGGATGGGATGGTACAAGGAGTCTGATTGGTTGGTTGTATGGGATGATACATGAATGTGTTTGGTTGATTGTATGAGATGGTCTTAGATGGTTCAAGCTGTTGTTTGGTTTGAAGGATGAAGTGGGCTGTGGTAACCTTCTCACTGAGGTGGTGAGTTTAACTTCCACATATGTTGGAATGGAATTCTTCAAATGCAAGCCTTTCAATGAAATTTTTTAAAACTGTTTTGAATTTTAATTCATGTTTGGAAATAGTTTTGCACACAATTAACTTATATATTTTTGCAAATCCGAATTTGAGTCAAGGAAAGTATTTTAAATGTTGAAATTCATTTAAAATATTTGGATTCTATATAAAACAAAAACAACATCGAATCAACACTAAAAAAACCTAAAAATTCAAAGTGCTAAAATACATGAATTTTCTGTAATAGCTAGATGATGATTTTAGATGAATTTAGGTGAAATAATTATTCCATTTGGAGTTAGCAAGTGAAAGTTGTAGTAGTTTGAAAATCAGGTTTTGCAAAAAGGCTAAAAATACACTTCGGTTACTATTTATCTGATTTTAATTATTTAGTGAAATTTTGTAGAACAATGGTGGAGATAAGTATTACATAGATAAATAGAAAATAAAATTATAGGACCAAAATAACTTGGTTCAGCTCAATTGGAGTTCACATGAATTAGTTATGAATTTCGAAAGTTAAAAATATTTTCTAGTGTAAAAATAATAATTCGGTTTTGGATTAATTTCCAAAAACTATAAGTTCTGGGACATAGATAAGTTTAAAACCTATTCCAAATTAAAGTTCACTTAATAAGAAAATTATCAAAATTGGTTTCACTTGATTTGAAGTTATTTTGAATTAGTTATGCATTTTTGAAGTTATTCTATTTTGGGTCGTCCGATCGAAATCGGACCTTCCGATCGGAGGGTCTGTTCGGACTGTCTGAATAGACCCGGGTCATGCACCATCCGATCGGAGGGTCTGTTTGGACGGTCCGATTTCGATCGGACGACCCAAAATAGAATAACTTAAAAAATGCATAACTAATTCAAAGTAACTCCAAATCAAGTGAAATCAATTTTGATAATTTTATTATTAAGTGAAATTTAGTTTGGAATATGTTTTAAACTTATCTCTATTCTACAAATTATAGTTTTTGGAAATTAATCCAAAAGACTGAGTTTCAAAACAAACCCAACAACTTTGACCGTGTGAGATAAAATAGCAAATAAATTTATAAAAATCTAAAATTTTTCATAGGGGTTCCTGGGCTAAGCTAGAACACATATAAAATTTAAAACTCACTTTTCATGTTTTATTTGCTTAGTTTAAATTCTGCCAAAGCAAGGGCATTCGAAATGAGTTTGAATTTTCTGCGGAAAAAATTATATTTATTCACGATAAATATCATAGTATTTGAATAAATTATTTTACAGAGGTCTTTGTAAAGACTTATTTCTGTTTTCTTCGGAGGAGTTGATTTAGGTTATAGTTTAATCTTTGATAAAGATTTTTTTTAAGTGCAATAATTAATGCAATGCATGTTTTGAGGCACCTTGAAATGCACCGAGCAGTGAGCGCCAGCAGCGAAGCACACGCAGCGAAGATGAACCGCGTGGTTCGCTCATTTTCTTCGAACGAGATGGTACCACATCTCCATGGAATATTCGCTCGAGTGGAACGCGTTGGTCCCAAACCGATCGGTTCGCTTCTGCTAACCAAACACGTGAACGTTCCTAATTCCCGAACCATTTGGTACCAGACCAGTCTATTCACTGATCCAAACACTACCTAATTGGACGGCTGGAACTCGAGTTTGGGGAGGAAGGCAGGGACATCAGCAGCACTGACAGCGAGAGCAGAAGGTTTAGCGTCATCGCCCATGGTGGTGGAGAGAGAGAAAGAGGAAGAGCATCGGTTCAGATCGGAAAGCCTGACACCATGAAAGCGTGGAGTGCGTGACGCGATAACTGCATTGATCAAAATACATGAGTACATATAGGAGTACAACCGGATAAGCTAACAACCTAGATTACATTGGTTAGCAATAGATAAGAATACAACACAGCAAACTGCACCAAGATGTGCACCGGCTAGCGGCTAGCGCTGTAGCCGGTCCGGCAAATATCTTCGTTTGACAAGCACGACACACCACAAGACACTGCACCCAGTGGGGCGATTTGATGTGATTCGGTTCTTATAACGACAGCTCTTCTCTCTCTCTCTCTCTCTCTATTATTTCTGATGGTACGGTAGCTCATTGTATAGTGCAGATCGCTTATCCATTCCAAGGAAAAGCAACTGCCGAACCTGAGCACAGATCGAGCACGTGCTTGATCATGACACTGCAGCTAAGTAACATTTCAGTCACTTCAAATTAAAACAGCAGCACATATATAGACTATGAGAGTCTCATTCTTATTCACTAAGAATGATTAGCTTTTGAAGTTTGCCGTTGTACAGCGACGTTGAGTGCAGCAGATCGACCCATGGATCAGAAGAAGATAGTAGTTGCTAATCGATTGGAGTCCAGTTCGATCGACTTCGACTTCGACTTCGACTTCGACTTCGATCGGCATGAACTAACCAATCATTGGGAGGGAGATGCATGCCGCAGATCCAACCAACGCGAGATGTTTTGTTCTTTAGCAGTGCCCGATGTATTATTATTATTATTGGTTCATGCATCGCCTGCACGCAAGGCCATGTAGGCTGTAGCTGGAATATTTTGTTCCTGCCTGTACATGTGCATGCACTGCCGCTTTGAGATTTTGGCAACGCTCTAGGCTCTAGCAGTTTATAACTGCATTTTTTTTTCACGAAAACAACAAACCGCATTTCAAAATCTTTTTTTTATTTTCAGATCAAACCAACTGCAATTTTATTTTTTCAGTGTTGCTCTGGACACACTTGTGGTTTAATTTGGGCTTTTGCAAATTAGCCAGGCTTTACGGAGGTTGATTATATACCCTTGTAAAGTTGAACTTTTAGGGCTGAAATTAATGGTTGAGCGGATGAGATTCTTCTCTGTAATCACCATCATGTTATAGAGAGCTTCCTTCTTTCTTTCCCTCTACTACTCCTTTCAACTGGAAAGTTTCCTCCATAATGTTGGATCTCAGTGCTTTTCAGGGTTTTATTCCCACTTTTCTTCTGTGGGTGTAGTTGGATCTTGCCAACTAATTTACCAAGGAAAGGATCAAACCATAATCTTATCCTAACAACCTTTGCAGCTTTACAGAGATTATCATGGTAGCTGGACATCCCAGGAAGAACCTAATTGTCATCTGCCAGTACAGTACTACAGGAGGAATAAAAGGTTTCATTTACATCAATAAGGTCAATGTACACATGATATTGCCTATAGAAATGGCGCCACATCAGAATTTGCCAGGAAAACTAATTAATTTTTTCACTAACTGCGCAATAGCTCTATATGGTTCAATATTAAGAGATTTGGGTTTTCGCCACAATATCCAACACTAAAGGCAGTATGTAAAAGAGGAGAAAATGTCAAGTACTGGTCCAAGGTCTCCACACTTTAGATCTGTTTTGGCACAGCGGAATGACAATCTGAAAGGCAGATTCCTACTTAGCAGGACATGAAAAAAAAGAAGCAAAAGAAAGAGTGAAAAGAGAGACCGATATGGAGCTGGCCAGATTGACAAGTAAGCATATGGAAAAGAGTAAAGCAAAGCAAACAAAAAAAAAATCCATCATTGTGCTTCACTACTTCAGAATTGAAATGCCTGTCCGATAAATTCTGAAAGATGAATAAGCATGCATGTTACTACTGTTAGAATAGGACTCTATTTATATTTCTTTATCTATATATGATTTTCTTATCTGTATATAGCAACCCCCTTTGTACTCCCTGTATATATTGCCCATTGGGCCTCTTGAATAGATACACACAATATTCATAACATGGTATCAGAGCTCAGGTTCTAACCTAGCTCCTTCCGCTGCCATCCCGACGCCACCGTCGCTTGCACGGTCGTTGAGCTGCCTGACGCGCGCAGACCTGCCGCCGCCGCCAACGCTGTAACCTCCGTCACCATCTCCCGTGCCCGCTTGCTAACGCCCGAACCCGCTTAACGCCGCCGCCGCCCGCACGGTCATCGAGCTCGCCTCGGCGCCACACCACCCGCCGCCGCCTCCATTGCCATCTCCCTTGCCGCCGCCTGCCACGCCGCCCTCCTTCCCCAACGCAAGAAGCGGCTAGGTCGCCGCCGCCAGAACCACCGCCACTGCTTGCGCCGCCATCGCTACCTCGTGGCCATCTCGCCCACCGCTGAAACTAGCAACCCACGAACGAGCCGGCAAAACCCACCGAGTCTCCACCACCAGCCGCCGCTGCCGTTGCAACTCCCGCCAAGACGCCCAAGGCTCCGCCGAAACCACCGCCAATAGGGGAAACCTATTTCCCCTGCGCGTGCGCGTCTTGGCGTGAGCCAGCGTTTGGCGCCTAAGAAGCGAACCCGACCCAACCGAGCCAATAAAAAAGAGGGAAAAGAGAGAGAGAGAAAAAAAAGAGAGTCGATCTAACGCGTCGATCTCGGTCTTGCTCACTGTTAGACTTTATTGTTGCCGCCAATTACTTGCGCAACGGCCACCGATGGCTTCCGTTCCATTAGCTGCGATCTCATTCTCGGGAACAAAGCTTAATGGGACAAACAACAAGTTGTGGTCTTCACTCATGGAGATCGCGCTCGATGGTCTCCGCCTCTGAGGACATATCACTAGTGTCCGACCTTGTCCGCCGTCGCGGTTCGACCTCTGCCAGACAAACCTATACGCATCTCCTACAAAAGATGAGGCGCCAAGAAGGAGGCGAGGCGGCTAACTGTCGTCTGTCAGCGATGAGGCCTTCAGTATGCCATAGACGCTTTTGAGCGCTAGTGTGCTGATGAGGCCCGTGTTTGAGCCATCCTGGTGGTCAGCGTTGACGACTCTATCCAATCAGACATTGTTGATCTGCGTGCTACTCGTCAGATCTAAAGTACTTGCGTGAGCGATACCAGCAGAGCAGCGATGCTCAGTTCTTTTTGCTTCAGCGTGAGTTGGAGACGCTTCGCCAAGAGGAATCCTCTGTTGACGACTTCTTCCGAGCTCTAGCCAGTCTCTGGCGCTAGCTGGACAAGCTGGCTTCTCCGCTCTTCCAGGAGTGTCATAAAGTGTAGAAGGCGGATCGTGATCGCCTACGCCTTTATGATTTAAATCTGTTGTCTTCGCCCGAGTTTGAGCTCGTTAGGGCTCAAGCTATTGGCCGCTCACCACGACCAATAGATCACCGAGGCTCTTCGGCGCTTCGTCTTTGAGGTGCTTCGCCATGAGTTAGTAGCATAGTTTGTTCATTTGTGCTTGCTACCCCTTCTTCATCGACTACACTGACGGTTTCTGTTTCGACTACAGTCCCTCCTCAGGTGTCTGTTTCTGCTCCTGTTTTTGCACCAACTGGGGTTCAGTGCAATTATTGCAAGAACTTCGGGCACGACTACCAGCGTTGTGCGGTGCGAAAAAGCAGAATAAGATGCGTGGAGTTGGACGCTCCAAGGGAGGGCAGGGAGGCCCTTCCTCGATAGGAGGACAAACCAGCACGTTAGGATCTTCTCAGCAAGGTGACTCTGTTCAGCAGTTCTCCCAGGCTCTAGTTCAGTAGCTCTCTCTCAACTCAGCAGGTTCTGCTAGTCTAGCCAGACGTCTACTCCAGGTACTTCTTGGGTTCTGGATTCTGGTGCCTTTTTCACATGACACCGGACTCTACATCTCTCACTTCAGTACGACCTCCTATTTTTCCTATCTCGATTCGAGACGGTAGGCGGTACTCCTTTGTCTGTCGTGATCGAGGCACCCTTTTGTCCATTGACTTTTACTGCTCATTGTTTCTCATGTTCCTCAGCTTACCATGCAACTTCTCTCAGTGGATCAGCTCACTTATCTCGGCTGTAGGGTTGGTTTTGACTCTCACACATGTTTTGTTCAGGACCGACAGACAGGGACGGTACTTGGGACTAGCCGGCACCGTAGGGATCGTCAGGGTCTCTACATTCTTGACCGCCTCCACCTTGCGTCCACTTCAGTTGCTCCTATCACCTCTACATCCACTGCCACTGCTGCCACCACCTCTGGAGTTTTTGCACAATGGCATCATCATTTAGGTCACTTGTGTGGGTCTCGTCTTTCTTCATTAGTTCGTCAGGGTGTTCTTGGACGTGTTCCTGTTGACTCGTCCATGTTTTGTCAGGGTTGTAAGCTGGGCAAGCAGCTCCAACTTCCTTATCATTCTAGTAAGTCCTTGTCTTCTTGCCCTTTTGATTTAGTTCGTTCAAATGTATGGGGACATGCGCCTATTATTTTTAAAGGCGGGCATAAATCTTATGTGATCTTCATTGATGATTATTCTCGTTTTACATGGATTTTCCCTATATCTAATCGTGGTCAGTTTCTTGCGATCTATCGTAGCTTTGCAGCGATGGTTCGTACTCAGTTTGATTCCCCCATCTGTACTTTTCACTGTGATTCTACTGGTGAGTATTGCTCTGGTGCTTTTAGACAGTTTCTTTCTAAGCAGGGCACTCTTTACCAGTCTTCTTGTCTGGTGCCCATGCTCGAAATGGGGTTCTTGGCATAAATATCGTCATCGATTGAGGCGCCTTGCACTCTTCTCCTTACCTCTCACATTCCACCACAGTTTTGGACTGAGGTTGTCTCTACGGCTGCATATCTCATCAATATGCAGCCCTCAATGCTCTTAAGAGCATCAGTCCTATAGAACGTCTCTACTCTCGAGCCCCCTAGTACACTCACCTCCGTGTTTTTGGATGTACTTGTTTTGTTCTGCTGCAGCCTCGTAAATGCACTAAACTATTGATCCAGTCAGTTGAGTGCGTGTTTCTTGGTTATAGTTCTCAGCATAAGGGTTATCATTGTTGGGATCCTTCTGCTCGATGGATCAGGATTTCGCGAGATGTTGTCTTTGACGAATCTCGACCTTTCTTCTATCGAGATTTGGCTCCTCCTGTTTCCACCGTTGAGTTGATTTCATGGTTGTCTCTTTCTGACTCTTCACCTATTTCTCCACTATCACAGTCTTCCCCTGGTCTGTCTCCAGTGGTTCCTTCTGTACCTCTGCCTCTGGTGTTGCCTCTTGCAAAGACGCCTCTTCTTATTCTCTGACACCACCATCTCGTTACTCTGGTGTTCACTTCTCCAAACGTCCTCATCCTTCACTAGCCTCCCCTCCTGGTATCTTGCCGACACCCACATCTGTTCCTCCTGTCGATGCTCCTCGTTACGTCCTTCGTGACCGGACATCCCTTCGACCTCCTGATCGTCTTGGATTTGCTCCGATAGCTCATGCTCTCACTGTCACTGAGCCTAGTTCTTATCGTGAGGCTGCTCCTCATTCTGAGTGGCAGCTCACTATGGCAAAGGAGCTTGATGCTCTTCGACGTACGGAGACTTGGGATATTATACCGACACCTGTGCATGCTTGTCCGATCACGTGCAAGTGGGTGTACAAGATTAAAACCCGGTCTGATGGTACTATCGAGCGCTACAAAGCTCGTCTTGTGGCTCGTGGCTTTCAGCAGGAGTACAGTCGTGACTACGATAAGACTTTTGCCCTTGTTGCCTATATGACCACTGTTCGCACTCTTGTTGCGGTTGCTTCTGTTCGCTGATGGTCTATCTCTCAACTGGATGTTAAGAATGCTTTTCTTAATGGTGTTTTGCATGAGGAGGTCTACATGCAGCCACCACCTGGTATTCTGTTCCTGATGGGCACGTCTGTCGTCTTCGTCGTGCTCTTTATAGCCTCAAACAGGCTCCTCGTGCCTGATTTGCATGTTTTACCTCAGTGATTACTGCTGTCGGTTTCACTGTCAGTTCCCATGATCCTGCTCTTTTTGTCCATATCTCATCTCAGGGTAGGACACTGTTTCTTCTGTATGTTGAATTGTTGATGATATGCTCATCACTGGTGATGATTTCTCATTCATCACATATGTGAAGAAGCATCTCAGTGAGCAGTTTTTGATGACTGATCTTGGTTCTCTTACGTACTTCCTTGGGATTGAGGTCTCTTCCATGCCTGAGGGCTACTACCTCTCCCAGCAGAAGTATGTCCAGGATCTTATTGAACGGTCTGGTCTGACTGACACTCGCACCGTTGAGACTCCCATTGAGCTATCCCTACAGCTTCGTGCTACTGATGGTGATCTTCTTGAGGATCCTACTCGATATCGCCATCTTGTTGGGAGTTTGGTGTACTTTGTGAGCACTCGTCCTGATATTGCTTATGATGTTCATATCTTGAGTCAGTTCATGGCGCGTCCTACCCATCTTCACTACAATCAACTTCTTCGTGTTCTTCGCTACTTGCGTGGGACTATCTCTCGTTGTTTGTTTTTCTCTAGCTCTACCTCACTCTGACTTGGCGTACTCCGTCACGACTGGGCTAGTGATCCTTCGATCGTCGTTCTCTTTACGCTTCTATGTTTTTCTTGGCTCCTCCTGATTGCTTGGAAGACTAAGAAGCTGATCGATTCTGTTGAGCCAGAGGTGAGTTGAGAGCTATGGCGTGATGATAGCAGAGGTTACTTGGTTGAGGTGGCTACTTGCAGATTTTGGAGTGCCTGTGCTAGGACCTACGACTCTTTTGTCTAACAGTACACGTGCTATCAGTATTGCTCGGGACCCAGTGAAGCATGAGCTCGCCAAGCACATTGGTGTGGATGCTTCATACACTCGCTCACAGTGCGGGAGGAGTACTTGCTTCTGATTTGTGCCATCGAGTTCTGAGTTGTTGACTTCTTCACGAAGCCACAGACTAGGGCACAACATTTGTATTTTCTTTCCAAACTCAGTGTGTGTGATCCACTATGAGTTTGAGAGGGGGTGTTAGAATAGGACTCCATTTGTATTTCCTTATCTATATATGGTTTCCTTATCTGTATATGACAACCCTCTTTATACTCCCTGTATATATTGCTATTGGGACTCTTGAATAGATATGCACAATATTCATAACAACTACTGTACTGTCAAGTTTGTACTTTGTACGTTTCAGATATTAAGTTTTGCAGGTTACGTTCGCACTAAGTGCATGCTTTGTACGGTTCAGGTCTAAGGCTTTGCAGGCCATGGCCCAACCAGGGGGCAGCAAGCTAGTGACTACCAGAGTAATTATTTCCAAGGCCCACTCTTGAATACCACACAGATCAATATCCCTCTGGGCCTTCTGATTGGATTTAGATAGACATGTACGCAGATATATATGTCCGAAAGAATTGATATTCTTCGTCCCAAATTCGAAGTCGTTTTTCAATCTCTTGCGAATGTAGGAAGAATTGAAGTAGAGAGGATATATTGAGTTGCTGACACAAAATACTTAAAACCAAACAACATCTAACTTAAAAGCATGGCAATATATGTCTAGCCTGTTCTGACAGACTTAGGCTGCAAGAACCAAGAAGCCAATTGCAGGGTTCAGCTTCTCCAGTGAGCCCTGCATGATCAGATGGGAATGCTTGTTCAGAAAATTATGTAGATTGTAGAGTTCAGAACACGTAAGATGTAGAAGTTGCAGACTTGCAGAGGTGCAAAACTTTACTACTACCTTGTTGCACTCAATTTGGATGCATAGGTTAAAACTGCGAGGGAATTGGGTGGTGGCGTTCTCTGCACGCAAAGAGCAAAGTGATTTGCTTACACCACAACGCAACACTCTGAACTGATAAATACGTGCAGTGCAGTTGAACTAGAGTATGTGGTAGTCATTTGTGAATGCTTGGCGGGATCACTATGCCAGAGTTAGCAGAAGCATTAGTGTTTCGCCGCGCAACAGCCCTCACACGTGATGAAGGATATCAAAATATCATCTTTGCCTCTGACTGCTTGTCTGTGGTGCAACGGTTGAATTTATCGATGTAGGATCGGTCCTCTGTTGGTGTGGTTATCTCTGATATTAAATCTATGGCAGATGGCTTTTTTCGGTTGTTTTTCATCATGTTAGTCATGTGGTGAATATGTCAGCATATACTCTAACTAGATCTTGTGAGCACTTTGTTAGCTCTTTTATTCGTAATGGTGTACCGGAGTGTATCCGAGAGACTTTGTAACGATGTTTTGTGATAAATAAATTGCCGGCATTCTCTAAAAAAAAGAATCACTGGCCTCTTTGTACTGACCTTTAACTTTGGCTTCAAGGACTCGATTGCAGCCAGTGCGCTGATGTTTGCAGCTTGCTGAAGCAAAGCATCACAAAAACAAGCTTCAGAAAAGAGCTTTTTTTACAAGAAAAGAGATATTCGTTTTTGGATTAGAAGGATTGCGTACCTTGCCAAGGACCCAGTCTGCGGAATCGAAAAAGGCGCGCTCATGGTCCTGCAATTCAAAGCAAGCAGATGAAGGAGAACAAAAAAATGATCAAATGTTCGTACAAAGAAATTTCAGGCTGATGGGTGTTCATCTGCGTAGTTCCTACTTTTGTTTCAGAAAATAGTACCTGATGTACAAGTTCAAGGTGAAAGTGAAGCTATGGTAAGATATTGTGTGCTAGAAGCCAAGACCATTTAGGATCATTCAAACAGTAAACAGTAGATGCCCATTTTTGGGATTGCATACCTTTGAAATCAGAGGTTTCTTAGGTGCAATTCCTCCATACTTCTTCTCAGTGTAGGTCTGCAACTCAAAGATTTTAAGAGTTTCATAGAATTGATAACTGGTATACTCAGATATTTTAAGAGCTGCAAACATCAGACTAAACCCAAATTTGGCATGTACTTTTACTTTCTAGACCACCGTTTAATCATGACCGGAAGATAATGCGTGAAAAGTAATGTGACTAGCACAAGCATATTCATTAAATCTGCACTCAAACCCCCCATCTTAAACTATTCAGCTAAATCTAAAATGATCGATTCTTGCAGTGCAATGCAGTTCACTGCTTGTGCACAATCCATGCAGAAGGGTAACCAAAAGTGAAAGATTCCAAGATTGTCTCGTTACTGAAAAGAGGTGAGTAAAAGGCTTGTACTATTATAATCTATCATGAACACGATACATATATACGCGCAATCTTCACCTTTTCTTCAGGACCTCAGAAAATTCAGCACAAGAGATTCTTAAATATATTTTTTCTTTTCTTTTTAGTTTTTAAATAGATCGAGTAAATTTCAGTGATTATATGGTTGGTATGTGTAGTCAACACCTATTGACACACAGGAAGTGATTGGTTTTGTTATGTAGCTGTTGGGGATTAGTGGAAGAAAAGCATTAGGTAATGTTAAACTGACTGGCTGCGGTGTGATTCTACGCTGTTTAGAATATCATGGAGCACCAAATTTCAGGATAGTTGTGATTTACAAGACACCTAGATGGCTAGATGGTAAGGTAACTCCAACTTCACATGTTAAAATCGTTTTTTTTTGGGTGAAAAGTTAGATGCCCCAATTGAGATCAAGCATAGATCGAGAAACACTTTGGGGCCTGAAATCTTCAGATAATCAATCCCTGACAATCTACATTGCATTTTTTTCACCACACAGAAAAAGAGGAAGATAACAACAGGAGGGTCCTAGTGAAAACAATAGCCTAAAAAAACAGATTGGATTGGCGTGTTACTTTTGCAGAAACAGTAAATTCACCCATTAACATCTCCAAACATGAAGAAGAGGCTCCAGTCCAGAAGGTTCAGGCAGGGAAACATCAAAACCAAAGCAGGAAAGGGATGACACATGCATATATGATGCAAAGTATATCGTTCTTTGAGTCGGGAATTGGAACAACCGCAGAATAACTGATTGATTACGAGCATTCTTGATCTGGCGAATTTTACAATTCAGAGAAATCATAGCAAAGTACCTCTTCTTCCACGGACGAGGCTGATGACTTGTTGCAGTCTGCCATCTCTTCTCCTCCTCTTCCTAGTCCACAGCAAAGAACAACAATAAGCAAATTTCCGTGGCTCTGGAGCAGATGAATATCAAGAACTAAGGGGAGGCTATATAGCGTGAAACATGTGCAAATCTGTGTGAATTATGGAAAGATTTGGGTAGGTGAGGGAGAACCTTGGCACTGTAGGGAAAGATGGAGGGAACGAGCGACGGAGGACAAAATAGATGTGAATTGCGAGGAGAAGTGGGTGTGTGTGTATATACCCGTTTCGTATTTTTGGAAGTATGTACTCTCACTTCTAATATGTCATTTAAACAAATATATTATACTTCTTTATTACTTTTAGTATACTTAGTGACAGTGACGAATCCAAGATGAAAAACGAGGGTGAGCTCAACCACATAAAGTCTCGAATGACTAAACTAATTTGTAACAAATATAGGCTTGTATTCTTGTGCAATCAAATTCATAGTTTTATACATGAATAAAAGCAAAACGAAAAAAACAGAAATACAATGAAGGTACCTCGCTAATGGAAAGTGCATCCCCCAAAACATGTAAACATAGCTCCAGTAGGTAACAATCTGTACATCAAATTAAAAATTAGTGATACAATAGCAAATTGTACTTAAATGATTATGAGCATTCAAAATAAAAGAACCATACCACTAAGACGCTAGTTTGAATCACGACTTTCACGAGGCAAATTCATTCTGCGATTTTTCATGCCTTGGAAGGATCTTATGATTGCATCATCATCAATGAATCTAAATATGTCTCTCTCGGTGTAACACACTATCAAATCATTCAGTCACTCATCCGATACCTTGTTGCGCAAATCTACTTTGGTAATATTCATGGCCGAAAATATTCTCTCAACAGATACCGTTGCCACTAGAAGGATCAATATCAGCTCGATGAGGCGATATACCAATAGAAAAGTTCTATCTTTTTTTTGTTTCAACCATCAATTGAGCAAGTTTTAAAATATCATGATATCCATGAAATTTCTCACTTCTCCTAATGTTGAGAAGGAAGGTTTGAAACTGATTTCTTAACAAGAATCGATCAGCCACCGTGAAATCATCAGCAAAAATCTCAGCAAGTCGAATAAGCTTATCAATATTAAACTTAGAGAATGAGTCGCTTGGATCAAGACAAAATATGCATACCAATAACTCTGAGAAAACTTCATTGAAGCGATGATTCATCTCATTCATAGTTGCATCAAGAGCAGCATTGAAAATGTCAACTTTGTAATAATGATTTTGAGTCACTGTATGCTTCCGACGTATAGATTTATCTATAACTTCAATGACATCATTACCAAATGTGTTGGGTTGTGACTGTTTCTTGAAAAGAAAAAAATAGAAACAAAAAGTGGCATCCTTTTCCATAATATATTCTAACCACTCAAACTTATTAAACCATGATTCTTGAAAGGATCCCTACACTTTGCCATCCAATGTCTTTGGAAAGGCATGTCCAATTGCTCGAGTTCGACCATTAAACAAATATGTCCTCCTCACTTCATCTCTAATTTCATTGGCAAAATCTTCTATTGGTATGTGATGCGGCGATAATTTCATCCGGATTAAATTTTAGTCGAGGCTTTTTTGGTTGAGTTGTGCTCTCATCGGTTGAAAGAGTACTACTTGAATTGCTTGTGAAATAATTACGTAAAGTTCATTTCTCCATTATTGCAAACCTACAAATTAATTGCTAATTGAGTGTATATATACCACACTATATCAAACTTACTAACAAATTGCTTATTGAGTAACGAGTATATTACCAGCGCAACTCAACAGGCAGTCAGACACTTCGGCATTTTGGCACTCAACAGACCACACACAATCCCCAAATGACTAGCAGGCAGTAGCACAATTCCCAAATGGCCAGCAGCTGAGGCGCTGAGCACTTGAGCAGCCCACGCCCCATTCCCCACGCCCAAGATGCAAGAGCAGCTCAGCGCCACTTCTTGGAATCTCGATGGCTCCCGAGTCCCGGTGACCGACGACGGCGTCCCTCCTCGGCTCCTCCCTCAGCCAGTCGGCCTCCTTGGCGTCGGCCCGCCCCTCGCCTTCTCCGACCTCCGGCCTCCCCATATCGGTGCCTCCTCTGGCCTCCACACCTCGGCGCCTCCCCTAGTCCCCCCTCGGCGGCTCGACCCCTCCCTCACGCACGCGGCTGCCCTCCTCGGCTCCTCTGCTCCCTGCCCCGGCAGGCCCAGCTCCAGGTGCGCCATGTGCTTCTCCTCTTGATTGATTGGCCGATTGGAGATTGGGGTTGGGGAAAATGGTGAATTGATTAGGGAATTTGAGAACAGGACAATAGGGAACGTGAGGTTGTGGCCTCGTGTGACTGCCGTGTGGGACCGGTGGCGGTCGATGGATGTGAGTTGGGCTGGGCTTAGGCAATGGCAAGCCCATTCCCAGTTCACGTTCTCTGTTTAGTGATTCTTCTTACACAGCCATGGCAACCACTAGCCGGGGAGCCGGTCAGCTGGAGGTTGGACTTGGGGTGTGGCCGTGTGGGGGCGGGGGTTCAGGCGCCAGCGGAGGGTGGGCTTCAGCCTGATGAAGCCTCCCTGGTGGATTCGCCCCTGCTTACTGATAAAGAAGTATAATATGTTATGAGAAAGGAAGACAAGAAAGGTGGAAATGAGTTGAGCCTGGATTCATTGGATAGGCCTGGTTTACACTGGATTTGTACACCCAGCGTACATGTACAACAGATTTAATTGTGTGGCATCATACGATCCAAAGCATGCTAGTCCTATTTGGTTCACCATATATATATGTATAGATTGCATGGTTAGAAATGGATGTATACATGAAAGGATCCTATTTATCTAGCATTTACTCGGTTTCCAATTGTTCTTGTATTAGTTATCATGTTATATATTCTTTCATCTCTATTGTATTTTGTCATTGTTGTAATATTTGGTATGTAAACACTTACCTCAAAGTTCAAAGTTCTTGTAGATTACTTAGTCATTACTTATCTTGCAATACTTTAGTCTTACGTATCTCGTAAGTAAGACACCCCTCTCTAGCCTTATATTAAAAGGAAAACTTTTTATATACCACTGCAAAGTTCTTAAATATCTAATGAGCCACTACAAAACACACCTCTTTTACATGCCACTGCATTTTTGAACATTGCCGCTATTTGCCACTATTAACCAAGTTTTGTGAGTCAAGCCGTGAAGTGGCTGCGCAAATACCGTTTTGCCCCTACCTTGTCTTCTTCCTTCTTCCTTTTCTTCAAGAAGGACAAGATTCTCCTCGGATCTACCTCCACTTCTCCCCAAATCTTTGAGTCCCTCACCGGCAAGCACATGAGCGGCCAACGATTGGCTCTCCGGCAAGGTTCTTGGGCACTGCTGATGAGCCACAACCATGGCTACTCCCATCCTCAACCTCTAGCTTCACACCACTGCCCATGGCTCGGTTTCCTCGCCGCCACAAGAAGATCCCCCACTCCAAGCTACTCCCTCCTCCACGAGCACGTCACGGTGAAAACCTCGACCTCATGGCTCCTGAACTTCACCGCACTCTCGCCCGAGCCTCTCCATCGCCGAATACCACAACCAGTGAGAACCTCGCCGCGCCATGGGAAGTGTAGCACCCCGCATATTGTTAATGCGGTACTACGTGGAACGTCATCGCAAGAAATAAATAATAACACAAGAAATAAAATCCAAGGAAATTAAAACTTTAATATCTAAAATTTTCAGTAGTAACCATGTCACCAGCGGAAGCAAATGGAAATAAATACTTTGATACAATGGACCAGTCCAAAGCTAATTAAAATCACAAATGAAATAGCTAGAGGCAACGCCACGGTGCTAGGAAGAAAGAATGTCACCCATGACCCCAATGCTCACATGGAAGCTACTCAACTGACTTTTTACCTAGAATGAAAAGAACAAGTGTGAGATTGAAAGAAAATCTCAGCAAGTATACCCAACAAAAGCAAAGGCAAATAAATGTAATGGAAACAAATAATAGTCACAAGTGGTTCCAAGCAGCCACACACAAGGGTGACTACGATAAGAAGATAAAGGAAGGAATATGACCATCTGGTAAATAAAATTGTAACGTGTGATAACAAAGATGTGGAATAGTGAAACGAGAGTAATGATAAGGTGTTCACGTTAATTAATGAGAAAGCAAGTCGACATCGTTTTGATCATTTGCATACCAAGTAATACAAAAATAGTCAGGCACCCACCTCGACTGTATACTTGTGGCTCGATGTTAGTATCTCAACAACGGAGTTGTACGGCCCCGTACGTTGTTGAGCGGAAGGTGGTATACCCATATATGCAACACTAGATGGAATAATTGAAACACAACTTTCAATGTATGTATACAAAGGTGATTAACAATTGATTAGTGAAACGGTTGATTAGATAGGAAATTGGAAACTGATACAAAATGTCCTTAGTAATTGATAGGAAGATGTTACTGGATGTGACGATATAAGTCAGGTTGATTCCACATGAAGTGATTAACATGAGATAATAGGATATGTAACTTATGCAAAATGAGGTTAAGTTTAACCTTGTGGAGTTAAGGATTGATGATTAGAAATCATCCAAGTAAGAGCCTAATCCCAGG
The DNA here is from genome assembly GCA_036346405.1 of Phyllostachys edulis. Lineage (NCBI taxonomy): Eukaryota > Viridiplantae > Streptophyta > Magnoliopsida > Poales > Poaceae > Phyllostachys > Phyllostachys edulis. Next base: position 69,216,551 of record CM070558.1, on the reverse strand, counting down.
TATTTTATTAGGAAAAATTTGATATATGTCATTACAGAGTGTCCAAATCAGAGAAGTGCCACTACAAAGTGACGGCTCCTAAAAATGCCATTGTAGACATAACTTGCTCAAAAAATACCACTAGTATAAGTATTCTATCAGTATTGGACCAAATAGCCCCTACCTTCTCCGTCCTCACTCCTCACACCTATCTTCTTTATCAAAATTTTCCCATTTTTACTGACTCCTACCACACAATTGAATGGCCTCCTCTGTGGATCTGACCTACCATAGCCCTTGCCTACCTCTGGCGAGGCCGACGGAAGAGAGGCTGCGCTGGTGCTCGTCTGTGAAGGCGGTGGCGGCGGCGGCGGCGTTCGCACGGGTGGTGTGTCTCTATGCCCCGGTGTGCTCCAATGACGAGGTCCTTGTGGGCATCCAAGTCGATGTCGTGGCACTGACGCTGAGGAGGACGAGAGGAGGCAGATATTCCAATGGCCTCCCTTTCGCGACAGTGCCTACTCCGACCAGGCCTTGGTAACACTGGCGTCAGAGCGGTTCATGCTAGACGAGTTGCTGTCCACAGCGGAGCGGGAGCGGTTCACCGCCCTCCACGCCACCATCTCCAAGCTACCGTCATTGATCTCGTCCCCCGACATCGACGTGTTGTTCACTGGCCTCGTCGCCACATGCACCCCGCTGGGTCCGGAGGACCGAAGGATGCGGGAGGAGCTCGTCTGCCTCTACTCTGACACCAAGGCACGGCTCGAGGTGTACTACACCGACGTGCTCGCCGCCCTCAATGACCCGCTCGTCCACCTCGCCTGCTTCCCATACTACAGCAGCTATGTCCGTTAGAAATCGAGCAGCTCAGCGTCTGGAGGAAGAAGAAGGAGAAGTGTGGGCAATGGGCTCTTTACTGGCCATGTAATATCTTGGTCGGCCGATTGGAGGCCCAATCAGTGAAAAATGTCACATACTCTGCTGGCTGCATAGTGCGAACCCTGGACGCACATGCATATTTGGTGTTGAAGGGTGCGACGACATGACAATCGGTACTCCGCACTCGGCAAGCAGCCAAGTAAGGCGATTTCTGATTTTTTTTTTTTGTCATTTATAATTTGTAAGTGTGTTACTAGATATATCCTTAATATACTTATCTCATGTTAGCTTGGCACTCGCATCATCTCTATTTTTATTCTCGCATCATCACAGGCTGCAACACCGGCCATCCCTTCGTATCAAGAAAATAAACCAAATGAAGCAATTATTGCATCCTCTTGGATTCAAGCAGGTGGCGGCACCTCGGCAGGAGGACAGAGTAAGGAGGCTCGGCGAAGCCTACACGCGGGGCTAGGGCGTGGCTGTAGCGCCCTAGCAGGGGGTGCCAGCACGCGGCCAGGCAGGCAACCATGCAGGGGAGGAAGAATATAAGGGAGAGATGAATGGATGGCGTAGATTTGATGATCCAGATCTGATGGTGGAGATGGTTTAATGTTCAGTATAAGTGGGCTGACATGTGGCCCACAATTGTTAGTCTCCTTATGAGATAGGGGTCAGTTCGGGCATTACGAAGATTTGTTGCCGGCAAAACCTAACGGAGTTAACGGCAAATAAATGTAAGGTTTCAAAAAATACAATGGCATGTAAGAGGCGGTGTGTTTTATAGTGACAGATTAGGATCCAAAAACTTTACAGTGATATATAATTTTTTTCTCCTGTATTAAACAGGAGAGAAGATTGTATATTGTACACGGTGACACACCGCGGTCAGTAGCAAAACGATAGAATTAAGACTGTTGGAACTACATCCTTTGTGCTCCTTCTATTTTTCTACAAGTAAATAGGATTGCAGAGTTTTTTTAAAACAAACCGGGCAGAAGAACCGCCTATTATATTGATATATTATATTGTTAAAATAGGAGGAAAAAAATAAAAAATAAAAAAGTAGAGAGACTCGCCCCGACAGAGGACTCCAAAGACGAGGAAGGAGACTCCATGCGATGCGCATGCAGGAAGCAGCGGCCGACAGTGAAGGCTCCTCTCATGCCATCCATGGCCTGATGGCCGAGAATGTGTAGGCTCAAGCTTATTCCTGCCTTGGATTCTAACAGCATTTTTCTTGTGGCCTCTCTATTCTTGCCTTGGATCCTAGGACTTTGCCTGATCCCTACCTTCCCTCTCTCCAAATTCTCCTCCTCCTCACGACTTGGCATCTCTCTCTCTCTCTCTGATTTTTTTTCCTTGGCTACTGCTGCTTTCAAATCATCAATTGTTCTTCCATAACTCCATATTGCGTGGAATCCTTTCCCTTTTTCTTTTACCCCTATCCATGCTTCGTTTTTGCACCTGTGTTTTGTGTCTTTGCGTGGTTGGTTGAGGATTGCTGCTGGTTTGTGGACCAATGATGATGTTGGGGTTCAGGTCAAGAATTGTGATGACTGGTAGCGGTAAGCTAGCTGACTGTGCTGCTGCTGCATGCATGATCCTTTCATGTACATTGATCTGATCTACAACATCCAGTTAAAGTACTTTTCAAAAGTGAAATGTATGTTTCTTGGCTATCATTTGCAAGCATCTTTGATCGATATATTCGTGTTCACCACTTGTTCATCTGAACTCTGAAGGCACCAAATGACCAAAACAAGAATAGACTGCCCAAAAAAATAGGGGGCAGGACTTATTCATCTGAACTCTGAAGGCACCTAATGACCAAAATCAGCACAACAATCGACTGCACGACACGTGTGCTCTGGAAGCAGTCTTTTTCTGAATGTGCAGTTGGCCGTTTTAAGTGAAGTTGGAACACGCACGATTTAGGCAAATCTGGGTATCCGGTGGTGACGTTCAACAGTTATACAATTTATTCGACTTGGCTAGGCAAGCCATGCACATACTGAGAGACAAGTCATTTGTTCCAGATGCCAAGCAACCAGCTGATCGTGGACGCAAAGGCAAGGGCAACTAGATCAGTTGGTTGGATTGGATAACAAATAAGTTACTTAAGTAGCACGACCTACTAAATCCAACACAGATTAATATAAACGATTTTTGTCTCTACCTTAATCCAGAGCCTGCACTACTACACATACGAGCAAGCTTCCATCACAGATACTAGTACTGCTTTCTGTGTTTAAGCAAGAACCAACACAATCTACTACTAGCATGATTGCTTGTCGGCATGGCAATGGCAGGCGTGCTGATTAAACAAGCAAGTTCTTTCCTTCAAAAAAAAAACAAGCAAGTTCATTAGTAGGAGTATTTGGTTGGTTGGAGCTCCAGGTTTCCAATCTCCGGTGCAGTAACGTGCGGCTTCATCTGATACGATCGATCTGGCCAGGGGGAACCACACGGTCGATCATATACAGAGTAGCATGGCAATTAATCTCAAGTCGTCGTTGTTATTATCCTTGGAATTAGCTTGTAGTTTTGAAAACTCCTTAAACGTAAAAAGATGCTCAGTTTGTCGTTTCGGCGCCCCTTATTTTTACGAGAGCAGAAGGGTATGTACAATGGTATAGATAGCTATTCTCTATAGTATTCTATCTATGTCATCTATAGATAGCACTAAAGATGGCTTCTATAATGAGTTGTTTTTTTACGTGTCTCTATAGATAGTTTTTTCATGTACAATGTATCTTGTTTCTCGTGCTACAGTCGACTACTACATAAGAGACGACTCAATTCTCTATGCTCACCCTCTCTCCTCCACATTATCTCATGTTCTACGTGGCAAGACTTATAGACAACTGACGTCACACTATTGTACATGGCCGAAGAAAATCGAGCAGGCACTACCTATCTTTTTGTGTTTAAGCAAGAACCAACACAATCTGCAAGATGGCTCAAAACCGAGTGAAAACATATACTTGATCCAAAGGCATGCTCATGGATGAAAAATGGTCAAGATGACTTTATATCAACTCCCACAAGTCCTAGTAAGCTAAATCACAGTAAAAGATCAAGGCAAAAGCTCTAGAATACAACAACCTAAAAGATCAAGAAAGAGAGCAACGAGAGAGAACTAATCTTTGCACAAACTTGATTGGACTGATATTGATGAATTGAAGGTTTACAGTCACTCCACTGTGGAGGACAAAATCCCACTCACGAGCACCTAATCCCACAATTTTTCTCTCAATACATCTCTCTCGAACCCTAGCCTCCTCTATTCTCACCACTTTCCCTAAATCTCAAATTAGGGTTCATACGTTTGGTTGGATAGTTGTGCAAATTTTGCACTACCTCTTATATAGTGGAGGTTAGGTCTGGAGATAAAACCTTAACAAGCACCTATTAAGCCCACACACAAACAAGTCTCATACCCACGCGCGCTTCTCAAAGCGGGTGACGATCCGGATCTCCCAAATCCGTCTCTTCGTGATCTTGTCCTCCTTATGACCTAAACCGCTTCTCCGTTGTGCCGTCATGTGCTAGGGTCTCTCCAAGGTCACCGACTCTGTATTTTGGTGAAGATACCAAAATCCCCTTCTCGATCTTTCCATCTTTGACCGAGTCCAATCTCATGAAGCAATCTCATGCTTTGCACGCGTAGGCTCATCAATGGCTTCCTCATGCTGGCAAGTATCTCCTATCCAGGTCCCGCCGGATCACCTCAATACTTGCACCGGCTCAAGCCACTTGATGCAACCCGTTACACCAAACTTTCCGTTCTTATCGTTCTTGCCCATCTTATGTATTGCTTGAGGCTAACTACTTCACCCGACATTTTTTATCGTTCTGGACCCTGATTTCACCAAACCAAGCCCTGATTATCGTTGCCATTAACCGTAGTTGACTCCAAACTTGCCTGCACAACAATAGACCAAGAAATAGATTTTGGAAGTTCTTCGCAACTTGACACACGTTAACCAAAACATGTATCATGTAACAGATATGCACCAATTCCATAACTCTATGTCAATTCTCAAAATTAAGCACACCTCTCTGTGCCTAAACCGCCATGGTTAGTCTGACTGCCACCACCAGGCCGATCTGACTGCCAGCCCTTGGCCGGTCAAACTGCCCTAGTCGGTTTGATAGCCGCTGGTCAGACCGCCAAGGAATGGGTGGTCAGACTGCTTCCCAATTCATGAAAACACCCATTTCTAGACTTTTTAGTTAATCTATATCTAGTTTTGCATCTAGTCTTCATTTTCAATGACACCTAGTACGAAGATGTACCTGAACATTCCCACACAAGTGCCCTGGGGGGGCGATCAGACCGCCTGAGCCCTGACAGTAGGCTGACAATTTGCAAAACTTAAAGTTCACTCCCCAAACTCCTCGTCAACGATGACAATTGTTCATCACCTAGATTAAGACCATATATACCACATGATCTCTACAATTAAAAGTTTCTCTCTCTCACTCTTTATGCGAGGGTAAACCGAACGTTTCTGTGCAACCATCAGGAATTAATGGAATTATTCTTGGCGTACCCAGGGGATTTCCATGATTATACAAAGGTTACATACCTACATAAGCGTAAGGTATCAGGAGACTAGGCAAAAATAGCTCTGAAAATGGCATCTTATATACGCGCAGTGCGACCATCTGGAACTAATTAATGGAGTGATGCTTACCACAGAAGCAAGCTACACAGGGTAAGGGTTTTCTGCATTAGGAATGGCTTCCGAGTTGAGAAGCACTCTTTGGTATCAAACCATGCACAAACAAACCAGTCACCTCCATATCTTTACTCTTTTTTGCTTTCTGCTGCTTCTTTTAGGAGCAGGCACCAAACCATCAAAGATTCCAAAGATTGCTGTATGTTCGATTTCCCATGGAACATGAAAGAATCGAGAGAAAAAGATGACCAGCAGCTAGCATCGCATCGCATCGCGTGGTGGTGGATGCATGATGAAACCTCGCCATTGCATTGCGTTGCGTGCTCGATGAAGCAGAGAGAATCCCCTGGAGTTTGCAGTGACATAATTTCAGCTTCTCCCATCGCGTCCAAGCTAGTAATCCCTACATTCCTTTCCTTCTTTCTGGAGAGGATCTAACGATTTGCTCAGGCCGGCCCAAGCTACAAATAAATAAATAAATAGCAGCTGGTAGTTGCGGCCCATACGGCCATTCTCCATCCATGGCCATTCTCCATGGAGTCCAAGATTTCATCTTGAGCAATTACCTTCGTCCAGTGAATTCAGATTTGATATCATTAAGTGACTAATTAGACTAGCAAATAAACAAATATTAATTTAAATCTGAGCATTATGCTAATTTTGTATGTTTTCGAGTCCTATCTTTTGAGCATATTATCCTGTTTATTTGACATGAAGAAATTACATGTTTATATGTTATTTCTATGCTGCTGGAAATATGTTTTATTTATGTTAATTGCTGCTGAAATTATATCTGAATATTTACTAAAACCGCTAATTTTAAGCAGGGGAGGGAAGGATGGTGTACAAGAGGAGGCGCAAGTACACCCGCCAGCTTCGCACCAAACCCCTCCTGGAGCCTACTGGGTTTCGGTGATACGATGAAACGGATCGATCTGTGCACGTGTTTTCCTTGTAAACTTCAGTTTCTTCTTCTGTTCAAATTTGACCTAGACAGTGGCCATGAAGTTTTTTTTTTTGAAAGAAAACCGGCAGGAGGGTTGCCCGTTTATATTAATAGAGAAGAGTTGAAAAACAAGGAACAGTTAGACAAAATGCCTTAATTACAGGGGATTAAAAGGCTCCAAGCTCTTGGCCCCCACGAGGGACCAAGATCTACCCTCCTCCTTAATCTTTGATGTGATCTGCTGAGGTGTAGTGTCTTTGTTGTTGAAAATTCTAGCATAACGTTCCTTCCAGAGCTCCCATGTGATTAGGATTATGATCGTGGTGGTGGCCTTCGCAGGGGATCCTTTCCTCTCCGCAACGTTGGACCACCAATCCAAGATGCTCGTACAAGGGGATCAGGTGGATGGTTGTAAACTCTCATAGCCCAGCCAGTCTGCCATCTGCTTCCAGATTCTTGAGGAGAAGCGATATTGGGCAAAGAGGTGGAGGACCGATTCCGTAGTGTGTCTGCAGAGGGGGCAGAAATGCTAGTTTGGCCATCCTTGTGCTTCCAGTCTATCTGCGGTCCAAAGCTTGTTTTGAATTGCTAGCCAAGCAAAGAATTTGCACTTCGGGGGGTGGGATTTCCAAATAAGGAATTGGAGGTTAGTCCTCGTAGAGCCTAGGAAGAACAAAGCGTAGGCGGACTTGGAGGAGTATACTCCGTTCTGGGTTAATTTCCAATGGATCTCGTCCGAGGAGCCAAGATCCAGGTGAATTCGGTTGATTTTGGACCAAAGTCCCACGAAATGATGGATATGGTCGACTGAGAGTCCCCCCTGTGTGTTGATGTCGTGCACCCAACGTCCATTTTGAAGGCCGGAAGCCACTGTCTGGTTCCTCCTTTTGGAAATTTTGAAAATCTTAGGGGCCAGATCTTTTGGGGTCTCCCCACTGAGCCAGGCCGAGTACCAGAAAGAAGTTGTTTGACCATCTCTGAGGGAAATCCTGGTTGCTGTCGCAAAGAGGTTGCGGTCCCCCTCGGTGCAAGGTGTTTTCGTACCGACCCAGGGTTTGGAAGGGGCCTTCCAATGTTGCCATTGCCATCTAAGTCTTAAGGCCACGGAGAAATTGGATAGATTGAGGACTTGGCGGGCGACAAACCATTTCCCAGTTGATTTTGCACTTGCCCCCTGAGAAGTTTTCGTGGCCCGCCCAGGGGAAGCGGCGTCTAAAACGGTCAAGGGCGCAGAGAACTGACTTGGGCATTTTGAAGACCGTGAGGTAGTAAATTGGGATCGAGAACAGGACGGATTTGACCAGAGTGGCTCGCCCTGCAGGGGTCAAGAAGCGCCCCTGCCAGCCTGCTAGTCTACCGCCCACTTTGTCGAGAAGGGGCTGGAAGTCCACTCTGCGCAGTCTTTTATGGGTGAGCGGCAATCCCAGGTATTTGATCGGGAAGGACGCTCGTATTGCCAGGAAGTCTTGTAGGATGGTGTTCAGATCTAAATGATCGCAGCGAATCGGGAGAACCGTGCTTTTTTGAAAGTTGGTGCGGAGGCCTGAGGCCTTTCCAAAATTAAGGATAATCTAGGTGGTCATTTGTAGTTCAGATTCGGTTGGATTGATGAAAATTGCCGCATCATCCGCATAAATGGAGGTTCTAAGAGGGGCAAAATGGTCCCTCGTGCGAGCCAGGAATCCCAGATTTGTTGCCAACTCAAGCAGACGTTGAAGGGGGTCGATCGCCAGAATGAAGAGGAAAGGCGAAATTGGGTCCCCTTGCCTCAGCCCTCTTGCATGGTTGATCGCCTTGCCAAGGATACCATTAAGGAGGACTCTGGACGAGGCGGATCTAAGAAGGGCTGCTATCCAATTTGTCCATCTGTGGGGGAAACCTGTTTTCCGAAGAAGGTCAAGGAGGTAGTCCCAACGGACCGAGTCGAAAGCCTTTGCGATGTCAAGTTTGAGGAAGAGCGTGGGGGTGTTGGAGAGGTAAAGTCTTCTAATCAAATTTCGGACATAGATGAAGTTATCGTGGATGCTCCTTGTCTTGATGAAGGCACTCTGGGCTTGAGACACCAAGGTGTTAAGGAAAGGCGACACCCGAAGCGCAAGCGTTTTCGCAATCCACTTCCCAATACTGTGGATGAGGCTGATTGGTCTAAGTCTTGCACTTTGTCAGCCCCCTCCTTTTTTGGGATTAGCATAATGTTAGCTGTATTAAGAAGGTGTAGGTGTGACGTGCGGAGGGAGTGGAAGCTGTGGAAGACTGCCATGATATCCGCCTTGATGATTGTCCAACAGGACTTGTAGAAGTTTGTGGTGAAACCGTCCGGGCCTGGGGCTTTGTCCCCTGGTAGCTGGTTTAAGGCAGAGAGAACTTCAGATTCCGAGAAAACGGCCTGAAGGCTGAGAAGGTCAAGCGATGGAAGGTTGATGGTCTCCCAGTTGAGGTCCATGCTGCAAGCAGCGGGCGGGGCCAACATTTCTTGGAAGTGATGTTGGATTAAGGCCTCTTTCTCTGTATGCGCGATCACCCATCCCAGACCATTTTGGAGCTTGTGGATGTGGTTTTTGCGCCTACGACCGTTTACTTTAAGGTGAAAAAACTTGGTATTTGCATCGCTTTCTCTGAGATTAGTAATGCGGGAGCTTTGGCGCTTCCTGGTGCGGTCGATCACTACCAACCTCATGACTCTCTTCTTGAGGCTTGCCCTCAGGGCTGATTCCTGAGGTGAAAGCGCCCTGAAATCTTGCGCCACGTCAAGCCAAAGGATCAGCTCTAAGGCCATGTGGAGAAGGAGCTTAGGGCGAGGGAAGAGGTGTCGGCTCCAGGATTTTAGAGCTAATGCCGTGAAAGTTAACTTGTGGTTCAGACGATGCATCGGCTCCGAGTGCCGGCATTGAGCCGTCCAGGAATTTTGGATCGTCTCAAAAAAACCTGGCATCTTAATTCAAAAGTTTTCGAAGCAGAAGGTTCTAGGGCGAGCAGGACTGCAGATGTTAGACAACAGCAGGGGGCAGTGGTCAGAAATTGAGGAAGACAGCGCCTGCAGAAAGAAGTTTTCAAAAAGGGTATCCCAGTCTTCATTGCAAAAAAACCCTATCCAACCTGACTAGGGTAGGACTCTGACGCTCGTTACTCCACGTAAACTTTCTGTTCTGCAGGTGAATTTCTTTTAATTCACAGGTGTTGAGAGTGTTGCGGAATTGAGCTAGGCGATGTGGATTGATGTTAGAGTTGCTTTTATCAACGGCGCGATAAATGAGGTTGAAATAGCCCATAATCAACCAGTTGGTTCCGGGGGTCGGTTTTAGGGAGACGATTTCTTGGAGAAAGGCCCGCTTTTCAGAGCTTCGGGAGGGACCGTACGCTATAGTTAGACGAAAAGCCGAGTTGTACTCTTTCAAGGTCACTGACGCCGAGATGTTGTAAGTTGATTGGTGCACGTTAGAGATCTCAATGTGATCTTCGTTCCGAAGGAGAAGGATCCCTCCCCTAGTGCCCACTGCTGGTTTAAAGGCGAAGCTCCGCAGGTTGTATCCCCCGAGGGAGTCGACAAGGCATTGGTCGACTAGGCTTAACTTGGTTTCTTAAAGGTAGGCGAGGTGGCAAGTTGTTGAGATGAGGGTCTCGCGCACCGAATCTTTCCTAGCTTGGGTGTTGAGCCCGCGCACGTTCCAGCAGATAATGTTGAGGTTAAGGCCATTCATTGAAGATTTGGTCCGCCGAGGGGGTGGAGGGGGGAAGGCAGACGCAGCTTGCGCGGCAGCAGCTCGGGCAAGACTGCTCCGCGCCTGTTGGCCAGGCGTTGAAGAAAAAAAACAGCCTCAGCGGCGTCGGCACCAGCCTAGGAAAACTGGGTAACCACAAACAACGTCTAGCTGCAGCAACGAAGATGGATCTTCTGGGGGCTAGCAAGCTCGCGAACGCAAGAAGGGACAGAGGCTGAGACGGAGAACATGGGGGGCCCTGTGCTGTGACCCATCCAAATGCCAGAACGAAGACCAAAAGAAGAGACGACAACTTGGCAACCTTGATAAACAACAGACTTACAAAGTGCAGAGCAGAAGGAAAGGGCGACATTGAAGCAAAAGTTGGGGGGGCTGTATAGTGACCCGCCCTCTAGCCAAAATTGAAACAAATAGAAGAGACGACTTGGCAACCTTGAACATCAGCAGACTTACAAAATGCAGAGCAGAAGAGTAGGACGACATTGAAGCAAAAGTAGCAGGAGCAGTGTAGGTGTTGAACATGGTCCTGACTGAGTCGTCAACAACAAACTGAGAGACATCTGCTCTAAGCCGCCTCCACCAGGGCACCAGGAACGGCAGATGGGGTCTGAGGAGTCGAGGTCGCAGGGATGTTCACAGGGGCCAAGACCGCTGAGCCCAGGCCGTCAGACATGCACTGTCCACCGAGCTTTGTAAGGGCGTCGTCTGCTGCCGCAGTTAGCTGACAATCCAACTTGAAGAGATCCGAGAAGGCGGCGATAAAGTCTTGCAGGAGAGGAGCCTTGAAAGAATCCATGTAGACTTTGAGCGCCTCGTCCGTCAGTGGCTAATCCTTTGGGAGGGTGCCCAGTTGGTGTGCGAGGGCCTCCTGAGCCCGGTGCAGCATGGAGCCTGACCTTCGTTTGACTGCCAAGCGTGCACTGCGTCTGAGCTTGACACTGCCCACCAAGCGGCTACACGTTGGTGGTGAGACTGAATAGGTGCTGCAAGGATCGACGGAGTCGGCTTGGAGAACAGCGCCAGGTTGAGGGCGTCGTGCTGGCCGGGCGCAGAGACTTGCCTTGGTGAAGTCGGGGCAGGCTGAAGACCCAGGGTAGGAGTCCTCTCGCCTGCAGGGCCCTGCACGTTTGGGAGAGGCTGCGACGGGCGGTCAGGTTGGATGGCCGTTTGCCGGTGGGTTGCGGACCAGCTCCCGAGAGTCGGTGTGGAGAGGTGTTCCTCAGGTGAATGAGAAGCGCCGAACAGCGTCTCATCGACTACCCCCAAACAAGGGGCTGAGGGGGTGCCCATCGCCACGTTCGCCTGGATCGAGAGGTCATGGTTGATGACAAGCTCTTGATCTGGGGCAGCCTTCGGAGAGGGTGGGACAGTGAGGCAGTCCACTGCTTGCTTGAAGGACGCCCAAGTTGGCTTGGTCCTCTTGTCAAACGCTGAGCCGGATGCGAGGCCGAGCTGCATGGCGGCCTCAGAAGCCGCCTTAACGTAGGCCTCCGCCTTGTGTAGCCAGGCTTCCCTCGCCTCCTCGATTGGAGGAGTGGGGGTGTCGGACTAGGAATGGCCTTCCTCGAAGAAATCATGTAGTGCAACCCGTAGGGAGTTGGCATAGGAAGCAAAGAGCTCTTGGAGAGCTTGGTCAGTGCTGACTTCCACTTGCACCAGAGGCAGGGGGCAAAGCTGCCAGGTCCCGACATGGTGGAGCCGAGGGGGGTTGCCTGATTCCCAAGCGATGTGGCTCGGTGCCGGCCGCCGTCCCTGCTGTCACCATGGTGTCCTCGACGGGGGGAACGGTCCCGGATCCGACCCGAGCCAGGACGATGCGAGACCAACTTGTTGATGGTCTTGTAGTATCGACGGTCATTGTGGTTGTAGCGTCCCTGGTCATCGTCGTTGTTCTTGTGTCTTCGGGTCAAGGTGGAGGGGTGGTCGCCGTGTGCCGAGCGGCGGCGACGGCCCGGGGGGGGGTCTACGAGGACCGCGGGAGGAGCGGTTGTCCTCTGCGAGGGGTCTTCCTCTGCCTCCATCTTCAGCCGAAGAGGGTGTTGGGCGATGTGGCTCGTTCCTTCCTTCGCTTCCAGCGTGCCGTCGACAGCCCCTAGGCTCCAGGGGAGACTTGTTGTTGTCGGCTCGTACGGAGCAATGTCCGCAGCCGACAGGAAGTCATCGAGGGGAGCAGCAGTGTGGTCTTCAATGAAATCGAGGTGAATGATGACCCTGTGTGTGAGCCCACGCCGCCATTTGTCCATGGCGCGAGAGCTCGCTTCTGGCCGACTGGATGCTTCTCCTCGATGCATGAAAGTGATCCAGGCTACCTTGGGAATCGAGCTTGGGTTGGACGTTCAGGCCCAAAGGTTGAGGGTCCTCGTGTCCTCCTTGCTTGCCGAAACACCTTCAAAGGCTTGCAGGGAGCATTTCTTTCCAACAAGTCGCTCTACCACTTCCGGTGTCCAGGCGTACACCGGAAGGCCTTCCAGGCAGAGGCACACATGGAAGAACATCGCGGCTCCAAAAGCATGGCTCACCGACCTCCAAGGTCGCACGTGGATCTCCAGGGCTTCTTGATGGAACTTCTTCGCGTCCCGGACTCTGTCCCTGGTGTGCTTGCTACTGAACTTGAGGAGGAAAGCTTCCGGGTGGTGGAGGCAGATAGCCACTTCCTCGCGGCGCAGACCAAGGCGGCGCCAGACAGCCTCGGGCACCTCTCTGTCGTCGGTGCTGGCGTCACCCCGCAGCACCCAAGCAACAAGGGCAGTGGCCTCCCACTCCTGGCAGGCTCGATCAAGGTGCAGGGAACCATTGACAACGCAATAGTCCTCGCCTGGACAGGTATCCGAGGCACCCAGGAAGGTCATGGCCAAAGCTGGCAGCTTTGGGGGTGACGGCCTGTGGAAGGGCTTCAGGGGAGCAAGCTACCGAGGCAGAGGAGACCGGAGGAGCGTATGCCTGCGTCGACACTCCTTTGCCCGATGGCCTGAGGAAGAGCAGAGGAAGCACCGGATGGGGGCCCGGCAATTGGAGATTTTGTGATTGCGTGAGAGGCATTGGAAGCACCTGCCGGTTGTTTTAAAGAGGAAGGAGGCTGAAGGAGTTGCGTGAGAGCTGGGGGGAGCTCTACGGCCTGCTGCACGCCACCATCGAGGTCTCTTCACTTCCTGCCAACCAGCTTCAATACCTAATTCAGCGGCTTTGGAGGCTCTGGCGAGGGGATACTCGGCCTGCTCGAGGAAGCTTCGATGGGACGCAGCAGGAGGTGGTGATGGGTTGCGCCGAGCTACTGCAATAGCCCCTGGAGAAGGTCAGAGCTTGGGAGCTTCACGGGAAGGCTTATGGGTCGGCCAGGCAAGAATCGCAGCTGAGGAGGGCGCTCGGTTGGTCGAGGGCAGTAACTGTGGTGCCGCTCAGTGGGGCCTGGCGTTGAAGGATTTGCACAAAGGAAGGGGTGGTCTTCAATGTCCCAAAGTTGGAGCAGGTCGAGGGAGGCGCCGGTCCAGAGAGCCCACAACAGGGAGGCATCGGGGCTGGCGCTGGGCTGCTCTGGCAGGTGGCCGGCGGACCAAGGTTGGCAAGGCTTCCGGAATGGACGCCAGGACTGCGGGCAGCCGGAGGATTGGACCAAACCAGATCTGGATCTGGACCCGGAAGTGGTTTCAGGTGGGGGCGGGCGGAGTTGGACCAGAAGGGCGGCAGGAGGTGGTAGAGGCGGGCGATGGAAGCGGTGGGGGCGGAGGTGATAGATTTGGCGAAGGCGTGGGGCAGGTCGAAAAGTGAAAGGGAAAGGGGTGGCGGGGGGAGGGGGGGAGGAGCTTGGGGGGGAGAGCGGAGGGGTGGAGCATGCTGACGAGCTGGGAAGGAGCAGGGGGGTGGGTGGGGGTGGCCGCCGGTGCCGGAGTGGCACCGGCGAGGCTAGGGTGGGAGGCGCAGGTCGCCTAGAGGAGCGCCGAGCCCAGAGGTACTTTCACTCCTTTTCTGTCAAAATTTGGCATCATGAAGTTAATTTATTATTAAGCACGAGAAGACCGACAAGGATATAAGGCAGGAGATCGAGGTGACTACTGCTATTACTCTATAACTTACGATTTGAGACCGCTTTAAGAAAATCTGTAGAATTCAGGTATGAGATTTATAGAAATCCATCTCCACTTGCAAACTGCAACTGCCCGTGGGAGATGCCACTGGTGGTGTGAAGAAGCACCTGTTTGGGATTCGTGGTTGTTGGGGATGGGGGGCAGTGCGAGAGACAAGACGTACGACACCTTAGAAATCCCAAATATAGCTACAAGTTACAACAGTTCACAAAGATGTTTTATTTGTATAGCCAATAGCTTATTATGGTGTTCCTTATCTCACTGTTTGCTGTCATCGAAATTTTTGTAGATTCAGAGGAAACTCAAGCATGAGAACATAATTGAAATGATCGATGCTTTTGAAACCCCTCAGGAGTTTTGTGTTGCCACAGATCAGTTTGCTCAGGTACACAAGAACTTCGTTATATTACGGTGTGCTTCGTCACCAATGGCTGGTTTCAATGGACTTGGGTTGGCTAAATACCATTCTTAATGGTTGTTTCAGGGAGAACTGTTTGAGGTGCTTGAGGAATGATAAATGCCTTCCAGAAGAACAAGTTCAAGCGATTGCTAAGCAGCTGGTACGGACTCAACCATTCTCTTGTTCCTTATGCACCATACCCGTCCAGAACTTTTCTTGGTTGCCTTCATGGTTTCAGCATGTGCCCTCATTTTCAGGTAAAAGCATTGTATTACTTGCACTCCAATCGTATTATCCATCGGGATATGAAACCTGAGAACATCCTTATTGGGAAAGGATCTGTTGTGAAGGTATATTCTGTTCCCAATCTATGCTGACAATGGCTGGTCACCTTTTCTATGTTAGCTGAACAGTTTTTTTAAAAAAATTAGACGATCAAAATATAGTGTTTTAGTGTACAGTATATGCTTGAAAGATCAAAGTATTTCTCTTCAAGATGTTATTCGCCGGTGCTTGTCATATTCCTTCTTGACTCCCTTTATTTAGGTGGATAATACCGGCCAAGTTTTTAAAAAACAATGTTATTCTATTTTCACCATGTGAACTATTTGCTTCATTGATACAATGTTGTACAGTGCACATGATTCTATATATCCCATCTAATTTTTGCGGTAGCGCGTGTCTATGTGTTTCAGTTTTCCAATTATGTTTCTTTCAGTATGATGTTGGCTAGCCGTGTCCGTTCATATCGCTAAAAGAAGTCTTCGTCTCTGTAACCACAATCCGTACAGACCTAATTTATGAGCCGGGAGAAGTTCAGTCACTGTTTATGGCACCTTTGTTTACTGTTCTAGTTTAGATATTTCTCATCCATTACATTATATTATGGTTGAAATTCCATTTGCGTTTTTTCTTGCCTTATTCACAGCTTTGTGATTTTGGGTTTGCTCGTGCCATGTCAGCTAATACTGTTGTATTACGCTCTATAAAAGGTCCTTTTCATCTTTGCATGCTAGCTGAGCTTTTTGCAAAACCATTTCCTGTCTTGTTAAATTAGCTGTTATACAGCGGATGAAATGGAAACAACGTTCTAGGCTGTTTTGGTTACGGCTGGGAGACGCAAACACAAAATATTTCCATTTAAAGGCAAGCTTTAGAAGAAGGAAGAAACTAATTCATACCCTGCGGCATCAGGAAGCATGTTTTTGCAACATTCCGAGAAGGAGGAGGCCTTGGCCAAGCACTAACTAGAAATTTTGGGCACTGCCAAGTCAGCAACTCATACTTTCCAATGGGACACTCTTGGACTGAAGGAGTTACCTATCAACTCCTCTTCTGATTTAGAGAGACCCTTCACAGAACATGAGATTAAGGCGGCAATCAATGAAATACCGACTGATAAAGCCCCAGGTCCGGATGGGTACACTGGATGTTTTTTTAAGGCAAGCTGGGAAACCATTAAGGAGGTTGTGCTAGTGGTTTTCCAAAAAGTATTCACCTTTGATGGCTTACACCTCAATAAAATCAACACGGCCAACATCATACTGCTTCCGAAAAAAGACCAAGCTATGGAGATCGCTAGATTCCGGCCAATTAGTTTGATTCACAGCATTGTCAAGATCCTGTCCAAGATGCTTTCCTTAAGGCTCTCCAAATACATGGATAATCTAATTTCCATAAGTCAAAGCGCGTTCATAAAAAGACGAACTATTCAATACAATTTCCTTTATGTTCAAAACATTGCCAGGAGCTATCACCGGTCTAAGACGACGATGATCCTGCTCAAATTGGATATCGCAAAAGCTTTTGACTCCATTTCTTGGCCATACTTGCTAGACATGTTGCAATACAGAGGCTTTGGCCACAGATGGAGGGCGTGGATTGCAATGTTGTTGGCCACATATAATTCAAGGATTATACTAAATGGGATTCAGGGGCCGAATATTAGGCATCAGTGTGAGGTGCGACAGGGGAATTGTCTCTCACCTTACCTTTTTATCCTGGCAATCAATGTCCTGCAATGTATTCTGAAATTGGCAGATCAAAATAGATGGCTATCACCACTCAGTGGGAAAGTTGTGAAAGCAAGGTTGTCTATGTACGCCGATGATGCTATGATCTTTTTGTCACCAATCAAGGAAGACGTCGACAACATCAGAGAGATCTTGCAAGTCTTTGGAGAAGTAACACGGCTCAGCATAAACATCTCCAAGAGCGCTGTCATACCAATTCAATGCCAGTCACTTCTCTTGGATGACATTCTGCAAAACTTCCTAGCAACCCGTATACAGCTGCCATGTAAATATCTTGGGCTGCCACTTTCGCACCACAAGCCGGGGAAGACTTTGTTTCAACCTCTGTTGGAAAATGTTCAAACGAGGTTAAGTAGGTATCACAAGAGCATGCTATCTCGTGCAGGGAGACTAGTAACGCTAAATGCGGTCATCACAGCCATACCGACGTACCACCAAACAGCTATGGAGTTACCGGCCTGGGTCATAAAACAAATAGACAAACGACGAAGAGCTTGGCTCTGGACTGGAAAGGACATCTGCTCTAGAGGAAGTTGCTGGGTAAACTGGAGCACGGTATGTCGTTCAAAAAAGTTCGGCGGTCTAGGGGTTCTGGCACTGGAACAATTCAGTCGTGCTCTTCGCCTCCGCTGGCTATGGCATTAATGGAAGGCGCCTGAAAAGCATTGGAATGGGATGCCATTACCGATAACTCAAACAGACCATGATTTGTTCCGGGCATCTACAGTGATAAGCATCGGCAAGGGCGACAAAGCAATTTTCTGGAAAGACAAATGGATTGATGCAAGGCCACTCAAAGATCTGGCCTCGGGCCTCTTTTGCATTACAGCTAGGAAAAATATATCGGTGCAGGACGCAATGCATGAAAGGAAATGGATAGCGGATCTCAGGAGGAAAATTACTGTGCACCTGATACCCGAGTCTGTCAAAGTCTATACCATGCTCTGCCAAGTTACATTGTCTCACACCAAGGATGACATATCATGGAAATGGACAAGCTCAGGAACATACTCAGCCAAGTCAGTATACTATGCGCAATTCTTGGGGGCGATGGAGGCCCATTTTTAAAAGCTTATTTGGAATGTCTGGGCACCGCAAAAATACAAAATCTTCGCATGGACCATCATCCAGCACCGGCTGCCATGTCAGCTAATACGGTTGTATTACGCTCTATAAAAGGTACTTTTCATCTTTGCATGCTAGCTGAGCTTCTTGCAAAACCATTTCCTGTCTTGTTAATTAGAATATGTATGCATCTGTTGGTATGTTTCAATTTTTATTGACCACTGAATGTCTTTTGGTCTTTTAAATCCATTCATCTAGCCATGTATTGGCCGTCTGCATTAGCATTATCATGTCGATTTCCTAAAATAAAAATCATGATAAGTCTAAAGAAAACTAAAAGTCATGATATAGAGCCATATAGATTTATCTCTCCTACCGATAAATTTATTCTAGTTGGTTTGTTTGTGTTAGCATTAAATTTTTAGTTGACTTCGCACTGTTGATCCTAGACTCCCTACTTTCCAGGACAGCCTCTACTGTACGCCAATATTTAACATAAGCTGATGATTGCTTTCAGTTGAGCATCTCTTACACCAGCCGTCGAAGATTTAAGCTGATGTGGATTTAAGCAGCAGCCCACCTCCTCGAACCAGCCCGTGCGCCGCGTCGTGCGAGTATCGGACGTGAAATGTTGCTACTGTACTGTGTACACACTCATGTCCTACACGGAGGAAAAACTCGCTTCAACGCTACAGAATTCAACAGTATACTAGCAGAAGCTTTAGCTAGCACCGAACCAAACCTCGGTGACGGTAAGCACAAACATCAATCAAGGCTAGTTTCGTTGGCGATGTTTGCCATCCAGTTTCCTTCATTAATGGTGATGGTGATCAGGTCGGGCATTTCCTCTTCCAGCTTCTCATGCTAACATCACACTAGCAGGCCACGCTCGACCGCTTTCCAGGAGATGGGGGAAATCAGTCCCCCCTCCCCATCCTCAACAACAAAATGGGATCAGGTGGGTACTAGATAAGTCTTGGTCAATTTCTCTGACCTGCTGACACAAAGGATCTCCTGCTACCCACTGAGCTGCTCTACGTATCAAAGAATGATATAAACTCGTCTCTCGAAAATAATAATAATAACTAAACAATGACAAAACTCGTACGTCCTGGTGCTTCTTAGATTGTGCATGTCAGAATTAGTTTACAGGCTCTTCTTTTCTTATTTGTGATACCTCCCGAGCTATCCTGCTACAACATTCTTGCCAAAATTTCCTTAAATTCATTGTCACATGGGACATTCAAAAAATATATATATATATATCATGGCGACAACAAGTTACCCTTGTTCTTGCTAAGAATGGTCTACCTCCGAACTTCCTTGGGTGTTCTGTCAGTCCCAAGTCTTCCAACAATCTGAACACTTTGTTTGAATTGCTAGCTTGTTTCTGTCTCACTCTGGAAAGCTAAATCATATACTTCACTGTACGTGTCAACAAAATGAACTTCGAGACCCTCCTTCACGTTGGGAGCAAGCTCATCAAAATCCCTTTTATTTGCTGATGGAAATATGATTGTCTTTACCGCGTTTCTCCTTGCAGCAATGGTCTTCTCTTTGACCTGTTTCAGGGGCAAATATAATACATGAGGATGACGGTCCAGTGTTTGTACGCATGAAGTCATACAGAAAGATCAACGATCATATTAGTAGCATCACGAAAAATCAATATTTTCTGCAAACTAGCATATGCAAAATGCATGCATGTTAATTTTCAGTAAGTAGGAAAGCACTCTTATTGCACGCTACAAAATTGATCAGTAATGACATCGTTGTTTGTTAATCAAGCCCTAATTGTAAATGTCAACCAGAACAATCAAAGATGAAATGCCTCGAGATGTAAACACCACACCAATCCTCAGGGTGTAAAAATGAAATCAATTGGTCTTTCGGTAAATAAGTGAAATTCCCTTGTTTCAGATATAGAAGGCATGGATTTGCATTTGTGTAAACAATAAAGAACAACGCCAAACCAAATTTGAGTAGGAAACACAAAGAAAACATACCCCGCCGATTGGGAGGATTCTGCCAGTTAATGTTACTTCACCGGTCATTGCAAGGTCCTTCTTGACAGGCTTTCCCATAGCTAAGGACAACATAGATGTAATCATGGTACATCCAGCACTAGGGCCATCCTTAGGGGTGGCCCCTGCAGGAACATGCAAATGCACCTTTGCGTTTGCCAAAAACAGATTATCCGGCTCTTTATCTAGTAATATAGCTCTACCAACTGTGTGCGCAATCTGAGCACTCTCTTTCATGACATCTCCAAGCTGGCCCGTCAGCACAAGTGCACCTTTCCCTTCTCCTTCCTCCACTTTTGTTGTTTCAATGTATAAAGTAGAACCACCCATAGCAGTCCAAGCTAAACCCATGACCACTCCAACAGGAGTCTGCTCATATATACGCTCAGCTTGGAATACAGGTTTCCCAACATAATCACCAAGGTTTGATGAATCAACTACTACCTTCTCCACTGCCTTGTCTGCTGCCTCTTCTTTTGCTCCCTCTGTGTCCTTGTTGCCCTGCAGAATACATCAATTAGTGAAACTTCCATAAAAGGTGAGCCATGACCTTGTAATATACTATCATTCTTAACTCTCCAGAGTAATAGACTATCTTTATATATTATTAAGTTAGCTAGAAATTTATACATTTGTTAAGTCAGCTAACATTTGCATCCATGGGTTTTACAAGTCAATACAGTAGCCACGGCATGGGGGACAACAGTTGAATCCAGTATTTTACAAAATGAAATTTGACTAACATCAATAGATTCAAGAGTCACACGAGTTTATTGATTCTGCTGCCTGTTCGTCTCATAGCTAACCTAGGCCAAGTGTCGGCACATCTGTTAGTCGGCAGCTCATAAACCACTTTTAGGATTGGGTTTGCACACTAACAGTGGAGCAACATGTTCAGGATCAATATTTTATCTAAAAGAAACACAACAGAATAGATGACAGCTACACTACCTCTGGTGTGTTCAATTTGTCCGTTGATAGAGATGGCTCGGTTATGACGGCTTCTTTGGATGCATCAGTTGGGTGCACATCATGAACTACTGTTTCTTTCGTTAATGCTTCATTTGCTTCCTCAGAGGCAGGATCAGTTATATTGTTGGCATTGGAGGCAACTTCTATAGCAGGATCCTTCAAATTCTCATCTCTCACTTTTGTTGCACTATCACCACCAGTAGGTTCTTCGTTTGCTGTGACAACTACAGCCTCTTGGGCTGGCTCATTTGATACCCCTTGTCGAACAAGCTGAAGAGCTATCTGCGAATAGGGTAACAAGCTAGGTAAAGTATGTAAAAAGACAAAGATATGCTCATTACTGAAGAGAGAAGGATATGAATGGAGGCACTGACTCTCAACCTAACTGTAGCGTTTCATACAAATGACTTGAAGATTGCTTAAACACTGTCAACAGTCAGCTAACGTAACTATAAGATATAGATTGCTTGCATGCCAGGAATGTGGCTAAAACATAATTTTCATCAAGACTAGCCACCAAAAACAATGCATGACGTAATTTAGTATTTAGTAACAGAACCTAATGTTAAGTGTACAAGAGTATTAGCAAGATAGCAAGAATTGTTATCATGTAATTCAAACAAGACAGGAGTGTCGCTCTCCTCTTTCTTTATACAGTATTGAGTATAGTAGTTGACCTCTCCTTGCTCCAAAATAGAATATTTGAAACATTGTTACGTGGAAGTTCAGTACCTTACGGTAAATTTTCTCAATCTGCTTTTGAAGGTTCCGCACTCCTGCTTCTCGGCAGTAATTTTCAATCAGGGCAAGAAGAGCAGCATCTGTAACTTCAACCTGTACATGTTTGTAGGTGGACAGTTAAGCTGAAAGCCTGAAACTAACAATAAATTGTAGTCACAAAGAAGAGGCAAGGCTTATAAGTGTGTTTCACATAACACTGATACTTTATTACTGAATAAGTCAAGTGGTACAGCCGTACAACTTGTACAAACTTCAAGGCTACTGCGAGTGTTCTTTCCTTTTCGTTCTTAAGTTTGCTCTGGAAGCAATTCCAAGGTTATTTTTAGAAACAGATAGTCCAAGAATTTGTAAGTCCTTAATCCCAAACAAAGACTAAATCAAAATCCATTGGGATTTGGTAAGTCAACGAAACCTGCCATATTTTTTTCAACAATATTACAAGAAAAAATTGTTTATGAGAAATAATAATGTGAAAACTAGCCATTAGTTATTCATACACAACAAAGCATAACTTGGTGAGATTTGAGCTATCTTCACCAAATCCACCCAAATTACAGGTATATCAGAGAACCAGTAGTATACTAGTATTCCTATATGTCATGTTGAGAACTTTCATTTTGGTAGAAAACTAAAACCAGTAGTATACTAGTATTCCTATATGTCATGTTGAGAACTTTCATTTTGGTAGAAAACTAAGCTTTCATGGCATAAACAACACCAGAAAACGGAAGTAGATCGAATTAGTGTACTTAAAAATTCGTAGGTACCTGTTCAGGTTTAATGCCACATGCCTCTCTAGTGTTCTTCTCCAGATAGTCCTGGGCAATATGCATTTTCTCATCAGTTATATAACCAGCTATCGCAATGATCTCCATCCTATCCAGTAATGGATTTGGTATCGTCTCAATAACATTTGCTGTGCAAACAAACAGAACCTGATTTTCATAAACAAAGTGTCAGAGGGTGTATTGCAATAATTAAGTTAAACAACCCAATCATTAGAACAAGAATATCATAAGCATAAATGCAAGCAAAGACACTCCAAACAACAATAATCATAAGAGAAGAAAAGGGCAGAGGAAAATAAGCAAAGTGGTAATATGACAAAATAGTCACGCACAAGGATCAGAATATCGCTACCGGGTAAAATCCCGCCAGGCGGCCGATAACGGTTACCCGGCGGTAACCGGAAATCCCGGGAAAAACTCGGTCAAAATTCGTCTGAAGAAATTTGAATTTGGGATGTAACTGCCGGAATTTTGAATTTGAATTTGAAGTTGAAGTTTTCCGGCCGATATTTGGAATCCCGATTCCCACCGGTAAGTCCGGTTATTGCCGGTCAAGGATCCAAAACCCATTTTCGGTGAAAATCCCGGTTACCGGATTTCCCGGAAAAAATCCGGACGAAGTTCGCTTGAATTTGCTTAAAAACTAGCTGAAATTCGAAAATTGGAATTTGAATTTGCTAAATCGGGAAAAACCGGCCGGTTTTTCCGTTCCCGGTCCCCACCGGTAATCGGCCAGTTTTTTTTTCCTACCGCCGGTAACCGGCCGGGTTTTTTTCCCCTGGTCACGCACTCACCAATCCTGTGCTAAGTGTCATGGGCGTGGGCCCAGGGGGAGCTACGGCCATGCAAGGAGGCGCATGCATACATATCTCTATATTAGGAATAGTTCGATGCATATCTTCATATTATGAATGATTAGATGCATATCTTCATATTAGAAATGATTAGATGTATATCTGCATATTTAGAAAGTATGGATATTATCTTATCTTTAGTTGATTGGTTGCATTAGATATGAATATGATAGTTTCCATATTGTTATGGGCTAACCACATCTATATAAAGAGAGGAGCCGCACCATCCACAGGAAGTAAGAAAGAAAGAACAATGATCATCCCAGTCTTAGTCCCCTCTCTCCCCAAGCACGCCACCACCGCCTGGCCATCCTCTTGGCGGTGTTTACCCCTATGATCTAATGATCATAACATAAGGGCCATCATATTTTCTGTAATTTAATCACATTAACTGAACCAAAATACCTAGAAATGCTGCTCTATTGCAATTTATCAATTACAGTAGGATAAACATTGCATGCGATAGCACAATAACCAGCAATTGTGCACACCTAATGATAACAACCGGATGTACAAACATGCCAAGAGATGCAAAGTTATGATATGGTGATTACGATTATTCATCTTTTGATAAGGTTGTTGCACGTACTTCAAAAAAAAAAGCTTGTTGCGCATACTTCAAAAAAAATAAAATAAAATGTTGCTTCAGTAATTTTAAATCAACATTCAACAAGGTTAAAACTGCAAAATCAACCACAGGTACATACATAAAAAAGACAAATAGCTTTGAGAGATCAACTATCTAACCTTGGATAGGTCAATAGGAACATCAAGGTAATGGTCAAGAAAATTAACATTCTGCTCAGGGTCCAGAAGTTCCAACAATGCACTAGCTGGATCACCAGAATGCCCTCTCCCAAGCTGCCAGCCAAAAAATATAAACAGTTAGAATTTAGAAAGCATGCACATGGATCAAAACTGTCATATTGGCTAACAAAATAATTGCTGTTAAAATTGTGGTTGGTGTCCAAACACATCAGAAGCCATTATGCAAGAAAAATGCAGGCTACAATTAGCATCTCAAATGAAATAAACCCCATCAACCCATAACTATTTGTTACAATACCTTGTCAATCTCATCTATCAATACCAAAGGATTTTCTGTTCCAACTGATTTAAGACATTGCACCATCTTCCCTGGCATTGCACCAACATAGGTACGCCGATGCCCCTAAGATTGTTGAAATGTTATTCATACAACCACTGAATCTGATTTTTTAAATAACAATAATGGATACAAGACATGCCACCCATATTTGCATTGTACCTTGATTTCTGCCACATCAGCCAGACCTCCAACAGAAAATCTGTAAAACTTTCGGTTCAGTGCTCGTGCAATTGAGCGACCAATACTTGTTTTACCAACTCCTGGCGGCCCAGAAAGACATATGATCTTTCCTGTTGCGAATGATTGATGAACATAGTTATTGGTAGAATAACTATGGATGGGCAGTGAGGCATCAAGTAAGTCATCAGATTTAGTGAGCATTAACAGAAGTAATTCAGATGCTACAGCCGTCTGACCGGAGCCATCTGCATACAGCCTTTGCGATCCAGCTTTAGCAAATGGTGAGTTATGATGTAGAAGAATTGAAGAAACGGAACCAGAACTACTAGATGTCTTTTTTTCATGAATACGATAAAAGTGAGGATGCAAATAGAACAATTGAACTTACGTAGAAAGCTCTACACCAATATACAAATGGCATAAATCAATCACAAAAAAAGGGAAATAATTGGGAGTAATCAAACCTTGTGATGTCCCTCTTAGCTTCCCAACTGCTATGAATTCCAATATTCTCTCTTTGACATCACTCAGACCATAATGATCTTCATCAAGGATTTGTTGAGCATGATGGACATCAAAGTTTTCATTACTGCAACAGAAGGGTAAACACTACATAAGGCACAGACATCTGATAGATTTCTCACAAAGAAAGGCAGATAAATACAAACCTATAATTTCCCCACGGCAATACTGTCAGCCAGTCCAAATAATTACGAGTTACGTTGAACTCACTAGAACTGGCTTCTAACAACTGGAGCTTGGTGAGCTCTTCTTCAATGACTTGCAAAACATGAGGAGGACACTTGTCCTTCTTTGCTTCAATTCTTTCCTGAAATTTTGCTGCAACACATACATAATAAGTCAATTCTGAATGGTTCATGACAAATGTGAAGCCCTATAGGTAGTAAACGCATCCATTGGCAATAAGAAGTGTCATGGTTCAAGAACAAACCAGATAATGCTGTTTTGTCATCAGTCTCCAATCCTAGCTCCTGCAAACATGACATATACAGAGTAATTATGAAGAACCAACAAAACCAGATCAACCTAAAAGGCAACAATACTTCTATTTCACATTGTGCATGCGCATATGGTTCAAGAAGCAGACACCAAATGTTAGCATTGGTCAATTTGCAGTTCTAGCATGAGCAGGGGATCATTGGCCATTCCACCATTCTATGAAAAAAAATGGCATCATGAACCATTAAAGAGTGCTGGATTCTACAAAAAATAATTATTCTACAATCACAATGCAAGAAACATATGTAACTTGTTAGGAGAAACAACAAATAATGAAGTACCTTCTTGATTGCTTTTAGTTGCTCATTCAATAAATAACGTCGCTGATCCCCACTAATTTTTTCTTCAATTGCTTTTGCAATGGATTGCTGGAACAGAAGTATATTAGATATCAAGAAGGCTCGAGCAAACAATGATAACTTAAGACTGGAGGCTAAGACAATGAATTACCTGCAACTTACTAATCTCCATCTCCTTCTTTACTAACTCAAGAGTTAACTTCAAACGCTTATATACCTGATCCAGAAATGCAAAATTTGATTTGAAGCAGAACAAGAAAGTTAACATGTAGTCAGAATAACACATGATCTTTAAGAAAATACAGTTGAGTTCTGGTGCAAAGAAGCTGTATTTGTGTATTCCATAATCGATTTTACGCAATACTCATGTACTCACGTTTTTTGGTGGGTTTGGAACAAGCGTTTGCTAGTCCAGGGACCACCAAGTATTATTGTGCTCTGTATTTTAACTATGAAAAACCCATTAAGTATGAGTGGATAAAACGCAAAATAAAATAATCGTCTGCTGAGCTTTATGACAATGAGAACTCTGCTCAATTGCGGATTTGTGGTAGATCAGATTTTGAAATTGTCATATACATTATCTTTTTCTGAGCTTTATAAGAACCAACTATGTTCAACAATTTGGTGACTGAGAAAGAAGAAAGTAAAGCTTTTAGAGTGTAGAGCAAAACTATAGCACAAATAAGGGCAACCAGGACAGATAGTACACGGCGATGCACAATTTCCATGGCCTCTAGATTGCTTAAGGCGTTAATTCAGAATAGAAATGAGAAAGTAAAAGGAGAGGATTTAACCAAAGCTTCTTACATCTAATTCCTCAAGCACTTCCTGGCAAAGCAACTTGTTGGCACCAGAAATAGCAGCACCGAAGTCTGCTAACCGTGGGTAGTTGAAATCACCCATGTGCTGAATCAAGGGAAAGGAATAGAACATTCAGCATGTTAGTGTGTGACCCAATGGCATTCAAGAAAAAAATGCATATTATCAAGGCATCTAAAAGTATATTGGATTTATGATCAGGGATCTCTATGTCAACTCTCACAAAGCCGCTGGTTGCAATCTCTATTATATTAGCATTACTGCCTGACATTACTGACAGGTACAGGTAATAGGAAGGCTTATATTGGACGATTGCACACAACATACCAACAATAAATACCAACCACATCACAAGTTTGAAAAATTCTGTGATGCCAAAGAATAACCACCTTCAAATATATGATAACAGATATAGACGTGTGTAAAGAAAAAAGTTAGGGAAGTAAGTCAGACCTGTGTGTAGGTTTGCACATGATCCTTCCAAAGGGAACTTGTCCTGAGAACCTCCCTTAAAGTTGATATAACTTCAAATGAGGTTGCTTTTATAACATCATCATCCTTGTTGTAGGGCATTTCCTGCAAAGGACAAGTTAAATGATCTGACATTGCAAGGTATCTCCCGACATACTGATAGCAATCTCACACTTTGGTCATGGTGAAATCAGGGTTATATAAGCAAAAAATACTTTACCACAGATTCAATTAATCTCATTTATGGCGTCTATACACGATACAGAACCAGTGAGAAACCTTTTTCATCACTAAAACCCCACAGTGGTGCAAGAGCAAACACAAAATAAGATATGCAAAACAGGGGAGAAAAAAATTGCAGTACCTTAGAGAACCAGGTTATGCCAATTAACAGACAGAAAATGCAGATATTCCGATTTCTGAATTCTGGTGTGTCATATTCACATACTTGTATTCTCTAGATGCAGCTAGAATTGCAGTTATGGCAGAATCAAGAATTACAAAAGATTTTCCTTCAGCTTCTGAAAACAAGACTATAGTTTGGAGATTCTTTTTTGTGTGAGCATGTACTTTCCACGTGGGTGTGGGTAGGAGGCATTAAATGTCTATAATGGCAAATATGAAGTACAAAAGAATACATGGGAATTGGTGATATCATCGTAGAGTTACCTTCAGATGGTCAACTTTAACTGTAAGTGGATCCTCCTGAACCTGCAGTTTTTGGTATCTTGATGAAATAAAGTTACCAACTTAAACCCACAGAAATTGAATGGCAGGCAATCTAATGTATCTCACCATTTCGGTTATCCGTAAACGTCGGTGACCAAGTAGCACTACCTGATCCCCTGTAATGCTAGTTATCTATAGAAACAACAAAAAACCAATTACAGAGCTCATCCTAATGAAAGACTGTGGAAGCAATTCATTGTCCAGGGTCCTTCGAAAATAGTCAATTACCTGAGCAAGCGTGCCAACTTCATGAAGACGCCTCAGCAATTCTTTCCCTCTGAGATCATCAATGCTTTTCTCAGAATCTGAACTGGTCACAATATTAGGGTCAGTACCTTCTTCATCCTTTACAAGAAAGGCACCGGCATATGGGACTGATCTTTTGCGATTTTCTACTAATGCTTGCAACAGCTTTTGGTCCTGAGGGATTTTTAAAGAAGACAAAAAAAACTCATCGTTAAGATGGGAAAGTAAGAAACTATACAGTGAGGAGGATGCGAAATTGATTTTACCGATTGAAGATTGCATAGCAACACACCTTTACGTAGATCGGCATGTAAAATCCTGGAAAGAGTGGTCGATGTGGAAGAGGCAATGCTATGACCTGTTTGAAGTTATCGTAATAAAGTGAGAAAAGGGTATGACTAGCAGAATCACATCATTAAAAATATAATCACACAGTAGCTGTTCACTCAAGTTCTTGTACTATCACTTTTAAGTTCGATACAAAGCTAAGATGAAGTGATGAACATATATTTGCCTCAATAGAAAACATAACAACAGTTTCAAGGGTGATATAAATATCTAAAAAAAAGGAAGGCAACACGGTGTAACCCTTGGTGGGAGAGCAAGGCCCCCTGTACGGTTTGAGAATGTTACTGCAAATCAATGGGCTACTTAAAAACTACAATCAAGTTTTTTTTAAAAATGTATTTTGATCCTTCGCTATACAACTCAAATGGATTGATCAAATCAGTCCAAAAATAAACACCCACTTCCTTCGTCGTTAAATGTAAGTCGTTTTTTAGCCATTCGCTCATTTGCATTTGTCACTAGATGTAGGTCGTTCTACAATTTGGAGGCACTCTTTTCCTCAATACTTCCTACTATATTAGCATGGCTATTACTCCCATTAATGAAGCTCTCCTTCCCAATTCTCTCCCTCTCATGGGCATAAGTACAATCGGTGCACATAGGAATGAGATACGGGCACAATAATTATTTCATGGTGTTCCTAAATTCTTACATCTATCGTCGGATGGAGAATTTATTCGACTGAACAACCCTTGCAAACGAGGTGCCAGATTTCCTAACCATGGCCTTATAACAGTTTTTTTTTCTTTCAAATTGTAAGAGAGAGCTAAACAAAACTACAATTCAAGACAATATCTCAATCCCTGCAATGAGCTTCATATTGACTTCTCTCAGATCTATCAGGCGAATCACAAAATACATGGAACAAAGCCTAGTTGGTTCAGACCAAAATCCAAAAGAACTGTGGTGTTTCTCCCGGTGCCCTTAGAAAACATGCTGTTTTTGTAATGTTTAAGTGCGAACTTTTAATCCAAAGAAGCAACAAACTTTACAATATCAAATCCAGCGAAGCACCTTGCACGCTGACTCACAGTTCGTTTATCAATAAGCTACTCCCGAGTTCAAACCAAGTTACACATTCACCTACTACTTAGCACACAATCCCATCGAGTGGCTGCTGTAAGCAACTAAACAAAGCGATTATGATCCAAACGAAGAGAGCGCGCACCGTGAGGCAATCCTCGGGGCGGGGGTTGGTGGGCACAATGGCGGAGGACGCCTTGCCGTCCGCCTCCGCCTCCGCAGCAACCGCATCCTCGGCCTTCGCCGCCGCCGCCGCCGCCTCAGAGTCGCTCCCGGAGTTGGAGCAGAAGCGCGCCCTCCTCCCCAGCATCGAGCCCCGGCCGCCTCTCAGAGCCCCCCAAACTCTGAGCAGCGGCGACCTCACCTCCTCCGCCGCCGCCATGGCCGGCGCGGCGGCGAACCGCGACGGGAAGACGGCGGCGCGCAGCATGAGGGGTTCGGACGATTTCGCGGTGTGATTCTAGGGTTTCGAGGAAGAGCTATGGATGCGTGCCTTGTGAAGTATTTTTCCTTCTCTGCGGATTTAGTTTGGGGAGGAAGGAAGGGGTGAAGATACTAAACCCTAAACCCTCCTAAGAGGGGAATTCTATCTGGGAACGACTACGGCTCCAACGTCCGTCCGACGAGAGGATTCTCATCGTACGTCAAGATCATCCTCGAGTGCAACATCTTAGCTAGTAAAGTACAACAAAATATATGGGATTGAAAAAAACATCAAGCGTTTCAAAAAAAAAGTGTAACGATTTACCACAACAAATTCGTTCTATTGTATGCAACATCATCATCTAAAGTCAATATTTACAACAAATTAGAAAATCGCGTGGACTTAACAACTACTTGCAACATCTGCAACTAACTTATGAAACATTTTTTTAATGCTCGCAACAAAAAATACTTGAGAAGAGGTGATGAGGAGAATACAACATTAGTTTTGCAATATTTTTTTTCAATAGCCGTAACATTTTTTTCCAACGATCACAACAAAAAAAAACTAATCAAAAGAAGAAGTGGAGCATTTGGAAACACGTATTGCAACAAAAACATTTTTTTCAACGGTCGCAACAAAAAGAAACTTGGGGCTAACACATGTGACGAGGATTAAACTCTCGATGCATTACTTTAATACATAATAAAAGACCATATGTCTTCATGGTAGTAACCCCTAAGGATCACAACCTCCGTGGTCGTAAAGATTCTAGAGGTTATTCCGATGATACCCTAGTCGGACAAGAGCCTGTACCCAGTCCCTGACCAGATGACCGCTCTAGAAGCATTGAACTGGCATCCGGATCTAACTCCGAATATATTTCATAGCGTGTGATGAATGGAACACATGTCATATTTGGTCCATACCACGCGATGTTTCATAATCTAAAGACACTGACAATAACCACCATACGGTTGTGTGTATCACAGATGCACAACTACCAAACGGTTGGTACTTTGTCAACCACTGCCTCGCTTCGACCGGACGTGTCACTTCCAGGAGTAACTGTCGCCACTTCGTCAACTACTTAAAGAAGAACGCAAATGGCAGAAGGAGAGATCGAATCCAAATTCGGAAGATCAACAGGCGATTGAATTTTAATAGCATAGCAAGCATTACGCTCAATGTAATTAGAATTAGTCTATCGTCTTGTCGAAGGCACCCCCTGCAATAGCTAGTTCATAGCAATAAAGAGTAGTCGCATTCTCTCCTAAGAACTCTCTGTCATTTTCCTCCATTCATTTCGTAAGATCGGCGACTCGATCGTCGACAGCTGGCGTCGTCCGTGAGGAAGAAGGCGTTGAGTTCTTGAAGATCACTTCGCTGAAGCATTCCTCATCCACTTCCTTTGTTCCATTATCGTTTATGCGAATATGGCAGGGACTTGGGATGAGGAAAATTGGTTCGATCTGGCGGACTACTCCAACCTCGACATAGGCGTATGCATCCACACCATGGAAGAAAATGGGATGTCATCATCCTCTTCCTCCTCCGCTGGTTCGCCAATCGCAGAGATTGACAAAATCGACTGGATGGATAAGGATACATCGCCACCAACAATGGCGCTCTTAGAGGAACCGCTCGTTCCGACTAGTTCGGAACGTCCAAACGCCTCTATAAACCCGGCCAACCCGACCGGCAGAAACGACAATGGGAGCCCAGTGCGGTGGCCAGAGAGTCCAAGTACTCTCGATATTGTCATGGGCGACCGATATTCACCAACGGCTCCTACGTATTCCGGGGACCAAACGACACATGGTAAGGGTATCGATAAAGTTATCACTGATCGCTGCCCCAAGTGGGCATGGTGAAACTCAACATACGATCGGCGATCCGCCGGATCAGGATAAATCCACCACAAAGTCCGCTAGAAGCAGTAATCTCCGACCACTCTCCATCGTGGAAGCTCCTTGCAAAAGCACTAGAAAGCTCTCCCTTAGTTACGATAGGAGTTCCTTAGAAGATCACAGTTGGCACCACGAAGTTAACACAATCAGATATACCAATCCGGATGTCATGCACAGTCCTCCACTGGTTAACTCGCCACCACCTGCTGGTGGAAATGGTACGGACGCTCAAGCACCAACTACCGGAGGCAATCGAACTGATGGACGTGCATCAGTTAATTCACATGTTCCTACCCCCTTGCGAGTAAGGAATCAGGCAGGGCCATCCGGGAGGTCGAGGGATAATTCAACTCATCGGACGCCCACTGCAAGCGAAAATTTACCACGATCTTCGGTAACTATACAAAACCTGCAACGAGTTCGGGATATCTTGAATAATCCAGACCCCGCTTTTGCAGGAACTCCAGGTTATGTTCAGCTTACAGGTCAGGTGTCGGAGATCCTCCAACAAACCATGCAGCGTATAGAAATGTACCGGGGGCAAAAGAATTCACAAAGTCACACGATGACCTCGTCCCGGCGCTCCTCTTTCAATAGAGAACAACATGGTCGTGCAGAGGATCGAGCAACACCAAGACCCCCTCATAGGTTCCGACTAGGAAATCACGAGGGAAGACGACTCTTCACAGCAGCCACTCCTCCTCCTCGCCAAGAGGAATGACTACTTGATTCAAGTAATCTCAGGCATCATCTAAACCAGGTAGGTGGTCAAAGGCGTTATCATAACGTCCACGACCAGGTTGGAACACCGAATCCTAGATATGCAAATATGATGAACCGATCCCCGACTGATTATAATCCGGCTCCTTTTCAGAGAAGGCGCCACGACTCCATTACGTGATGCTGAGCATTTTCGGCGTCTCCAGTCGCTCGTTGGTTGACAGTTCGACCAACCAACATAGAGAAGTTCAATGGGATTCAGAACCCATTA
The DNA here is from genome assembly GCA_036346405.1 of Phyllostachys edulis. Lineage (NCBI taxonomy): Eukaryota > Viridiplantae > Streptophyta > Magnoliopsida > Poales > Poaceae > Phyllostachys > Phyllostachys edulis. The sequence goes on along the minus strand of CM070558.1, from coordinate 69,183,807 downwards.
GAATTTCTTCAGATTTATTCTACCGCCATCAAGGCCGCTGGTGGTAATGATAACGTGATGGCAAATTATTTGCCCACGGTCCTTGAAGGATCTACCCGGTCGTGGTTGCTTAACCTACCGCTCGGATCTATCTATACTTGAGAGCAGTTCTGCGATACTCTGATCGCCAACGTTCAAGAAACGTACGACTGCCCCAGAAAAGAGGATGATCTTCATCGGATGAAGCAGAAAACCAATGAAACTCTTCGACAATATATTAAGAAATTTAGTCAGGTTCGGAATTCCATCCCAGAGATCGCAAAATCTTCTGACATCCAGGCCTTCAAAGCAGGGTTGAGGAATCGCCGGTTTACGGAGGATATTGCGATAAATCCTCCACGAACAATCGTCGAGCTTTTCGACATGGCAGATAAATACGCGGCCGCTAGTGAAGCGGTCGAAAGGTATGAAGCCATTGATCGGAAGGACAAAAATCCCTAGTCGGATTTGGAGAAGTAGGAGAAGAGAGGCAAGAAGTCTCTCAAGAACAAAAAGAATCGCAAGCCCGACAACAAGGAAGCCCTTACAGAAAAATATACCAATGGCAAGAAAGATTTCACCGGTCGGAACAAAGGTAAGGCTCCGACCAGTGACTTCAAAAAAAAAAAAAGAAGTGGTGTCCACTTCACAAGGCAGCAGGGTATGATCTGCCCACCTGCCGGGCCTGGCAAAGTAAGCTGGAAGATTACTACTCAGGCAAAAGACCATTCCCCTCCATACCAGAACTCGGAGAATAAAGCTTCAAGAAGGATAAAGATGGCAATGAAGAGATAGACTACCAGGAGCCGCAACATATGGTGGATATGATCTTCGGAGGATCCTCCTCGTACGATTCCAGACATCATCTGAAGGCCGTGGAGCGAGAGGTCAACCTTGCCGAGTCTCCGATCACTATCAAGTCGTCTAGGTGGTCAGAAACTGTAATCTCCTTTAGCAAAGAAGACTACCCCATCCCGTCGACTCGACCAGGTAGGTTTTCTATCGTAATTGAACCTACTATTAACAATTGTAAAGTTAATCGAGTCTTACTAGATGGAGGTAGTTTTTTTAATATTTTGTTTGCGGGAGCATTGGAAGAGATGTAAATCCCAAGTCCAAAGTGAAACATGGAGGATTCGATGTCCGTGCGAATGGTTCTTTCTGGGATTCCATTAGAAGAGGCATACTTGCAATATAGGCTTGCTTTGATGGCTTAGCGGAGACACGGAACCAAAACTACATTAATGTCTGCGGACAGAAGCACGTTACACGTAGTGACATGGCATGATGGTTCGGCTAATTGCTTTAGTTATCCTCGCTACTACTACGGTACATCATGACACAAACATCCCACCATATAAGTATACATGCCTTTAGGGATAGTAGAAAACTTGGGGGTAGGACGGGGACTACTATGTAATGGCTCGATTCATCACGTGGACCGGGGTCATTTTCCCTTCCTTACTAGCTCGGCGTTGAACTCATCGCCGGCCTTCCCCTTCCCCTTGTCGCGGGACTATCCATGTCGGGCTGGTATGTCGAAGTCGTCCATGTCCTGCGATTCCATCATGTAAGTGCACCGTATAGTGAAAATCCTAAGAAGGATGTAAATTCTTCATCACTCACGTTGTCGATACGGATTACGTCCGGGCGACCGGATACGCCGTGGGGCGCTCACCAAGATGAGCCTTTCCTTGCCCTTGTCACGGACTATCCACGCCGGTGGTATGTCGAAGTCGCCCATGTCCCGCGATTCCATGATGTAAGTGCACCGATAGTGAAAATAGTAAGAAGGATGTAAATTCTTCATAACTCACGCCGTGAATATGGATTACGCCAGCGATCGGATACGCCAGTGGCAAATGCTCACCGCATGAGCCTTTCCCTTGGCCTTGTCACGGGACTATCCACATCGGGCTGGTATGTCGAAGTCGTCCATGTCCTACGATTCTATGATGTAAGTACATCGTACAGTAAAAAACGTAATAAGGATGTACATTCTTCATAACTTACATCGTCGATATGGATTACGCCCGGGCGAGTACTGGGCTCCTTCGATGCCTCCTCAACAGGGTCTGGTACGTAAGGTTTCCACCGCACAAAGTTCTCGGCCCGCACCGAGTAGGTCAGCATGTACTTCGCCGATGAATGCCCCGTCAGACATCTCCGTGCCGCCGATCCATCGAAGAAGTGGCAACAAGATCTCAGCCGCCAATACATTGGGATGAAGTTAAAAAGTTAAGGAATTCAACGTTGGAAGAGGAAAATTGATGTGCGCGAAAGAAACGCTTACGAGGTAGTGCCCGCACATGTTGTACGCCCGAGCTGCGATGTCTGGATGTGTGGACTGAATGATCTTTGCCGGTTCGCCACACACACACAGCGGGATCGGAAAATGTGGTGGTACTGGAGCATCTTTCATTGAAAAATATGGGTATTGTAGCTGCTTCCTCTTCTGCTTAAGCCACTTTTGCTTCTGCAACATCCTCGCGTAGAAGTTTGCCGAAGAGTCCATAGTTGGGTATCTATTGTGTAGTGTTGTGTAGTGTTGGGTTTGGTTCAACCCCCTTTTATAAGCCCCATGGTTAGCATGGTGTGGTTAATTTCATGCAAAGTTCTGTCTTTTAGTTCTGAAAAGCTAAGGAGGTAGAGTATTATCATGACCATCTGAAAAGTTGACGAGGCGGAGTGTTGTCACGTCTTTCTTTGCAGAGTCTTGTCTTTTCGGTCTGAAAAGCTGACGAGACGGTCAGGGTTGGCAAGTCGATCTGAAAAGCGTAACCCTGAAGATAAACCCTAAACTGCACAAAGCTGTCTCCTTTGGTTTTATCACTACGCAAAGCTGGCATGTGTGGTCTTGTCACTACTCAAAGCCGCTTTGTCTCCGGTCTTTTTCATCGCAAGGTCAGTCTCTTTTGGTCTTATCATCGCGAAAGTCGCCTGTGTGGTCTTGTCAGTGCACAAAACTGTCTCATTCGGCCTTATCACTGCGCAAAATTGGCCCGTATGGTCTTGTCACTGCGCAAAGCTACCTCGTTTGGTCTTCTCACTACACAAGGCTGTCTCTTTTAGTCTTATCACTGCGCAAAGCTCCCCCATGTGGTCTTGTCACTGCGCAAAACTGTCTCGTCTCGTCTAGTCACTGCGCAAAGTAGCTAGCCCCGTCTGGTCTTGTCATCTGCAAGCTAATACATTACCCGCTTTGTTAGCCTCCCCCCGCGGGCTATAAAATGCACACCCCACACTCCGAAAGTAGGACCACTCCACCCTTGAAACCGTAGGAAGAAGAACCTTCCCCGTCGTACAGTAACATACGATGGCAGATGCCCAGGGACCAGTCCAACCGGAGTCGCCGAAGCAAGACATTCTCCTGGAAAGGAAAATGTCTTCGGCCCTAACTACCGGCTGGTGCTGAACAAGCGTACTCAACCTAAGTGGCCGAAATGCAGACACGGGGAGGACGCTATTATGCAGGTCATAGACGGCCCTTTCGATAGCGGACGGTGTTTCTTCTAATGCCCATAATCTGGGGTAAATAGTTTTGTTCATGTTACTGCTAATACATCATCCATACTAACCGCCCTTGTAGCAGATGGCGAAATGCAACTTTACCCGCTGGATCGATCCTCCCCATGAATGACATGTTGCGAGGCACATGGATATATTGTGGAACCGAATCTTTGATTTGGAGGTGCAAATTGACGATATCAATGAGCAAAATGATGACCTCCGCCAACAGATACAACGCGAGACGGGCAACGAGGAGGTCGTGAACATAGAAAGTTCCTATGATCCCACATGCTGCTGCGCCAACCCTAGCTGCATATGTGCGTGGCACTACAACGACGGCCAGCCACGTCCAAGGCGCCCAACTAGAGAACACTCTATGTGGGTAGCGAGAGGCAGCTTCTACCATTAGGCACGGGCGGAGAAGCTTGTAACTCGGTAGTCTCCCTTTTTGTACGCACTTATGTTCAATCTCCTAAAGCATGTAACTAAATGATGGACGCGTCATTGCTGTTGCCTTTTATCGAGTTGACATGTTGCATCGATGTGCCATGTGCATTAAGCTATAGGCGTCCATATGCATTGAAAAAACATGCATTGTATGAACGAGGACACATAAAAACGCAAAAGTATTACATGCATCACACATTAAGTGCAAAATTTAAGTATCACATATAGTAGCCCCCCTACTACGCGTGGTAGGTGACTGCGCACCTCTGGGGCGGCGTCATCTTGCGTCTCGACTTTGTCGATCTTGTCAGGTACGACGAATCTTGGGGCCGCGTAGCATCGTTTCCGCACAAAGCTGCTTTGTTCGATCAAGTCGCGTCTTGAGTCGCCCTCGCAGGGCGCGCTGGGACTCGCCTCCGCTAGGCGAGGTAGGACTCGCCCCTCGCCAGCGCAGAGGGACTCGCACCCTCTGGGGCGGCGTCATGTCGCGTCTCGACCGTCGCCGCCGTCAGGTACGACGAATCTTGGGGCCGTAGCATCGCTGCGACAAAACCGCTTTCGGTCACGTCGCGTGCAGAGCTGCCCTCGGTGTGGGGCGCGGTAGGGACGTGCCCCCTCTGCTAGGCGCGGTAGGGACCTGCCCCTTTGTCCCGTTGCGTCTCCGGTGCTCGGCTATTTAAACGCGTGACCACACACTCGCTCGATCGTTCCTTTCAGGAATCTCTCCCTCTTTCTGAGGTGCCTCCCCCTCTCGTACTTAACATTTTCGTTTGTCCTTTGTCGGCACCATTTGCCGAAGTCGTTACTAATGCGATACATATTTGAATTTGCAGTCTTCCCTGTCTGAGGTTAAGAGTCGGTAACATTGTAAGTTCATTTCAGCAACGCACGTATGGTTTTCATGATGTGTTTTGGTTGAAATATTGCGTTAATTTTGTCAGAAATGGAGACATTGTACGTGTTCCACGGTAACGTGCGTGCCGGTCCAGACGGAGTTGATTTGTTCAGCTGCCAGCGCGCATTGCTAAACGTTCCCAACTTGGCACACGTTGATTTGCTGGAGCTACGACGGTGCATTCGGCAGTTGTTCGATAGGCACGTCGCCAGGAATAAGATAGTAATAGAGGTGGTTACCGCCACCACGGTCCCCACCACACGGGCAGATATTGTGAGGCCTGGCGAAGGTGACCAGCAGTGCCATGTGGGCACAGTACATGGAGATCATTAGCAATCCTCATGCTCCGATCTATCAACGACCCATAGTGTATGTCCATTTTGTTTATCCTGCTCAATCCTCTAGGGGGCGCCGTTGAAGGAGCCAGCGACGCTCTTGTCCCCCTCTTCGGTTTGTTGATGACGGGAGAGGTCTCGAGAGCGCCAGACGTCGTTAGACAGGATGCTCCAGTTGATGGAGATTCTGGTAGTTTCCAACAGAATGAAGGTGTGGATAAATGGCGAGGTGCTCGTGTTGATTGTCACAAGATTATCGATGGCATGTCCGAGGGCACTACCACCGAAGATGAGGATTTACTTTGACTCGCAATCCAAATGAGGACGGCCGACGATGAGGGGGATCGTCTTGTGGCATTGTTTCAACTGACACTGACTATGTTTCAAGTCGGTTGGATTACCAAGCGGCCTCTTCCCTTGTTCTGGCCTAGGAGCACGAGTCTTCGTGGGCCTTCGATGCGACACCCCGCCAGGGGCAATATTTCCCACAAAGCCGCCGCCAGCAAAGCTATCGTGAGTTTCGCGGTGAAGACCAGTCGGACTTACCGAGTTTACAAGTGAATTTGAACGTTGTTTGTTGTATCTTGAACTATCTACAGTAAGTCGTACTGACTATTATATGTCTTCCGTTATGTGCAGGTCTAATCCTGGCACTTACATAGTTAAGTGCGTGCTTAGCTCTTGCCCTGGCAAAGTCCGTGCGCAGGGACTCCCTGGGGCGGGAACGGCCTTCCGCATCACAGTCGTGATGGATCACACATGTGAGCTTTAGGAGCCATTGCAAATGCATAAGAATGTAACCTCGGCCTACATCGCGAGCATCATAAGCCATGCAGTTGTCGCCGATTTGACCGTTTCGCCGAAGGTCCTGATGGCTAACGTAGCGAATACAGTAGGGTATGCCGTTAGCTACAATAAGGTTTGGCAGGCGAAGTGGAAGGTCCTCGAAGGGTTGTACGGTAGCTACAAGGAGGCGTACGACCTAGTCCCCAGAATGCTGAAGCAAATTGCGGATGCTAATCCGGGGACATGCGTCAATAGGGTGGACAGGCCCCACCCGTCGAACATCCCACATTCCCTAATCCTTGATCGAGTCTTCTGGGCTTTTGGCCCGGCAGTCCAGGGCTTCTCCCACTATCGTCCCATCTTGACTATAGACGGTACTTTCCTTTGCGGGAAGTACAAGGGCACCATTCTCACCGCTATTACCGCTGATGGCAACGACCAGTTGCTCCCAGTTGCCTTTGCAATTGTAGAGAATGAGAACACTAATAGTTGGCTATGGTTTCTAGCCAACATAAAGCTACATGTTGTAAGGGATCAGTCGAATGTGTGCATCATAACCGACCGTCATGCCGGGTTGTTGTCCGCGCTACACACCATGCAGCACGGTACAAGCCCGCCGTTCCAATGGAACGACATGCGCACACGTTGGTGCATGCGACATCTAGCTGCCAACTTCCACACGCGTCTCCGGAGCAAAGACCTCATGAAGAAGTTCAAGAAGCTCTGCCTGTAGAACCAAAAGCGCAAGTTCGATGCCGTGTGGCGGGAGATTGAGGTCGAAACCGAGCGTGCAAGTAGAGGTTCTGGCCCAGGCGCACCGCAAAGCGAGTTCGCTAAGTGGATGAGCGTGCATGCCCCCGACTATGAGAAATGGTCCCTTCTTCACGACACCTATGGTGCTCGGTACGGCATCACGACAACCAACATGTCCGAGGTCTACAACGGTGTGTTGAAAGGGGTCCGTGCCCTGCCCATCACCGCTGTTGTTGACGAGACATGGAACCGTACGGTCGGTTACTTTGTCGATCGGGCAATGATGGCCAAGTAGCATTTCGACGAAGGGAAACAGTATTCGGAGGTTACCCTTGCCTACATGGACAAGAAAATTATCAAGGCCCGATCCCATGTAGCTATCACAATGGATGCCGCGAGGAGGAAGTTCGAGATCTGCTTGCGGGACAAGTACGTTCACGGCCACATGAGAGGTGACCGGAAGCATGTTTGCACTATAGGCGATGTGGCAGTTTGCACCTACAACAAGCCTCAACTCCTGCACAAGCCTTGCTCCCACGTATAAGCTGCATGTGCTGTATTTCACCAATCTTCTAGCATATACATGTCGGAGTACTATGACATACGACACCTGTATGATACTTAGAACAGGGAGTTCAACTCCTACGGTGTGGAAGGCCACTACAGGGACCTATGGCGGGGAGCAGTGAAGTGGTCACCGAATGACGATCGCAAGATCCGTGCCGTGGGAGGCGCTACCAAGGTGCATCCGCAAACGACATGGATGCGAGCCAACGTGGAGATCGCCAAGACCAATGAGGTGTAGGCTATGCAAGACTCATAGGCACTCATTCAGAACCGCCTCAATAGACCTTCTTCCTCCCAAGGCCACTTAGTATCTCAGAAGCTATCCGGTGTATTTTGAGTCATGTGATTGTTGTAGTGATGTGAGTGTTGTAGTGATTTGCGTTGTAACCTGCACTGCTTTCTACGATATAACAAGTTGTTATCATCGTTGAAACATGTTTGTGTTTCAAATGTGGATTGTGTGGAACAACATGAGGCAGAATTATTAAACATACACTTTAAATTAGAACTCCAAATAAAAACAGCAACAAAAACATTCTATTATCATCTAGAAATAATTTATTCAAATACTAGAGTATTTATCATGAATTAATATAATTTTTCTAAATTTTTGGGACTGGTTTGAACCCTAAGAAAATTCAAACACCATTAAAATACCTAGCCTAAGATTGAATTTATATTATACAAAATATATCATGAATAGTAAGTTTTAATAATTTTTATGGATACTAGACCTTTCCAAGAACCCCTCTGATTTATTTCACATTTTTAAGAATTTTATTTCTATTTATAAACCCTTGGTCAAAGTAGAGAAGATAAATTAAATCTTAGTCAAACCTCTGCACTATTCAACCGACCTGAACCCAACCCTGGCTCGAGTCCGACCCAGGCGAATGGACTCGGCGGAGTCAACTAAGTGCACCCCGCCGCACCAACCGCTTTTGGGCCGTCCGATGGAAAATAAACGGCCCAGATCTCTTGACCGCTCGGGCGGTCCGAACGTTCACTCGCGTTTGGACCGTCCGATGAAATCAATGGTGCAGATCAAAAGGGCTGTTCGACCGTCCAACACACGGCGTTATGAGCTGTTAGATCTCGACGGACGATCGAAAGCGTGGTCCGAAGCGTTCAGATTAATCACAACCGCTCGATCAAAATCCAACGGCCCGCTTCAAGCGTGGTGAGTCCAAGCCCTAAGTGCCGTGGCGCCGTGCTTGGACCCCACACGCCATCGCTCGAGGCTAGCTCACCCGATAGAGAAAAAGTCTAAAAGGCTTAGGAAATTCAAATCCATTAATTTGTCTCTCAAAAATATGAATAACTTCAAAAATACATAACTAATTAATCTCAACCCCAAAATGGATGAAACCAGTTCTGATAATTTTTATTTTTAATGAACTTTATTATAAAATTGGTTTCAAACATGTCTCTATAATAGAGAGTATTATTTTGGGTAACGACTCATTAACTCTATTAGTTTTACAATAGAAAGAGGCTGATAACTTCGAAAATGCATAACTAATTCATAAAAACTCCAAATAAGATGAACCCAAATGTTTTGGACTTGAATTAATATTCTCTATTTATCCATATGTTCCTTTATGCCACTATCGCTTCTACAAATTTTGGTCAAATAATTAAATTGCATAAACTAAGACCTATTGGACCTATTCATTTGCTTAGTAATTAATGGTTGTCTTAACGTGCTTTTGTGTCTATAGAATGTGGGACCTGCAATTAGAAGCATGGTTATAGTTATTCCTTATTCCTTTTTAATGAAAACGTTATAGTCTAATTCTTACGGGGCGTATCCAAGCGTGTCCATAACTTAGGACGAGCCTCAATTTTATTAAACAGTAATTATATGCATTTCCTGAGCATACATGGCATTTTAGGTATTTAAACCATGAATAGTGAAGTATTACGATGGGCCACATCGTGCTTTGCGGAAAGTAGTCGTGTCCTGCTTTCCAGAGAGTTATCACATCCTGCTTTCCAGAGAGTGGTCACGTCCTACTTTCCAGAGAGTGGTCACTTCGTGCTTTGGAGAGAGTGGTCACTTCCTGCTTTCCACACTGTGCGGTTATGTCCTCCTTTCCACACAGTGGCCCCTTCGTGCTCCCAATGCTATATATGGATGCTTTGGCTGCCATTCACCTCACTCTTCTCTTCCTCTTCTCCTTTCTTCCAGTGTAAAACAATATGTCTTCGGCCTCATCGAACTTTCGTGTGAGCAGAGAATTACAATCACTACGACAGCAGCTGGTTTGCCCTTGTTGCAGAGATCCAGCGAATGTGTTTACCTCTCATACGCCAACAAATCCATCCCGAGTGTTCATGAAGTGTTCAAATCTTTCGGTAACTTCTGCAAAATCAGCACGAATGAATTGCAATGTAGATACCAGGTTTTGTTACTTTCATTTGAAGTTGCAATTCTTTTGTAGAACACAACATGTTGGTTTTAGCAGTGGGCTGATGAAGCTGTCCTAGTGGTTCAAGATATTGCAATACAAATTGCTACCTTGCAAGAAGACTCCCGTGGTGTTGCTGCAATTCGTGCGGCGGCTTGAGCCTCTGATCAACCAATGCAAGACTCCCGTGGTGTTGCTGCAATTCGTGTAGTGCCTCGAGCGTCCGATCAACCAATGCAAAATGAAGAGAACAGACTTCAAAGACTGGATGAGAGGATGGAAAGAGTTGAGAAGACGCTTCACAAATTAGTTAAGATAATTAGTTTTGCGGTCTTTCTTTTATTATATGTTGTTTTTGCCAAGTAGAACATCAGTTCTAATGAGATTGTACTGTCAACTCTTTATCTATGCATCGTAGTCCTTGATGAATGAGAATAAAATTGTTCTACTGAGATAGATAACGAAGTACAAGTGCCCAATTACATTCCAATTACCACACTCTGCTTGGATTACAAATCAAGAATCAAGTACAAGTTACAACATATAATAGACTTCTAATGTTACTATCGCCACGCCGCCGCCATCGCTTCTTGGGCATAGGACCTCAGATCGCCTTCAAGGCCAGTGTTTCGCTTATAGGTCTCTAACGAATCTGTTCCTGTGGGAACGTCAGCCTATCAGATGACCGTGGATTCTGCTGCAGGTCATAGCGGGGCTCCTCAACCGCCGTGTCGGCGCGACAGGGGGCATCACCGCGGGATCGGCGTTGAGAACAAGTCTGTGATCCAAGCAAGAGGATCCGTGGAGGGCACCAACTCGCCACCTTATGAGATGAATCGGTGAATCGCCGGTATGGTTCACCTTGTGGGGTGAATCGCGTAGGGTACGTGTGTACCAGATCGATACCATGGCGCCAGACGCCAATTGGAAATTGTCCAAGAGTGTAATGAGAGGAGAATCGATAACCTCCGCTGCGGTTCCGGGTTGCACGTCCGTGCTCTCCGGAATGGCCTCTTCCTGCCTCCGTGACGACGACGGCACTAGTGTAGGGTCCCTCCGTGACGAGGACAACATCAGCATAGGGTCCCTCCATGACGACGACAACATCAGCATAGGGTCCCTCCGTGACAACGACGGCATCAGCGTAGAGTCCCTGTGTGGCAACTGCGCGGATGATCCATCGCCCATGCTGCTGCGTCGCTGGGTCGACTCGCTCGGACGGGAAGATGGCGGGGGCGAGGGTACGCGACGACGCTCCATCCTGTGCCTCAAGTTGACATCGCTGGGCCTTCCACAACTCATGTTACGAACGACCTGCTTAACATCATAAACAAGCGTCTTCATGACCGAAAAAAGGCGTTCAACTGTGTTGTTCGTACCCCGCTCGAGTTCCCGGTGACCGCGGGCAATAACGCTCTCCATACGGTCCACCTGCATGGTTACCGAACAAACAAAATTTTGTTAGTTAACCCTATTTCGGAGGGTGGTTAACCTACTACGTGCTCAACGTATCGAATCGTCATGGCGTCTTTGCGGCGGGTCCAAATTTCAAGTCCAAGCGTTCGCTTGCTAGGATCTGCCTCGAGTTTGGGGGGCGCCTGTCAATCTTGTTCGCGTGTGCCGTACGTACCACTCCAAGTACGTGTCATAAGTCCCTTCATCGTAAGGCCGTGCCTCCTACAAAATGGAATCAGCGGCCATTTGCCATGCATCTATCCACGCTTGTCAAGTCTCGCCGGTCCATCGCTCTTGCACCCTTCTTCGTCACTCAAGGTGGAACAAAATAAATAAATTATGGTACCGACATAACATATGACTAAAGGACCTACAATATTATTAAGCAATGCAATATACTTACAAGTGACTACGCCTCGCAAGCGGTCGCCTTAGAGCAGGGGGGATCTCCTGGTGCAGCTCGAACTGCCTCATCACCCGTTGTGGGTTATATGGCTACCATGTGGGAGAACACCAGATGACAAGTTGTCCTATAGTACGCCGCATCCTGGTGGCATAATAAGCTCAAGCCGTCGGCCAGGCCCTCGCACGAAGGCATTCGGCCCAAGGAGCCCATATTATGTCGCCCTCGCAGGACTCAATTCGCTAGGAACTCGGTATACGCGCGCGTTTCTCCTAGCCCACCCCAAGATCGCCACGACCCATCGGGATTCCATGGTTGGGCCTTCCACGGATCTCGCCGTCCGCCCCAGAGGTACAAATGCCGTGTCTTGCGGTAAGGGTGGATCAGGCGAAGTACGGCCGTCCGACCGCTGGTGCTCCCACGACCACACCAGAATAACGCAGGGCAACCCGAGAGCACGGGCTCGTTTCGCAGGACGCCGGAAGCGCCGCCAAAGTCGCGCAGATGAGTGCACGATGCTTGAACCCCAATCGCATCAGCAAGACGCCCTCATCGCTACGCCCACGATGGACTCCGCAGGTGAATATGGCTCGGGTACACCATGTCCCTCGCGTGCTAGGGAACATGACCCACCCGAATATAAACAACAAATATGCAATTAGGTGGCATCGAACCACCTCCTCCGCTAAGGCCATTTGGGCAATGCATGAATCGTCGCACCCAGACGTGTGGAACGCCCTTAGACCTCTCGGGGATAGGTTGCCTGAAGCGATGATTGAGACGTGCCTTCCAATCCGGCGACCTCAGAGGGGGAACAACCGCACGGCCTCGCAATGGCAGGCCGGTAATGAAGCTGACGTCTTGCAGTGTCACGATCATCTCCCCCCACCTGAAGTTGAACGTGTGGGTCTCCGGTCGCCAACGATCAACCAGCATGGAAGAAGGAGGCATCAATCAGAGGCTCGCCCCTATGTTCAAGATGCGGGCAAATGCAATCATTCCGCATTGACGAAGCCTCAAACATACCGCCGTTCAACGGCCAGTCTCCTCGGTCCCGTGGTCACCAGAGTTGGCGCCTGTCGTCACCAATCCAAGCGTGATGATGATGTCAAGCGCCCCATACCTTCTCAAGTAGGGATCGAGAGTACGCACTATTACTCGCAAATAGAGAACAACTAACAAGCTTAGCTAAATCTAAGTACGTACTTAACGCTAATAATTGTAATAAGAAAAAAATAAATACGTACTTAGCTAATCTAATCGTTCTGATGCGCTGCGGCTTATGAACGATTCGGCCGCGCGCGTTGTTTATATACGCAAAGACGGCAAACAATGAAAGATAGCGACGCGATTTAAAGGGAGAAAAAAACCGAAAATGAATGCAGCCAAATAAACTTTCGGTGGAAAAGGTAAGGCGTGGCGGCAAAGCGAGGAGGCCAAGGCTGCCGGGGGGTCAAGACTTGACGCTACCGGTCGGGTAGGTGCTCACTGCACCCGTGGCGAAGCAGTTGGTGCAGCCGCACCCGTGCCATGACGTGAGCCAATTTTGTAAATTATGGTGAAAAATGACTACTTTTAAAATTAAATAATGCTACAGGATTAAAACAGTAAAAAATTCATCCACACAGGGAACAGCACGAACACAACACTGACACCCTACAGTTGCAGTCCCAACACCACTTCCGGCCTTCCCCTCATGTCGCCTCAGAGATTAGACCAGCGCCTATGCTTCGCCCATGCCAATTCCATCACCGCATCATCTTCCTCGGCTCCGTCCCACCGGCTTCTGCGCCTATCGCCTCGCCGGAGTCATGCCAAACCCATAAGCCTCTCGGCGAAGTGCGCCGCCGGTTCTCTGTCCGGTCCTGCTATGGAGGAAGACGATGAAGGTGGGTGCCTGTTTTGCAAAAAAGATCCGACCTTTACTTGATTGTTATGCCTTGGTTGGAAAAAAATGTAGCTGTGGCTAGGAGTTATCTGGTTGTCTTGGTAGAGATGGGAGATTTGGCTGATTCGCATGCTGAAAAAGGGCACAATTTTGGTCTCCTATCCTGTTTGTGTGGATAATATTCAGTCCAATCAAAGTTTCCTTGATTAATTGGGGGAGGGCTGTGATGTTGGTTCATCGGAAGGATGCAAACTTGCCAAATTTCTTCACTTTTCTGAGAGAATTAAGAAATTCAGACAAAGACGTGTTGATTTTACTGCATAATTAGCAGAACCGCGTTCCAATTTGAACATGAGGTATCTATCCGCAGGTTTTGGATACCGTCTTCCTCCAAAGGAAATCCATGAAATTGTTGCTGTGCCACCGAATCCCAGTTACCATATTTCCCCTCGCCGAGATAGGATCATGTTCCTAAAACGTAGAGCTATGCCTCCATTGTCGGAGCTAGCGAAACCCGATAAAATACTTGCCGGCATACGGATTGATCCCAGTTCTAACATGAGGAGTCGAATGTAAGTAACATAACTTTACCACTTCATGATAATATGTGCTCGTAACCGTCCTGCTGTTAATGCTTGAGTGATCTGTAGGTCCTTTTATACTGGGATTAGTATTCATTTGCTGATGGATGATGGAAGTTTGGGTCCAGAGAAAGAGGTCCATGGATACACACATGGTGCAAAGATTAATTTCGTAACATGGTATTTTTTAAAACATTCTTTTTTTAACGATTTTTTTCATAAACATTCTTCAATGTATCTCTCTTAGTATACCACTGAATTATGACGTGATGTTCTTTTTTCAACTATGTTCCCTCGTGTATCTTTCTGAATTTCAGGTCACCTGATGGTCAGCACATGGCATTCACTGTGCGTCATGAAGATGAGGTGATTAGTTGATGCTTTGGATTATGAAATGGGAACACTTTTTCAGTGGTTAATTGGTTGATCATTCTATTGTCTACTTGATGCATTTGAGTAGGTGGACGACGGCGGCGGCAATTTAGCATTATGGGTTGCTGATGCACAATCTGGAGAAGCTCGACCACTTTTCAAATCAGCAGACATAAGACTGAATGCTATTTTCGAGCTGTGAGTACCAGCGTTTTTCAGATGGATCTGTTGGGATGGGACTACATCTATTCCAATGAGCCAAAAGGCCAATAAAACATGTACAGGGTTGGTCAATATGCAAAGAACACTATAAACTATATACATATCTAATACCTCCTCAAACTCATGGTATATCAACAACACTTAGTTTGGAGAGGTAGAAGCTATACTGAACTCTACTCTATGCCTGGGTGAAGAAACTTGCTAACTGAAGCTCCGAAGGCACATACTGAAGAGCAATAACTTGGTCTTCCACATGTGATCGCATGTACGAAGCATCTACTCCAATGTGTTTGGTGAGCTTATGCTTCACGGGATCTCGAGCAATGCTGATCGCACCAATACTATCTGATAAGAGAGGAGTCGATGCAGAAGTTGAAACACCGAAATCCTCAAGTAGCCACCGAAGCCAGATGATCTCAGCTGTCAATGACGCCATGACTCTTAACTCAGCCTCAACACTCGAACGGGAAACGACAGTCTGCTTCTTGGTCTTCCAGGTAATCAAGGAGGAGCCAAGGAAAACACAATAGGCAGAAAGAGACCGGCGATCAGAATGATCGCTAGCCTAGGTCACATCAGAGTACGCCTGAAGCTGCAAAGAACTAGAGCGAGGAAAGAAAAGGCGACGAGTGATGGTCCCACGAAGATATCGCAGGACATGAAGAAGGTGACTGTAGTGGAGCTGAGTGGGAGTAAAGACAAACTGACTCAGGATGTGAACTGGGTGATAAATGTCAGGTCGAGTGATCCCAAGATAGACGAGGCTCCCGACAAGATGGCGGTAGCGAGTTGGGTCCTCAAAAGGCTCACCATCAGTAGGCCGAAGGTGAACACCAAGCTTCATAGAAGTATTCACCATGTGCTGATCAGTGAGACAAGCGTGAGCAAGGATATCCTGAATGTACTTCTCCAGAGAGAGGTAGTAGCCCTCAGGCGTAGAAGTGACCTCAATCCCAAGAAATTAACAAAGAGGACCCAAATGAGACATCAAGAACTGCTCACTGAGACGCTCCTTTACAAAGGTAATGTACTGAGAGTCATCTTCAGTAATGATCATATTATTCACATATAGAAGGAGTGTCTGACCCTGAGAAGAGGTGTGTACAAAGAGGACGGGGTCGTGATCATCGGCGGAGAAGCCGGCAGCAGTGACAATAGAGGAGAAGCGGTCAAACCAAGAACGAGGGGCTTGTTTGAGCCCATAGAGAGAGCGATGAAGGTGATAAACCATACCATCAAGGACAGAATACCCAGGGGGCAGTTGTATATAGACCTCCTCACACAGCTCGCCATTGAGAAAGACATTCTTGACGTCCAGCTGAGAGATGAGCCACTGTCAAACAGATGCCACAACAAGGAGAGTGCGAATAGTGGTCATGTGAGCGACAGAAGCGAAGGTCTCATCGTAGTCACGATCATGATTTTGCTGAAAACCACGCGCCACAAGACGAGCCTTGTAGCACTCAAGGGAACCATTCGAGTGGGTTTTGATCTTGTACACCCACTTGCACGTGATGGGAGTGACGCGCAGGTAAGGGCACAAGATCTCAAGTGCCAGTACACTCCAAAGTAGCAATCTTCTCAGACATTGCGAGCTGCCACTCAGGGTGAGTAGCAACCTCACGGTAGGTTGTAGGCTCAAAAAAAGCAGCGGCTGCAAAGCCATAGCGCCCGGGAGGCTTGACAGTGTGGCGATCACGAAGATCGTATCTGGGAGAAGGCGGAGCAGGACCCAACAAGGATGGAGAAGAAGAGCTGGAACAGAGCCCAACAAAGACGGAGGCTCAACTGGAGAAGGAGTAGGCTGAAGACGGCAAGAGTAGTGCAGGGGAAATGGTGGAATCTCAAAAAAAGAGCGGGAAGGAACCTCCGGCAGAGGAGGAATAGGTGGAGACTGAGGAGAGGGAAGTGAAGAAGGTGGAGAATGTAGCGAAACAGTAGTGGAAAGTTGAGAGTCGGGAAAAGTTAGAAAGGAGATCGACTCAACAAGAGAATCTGAGCTGACAGTAGGGGAACGAGGGTAGTAAGGTCAGGACTCGTCGAAAGTGACATCCCGAGAGGTCCGCATCCTACGAGCAACAGGGTTGTAGCAACGATAACCCTTATACTCAAGACTATAGCTAAGAAAAACACACTCAATTGACTAAGCAATCAGCTTGGTGCGCTCATGAGGTGGAAGAAGGACGAAGCACGCACAAACGAAATCGCTAAGATGGTCAGATTCGAGCCGACCGTGAGAGACGCCAACAAAAGTAGAACCTCAAGAGCAAAGGAAAGTCGCATGAGGAAAGCAAAGAAGGAGACAACTTCAAAGACAAAAGTGAGGTGGAACAGAAGAGGCAAGCATGAGAGCGCTAGCTGTCTCAAGCAAGTAATGATGCTTACGTTTAGAGACATCATTCTAAGCGTGAGCATCAGGACAAGAATACTGGGGAAGAGTACCCTGCTCAGCGAGAAAATGGTGCAAAGCAGCAGACAGCTATTCGCCAACAGAGTCAGCACGAAACACACGAATGGCCGATTCAAACTAAGTGCGAACCATGGTGGCGAACATTTGGTAAATAGAGAGAACATGACTGCGAGAGGACATGAAGTAGATCCAAGTATGACGAGAGTAATCATCAATAAAAATCACATAGTATCGATGGCCCCCTTTCAAAACGAAGGGAGCCGAACCCCAAACATCGGAGTGAACAGGATCAAAAGGACGAGTAGAAACAGAATCACTAGAGGGATAGGTGAGCTGCAGTTGCTTGCTAAGCTTGCAACCCATAGCTTGCTAAGCTTGCAACCCATACAATGTAAAGAGGTGTCCCAAAAAACAGACCCAAGAACACCATGACCTACTAGTGATGATAGACGCGATCCACAGACCCAGACGATGGTGCCATTGAGCGAAGGAAGTAGTGGAGGACGCGGCAAGACCAGAGGTAGTAGTAGTGGCTGACTGGCTGATGGAGACAACGGAAGGAAGATGCAGCCAGTCGAGCTCCCAAAGACGCTGCGAATCACGACATCGAGGGCCAGTTTCAAGTAGAGTCCCTGTGCGACGGTCCTGAACACAACAAGAGTCAGACTCAAGAACAACATGATAGTCGTGATCAGTGATCTGACCAGCCGGCATAAGTTGCATAGTAAGTTGTGGAACATGAGAGACTGCAGGAATATGAAAAGAAGTGGAAATGGTGCCTCGGCCTGCAGCAGGAAGAGAAATACCATCTGCAGTCTGAACAGTGGAAGGAAAAGTTGTGGGACACACAGAAGTGAGGTGGGTAGAATCTGGTGTCATGTGAAAGGAAGCACTAGAGTCTAAGATCCACGGAGACAAGATACCTGACGAGGGAGGAGGCGGAGGCGAGGAAGATCACGAGAAGCAAGAGCCAGCGAGCGAGGTAACTCGAGGAGTCTGAGGACGAGCCGACATCGAGGCGCTAGAAGCGATGAGAGGAGCTCATAGTGACGCCACCGGAGGAGCCCGATGAGGCGCCGCCTCGAGCGGGAAGAGCCTCTAGAGCCCTTTGGGGACGCCCACCCGGCGACCACCTGCCTGCCTCCGCTTAGCGATCTGATACTGTGGTCGCTAAGCCGGCAATAGGTGCAGCTGGAGACCAAGAGAGACAAAGAACCATCGGTGCACCGAGAGTGGAGGATCACGGCGGTGCTAAAGAAACAAAGCGAAGCGAGTCTTTGAAGGCAGAAGACACCAGATTTGAGTCGCGCCACGATGACAAGTCTCCTCAACACGAACACTCGTGAGAGCCTCCAACAAGGTTGGGCGCGGGTGGCGATCCAAGTGCTGAGCGCACACAGTCTCGAACTCAGGGCGGAGCTGCGTCAAAAAGTCGTAGAGATGGCGAGTTTCCTAGTGAGTGCGGAGCCGCACACGGTAGGGACAAGTTCGGCAGACATCCGGCTTGAGAGAGTCGAGCTGATGCCACACCTCAAACATCTGCTAGTAGAAGTCATCCACGGTGGCATCAAGCTGCTGAAGGGAATGCGCCTGGTGCACGACGGAGAGGTACATAGCATCACTCGTCGGCTGATAGTGAGCTCGGAGACGCTCCCACATCACCAAGGCGTCGGCAGCTTCGGCCACATCCATGGAGATGGCAACGGTCATGCTATGCACCAGATGGCAAGATAGACGAGCTTGACCTCCTACCATCTCTCGAGATGTGCAACAGCCGGTAGAGGTCAGGCCTCCTCCAAAGTCAAAGATTGGCGGCCTCCTAGATAGCCTAATCTGCACCAGCAGGAAGAGTTGGCAGAATTGGTGGTGTAGGACGAGGCGGACAAGGCCGCTCGCCGGTGAGATTACCACAGAGACGTTGGTTGTTGAGGTGAATCCTTATAGAATGTACCACTCCTCAAGTTCGCCCGTCGAACCGAATCGGGGAGCGGATGACGGCGATCCTTCGGTAGAAGCCATTAGTGATGACTTGACTGGATCCAGAGTCAGGAGTCGGCGTGCTCAGGAGCGGAAGCCACAGGCAGTGGCTCCAACTAGATTGGGAGCCAGAGAGAAGCCAAAAGCCAGAGAGAGGCCAGAGAAGCCGGAGCCGAGGTGAAGCCGGAGCTGAAATCACCGGCTCCAGCTAGATCGGGAGCCAGAGAGAAGCCAAAAGCCAAAGAGAGGGCAGAGAAGTTGGAGACGAGGCGGCCGGTTGAACCCGGCCCACGAGATCGGGAGCCGAGTAAAGCCGAAGCCGCCGGCTCCATGTAGATCGTGGATCCGGCGGCAGAAGCTGCTGGCTCCACGAGATTGGCGGAGCCGGAGCGGCCGGTCAAGTTGCTTGGCTCCACATAGATCGCCGAACCGGTGTGAAGTCAAGCCATGGCTCCATCGAAACGAAGAAAACAGAGCCTTTGCTTTGCTCACTCTGGCGGCTAACTCGGCGGTGTCGTAGGCGGCGGTTGGCGGCTGCGAAAACCCTAACCCTAACATTGCTTTGATACAATGTTGGAATGGGACTACATCTATTCCAATAGGCCAAAAGGCCAATATAACGTGTATATGGTTGGTCAACATGCAAAGACCACCCTAAGCTATATACATATCTACCAGGATCATCTTTCTGTCCTTTTTTCCCCTCATAAATAATCATTCTTCTTATGTTTTTTTTACAGATTTGTATGGTTGAATGATTCTACTCTGTTGGTTTGCACTATTCCTACGTCACATGGTGATCCACCAAAGAAGCCATTGGTTCCTTTTGGTCCAAGAATTCGTTCTAATGAGCAGAAAAGTGTCGTTCAGATGAGATCCACTAAAGAAATGTTGAAAGATCTGCATGAAGAAGATTTATTTGATTACTATGCAACCTCTCAGTTAGTACTGGTCTCATTGGATGGAACGGTGAAGCCAATTGCCCCCCCTGCTCTATACACTTGTCTTGATCCTTCACCAGATGCGAAGTACTTGATGCTCACTTCTGTACACCGGCCATATTCTTCTATTGTCTCGTATAAGAGGTTCCCAAAGAAGGTTGAATTGTGGACAGTTGATGGTAGATTTGTCCGTGAAGTCTGTGATCTGCCCCTTGCTGAAGATATTCCAATTGCAGCTAACAGTGTCCGTAAGGGAAAGCGTTTAATCAGTTGGAGGCCTGACATGCCTTCAACATTATATTGGTGAGCCACAAAACTCTTAGCCTTTCGATTCATGATGCAGCTTCTCAATTCATGATGCAGCTTCTATTAACAAAATGATATTATTTTCAATCCTGATGAGCAAATACTATGTAAACTCAATCTTGTGCTATTTATAGTGCCAATGCTTATAAAACTTGTTTGTACCATTTGGTGGTTATGTTTTGAATCCTTCCACTTTCTTGATGATTGCGCAAAGGTGAACTGTTGTCCTCTCTTGACGGATAATGCAATAAGTTGCTTACGAATGAAAGGATATATTTTACCTCAGGCATGCCATTAGTTATTTTTTGACTGCCTATTTGCCATGCAATCACAGTGCCATTAGCTTAACCATCTGTTAGAATAGGAATCCTCTTTTGTATTTTCTTATCTGTATATGGCTATCCTCCTTGTACTCCCTATATATATTGCCCCAGTACACTCACCTTTGTGTTTTTTGTTGTACTTGTTTTGTTCTGCTGTAGCCTCGTGAGCGTACTAAACTATCGGCCCAGTCAGTTGAGTGTGTGTTTCTTGGTTATAGTTTTGAGCATAAAGGTTATCGCTGCTATAATCCTTCTGCTTGACGGTTCAGGATTTCACGAGACGTTGTCTTTGACGAATCTCGACCTTTCTTCTATTGAGATTCGGCTCCTTCTCCTGTTTCCACCGTTGAGTCGATTTCATGGTTGTCTCTTTCTGACTCTTCACCCATTTCTCCACTATCACAGTCTTCTCCTGGTCTGTCTCTTGTGGTTCCTTCTGTACCTCCATCTCCAGTGCTGCCTCCTGCAGCACCGCCTCTTGTTTCTACAGCACCACCGTCTCGTTTATCTGGTATTCACTATTCCAGGCGTCTTCGTCCTTCATCAGTCTCCTCTCCTGGTATCTTGCGAACACACACATCTGATCATCCTGATGATGCTCCTTGTTACGTCCTTCGTGACCAAACATCCCTTCGACCTCCTGATCGTCTTGGATTTGCTTCGATAGCTCATGCTCTCTCTGTCACTGAGCCTAGTTCTTATCGTGAGGCTACTCCTCATTCCGAGTGGTAGCTCGCTATGGCAGATGAGCTTGATGTTCTTCGACGTATGAAGACTTGGGATATTGTACTGACACCTGTGCATGCTCGTCCTATCACGCGCAAGTGGGTGTACAAGATTAAGACCTGACTAATGGTACTATCGAGCACTACAAGGCTCGCCTTGTGGCTCGTGGCTTTCAGCAAGAGTACGGTCGAGACTACGATGAGACTTTTGCCCCTGTTGTCCATATGACCACTTTTTGCACTCTTGGTGCGAGTGCTTCTATTCACCGGTGGTCTATCTCTCAGCTGAATGTTAATAATGCTTTTCTTAATGGTGTTTTGCATGCGGAGGTCTATATGCAGCTACCACCTGGGTATTCTGTTCCCGATGGGCATGTCTATCGTCTTCGTCGTGCTCTTTATGACCTCAAACAGGCTCCTCGTGCTCGGTTTATGCTGCTTTACCTCGATGAATACTACCGTTTGGTTTCACTGTCAATTCCCATGATCGCAGTCTTTTTGTCCATGTCTCATCTCGGGGTAAGACACTGCTTCTTCTATATGTTGATGATATGCTCATCACTGGTGATGATTCCTCATTCATCACGTATATGAAGAAGCATCTCAGTGAGTAGTTTTTGATGACTGATCTTGGTTCTCTCACGTACTTTCTTGGGATTGAGGTCTCTTCCATGCCTGAGGGCTACTACTTCTCTTAACAGAAGTATGTTCAGGATCTTCTTGATCGGTCTGGTCTGACTGACACTCGCACCGCTGAGACTCCCATGGAGCTATCCCTACAGCTTCGTGCCACAGATGGTGATCTTCTTGAGGATCCTACTTGATATCACCATCTTGTTGGGAGTTTGGTGTATCTTGTGAGCACTCGTCCTGATATTGCTTATGCTGTTCATATCTTGAGTCAGTTCATGGCTCGTCCTACCCATCTTCACTACAATCACCTTCTTCGTGTTCTTTGCTACTTGCGTGAGACTATCTCTTGTTGTTTGTTTTTCCTTAGTTCCACCTCACTATAGCTTCAGGCATACTCTGATGCAATCTGGGCTAGTGACCCTTCTGATCGTCGTTCTCTTTCTGCTTACTGTGTTTTTCTTGGCTCCTCCCTGATTGCCTGGAAGACAAAGAAGCAGACTGCAGTTTCCTGTTCGAGTGCAAAGGCTGAGTTGAGAGCTATGACAGCAGTGACAGCAAAGGTTTCTTGGTTGAGGTGGCTACTTGCAGATTTTAGAGTGCCTGTGATGGGACCTACGACTCTTTTGTCTGACAGTACATATGCTATCAGTATTGCTCGTGACCCGGTGAAGTATGAACTCACAAAGCACATTAGTGTGGATGCTTCATACACTCGTTCCTAGGTACACGAGGGACTCCTTGCTTTACAGTTTGTGCCCTCAAGAGTTACAGATTGCTGACTTCTTCACGAAACCACAGATTAGGGTACAACATTTGTATTTTCTCTCTAAACTTAGTGTGTGTGATCCACCATAAGTTTGGGGGGGAGGGGGGTGTTAGAATAGGAATCCTCTTTTTTATTTTCTTATTTATATATGGCTATCCTCCTTGCACTCCCTATATATATTGCCCATCGGGCCTCATGAATAGATGCACAATATATTCGTAACACCATCAACATTAATGGAAGATCAACTTAATGTAAGATTTGATGACCTAGTCAGGAGTTTCTCCTGTGAGCTGTTATAGGTAACCTCAAATTAGTTAGAAAAGGGATAAAAACATTCATAAAGGACCTTTTTCCATCAGTACCTCACGGTACCTAGTTGCATTTTGATTAATTCTTTTTATGTCTGAAGCAATCACCATACTAACAATAATCCCTAATATTTAAGTTGTTAATACACACATACTTAATTCTTACTGAGAACCAGTGTTATTTTCTTAAAATTACATCTGATATTTTCAAAGGGTGGAGGCACAAGACGGAGGAGATGCAAATGTTGAAGTCTCACCACGTGATATGGTTTACATGGAACTTGCCGAGCCTTTAAATGGCGAGAAACCTCAAGTCTTGCTTAAACTTGACCTTCGGTATAGGTATCAAACGAAATTTATCTTAGGCTAGTTGTTTGTGTCCTTGCACTTAAAATAAACAAATATACTTTCTTTAGCAGCTCATACCACAATGTGCTACAATTCTTGTTTTGGTCAAATCTACAGACGGATCTCTTGGTGCTATGGATCACATGCACTGGTCTATGAATATTGGTACAAGACACGCAAAACAAGAACATGGGTTGTCTCCCCCGATTGCACAGATGTTAGCCCACATGTATTATTTGAAAGATCTTCAGAAGATGCCTACTCGAACCCAGGTTCTCCAATGATGTGCAGAACTCCTGCAGGCACCCTTGTCATTGCAAAAATTAAGAGAAACTATGAAGGAACTTACATCTTAATGAAGGGACGGGGTGCCACACCAAAAGGAAGCATCCCATTCCTTGATCTTTTAAATATGTATGTTTATCTCCATCAAGCATTTCTGTCGCACCTCTCACATGCACTCTGTTATGATTGTTTGGATCCATTAACATAACATGGGGCACAACTTGCTTCTTTACAGAAATACGGGAGCAAAAGAGCGGATATGGGAAAGTGGCAAAGAAAAGTACTACGAATCTGTTCTTGCACTGATGTCATATCATCCTAAATGTGAAATCCAGCTTAATCAACTAAAGTTACTTGTATCAAAAGAGTCAAGAAGAGAAGCTACCCAATATTATGTCAAGATTTGGCCAGATAAGAAGCAAGTCCAGATTACAAATTACCCCCATCCGTATCCCCAACTGGCATTATTGCAGAAAGAAATAATCAGATACAAGCGAGAGGATGGTGTTAAGCTTACTGCTACATTGTATCTGCCGCCTGGCTATAATCCTTCAAAAGATGGGCCTCTTCCATGCCTGATTTGGTCTTATCCTGGAGAATTTAAAAGCAGAGAGGCTGCTGGCCAAGTCCGTCGTTCACCCAATAAATTTCCGCGCATTACCAGCAATTTTCCTCTTCTTTGGTTAGCCAAAGGGTACTATGTGCCTTACTTCATTTTATTGATGCATCCCTCTTGCAGTATCTAGCATTTAATGCTCCACCATTGCAAGCTGTCTTTTATTTACCTTATGCTGCATCGTACAGGTTTGCCATTCTGGCTGACCCAACAATCCCTATAATTGGTGAAGGAGACCAAGAGGCGAATGATAGGTAGATTTATACTTACTAAGCTAAACATGATTATGTTGCTCTGTACTTTGAACTTCTGAAGCTGCTTTTGTGTACAATACATTATTGTCACATACTCCTACGTTAATCACGTACTCATCCTGTTGAAACGTACCTTTCTTACCATTTTCCCTAAAAAAAACATGAGAAACTAGATATGACGCTATTGCTTCCTACTTAGATGGACATTTTTTTTGCTTGTTTAGGTACATAGAGCAGCTAATTGCTAGTGCGGAAGCAGCGGTGAACGAAATTGTGAGAAGAGGGGTAAGATTTTCCCTTGCTTTGTTTTGCGCAAATAGTTTTGGATTTGCATGTCTATCTCTGGCTCTTTATGTTTTCCCATACTGTTCGTGATATTTGCCTCAGTACCTTTTTTTAGTTTATTCAATCTTGGGGTTGGGTACCAACACACTAAAAAATTACATTTATAAAGACCTCAAATCTTTAGGATGCACAAAAAATGAATATGCAGTCCATTAAGATAGTATTTCAGCTCCATGTTGATACGGAGACCTGTAATTAAATTTGTCTAGTTCTTCAGGTTGCTCACCCTGACAAAATAGCCGTGGGTGGTCATTCATATGGTGCATTTATGACTGCTAACCTCTTAGCACATGCGCCTCATCTTTTCTGCTGCGGAATTGCTCGTTCTGGAGCTTACAATAGGACATTGACTCCATTTGGCTTTCAGGTTCAATCTACTGTATAATACATAGTTACATACTCTTCCTCTAGCTTAATACATTTTTGTTGCCTTTTTTGAGTTGTCTCTGTTTCTGGCTTGAAGAAAGAGGTGAGGACGCTCTGGGAGGCTACCGATACCTATATTAAGATGAGTCCCTTCATGTCAACTAACAAAATCAAGAAACCAATTCTACTGATTCATGGAGAAGATGACAGCAAAGTAACAACAGCAATGCAGGTAGCAACAGTAGCTTCTGGGGTATATGAGTTCTGAATGTTTTGTTTGTCCTAGTCCTACAGCTTTAGTTACTATCTAAAACTAAAATATTCTGATATTTTTGTAGTCAAGTCAATTTTACGATGCTTTGAAAGGGCATGGAGTGCCATGCCGCCTGGTGATTCTCCCTTTTGAGAGGCACCAATATTCTGCAAGGGAGAGCATTATGCATGTAATTTGGGAGACTGATAGGTGGCTGCAGAAGTATTGTGCAAGTAATTCTAAGAACATCCAGGTTATGGAATCCAATGTTGAGACGGCACAATCACCTACTGTTGGTGTACCAGCTTGTGAAGCTTTAACCTTGAACTTCACCAAGATATCTGGTTTGGTAAGGCTTTCTCTGTCGTGATTGAGGTTACCCTTTTCAATAACATAACATTCATTGGTTCCTTGTGTGATACTGCATCTAGTATGTAGTTGAATTATTAGATCTCTTCATTTCCATGTTGTTTGCTTCTTTGATTTGAGTGTGAGAACCTATATAAAATGCATTTTTGGTAAATAGTTTAAAATTCACGTACTGGCGGGACCAAGGATCCAAAAACAAATCCCGGTCGGAGGCTGGTAACGGTAACCAGAAATCCCGGTGAAAAACCGGACAAAATTCACAAACTGAAATTTGAACTCTGATTTCTGGAAACCGGTAACCGGACCAATTACTGCCCGGAAACCGGAAAAAACGGTTAAAAAAGGGGGAAAACCGGCTGAAATTTTGAATTAGAAAGTGTTCAATGAAGTGCATATTTAGCTCATACAATACGTAATCAAGCATATTTAGCTCATATTTATCTCATACAATACGTAATTTAGCATATTTAGCTCATACAATATCTAGAAAGTGCATTACACATTCAAAAATTCAAATTCAAATTTTAAAATTTCTGGCCAGTACTGTTCACCCGGTCGCCACCGGGAAATCTGGTTATCGGCCGGGATTTTTTTCCCTAGGCGGGACAGGATATTACAATGTTTTGCTTGAGACTCAAATACGCTGTAGTGAGTGCTTCCCTACTAAATTTTGATGTGCCATTCAGATGTTTATGGTTAAGTGACTAGGTCATGAATTTGGTGTTGTGTTCTTTTGCAGAGCAAGCTGATGCGATTGGCTATTGCTCAACTTTGCCTAGGAAAGTTAAAAAATAATGCACAATGATATTGATGGGTTTCCATGCACGCAAGAGAAGCATCCGTTGGTTCCACGTAAAGCTCTTGCCAGAGCTGCGGTCAATGCTTAACCCTACCAGAAGAGTCTTACTTCATTTATCGCTCTTGTTTTTTTATCCCATTCTTGTACAAAGAAACTCTTTGTCAGTAGTCATAATTGTACAGGCTGCTAGTATGGTGCACATCATTGATAAATCTGTATATCTGTTGTCTGCTTCACAAGATGAGTAGAAGATATCTTCTTTTGAGTTTCTTTCTTGAATGTTAATGTGACCTTATCTACAAAGTATACTGATATCATCAAGCTCTGCTAATGTACAAATGTAAGGCTTGAAGATACCAACATAATAGAAAACTGAGTATTTTGACAAGGTTTGTTTCACCTGGTAAGCAGCTAGCACGATCAGAGTTTCTATATTGCCAGCTATCAAAATTTCTATATTATGAGGTATTGGGAGGGTAAAATTCACCACACCTTTTTTTACTAATGTAGTTTTAATATCATTATCACCTCTGTTCCGAATCTCATTCTGTCATGTGTTCTTGATTTTGACATGGAGCAATGTCCCACTAATTAGTTTTTACTGGTACAGATGCATAACGTTTGGCAGTCAAAGGTTCCATACAATCAGTATCTCAGATTAAGCAGAGAAATTGCATTAATGAATATTTTATTTTATCTGACGTTGCAGTGTGGAATAATTGCCTTACCACCAATTCGTCTTGCTTGCTTTGGATAGATGCCTACCCATCCGCTTCTCATGCATGCTATACACTCATGAAGATGAGATGGTTCTGTCCATCCAGATTAAATTGCCCCGGTTGGTCCTTCACAAAGCCCTCTCGTCACACCACAAAAAAAAGAAAGAAAAAAAGTACATTCTACTACTATTAAGGGGTGGTGGTATGAATCAAATATGTCCGTTGAATTGCTAAAGGTATAATAGACCTTTTTTTGTAATTTTTTTGTGAGGGTATGATGTGCATTTCACTACACCTATTGTTAATCCTTTCCCAGTCAATTCCCTAGAGTCATGCATTCACTCTACAATTTTACCACTTCCAGAATTCTACTGATCATACTTTCAGGTGTATTATAACTAAATTACAACTAATCTGAATTATTAGATAAAAAAGAATGGACAACTTATATTGAACTGAGTGTACAGTAAAAGAGCCAGAAAAAAGGACTCAAGAAAATAAACCTGGCAAAATGTGACTCTCTTTTGACTTCCTTCAACAGCAAAAGCTTAAAGTGACTGAATGTGTCACCTTTAATTGATTTCAGTCCATTGTATTCTCCTGGTAGAGCTCAAAGAAACTTGAAAGCACATGCTTTCTTATGTGACAAGCATCTGCAGCCAATGAGGGAAGGATTAGTGGATATCAGGAGTTTGTTTTCCTCAAATCCATTTCCCTTTGACTTTACATGATACTGGGTGTGTGCTACTGTTAGATAACAAGGCGAAGCAACGAGAAGGTTAATTATACGGTTTCTATCGTATGTTACTGTTGAATTCCGAAGAATAATTTTGTGTACTTAGGATTCCATACATTTTATTTATAGTATCAAATATTACAATCCAACTTTAACATAACTCTCGACACGCACATAACTTGGACTCTTATTAAACTATAATTCTAGTTCTCCAACACTCTCCCCAAAATGAGCATGAGATAACAATCATAGTCATCTTGTTACATATTGCAATACCATTATTAGAATCTAACACTATATCAAACCTATCACCGACTCCATAGCCAATACCATCATAAATATCAAAAAGCTGCCCAATCACTAATACCACCAGGGATGTCACCAAATCCATCTCCACCATCTAGGGGTGTTCATTTGGTATGTTCGGTAAATATGGTTCGGTAAATACGGGATACTCGGTAAAGACGGTATTGCTAATTCGGTAAATATGGTATTGTTTAAAATACAGTTCGGTATCGGTAAATACCAATTTATTTCGGTACGGTATCGGTAAATACCATATTTACCAAAATTGACGCGAATTTGCGGAACGATACTGCAAATTGCGGTCACAAATATTGATAAGTCTAAGCCCCTAATATTAACACATGTTGTTCTAGCACTTGCAGGTTGCAGCATTCAAATAAAGCCAGCAACTTGCAGTGCGCCTGTTGGTTCGGCCCTGAAACAGGATGAATGTCACGAACCCACGACGCAGGACGGCAGGAGCTGGGTTGGTGTGCGACTTGGGCGTGGACGTGGGATGGGCTGGGCTGCATTACAAGCCACGCATGCACGTGGGCGGGGTGGTTTGTTGGCACAACGTCGCGTCGCGCTATCACCGGCGGGCGCAGGGGTGTGGTGCGGGCTAAAAGAGCTAGCGTGATGGGTGTTGGGGTTACATTGTTTACCAAAAAAATCGAATCTTAAAAAACAACATTTCTGGAAACCAAACCGAATACCGGTCAAACCGAGTTGACCAGTACGATTCGGTTTTTTTCGGTTCGGTGCATAATTGAATAGCCCTACCACCATCTACCATCTACCCCGGCCCCGACATCCTACTCCTCTACCCACACACCCCCAGCCACCCCTGGCCTCCACCACCTCTGGCCACATACCCCCAGCCTTGACCTCCAACTTCTACCAACCAGCCTCTGGACCTCTCCAGCAACACAATCTCTGGCACTCATATCAACACAACCGCACGACACCAATACCATCACCATAGCCTCCATTAGAGCTACCACCGGCTCCTGCTTCATCATCACCATCGTCGAGCTCATTACCACCATCGGACTCACCACATCCCCTACTAGTACCAACACCAACTCCACGGGCACCTTCGCTTCACAAGCACCTTCGCTGCCAACTCCAATGTCAACACCACCTACGACACCGCCACCAATTCCGCCATTACCACAACCACCAAAGCCACAACATGATCAGTCTTCTCCCCTAGTTTTAGGGCATCTTTGCTTGGCCTAAAAGTTCTCTTATCTCTCCCTCCTCCTTCCCAAGCGCACCTTTTCTTTCCTTTTTCCCTTTCCCTTTCCCTTTCCCTTTCCCTTTCCCTTTTCTTCTTTTCCTTTTTCCTTGTTTTCTTATTTTTCCCATGTTTCCTCTTTCTTCCTCTCATTCGCATGCTTCATGTCAGGACCCAAAAATGCAATTCTGGATCCTCTATGTATAATACACTAGTCCAGAATCACGCTAGTGCACACAGTATCAATATAGATGAATATCGATCCACACAAGACGATTAATAGTACAAACGAGTAGTTTGATAAATAAATAACCATTTTGACATTATGGTCGAGTTTACACTTATGAAGCTACGCAGGGCTAGCAATAGAGAAATAAGCAATGAACAAATAACTTCAGCGGAATCCCATCAATTCGCCACAAGCAACTGACTGGGATCAAGACCCTAACGATCAGGCACCTTCGTAGAACTCCTCCTCGAAAGCAGGCGATGACTCCTCCACTTCTGTTGATTGATTATAGCAAGCATGAGTACACAACCGTACTTGCAAGTCATACCACAGAATGCAATTTATACATGAAGGTTTATTCCAAAGGAATGTCTTCTGTGGTTCTTTTGCAAAAATACAAGATTTGCAATTTGAATACGAATAATAGATTGAAATATGAAGTAAAACAAATAAACAGTATTAATTTAACAGTTTGATTTCACAAAGAACACCAAGCCTAAACAAGTTATTCACACAGCCATATGATTTAGATCACACAGCTCCCTTTCCAAAGGTTTTATGAAAACTACCCCTCGTGTGAAATACCTGAGCATGCCCATGACCGCAGACGTGGCTATTCAAATAGATTGATTAACACTCTGCAGAGGTTGTACACTTTACCCACACGATACAACTAGTGTAGCTAGCACTAATCATAACAAAACGTTTCAGAAACTTCATCCCAAGCATTGACACTCCCAGTGTGTTTAACCGCCATACCAACCTATACACAGTGATTGGTACAACACACACCGTTGGACAGGGAAGCGGCGAACCGTCCCGCGATACGACTACCTGGTAGTACACACCTCCACCCATCACACAGCCTGACCTACTACCTGAGTAATCAATGTCAAGAATCCCTAACTTACTAAGTTAGGCCCATCCCATACCAGGTATGTGGTCGTACAGTAAGGCTCAGTTCAATGGCGCACAAAGTTAGGTCCTTAATTGACCAAGGCAAGATTTACAATTTCTAACTATGCCACATAGATTAACATTCCCATTCACATAGCCACCAATTCACACAGTGCCACTTGCCTCCGTCTAAATCTTTTTTCACCCTATTGGTTAAGTGCAACATATGCCATCAACGAGTAATAATAGCACACAGTACACATAGTTTTATCACAAAGTTCCATATTCACTTAGTCAGGTTTATATTTGCAATTCACATGAGATGATGACTCGTAGCATGGCTAAGTAATCTAATCGTATCTAACCAACCCAGATTGGTGCTACAATAATACCAACTAAATAATGAACCAATCTGGGTGACAAAAGATTATGGCATAACAATAGACAAGGTAGATATAACAAATTGGATTAATAACTACACCCAAAAGTATTTAAATAAATACTTAAAGTACATGCAATAATTTAAATCAATATAACTTTTGAAAGCTGGGTTCAATATGATCAAAGGTATAACTTGCCTTGGAATAGGTCTAGGTACTGATCTTGCTCTTGAGGCACTCATTCTTCTTCAAAGTTTCCCGAAGTATCAATGTCTACTCGCAAACGAAACAATAAACAAAATAAATAAACAACAGAGGCAAAAAAAATCCAAAAATTAAATAAAAATCTTAGATAAATAGATCTCGAATTTAGATGAATTTAGAAATTTGAATGGCCTCAATTGGAGTTCGGATGCAAAAGATATGGCCTTTGGAAGTTTGAAATCACATAAAATGATGAAAATCAACATTTATAGATTTACTGGATTTATTTGCCCAAAGGAAAAAGGAGTTATGACATCAGCATGATATCACTAGGGTTTTTCAGCCGAAAAGAATAAAAAGGAACTTGAATTATCAGGTGGGACCCACTGGCATTGACGGGGTGCATGTGGACTAGGTTTATGGAGATTGGATCTGAGTTTTGGGATCGGGTTCGCACCTTTGCGCACATGTGGCGCTGACACGATGCCATGAGGGCGACACGAGGGCAAAGGAGCTAAGGTGGACTCTGAGGTGGATGCACACGGGTTCCACGGCGTCCACGCTCCGGCGAGCACAGGTCTTGGCGACTGGAGGCTCTTCGGCGATGACGAAGCGGCGCGCTAGGGAGAGGATGCGACAAGGAACTCAATGATGTGGTCCGTTGTCACCAAGGAAAACCACGGTGATGGTGGCGGCGGATTGAGTAGCGGAGCAGCTCGGTTGATTGGCGGCGAGGCAATGCGGGGGTTATCCGGAGACAAGAGGGTGCGCATCGCATAGACCGCGAGATGACGATCCCGATGCTGGCGATGATGAAGACAATGGCTCACCGACGGTGATGCAAGACGATGGAGAAGGCTACGGCGGTGCTGAGCTTCTAGGGCCCGATTCGACGAAGAGGTGGCGCAATCCGGAGAACGACTTTAGGGTTTCGGCGGAGGAGGTCGATGCGAACAGATTGACACGGTCGAGCTCCTTAAATAGCCACGGGAGAGGGGAGTTCGCGAGCGGCATGGTGAGACGGCGTCTCGGACATGGACTGTGGAGTCCCAGAGGTGGACGATGAACAGTGTTCCCGTGAGGTCCACTGATCAGCGATAACAACTCGGATGCCAGCGCGTCGCACAAGACTCAATCGACACCGACCGGTGGGGCCACACGCGCGCGCACGGGGGCAGAGGGAGCGAGCGGGTTGCACAGGAATTGGGCTGGAAGCGGAGAGAATGGGCCAGGAAGATTGGGTTTCGGCCCAAAGTATTTAACTGAGATTTTCTTTGGTTTTCTATTTTAGAAAATAGCAGAAATTCCAAATGGCAATAGAAAATAGCAAATGAACTTGAAAATTTTTAGAAAAATCTAGAAAATATATCCAAGCACATAGAATCCAAATAAAATAGTTTTGGCAATTATTGATGTTGACTTTAATCATATTAAATTATTTTGATATCCAAAGTCCATGTTTAAGCTTTTGAATTAAATTCAAATAAATCCAAATGGTGAATTTTCTCCCTACTAACTATTCAAAAGATTTTTAAAGCTCGGAAAATTGGAATGTTACACTTCACCTCTATCTTCCTCCTTTCTTCTTATTTCTTCCTCTCTCTCGCTTCTCTCTGGCCGAGACGGCCTGGATCCGGCCATGGGCCACTGGATCCCGCCGACTCCTGCCGCCTCCCTTGCCTTCTTCTCCTCCCCGACACCTTCCTCTTTCTCCTCTCACCGAGCGCAACCAGCTAGCCTCAAGTGGCCTCCTCCTCCTCCTCCTCCTCCTGGCAACTCCACCTCCGGCTCAAGCTCCTCCTCCTCCTCCTCCTCGTCAAGTCCACCTCCAGCGCCCCACCGCTGGATCTCCTCCCTCTTCCTTCTCGGCAACTCCACCTCCGGCTCAAGCTCCTCCCCCCTCCCCCTCGGCAACTCCACCTCCGGTGCCCCTACCACCGGATCTCCTCCTTTTCTCCTCGGCAACTCCACCTCTGGCTCAAGCACCTCCTCATGCCGCCACCCCGGCTTGCTCAAGCAAGCAACCCAGTAGCCATGATCCGCCTCCCTGTCTTGACGAGACAAAGGAGGCGGTAGATCGACTGAGAAGCAATTGCAGCGACGGTTCTAAGGTAAAAGTTTTGCTTAGGTTAGGGTTTGTGATGGATTGGCTCTGATATCATGTTGAATTTCAGGGAATAATTGTGTGTCCCATAGAACCCCCACACCGTTTATTTATAGTGTCAAATATTATAATACGACTTTAACACAACTCTCGACCGACACATGACTTAGACTCTTATTAAACTCTAGTACTAATTCTTCAACAGTTACCAATCGATAAGGCAACTGCTCTATTATGTTACCTTGTTTGGATGATGTCTGCCATATTTTTTTGTTGGCTTTATGAATATGATACGCTCAAGGCTCAAACAAGATCATCTTAGATAACATCATATACTCACTATAACATCATATACTCACTCAGTTGAGCTTCGTCCTGTATACTAGGATATGATTTGGACAGTAACCGTAAGTAGGACAAGATAGCATAACTCATCTTACCAAAGCTAGTATCAATGCCCAGGTCAAGGTAAAAAACAAAAGAGATAAGGATGCTGACCAAAGCAATTGTCAGCATTGTATAGTTTGTTTGATAAAACCTTAGTGGCAATAAGAATATTCTGCACTGAATTTCAACCTCTTGATATCACATCCTGAATGATTTGCCCTTCATTCTCGCATCTGGACAGGAATTCGGCAGTGTACTTGCACACTGTAGCATTGCTGCAGGTTACTAGTAGCATGCAGTACAAATGCAGGTCGTTTTCAAGGAATCAATTGAAGCACACATTTTTAGACCTTGTACTGCCCGCATCAATTTCTTTAGGGAAGCCAAATGGTCTGAATTCCACTACGTCAGAAGCATCATCTGCATTGTAATCTTACCAGACTTGTGCGGCCACAAGCCTCTTCATCTATTCATACAAGCAACATTCATGTCATTTTGCTACCTTTTCCCGTTGGACCGTGTTAGCGACTAGAGGGGGTTGAATAAGAGTCCACTTTTTTCTTTTTGGTATTCTACTTCTTTTTCACTTCAATAGATATGTGAAGCTATCAAGATCAAAATTTAGAACTCACAGCGGAAGGATTGAACTGAAAACAATAGGCACAACCACAAATCCCCTCGGGCAGTCTGACCACCAGTAATGTGCGGTTTGATTGTTGGGAGTGGCCTGGACTCTCTCTTGGGCGGTCTGACCTTTCCTCATCCTCACAGGAAATCAACACGATTTCATATTCACAAAACGACCCAACTTTTGATCTACAAATCTAAATCACTTGAAAATTCAAACACAACTACAAAATAAGGCCGGGAACCTATTCCAATCTAAGATATAGACAATCATAGCCAAGATTCCACAAATTTCTTGTTTGAGTGCAAGAGGGTTCAAAACCGGGTGAAAACCAAAACTTGACCAAAAAACTTGCTCGTGGATTAAGGATAGTTAAGATGATCTTAGATCAACTTTCACAAGTCCTACCAAGCTAGATCACAGTAAGAAACCAAGACAAATCCACTAGTACACAAGAACATGTGATTTTAAGAAAGAGAGCAAGGACACAAGAGAACTCGTTTTTGCACGAATTTGATTGGATTGATATTAAGGAATCAAGGGTTTATAGTCACTTCATCATGAAGGACACAAGCTCACACATGAGCACTCAGTCCCACAGATTTTCTCTCAATTCATCTCTCAAGCCCTAGCCTTCTCTTTTCTCCACTTTCCCCAAAAATCCAAATTAGGGTTTCAAGCCTTGGAGTGTGCAAATGCTGCACCAAGCCACCAACCCTTATATAGTGTAGGCTAGGAGACAAGCGAGAAACCCTAACAGGCACCTGTTAAATCCACACACAAACGGGTCTCACTCATGCACACTTCTCAAAGCATATGACGATTCGACGCTCCTGAATCCGTCTCTTCGTGATCTTGTCCTCCTCATGACCCAAACCGCTTATCTTTTTGCGTGTCATGCGTCACAATTTCTCTAAGGTCACCTACCCGGTGTTTTGGTGAAGTTACAAAAATACCCCTTCTCGATCCTTCTATCCTTGATTGAGTCTAATCTTGTAAAGCAATCCCATACTTCACGTAGATTCACCAATGACTTTTCTCATGTTGGCAAGCCTCTCCCATCCGGCTCCCACAGGACTGCCTCAACACTTGCACCGGCTCAAGCCACTTGATGCAACCCGTTGCATCAAACTTCTCGTTTTTGTCCATCTTGCGCCTTACTTGAGACCAACCACTTCATCCGGCATTTTTGATCGTTCTAGACCTTGATTTCACCAAGCCAAGTCCCGATCATCCTCGTCGTTGACCGTAATTGGCTCCAAATTTCCTTGCAAAACAATATACCAATAAATCGATTATAGGCACAAGTTCTTTGCAACTTGACCCACGTTAGCCAAAACAGCATCATGTTACACATATGCAATATTTCTATGACCCTCGACCAAATCTCAAATTTCAAATCAAAACCAACAGCTCACTACACTCTGAAACGCCACAGCCAGTCTGACCGTAGCCACCATTCCGATCACACTACCAACCATTGGCCAGTCTGACTGTAGCCACTGGTAATAGGACACTGGTCTGACCACCATGGTGTGGCCGGTCTGACTACTTCACTTCACCAGAAAACACCTCTCTGGATTTTCCAGTAAAACTCTATGTAATTTCAAGTCCAATTTCCATTTTCAATGATACCTAGTGCAAACACATACACAAACAAGCCTACACAAGTGTTTGGTGTGCACATACCAAACACTTGCACTGCCGGTTTGACTGGCCAGCAATACAAATTTTGCAAAACAAAGAGCAAACTTCTCAAACTCCTCGACAACAATGTCAATTGTTCATCACCTAATCTAAGACCAAACCATATGGTCTCTACACCCCCAATCCTCCTTGCAACTTGGTGAGTGGAGATTTCTATCAGGGTATAGCTGAACAGTAGCTACCATAGCCTTATCTTGTTCTCTGCACTGTACACCAAGAATCATACTCCCAAGAGAATGCCTTCATCTGAGATTTAGCTGTCAATGCACCCCATTTATTACCGAAAGTCGCAGCAATTGGTTCTGATCAATGAAGAATATTTAGCTGTGTTTCGATCTTATCATAAAAAAGTTCCATTCCGGATGTTGTCAGTCAGGACTGCAAGCGAACGATTGCGACGATGTCTGAAAATCAAAATGGTTGGCCTAATTTTGCAATTTCTTTCCTTCCTCTATGAGCCAAGTCAAGAAGTCCAAATGGTTCTCATAGACACCTTCACCCTTCGTCTCGTTATTGTGGAAAATACTTGTTCTTTTTTGTCGCCTTCCAATGGTTTCCAAAGGCCAAGAAGCCAAGGAGCCACTTGCGGTTTTGATGGCTCTTACTGTCATACAGTGACAAGCAAAAAGGAGAGGTGAGAAGAGAAGAACCGCAGCAACAAGAGAGAAAGCAACCAATGATAGATGTTGGGAATTTAGAAAGCTCCAAGGCACACCAATTTTACCCGAGTTGTCGTGTTTCGTCTCGATTTGTAGCCTCCCCTTTGGTTAGACCAATCACTGCTAGAAAAACGTAACTGATCTTACACGCTTTCCCATTGCGATATGATATCGTTTTGGTTAATCAGTCACAAGGTGGCTGCCTGTTGCCTTCACCGGCACTGTATTATTGTCTGAAACTGAAACATTTCAACGTGGTACTGTCGCTCTATCTTTTTTTTGGACTATTCTTTCTTTCATGTCCGCAGTCTTTCGGCCTTTCCTGAAATTTGGATATTTGGACCTGGTTGATGTGGTAGGGTTCAGAATTCAGACAATGAAGACCAAATGGCAACCCAAATGGCACAATTCCTTGTGAGTTTGGCATTGACAGGAGGGTTAATATTTTAGAACTGAGTGTGAAAGAAAGCAAAGCGGCGCGATTTCTTACGAATTTGGAGTAAAGAGACGACCAATACATCAAACCCAACTTGATTTTGAAGCAGAAAGTACTAAGTTTGAGTGTTTTAATGGTTCAAAGCTGGACTGAATAACCAAACTGATTAAGAACTTCAGATGTGTGAGTAAATATATACTGAGAATAAAATTATGCTCAGAGTAAGAAGAAAAGCTCTACCAGTTAGTATAAACATGACTGATGTCGAAAATGTCAATAACACATTTAGTCTTGAGAATCGCAAGCAACTTAAGATCGTGTAGGCCCTTCTTATATATTCTTTAGTACAAGTGGTGGTCTCCTTGAAGAAAAAAATGTACAAGTAGCGATGCATGTTAGTAGGGCAGAGCTAACTACGACCCAAGTCTCGGGCCTGGCTAGCTATTATTGAGCTGAACTCGCATTTTTAGCAATTTTACTTTATATGAGATTTTGATCATAGGCATTGAGCCATTGCTCCTGCTGCCCGAGGCTTAGCTACGCCCCTGCATGTTAGTGTAATAAGCTAAACTTGTCATGCATCCTTCTTGTGATGTGATCAATTGATCGACGTAAATCAATTAAACAAAAAATAGGAGCTAGAGCTTTACAAAAGCATGCATCTCTATTCCTATCGATTTGAAGTCAGAAGCAGTGGCGGAGCTAGAAATTAGATGATAGGGGTACACACTTCACACTCACAATTCTATAGTTTATACAATGATTTCATAACATCATAAATCCAATACATAAATTCCAAATTCGTCAAAAGCACAATGTAAATAGTTCAAATAAGGTCTTACATGAATAGAAAATTGCAAAATATGCAACTATACAAAGAAATTATAATACTACTTTATGTGTTTTCATGCCTTGAAAACGTTTCATTACATCATCTTCATTAACCTTCAAGAAAATTTGTTTCTCAATAAATGTGACTAAACAATCATTCAAGAATTGATCGCCCATACTATTTCCCAACTTGTTCTTCACAAGACTCATAGCGGAAAATACTCTTTCAACGCTTGCTGTCGCTACCGGTAGGAGCAATACCAATTTGAGAAGCAAGTATACCAACTTATAAACTTCATGCTTTTTTGTTTCAACAAGCTTAGTAGAAAGGTCACCAAGATTGTTGAGGTTCTTAAACCTGTCATCACTTCGCATGTCATCAATGAAGTTATTAAGTTGGAAAGGGAGTCTCATCAAATTTGTACTTGAAAACTCATTGGGATAAAAATTTGCAACGTTAACTATTTTCTCCTTATCAAAGGCTTCAAATGAGTTGCGAGGATTCAAGGCAAACATGCATATAAGAAACTCTATATTAACTTTGTCAAACCGATTGTCAAGCTCTTGAAGAACATTATCAATGATGCAAAGATATACTTTCCTTCTGAGATGATCATCATTTGTTTGTTTGGAGAAAAAGCGCTTTGATCTCCCAAAAGGCACATATTTCTTTTGGCTCATTTAATGTTATTTGGCTCAGAACTTTAATGCGATGTTTCATACAAAATGATGTAACTTTTTCCTCTTGTGCCACCGAAGAAAATCTTCCACCATGGCAAGCTCCAAGTGTGTAAAAGAAGCCAAAGGGGGCTGACTTCATATGACTTCTCATGTCCTGCCCTCGGATTTTAAGTTTGAACCATGTCCACTGCAAAATATGTCCTTAGCCAAATCAAATAACAAGTGTCATTCTTTAGAGAGGATTAATATGAGTACTATCTTAATGTGTCCTCTTCTCTTGATTCAACCCTTGTCCACTTTCAATTTCAGATTGACATAAATTATCTGTGGTACCCAAGTATGACTAGCATCAAGTTTGCCATGAAAAAAAAATCAAATGACTCAAAGGCCGCCACCATAGCATGGACTTTTCCTTTTCATTCTTTAGGAGGATCTTTTCCAATCTTTATGAGTACTTTCGCCAAAAGACCTACCAAGGTAATTGTAGGATACAAATCGATAATGTGCAAAATAGTTTTGTAATGAGAACCCCAACGCAACACACGCCGTCAACCGCCTAGCCAACTCCATCTCTTGATTCAACCCTTGTCCACTTTCAATTTCACTAGAATCTAGCGCCGATATGTCGAAGCTGCCTTGAAGATCGATCCACCAAGGTTGGTCAGACAACCAAGGTAGCGAGGAACCATGCTCAAACTTCTTAAGCTCTAGTGTTTCAAGCATTCCATGACGCTTACAAGAAACTCCAATTACATTCAAATCACAGCAGAAATTTGATTGTTGGTCAAAAACCAAACACAATCAGATTGCCCTTTAGCAATGTACCACAAGAACTAATTGGAGTTGATGTGCAAAACAATGGATGTAATAAGCGTATGAGACTTGTTTATAATCAAAGTTTTCAACCCTTTAATCTCGCCGAATCTTTCATGTTACTTGCCCCATCATATCCTTGCCTACGGATTTGAGTAAGACTCAAAGAGTGATCAATAAGTAAATACTCAATTGCATCCTTAAGACAAACTCAAGGTGACAAAGAAGTGGTATCCCATGTGCCGAGACAACCAATCCATGCCAAGAATTACATCTAACTCACGAATGGAGAAGGATAAGATTTGCTAAGAACATGAACTACTCCAAGGAACCGCCACATACCCTTCCTAGTTTATCAACATAACGCAAGCAAAGAGCTAGTTGTTCTTTTTGGGATATGACGAGGATTGTTAATTAGTCAATTATCCAGGTATATCTTTATTTGCTTATTAATAGATAAGTCATATTTTTACTGGGCTTGAGTTAATCTTCTGGGCCCAAGATCAATCAAGCAGTCAAAAGGTGGGCCTATAAAGTCTTTCCTTTGACGGTTCCCGAAAACTCTCACAGAGGCCCAGTTGGACCTCCTCTATGGGTTTCTCCAGGACCTCTCCAGGACCACCCCCTCGTGGAGGAGGTCCTAAGAAGTGGTTACCCACGTGTGGTTAATAACAGTTAAACGTGGAGATATCAGCAATAACGGTCATCACGAAGGGATGCAACGATTGGCGTGAAGAGACGCAACCATTGGCATGAAGAGACACCTCTGCAACCAACTGCCGACGCTTGTGAAACTATAAATAGCCCGGCCTATGTGCCCTTGTAACATAGATTCACATCCAAACCCTAATCCACGTGTATTCATAGCCATATTACTTATAATCGGAGCATACTCTTTGCAATACATATTCACCATTTCGAGTCCTTTGGTGAACAGATAGTAATCTCCATTTTCCTTTTTATTCTTGTTTATCCATTCTATGACGAGAGACCCAGACGTCGACAGCTGGCGCTGTCCGGGGATCACTGTCATCATCTTCGCCAACTTAATTCTGGTAATGTGTCTCGCGCTTTGCTGATGAATCACAACCTGCCTGCTTGGAGAGAAGAAAGCATCCTCGACATCTCTAACTACGATGACGACACGGAAGAAAATTTCATCCTCGTATCCGGCAAAGTCCATAGTTCCTTCGGGGCCATTGCTAAGGCATCGTCGCCCACCGAACCTCTTGCCTCCGCTGGCTCCACGCCGACCGTGCCTTCGTCCACAAGTACCGCTGTGGACGAATACTATCCTGAGCCTATTTCCCTTGGAGGAGGAGATTCGGAAGGTCCCTGGATGTAACAGCCCAAAGTTCTGTTACCAATTTAAAAATTAATTAAAGTTATTATTTTGTTGGATTTCTTGAATTTGAAAGAATTTGATTGCTTTATTTGAATTTCTGAAGTTTTAAAAGTCAAAAATAAAATTTATTAAAGTTTTTGAAGTTTTATTTGAGTTTAAGTTGAAAAATAAAAATGTAATTATTTTCAAATTTTAAAAGCTTTTCTTTAAATTGTTTAAAGCCAAAACAAATTTAATTTCAAAATCTATTACCAACTTTAAGTTGGAATTATTTTATTTAAGTCCAAAACAATTCTAGAGACTTCTGTGAATTTTTCTAGAATTTTTGGAATTTATTTACTATTTTCTAAAGCCTATTTGAATTAATCTGATTATTTGAATTAAGAAATCAATTTAAAACTCTAAAACAGCTTTTGGGTTAAATCGAATCGGTGGTCGCCCAATTTCTTTTTTCCTTTGCTTTACCAACCAAATTTCAATTAACGAGTTTCAAGATCGCGACCATCGGATTAATCCGACTACCAGCCTACCCTCTCTCTCTCTCTCTCTCTCTCTCATCACCCCCACCGCCACCTCTCTCTCTCCTCGCTGTGGGCTCACGCCGCTTCATCCTCGCCACCTTCGTTTCCAACGCTACAAGGCCGCGCTAAAACCGCCATGGGCAATAACGCCGAAGCTCGCTAACGCCGCCTCCAACCGCTCGCTTCTCAAGGCGGTCAGACACGACCCGCCACCCTCCGCACGACCCCCCCTCCTTTCTTTCTCCGCGTGCGGCGCCATTTATCCGCAACCACCGCCGCCACGCCCCCACGCCGCCATGCCGCCGGACACCTCGCCCTATAAAAGGCGCCCTGGCGCCTTTCACCCATCCTAACGCCGCCACTCACTCTCTTCGCCGGTGTGCTCCGCAATCGAAGATCCCATCGCCGCCAGCCGTGAGCATGTTGCCGCTTTAGCGCCGCCACCATCGACGCCAAGCGTCTTCTCGCCGCCACCACTCGCATCACCGCGACGCCGCTGGTTGGCGCAAGACTCGCCGCCGAGGACCCTCGAGCCGCCATTGCCGTTGCCGCCCAAACCTCGCCGTCGGCCGCCTCGCCCTCATCTCGCCGAGTGGGTGAGAGCATCGACTTCGCAGCCCCTCTCTCTATTGCGACATCGCCGCCGCCGCCAGCGTCAGAAGGCCGGCGACCATCGGCCTCCCGCCGCTGCTGCCGCCGCCAGAGCTCAGCCACGAGGCGCCATCGGGCGCCACCACGCCACGGGAGCCACGTCGCCAACCCTGCCAACGTGGCATCAGACCCGTGCCACATCAAACCCCCTCCTAAACCAAAACCCCATGGGCCTAGTCCATATGGACCGTGTCTATGATGCGTGGGGCCCACTTGTCAGAATTTAGTTTATTTTTTTTAAATCCTGAAAAACCTCAGGGCTGATGTTAGCATTGCGCAATAAATAGATTTTCCTTTAGAAAAATAAATCAAGAAATTGTTTAAATGGCAGATTTAGGATTAAAACTTGTAAAATTCATATCTTTTGCATCCAAACTCCAAATTGGGTGTTTAAAATTGATAAAATCTTAGAAAATTGTTATCTAGCTAAATAAAATAAAATTATTTCATTTGGAGTTAGTTAAATTGTATTTTTTTTAATTTATTTGAATTTCAATTGATTTGTCGTATTTTCACATTTAGACTTCACGATTCCAGGGAATTTGATTCTTCCGAAGACGTAGAATTTCAAGACTTCAGCGAAGGCAAGTTATACCCTTGAACATATTGCTCCTAGTATTTTAAAGCTATTTAATTCAGTTTTTAAAATTATTAAATGCATGCTTACTTTTATTCAATTATTTCAAGTCCCTGTTTAAATAATTAGATATTCCAATTGCTATTGTATGGCAAATTTTGAATATTGAAATGTCATTCCTTTGTCACCAATAGATAAATTAGTATGGAAATTTATTCACATGCTTAGCAAATGCTTAGACCCTGATTATGAAATTTGGGAGGATTTAGCCAAATCATTTCAAATTGGTTTAAACTTGAACCTATGGTATTGTTTTACCATAGGGAATTTGTAAAGGTGGATTTTCACTAAAATAAAATAAAAAATGGTTTGGACTTAGGCGAAACGGATGAATGGTGGGTGCAGGTTCATACACGGGTTTAATCTGGTTAGGATTTAAACCCAAGGTTTGATATTGAAAGACGCCCAAGTCAATTAAGGACCGACCTTAGAGCGTTCCTTTGCTAAGCCTTACCGTATCACCACATGGACTGCATGGGCAGGACCTGGCTTAATAATTTGGGATACCTCATTGATATTCGTGCCATGTTGTATGTGTGGGTGTTGGTTAGACAGTAGTCCCACCTAGCGCAAGAGAGGGCTCCCGAAGGATGGTCAGTCAAATGGAAGCGAATGAAACCTTAGCGGGCATGAGTACTTTGAGGTAGAACATTGTAACGGCCTTATGATAATTGCTTTGTCACACGCCTTAGGAAGCGTGGATTGGCCGACTCAAAGAGCAAATTATCTCGTGTGGATAAAGCTGTACAAACTCTGCAGAGTAGAAAACTATTCGAATAGCCGCCCGCGTCCGCGGTCATGGGCATGCTAGGAAAGCCACTTTGAGTTAGATTTGTTTTTAGTTTTTAAAAGTGTTCTCAACAGATGTTTTCAGGATGGTTAGTCCTGTGGGAAAATTGGACGGTTAGCCATTGTGATTGGAGGGTCTCCTTCACCATTCAAATATGGAGGTTATCCACACTATAAAATTGTCATTTAAAATCTGATTTTAGATATAGTATAAAAATGGCCTTGGAAATTAATATGATTATTTAAACTTGAAAATGCTGCTTTATGCAAATAAACCCTGCCAATACCCCTTGTTTACTTTATGCATGCATT
Source organism: Phyllostachys edulis (assembly GCA_036346405.1). Lineage (NCBI taxonomy): Eukaryota > Viridiplantae > Streptophyta > Magnoliopsida > Poales > Poaceae > Phyllostachys > Phyllostachys edulis. The sequence goes on along the minus strand of CM070558.1, from coordinate 69,139,946 downwards.
CAATCACATTACTTGACGGTGTAAATTGCGAGCACGGTAGTAGTGCTCACTCTTGTCAATATTATTATTCGAGAAGACTTCTACCAGACGGTGAGGATCCAGACGCTAGGCTACGCCCCATTTATTGCTTGTGGCAAGTCATGTGGCCTACTACTACTGCTTTGCTTCCACTGTGTTTTACTTTATTTGGCCTCAGGCCCTTTGTAATAAACTCTGGATCATTATAAATGCGTGATATGTTTGTGTTATCACTTTTGTTTAACTGTGTACACTAGAAATCCTGGACTAGTGTATGAACACAGAGAATTCAGGATCCTTCATTCCCGGGTTCGACACTGGAGCCTAGCGAACCGTGATGATCTCGCTGGCGGCCTCCAGACTGAAGGCCTGGAGAGAACATCTAGGGAGAATCTTCTATTCACCCTACAATACAACTCGTGCTCTTCCTCAGAGGATGAGGGCATGTTCACTCCTTCCGCATGTTCCGACGGTCATCAGGTCGTCGCCGTTGGTGACAATCAACCCGATCCCGATAATAATCCCGGAGCATCCGGGCAACGCCGGGAGCAGGAAGAACGAGCATGCCTCCAACGAGAGGAAGATGCCCGACAAGCCGAGATATGTGCCACCACACAAGCGCGCATCTCGTAGGTTCGTGACCTCTACTACCGAGATGCCCCTGGCTCCTCAGTGAGGGCGCCGCCGCCAGCGATGCATACGCCACCGCTGCGGGCAACGGTGGTAAGAGATCCAAATACCTTACCAACCCCCATGCAGGAGGATTCCCCTGCAGAGCGCATTCGCTATTTAGCAAGCGCCATCGCACGTTCTCTAGAAGGATTGACTCCGAAGCAAGGAGTGCAAGTAATGCGTGCAATTGCACAGGAGCTACAAGATGCAGCGGAAAACATTTTTGCCCGATCACCAATTGTGCTGTCCCAAATGGACTTGCACCTAGAGGGGTCCTCAATTGGACGCCGAAGGCAGAGTCAAAATTATGATGCTCCCGGCCGTCATGTTCAAGACCAAGGTGAGCGTGACACCCGTTTTTTGGGATGTAGCAGACGTCCCAGATCTCCTGTTGGTCATAATAATCATCGTAATACATGGCAATGTATTGGACCATAAGCAGGATGCAGAGCTTTCCCCCCCAGATTGAGGGACGTCACTTGGCTAGAGAAATTCAAGCTAGGGAGTATGGAGACTTTCGACAGAACACAAAACCCATCAGAGTTCCTCCAAGTCTACACTACCGCCATCCAAGCCACTGGAGGCGATGATAAGGTAATGGCAAATTATATCCCCACAGTCTTAAAAGGTTCCGCCAGGATCTGGTTATTCAACCAACCTTAAGGATCCATATATAACTGGAAGATACTTTGTAATGCATTACAAAGCAACTTTAAAAGTTGTTATGTAAAACCGGGGAAAGAGGACGATTTATATCGACTCCACTAAACCCCCAAGGAAAATCTACGATAATTTGTAAAGCATTTTATAGAAGTTCGTAATACTATCCCAAATATTTCTGACGACTCTGTGATTCAAGCTTTTAAACAGGCGGTGAGATATCGAAGATTCACAGAAGACCTCAACATCAACTCGCCCAGGTCCGTGTTGGAACTTTTCGGCATGGTAGATCGGTACTCTGATGCCAATGAGGCAGTGGAATGGAATCGAATGGTGGATAAGGGGATCACCCCTCCTCAACCAGGCCTCGAGGATGTCAAAGAAAAGAAATCCAAGAGGTCCGAAGGCTCCACAAGCAGCAGAGGTAAACCCAAGAGGAAGGAAAAGGGGAGGTCCAAGCAGTCCACTAGGGAGGTCTTAGCGGTTGACTAGCGACCACCCTACGATAAAAACAAAGGTCCTTGGAACAAAAGGAGGCAAGGAGGTCGTTCAAACGACCAAACTACCCCACGATCCGCAAGTACGTCGAGGAGCAATGAGCGCTGGTGCCCATTGCATAAAGTTCCTGGCCATGACCTCCGCAACTACCGTACTTGGCAGAAGCAGATGGAGGATTACTACGATGAGAAAGGTCCACTGCCTGTCCCACCAGAATATTGTAGACCACCAGATGTCCAAGGTAATGATAAGGACACGAAAATGCCGTTCCAAAGGATGAATCACCACGTCAACGTCATTTACAGGGGTTCAGCCACCTACACCTCTAAGCGGTAATACAAGGCGGCATGGAGGGATGTCAACAGCGTTGAAATCCCACCTGGTCGTCCAAAATACCCTAAATGGTCAGAGACCTCCCTGACCTTCACTAAGGAGGACGTCCCTAAAGTGCCAGGTATGTCGGTTATACCAATAGGGCAAGTAGTTTTACCAGTAACCTTCGGTACGGCTACTACTTTTCGAACTGAGTTAATTACTTTCGAAGTGGTTGATTTTGAGTCTGCCTATAATGCTATTTTGGGAAGATATTATCTAACAAAGTTCATAGCAGCTACACACCACGCTTACCAGAAGATTAAGATCCCTGGTCCAAAGGGCGTGATTGTGGTGCAAGGTGACCAGACCGTCGCACTTTCATGTGATCGTAAGTCATTAGAACTTGTCGATCAGTTGCCTCTAAAAGATCTTACTTTGGAGGATAAAATAGGGAAGTCCGCGAAGATTAAGGCCACTCCTCAGCCCAATGAGGAGGTAAAAGTCGTACCACTTAGCCCCGATGACCAATCCAAGACAATCCGAATTAGCGCGGGACTAAGTGAGAAATAGGGAGACGAGCTCCCCACCTTCCTCCGAGCCAACTCAGATGTCTTTGCTTAGAGGCCATCTCATATGCCTGAAGTTCCAAGGGAGGTGATCGAGCATATGCTAGCCATTCAGCTTGAGAAAAAAACCAGTCAAGCAAAGACTAAGACGTTTCGCCTTGGATCGTCAAGAAGCTATCAGAGCAGAGCTCGATAAGCTCCTTGAAGCTGGCTTCATTCGGGAGGTTGATCACCCCGACTAGCTTGCAAATCCATTCCTGGTCAAGAAATCTAACGGTAAGTGACGCATGTGCGTAGATTTTACCAGTTTAAATATTGCTTGCCCAAAGGATGACTTCCCTTTGCCTTGCATCGATCAATTAATTGATTCTACTGCGGGTTGCGAACTGATGAGTTTTCTTGATGCTTATTTCGGATACCATCATATCAGCATGGCGAAAGAAGATAAAGAAAAGACTGCCTTCATCACTCCCTTCGGTGTTTACTGCTATGTCAAGATGTCGTTTGGGTTAAAAATGTCAGTCACGTACAAAGATTTGACACAAAAACCTTCAAAGCATCGACTAGGGCGTAATTTAGAGGGCTACGTAGATGACATTATTGTAAAAAGTAGTACTAAGAATAACCATTTGAAGGATCTGACAGAGACATTCGAAAATGTAAATAAACATGGAATAAAGCTTAATCCTAAAAAGTGTACTATTGGGGTTTGTTCTAGCAAATTACTTGGTTTCCTTGTTTGTTCTCGTGGGATTAAAGTCAATCCCGAGAAAATTTGAGCCATCAAACAATTAAGACCATATTCCACAATGAAGGAAATCCAAGTCTTAACTGGTCAAATGGCGGCTCTTAGTCATTTCATTTCTCGATCATGAGAACATGATTTACCTTTCTTTAAGGTGACCCGCAAGAGTAATAAGGGGTTTCAATGGTCCGAAGAAGCTGACAAAGCCTTTGAAGGCTTAAAGGCTTATCTCTCAAATCCTCCAGTATCGGTTTCACCTTTAGAAGATGAACATTTACTAGTTTACTTGGCAGAAACGCCAAATGTGGTCAGCGCAGTACTTATTGCAGAAAAAGGAGGGTCCCAACGACCCATCTACTATGTAAATGAGGTCTTACACGGACTGAAGGAGAGATACACTGAGGTCCAAAACCTAATTTATGCTCTTCTAATGACTTCCAGAAAATTGAGACATTATTTTCAATCTCACAAAATCACAATACCTTCGTCTTTTCCTCTTGCAAATATACTTCATAACCAAGAAGTAACAGGTCGCATAGCCAAATGGGCAGTAGAACTTGGAGAATTCGATCTTCATTTTATTGCCCGAACAGCCATAAAAAGCCTTAGGAAAGTCCAGGGCCAGACGATCATTGCACATTGTATTTTGATGGCTCCCGTGAACTTAAAGGCTCGGGGGCTGGGATTTTGTAGATAACACCATAGGGTGATCAACTCTAATATATCATACAGTTTCTGTTCCCTGCCACTAACAATATAGCAGAGTATGAAGGACTTCTAGTCGGGATTCGAGCAGCTAAATCCGTCGGAGTCCGTCGGCTTTTAGCGAAGGGAGATTCGCAATTAGTCGTAAAGTAGGTATCAAAGGAATACAACTATTCCGATGAGATAATGGCTCAGTACCTGGGTGAAGTGAGGAAGTTGAAAAACACTTCAAGGACTTCGAAGTCCAACATATACCGCGCAAGGAAAACTCCTTGGCGAACCAGTTATCGAAACTGAGTTCCTCACGAACACTTGTTCTAACAGGTGTTTTTCTTGAATACCTTATAAAACCTTCAATAGAAACAGGTTTGACCACCTCAGAGGTCGGAGTCATCGAGCAAGATGCGGAGTGGATAAAACCATTAACCACTTATCTTGCATCAGGGACATTGCCCGATGATCCTCAACAAAAGGATAGGTTAATTCGAAGAGCACACATATACAAGCTGGTCAAGGGATCATTGTATAGGAAGGGAGCACATGGTGTCCTTATGCGTTGCATATCCTAAGACTCCGGGATAAAATTACTAAAATAAATCCATGGGGGCTTGTGTGGTACACATGCATCGTATAGAAAAATAGTTGGTAAAGCTTTTCGGCAAGGCTATTACTGGCCCACCGCTCTACAAGCTGCCATGCACCTTGTTAAGATCTGTGAGCAGTGTCAGTTCCATGCCAGGCAAGTGCACCAACCATCTTACCAATTGTAGATCATTCCCTTGTCATGGCCTTTTTCGACTTGGAGCATTGATATAGTTGGACCACTACCGCAAGCACCCAATGGATATAAATTCTTGTTTGTGGCCATCGATACATTCACTAAGTGGATAGAAGCTGCGCCAGTCGTTCATATAAAGGCTATGGCAGCAAATAAATTCTTTGTGCGAAACATTGTTACAAGATTTGGAGTACCCAATCGTCTTATCACAGATAATGGGAGCCATTTTATTAGTGATGTATTTCAAGATTATTGTGATGAAATTGTCACTAAAATCTGCTTTGCTTCCGTGGCACATCCACAAAGCAATGGAGCAGTAGAAAGGGCTAATGGTCAGATTATGCAAGGTATTAAAAAGAGAGTTTTTAATCGCCTTATGGCATGCTCAAAAAATTGGATGGAAGAACTTTTTTCTGTTTTGTGGGCTTTGCGTACTACGACCAGTAAAGTAACTAGCGAAACACCATTCACACTAGTCTACGGTGCAGAAGCAGTGCTACCTAGTGAGATTCAGCTACGCGTATAGACCTCCTAGATCAAGTAAATCAGAGAGATTTACGTGAAGATGATGTCAATATGCTAGAAGAAAGACGTGATCGTGCACTATTGAAATCGGCTATCTATCTGCAAGGGCTAAGACGCTACTTTAATAGAAGGGTTCATCCAAGAACACTTCATGTGGGAGACTTGGTCCTACGACGCATCCAGAACCAAGCCAACTTGAATAAGTTGTCCTCCAGACAGGAGAGTCCATATACTGTAGTCTCTGTCACTAGGCAGTTAGATTAGCTATGGAGGATAGTCGTGTTTTATCTAACACATGGAACATTGAACATCTTTGAAAATTCTATGTATAAGTATCTTTTTTCTATATTATATAAGTTCAGTTGTTATTTTATTATCATTAATATATTGAATTTTTTCAGCATAAATCTTTTCGTATCATTTCGCATACATGATCACCATCTTTTGTAAGTGCATACGGTTGATCAATTTCGCTCATGGATCATAGTGTCTTTACTTATGAAATGACCATCGGTATACATTTACGAAATGGCAACTGTCTGGGAACTCTTCTATAAGCCAATTCTCATTGCATAAGAGCCCAACAGTCCGACTTCATCTTTCTGAATACACACTGGTTCGGATCATTGGTTTTGTAATAGATATACTGCTCCTAGCACAATTGTTCACCCGAAACACTTCTCCCATTGCCGGACAAAGTGTTCCAGGCGGGAGTCTGCACATAGTAAAATATACAACTTTCAATTTGCAAAAAATTAATTTACAAGACAAAGTCAGTCAATCTTCGATAAATAATCATAATTATCATGGACAAAATCTTTTCATTATTTCATATAATTTAAAATAAAATATCTGTATCGTTACAATATCAATTTTGAACACTTGAGCCAGGAGTACTTGAGGGAAGGGCAGGATCACTAGCTTCAATGTTTCTGATGATCTCTGCCACCACTGGTGTAATCTTGGCTTAAGCAGCAATACCAACTTATTTTGTCTTAAACTTGGGCACAGGGACAAGCTTCTGGAGATCAACGGAATCCCCATAAAGGAGATCAATCTTCAATAAAACTCGGTTTAAAGCCTGACTCATTGCCCTCGTCAAAGATTGATATATGGTATTTTTCATAGCAGGTATGCGTTTTTTAATATGTTTGATTTGGGTATAGATATCATTTCTAAGGTCATCCAAGGTCATCTTGGTCGCAAGAGGAGTTACTGGAGCCTTCAGATGTTCTGCAATCTCTCGTAGAGAAGCTAAAATCTAAGAAAAGCTGTTTTCAGTAACTATTGTAATTTTCTTGCCAGCCTTCATTAAGGTTGCCTCCTTCTTTTCAAGCCCTTGTACGGCAATACGACTCCGTCTTTCCACTTTCTTCAAGTCTTGAATCTAAAGGTCTTTGTTAGAAGAGCTCTTTTGAAGATCCTCTTTTGCCTTTTCTAGTTCTGAGAAAGAACAGAAAAAGAGAATAAAACTCATGCATTGCATATAATAGATCGAATGCTCTATAAGAAACAAAGAGATGTTCTTTACCTTATTTCTCCTTAAGGAGCATCTTGTTCTGTTCAAAAAGATCATGACTTTATTTAGATTGTCTGCCTAGGATCTCTTGTAACTTCTCATTCTTCTGGGTCAAGAGGCGGATCTCTTCGGTCTTCTCTGCCATGACCGCCGCACTCTCCTCGGATCTTTTTTCTACCTCAGATAATTTTAATTTGAGAGTTTGAAATGCAAACTCAGCATTTTCTTGTCCTTTAGCCATAAGAACACTCAACGTGAAGTAAACAAAGGCATATGTTATTTATTTAAATTAGAATCTTACGATTGAATAATGACTTCTTGTACTTACTTCTCTTTTTCCTCTACAAAAGTTTTGATCTCCTCCACCATATCAATATTGACTCTCTAGCACCTTTTGATAGATGTCATGAGGTCCTGGCGGTCTTTCTTCTTAGTTCTGGGAGGCGAACGCTCCAAAGGAATCTCATCCTCGGTCGATCCAGCTTGAACCAAAGTAAAACTCCTCTGATGGATCAAGATCGGTACTTTACTACCCTAAGACACTCTATGAGTTAGGTTTATACTGATAAATTCAAAGAAAGATTATCAAGATAAAAATCTTACCAAGGTATGATCACCTTCATCTTGAGTTTCGACAGTCTCATGGACCACCTCTTCTGAACAGCTGGTCTTACGAACCACCTCTTCCATTCGATCCTCTTGAGAGGACCTCTCTGTTTGGACCTCCATATCCAGCTGGTTCACCTTAGGACATCCTAGCAGTTGTCACCAGGGCTTCTTGGACCACTTCCTCAGTGGTCCTAGGAGGTCCTTCCATTAGCATAATTTCTTCTGCCGGGGATTCCTCTGTTGCCAATATAATTGGTGGCGAAAATTGTTTTTGAGCAATCAGTTGTCCCCTTTCTGGGTCTGACGGCAAATCAAGGCTAAAGAGAAAAGAGAAGATTAATAATTTTAAAACCAAAATTATAAAGGTATTATCGAAGAACTTACTCGATCTTGAAGCTACTTTCATTAAAGAGCGACATAAAATCCTCATTAACAGTAAAAGTGGGTTCTCTCCTTTGCTCTGACGAGGAGGGAACTAAGGCTAGGGAGGTCCTTGGCCTTAGAACCCTCTGCAGAGGGACCTCCTCTTCTGATTCTTCTGATGATCCTTCACCCTGGACCACCCCAGCCAAGAAAGTCGATATAGAAGACATTGGCTAGGGGTTAGAGACATATCGGGAAATGGAAGTCTTAACTTTTGTTTTTAATACCTCTCAGGTAGAAGATCTTTGAGGAGTTGGAATTGAAGCAAGAGGTCTTGGAGAAACTAAAGTTGAAGTTGGAGTGGTTTTTATCTTTTTTGGTGCAACAGGAGGTCTAAAAGTAATCCTTGCACTCTTTGCCAAAGAAGGAGAAGAGCTCATACCAACATCTGAGATGGGACGTTTCTTTGATATCGTCTGTCCGGAAACATAAAAATTAGACATGAGCAAATTCACTTCTTATGTCTAGTTAATTTCTATGAATACTTACCACTGTGCAATCTTTCCTAAGTGATAAAGTTGTCCAAATCAAGCTTGGAGGCTGCTCTTCTATACTGATTGGTTCCTTTTCTAAAACCCGATCCTTTAACAGGACTGAGGTCCTAGTTAGGACCTCGTCATTTGAGAGAGCTGCAGTATAAAAAGTTACTTTATTTTAACTATGAAATTCAGTTTGAGTAAAATGTTACCATTTTCAGGGACATCACAATTGCAAGGCAGTATTTCTTTCTTCTGTAGGGGGGAAATCTTGTTCTTGAGGAAGTCGTGAACGATCTTTCGTCCAGTTAGACCTCCTTCTACCAAGTTGCTGATCACTAGGACCACTCTCCTTTCATCCTCTGAGAGCATAATTTCATTGTCAGTAGCTCGGTTTTTGGTGGACCACCCGGTGGTGCATTGCAATTGTAAGTAATTCTACTTTCTTTCAAAATTTTGGAATAAAACCATTCCTTGTTCCATGACTGGTTGGCATCTTTGGTAGCCAAGAAGGGGAACATCCTCTTACCATCGTCTTAAAATTTAAAATAAAAAGAGCTCAAAGCACCAACACCTTTCTTGTTGCGGATGATTTGGTAGTAAAACCTAAATAGACGCTGACTAGGGACTATCCCTAAAAACGCCTCAAATATGTGGGCAAAAACACTAAGTACCAGAATTGAATTCAGTACAAGGTGAACCAATTCAATTCCATAATGATTAAGAACTTCGATCAGAATCACTCTCAGGTAAGCGGAGGCCTACCCGGAGGTAAGGCACGAAAAGTACCGTGAAACCGGCCGGAGGGTTTGGTTCAGTCTCCCTCCCGGTGCATGCCACTCTATGAGAGCCTTCTCCGGTAGATGCCCATCTTACTCTAGTCCTTTGAGTTCCTCTGCTGTTAGCATTGATGGTTTCCATCCCGCCATTGCCTTGGTTCAATGGCGGACTATGGGATCCTTCTTTTTGAAGATTCGTGGAGGACGAAAAGTACTCGATAGAAAGAAAAAGTGAAAAGCAACTAGGGTAAAAACGTGCCTGAGGAGATGTAAAAGATCCATATATATACCCTTGGCGCATTTAAAACCTACTACCTCAAGGATGCAACAACTGTGTCTCGATTAGCGGTGACACATCACATCATGTTTGGTCAAGGAGGTTGTTCCGCGCGTCAGAGATGTGTAAGAAAAAGTGGTTGCAAAGTTTTTCTTTTTTTTTCTTAAAGTTATCTTCATCTCGTATCCTTTGTGGGTGGAAGGATACAAAAAGCTGCTTAAACGTAGAGTTACCTTGATATGCGTCTCAAGAGAAGATCACCTGATCATCAGGATTTTTCTTCCACCAATTTCTTGAAGATTTCACAGAATAAATTAACTTCTTGAAAACCTTGGAAGCATAAAATTTAGAAATTATAACATCAAGGTTTTCTAAAAGTCAAATTTATTCTATAAAATCTGTCTTTTTTATGATCTCTACTATCATGATACATCATCTACTCAAACTAAGGGGGTTTGAGGATAAGCTTTCTACGATAAAGTGGAGACAGGAAAGACAGAGAGTCTCTAAAGGGATGTTTCTTCTTCTTACCTTTCTGGAGGTTATTTATAAAATAGTAGCTTATGGTGGAATTAAATAAATTAGATAGAAGTCCAACAGATAAGATTTTATTAGAGTTTGTTCCTAATAAATCAGTGAAGAATAAAGCATAACCGTCCCTTTGGGAATTGCTTTCATAAATATATATACGACTAATACTCCTACTTCTTAAAGGGAATAGTTATTTACAACTCAAGTAAAACTATCTTCTTGACCAAGTCCAGTTCTGGTCAAAAACCTCTTCAAGTAAGTTATTTTCACTTGAAGTTGAGGGGCTAGCTGACGAGGATTGTTAACTAGTCAATTATCCGGGTATATCTTTATTTGCTTTTTAATAGATAAGCCAGATTTTTACTGGGCCCGAGTTAATCTTTTGGGTCCAAAATCAATCAAGCAGTCGGAAGGTGGACCTATAAAGTCTTTCCTTTGACCATTCCCGAAAACTCTCCTAGAGGCCCAGTTGGACCTCCTCTATGGGTTTCTCTAGGACCTCTCCAAGACCTCTCCAGGACCACCCCCGCGGAGGAGGTCCTAGGAAGCGGTTGCCCACGTGTGGTTAATAATAGTTACACGTGGAGATATCAGCAATAATGGTCATCACGAAGGGACGTGACGATTGGTGTGAAGAGACGCAACCATTGGCGTGAAGCGGCACCTCTGCAACCAACTGTTGATGCTTGTGAAACTATAAATAGCCCGGCCTATGTGCCCTTGTAACATAGATTCACATCCAAGTTCTAATCAACTGCATTTATAGCCATATTCCTTGTAATTAGAGCATACTCTTTACAATACACATTCACTATTTCGAGTCCTTTGGCGAACATATAGTAATCTCCATTTTCCTTTTTTTATTCTTGTTTGTCCGTTCTGTGACGAGAGTCCCAGACGTCGACAGGATACATCACTTGACTCATCAGCTAGAATTGCAAAGTGGTCATCACCAATATCTTCAATTATTTGACTAGTAGTTTTCTTGGCACAACAGTTAATAATTCCTTTTGTATGGGATGAGAAGTCAAGATGCAATTTCCAGGAGCATTTTTCAAAACAATCTTATCAACTTCTTCATTAATTTTTGCAAGCTATTTTAAAAGCTCAAGGAAGTTTCTCTTGTTACTAGATTGTTCACTTTCATCATGTCCATGGAATGCCAATCCTTGACGCAAAAATAAACCTCAAGCATCAAAGTGAATAACTGAACCTTGCCTTATAAAGACGCTTGTCTTCTTTAGTTCGCTTCACAATAACATGAGCAACTAAAGTTTTTGGTTTCACAAAGAAGTTAAATTTCTCTTGAGCTTGATTATGAACACTTCTTATACCACCCACATGCTTGTTAAGTGCATCATATTTATTCCAATTTCTCCAACCACCTTTAACAAAGCTATCACCCCCACAGTTTTCTCCTTGAACAGATAACAGACAAAGCAAAATACAACATCCTTTTTGACACTATATTCGATCCAATGGTACTTATCAAACCAATTAAGACTGAAGTGATGTCTTTTACCTGATATTTCCCTGATAGAAAAATCATGTGTATAAGGTTGGCATGGCCCTTTCATAATATATCCTCTCCGAACTGCATCTTGATCATTGACATTATAGCTCGTGATGGGTGCCCTTTTCCCTGGATCATGTGGAAGAAGCTCAACATCATAAATGTTTTCCTCACTGCCAGGAAGTGTATTTGAAGCTCCTGCGCTTCTCGGCTGGGGTTGGGGTTGGTCATTGACAGCAACCACAACATCAATCACGACATCAATATTCTTCGTTTGAGAAGAAGTCAATTGATTCCCACTTGCTTGAGTTCCTCCTCTACCTTCTTGAGTCTCCTCCACCTGTGGACCCCTTCAGCCGGGGATGAAGAAGATGAAATATTCTTTGCCTTCACTTCTCGATCCCCAAAAAAAGAAAGGATGTATTTATTCCTCTTCATGTCTCTACAATCTACATTGATATATCGTAACAAAATTTTCAAATTTCCATTCACAATTAAGCTCACATTCACTGATTCACATAACAATATAACTGATTGACTATTGAGTGTTGACTGAATAACAATATAACAATTCATCTTCATGACTCTACAATCTACCTTCTTACTGTTGAGTCTTGAGTGTTGACTGAATGACTGTTGTTCACTTGTTCTCTGCTTCAGACTTCAGTGCTTCTCCTCGAGGCTCCAACACTCCAATAGTCCACTGCAAGGCTCCAAAATTGAAAATCCAAATCCAAATATCCAATCCAAGTCAAGCAATGAAGCAAATCCAATTCAACTCCAAGCCCCAAGGCCAAGGGTCCATCCGCGGGTTGCCTGCTCAGCTTAGGTGCTCCTGCGCCGCCCTCCCACACCACCGAACTCCCTCCCACGCCAGGAGCCGCCTCTGCGTCCTGGCCAACCGCTTTACTGCTCCAAGGCCATGTGCCCGCCGCCCTTCAGTGACTCATGAAGCCGCCTGTTGCCGGTGCCTTGGCGGCGTGCCAAGCCTGAAGCTAGCCAAGCCGTCGGCCCATCGCGGCGTCGTGCCTCGCAGACTCACGACCGCCTGGGGAGCAGCTGAGCAAGAGAGGAGAGATTAGGGTTGGGGTCTTGGGAAGAAGTAGGACTGAGCTGAGGAGAGGATTGGAGTTTAGAGATTTGGAGTGGTGACTCGCGGCGCGGTCGCCTAGGCCTTGAGGAGTGACCGAGTGATGGCAGCCTACTAGGCTGGACTGTCTGGGCTGGGCTGGACCGGCTGATCCCTGGTTAGTTTTCAGAATTTTGGGGGTGCCTGTGGATACCCAGCACCCCACTTGGTTCCGCCTCTGAGTGCTGGTAGATACCCGGCACCCCACCTGGTTCCGCCTCACCTGGTTCCGCCTCTGAGTGCTGGTAGATACCCGGCACCCCACCTAGTTCTGCCTCTGGTCAGAAGATGCATGAGTACGTAGTAGCGTCCTATATCCACCGGTACCCCACTTTAGAGCTGGGACTCGGGCCGGGCTTTCGGTCGGCCGAGGCCCGCCCGTGCAGCATGGCTCAGACACGCAGACGCGACGCGACGCCACGTGCAAGGCGTCGAACGCCCGAGGCCCGAGGACGAGCACGACGGCGCGGTACGCAGACGGAGTTGGGCGTGCTCGGGCGGCCCGCACGACGGCGGCACGCCAAGACGCTGCGCGTTGCCCGTCGCCCGGCGACGCCGCCAGCAACGACATTTAGGCTGCGCTCAAGCGCTTCGCCGTGCCCGCAAGCCGCGCACACAAGATGCGCACATTTACGACGCCACAGCCGTGCTGCTTGCCCTCGGCTCCATGCCCGCTGGCGTCTTAGCGTCGTCACCCCGCCGAGATGCCACCCGCACACGCCGCCTAAGCTTCTCGCCGCCACTTCGCGTGCGAGTGGAGCGGTGGAGCAAGGCCGGCGGGGGGAAGGTGGAGGGGCGGTGGGGAGGTAGAGCCGAGGCCGGAGGCGGTGGGGAGAAGGGAGGCGGGCGGTGGCGGCGAGCTCTGGGCGGCGATGGGGAGAGGGGAGGCGCTGGGGAGAGGGGGGGTCCAGGCTGAGGCCCCAGGCGGTGGGGAGAATGGGAGGCCGGGGCGCGGCGATGGGGGGAGAGGAGGCACTTGGGGAGGGGGCCCAGGGGGCCGGGGAGGCGCGGGGCGGTGGGCGGCGGAGCTCGGGGCGATGGGGGGGAGAGGAGGAGCCGGGAGAGAGGGGGTCCAAGGGGAGGCCGGGGCGGTGGGGGAGAATGGGGAGGCCGGGGGCGGTGGGGCGATGGGGGGAGAGGAGGCGCTGGGAGAGGGAGGCCGTGGGGGCCTGGAGGCGATGTGGCCTAGGGCTGGACCATGGGAGCTTCTTGATGGGGGAGTGGGCAGTGCTCATCAGAGGCCCGTGGATGGGGGATTGGGGGAGCTGTTCTGTGAGTTGGGACCTTGGGGTGGATTCATGGCTCATGGTCTAAAGCCTCTAAGGGGTAAAGGGGATGGGCGCAGGAGATAAAAGCTTTCTGTCTAGTCAAGTACATGCTGCGGCTGTTTGTGTTTGTGTGCTTATCTATCCATCCCTCTCTCTCGCGAGATGGTTTAGATGACTAGATGAGCTGTGAACATCACTCGTATGCAGAGTTGCAGACATTGGATTCTCTCATCGAAAGAATATGCATGGATTAGGGAGCTCTAGCTCCATACATTCACCATCGGACAAAAGGAGTGAAAGGAAAGATGAGAGCTGACATGACAAAAGTAAAAAAAATTTAAACGAAAGGAAGAGAGGACCATGGTCGTTGGTGTTGGAAAAGATAGGGAGAGGGAATCACGGGAAAAAGATAGTGAGAGGCAACGTTCGGAAACTCAACGATCAGAAACAACGTTCGGAAGCTCAACGTTCGGAAGCAATTCGTGCCTATAAAACTGAACTCTCACCGAACATTTGCCATCCACTCTCATTACCGAGCATTTGCCATCCACTCTTATTTCTTCTTCATTCATTTACTCTTCTCATTTCTTCAATGACCATCTACTCTCCCTATTTATTCACCATCCATCCATTATGTTTGCCAAGAGTCTGAGCACCAAGGAGCTCCCGAGCGGTATGCTACCGAGGAGTCGAAGCACGAAAAGGACAATGGGCGACTTAGTGTATGCTCTCGCCGCCGCTCCCTAGTCCTCCTCCGCTCGACTCCGTTGATGCTCGCCGCTTCTTGCCAAGTATGGGAGACTACGGCATGGATGACCGTCATATGGACGGTACGGAAGGCTACGAAGAGTACAGTATGTCCGGAGCCAATGGGGACTCGAGTTCTCCCAGCGCCCACAGACGGCAACATTGGCGGTCTCGGATGAAGGCGAATTGTTGGAAGCACATGACTTGGAGCCAGAAATCCATGATGGCCAAACGGTAGATATCGCAACATGTAATTATTGCCAAGCTAAATTATCTGCTCAGACAAACGCAGGGACAGGCACTTGAACCGCACTACAAGGCATGCTTGCGCAAGATCGGGCGCAGAGCCGAGGGGAGGAGTACAAACGCAGCTAAACTTCGAGGCCGATGGCTCTGTAAGTACTTGGGTATACAACCCGCTTTTTACGCGTGAGGAAATAGCTAGATATATTGTTGTGGAAGATCAACCGATTAGGATGGGTGAAAGCCCTCAAAAAATGATCCAACGCGGCTTTTGCCCACAAGATCAACATGTTAGTAGGAGAACCACTACATCCGATATTTTACTACTGTACCATAAGGAACTAGCAGAGCTAAAAGAACAATTTCTACAAGTTCGCCTCTTTTGCTATAACTTCGGACATTTGGATATCATCACACCGAGAAGTGCCTACCTTAGTGTTGTAGCCCATTATTTAGACGACAATTACAAACTAAACAAGAGAGTCATAGGGTTTAAACCAATTAATGAATCGCACGCGGAGAGGCCATTGCCGAGCGTATACTATCGTGCTTGATGATTTTAAGATAGATAATAAGATTGCTTCTATCACTCTTGATAACGATCGTCGAACACGATCGCTATGAACATCCTCACCCCAAGATTGCGAGACGATATTGGTGGTTATGTTCTCCACCGAGATGCGTATGCCATATCTTGAACCTTGTTGTTCAAGACGGTATGCAAGCGATTGGTGGATATTTGAACAAGATCTCATGACGCCGTTACTACCTCACAAATTCCCCACAAGTGGCAGCCAGGTTCGCGGAATACTACGGAGCCAATGGGAAGGAACCAAGAAAATTCGGTCTTGACATGAAGGTGAGGTGGAACTCAACCTACATCATGTTAAAGAAGTTACAAGGGTACGAACATGTTATATCTGTTTTTGTCAATGCCAACTCTCAAAACAATGAATTGATAGTTACCAATTCAGATTGGCAGATTACTGGTCATTTTCGACAGTTTTTACAACATTTTTATAGAGCAACAAAAATGTTATCTGGTGTTTATTACCCTACCTCTTGCTTAGTTATAGAATATATTTGGTTAATTGCGATAAGATTGCCAAATCTAGGAAGGATTCCATTTTAGGTCATCTTTGTTGCACTAATGGAGGAAAAGTTTATTAAATATTTTAGTTCTATTTCACATGTGTATTGTTTTGCTATTATTTTCGATCCTCTGAAAAAGTTGCTGTGTTTGCGAGATGGGTATAGAGGAATAGGTGAATGTCTTGGTCTTGATTACTCGGAAGCTTTTGCACATGTCAAAGAGGAGCTTTTTCGTGTTTTCCGCATGTATCATGACAAGTTCGGTAGTAGCGTGAGATCAGAGACCGCACAGCAGACGCAACAAGGAAAGAAAAGCTTGACATCCCACTTGTGGAAGAAGCTAAAGGGCAAGTTCAGTTCTTCGTCCTCTCAGTCTCAGGCAGCCCCCTCGTGGAATTTCGTCTCGAGCTAAACCATTACCTAGAGCATGATTTTGCAAACATCGATCCCGGTCTTTCCAAAGGAAAGATAGACTTGCTCGAGTGGTGGAAGAACAACAAGCGGATATTTCTGTGCTATCACATTTCGCACGGATGTTCTGTTGGTGCGGTGTCGAGTATCTTCGAAGCAACGCTCACATGGCGGGGAGAATAATTGAAGAAAGAAGATCATCCTCACGCCTAAGATGGTGGAGGCAATCACATGCGCCAAGGATTGGGAATTGGCTAAAGAGCGCAACAAAGATCAACTAGAGGATCTTGAGATTGTCAAAGACGTCTGGCGACCTCGAACGCATGAACGATCTCGACATTGATGAGTAGTTAATATGTACATATGTTGTTACTGTACTCTTTTCCTTACTCGGGGAAC
The DNA here is from genome assembly GCA_036346405.1 of Phyllostachys edulis. Taxonomy (NCBI): domain Eukaryota; kingdom Viridiplantae; phylum Streptophyta; class Magnoliopsida; order Poales; family Poaceae; genus Phyllostachys; species Phyllostachys edulis. The sequence continues at coordinate 69,123,048 of CM070558.1, read as the reverse complement.
CCCACTCTGGGGCGTAAGGTTTTTAACGAGGTAGTAACATTGTATCTGTAAAATATCAAGAAAATTTCACTTTTTCCCCGAAATATTTTCGTGCCCATGTTTGTACGCAATTAATTCAATTTTAATTAGGTTTTTAATGAGGCGGGCACGACCGCGCGAAAGGAATGAAGATGACGATCGCCGCCGCCATCGCCGCCTCCGCCTCCGCCGCCAATAGTTACTTAGGGCTAGGCTTAGGCTGGCACGGCACGACTTTGACACGACGGGCTTTGGACCGTGCCTGGGCCTGACCGAATACGAGGTGGGCCGGCACGACACGGCACGACGGGGTGACTGGGCCGAACACGGTGGGCCGGGCCGTCTGGCACACACGGCCCAATTCCCACCTCTACCCCACTTAGTTTCGCCTCTAGATACCTTGCACCTCACCTGGTTCCGCGCCTCTGATCAGAAGATGCATGAGTACGTAGTAGCGTCCTATACGTTGGCTCCGGTGTGAACACGAGATATTCTCCATTGCCTAATGACAAATGAGCCACCATATCACTTAGACTTTGTAGAATGAGTACGTAGTAGCGTCCTATTCGTTGGATCCGGTGTGGACACGAGATATTCTCCATTGCCTAATGACTAATGAGCCACCATATCACCTAGACTTTGTAGAATAGTATTTGTCTATTCTTTCAAGATTTAAAGAAATGCATTGATTGTACATGCATGCTAGCTGACGTTGTTGGTTGGCATGTAAGAGATCATCAGTAACATTTACAAAATTCTTTGGTCCCTGTCAGAACCCCGTCAATTTGCATGGTTCTGTGTATTAAAAAGTACAAGGACGAAGTATGGATAATTGAATGTATAATATTTGAGCATCGGCGGTTATCGATGGCAACGACGGAGAGAGAGTGTATATATATATATATATATATATATATATATATATATATATATATATATATATTATATCTTTTGTTTTTCTAAAAAATCATTGACAAAGCAAAGGCGACATTTTTCATTGATTCAGATAAGGTTAATCGTACAAGAGCTACTAAGTTTTGGTATCGATCGAATTGGACAAGGAATTATATCCTCCGGTATAAAAGGGAAGTTCGAGGCTCAACCATACATACCACGTCGTTTGATTGTTTCTGATCGTCCGATCGTGCACGCTCTCTCGCACTAGCCATTCAATTTTTTTTTTCGTAAACGATCGTGCACGCTCTCTCGCACTAGCCATTCAATTTTTTTTTTCGTTTTGTACGCTAACCTTCTCTCCGCTCGATCGCGCGGTCGTTCGGCGCGCCCAAAGACCACTCGCTATGCGCTGCCTTATCCTTTGCACGGGCTTTATGTGGTTTTCTCGCACGCAACGTCAAGACGTGTACAAACGCTACCAGTATAATATAACTAATCTGCACGTACGTATGCCGTTTGGATCTTGTCAGCTAGCCGCCGTCGATTTCACTAGAAATTAAAGGTGCTCGCGCGTGCCTAGCACGCGCAGATGTGCCATCGATCGATCGATCGCCACAAACACAAGTCAAAATCGTATCGAACAAAGCTTAGCTACCTGCACCCGTACGTCTTTGTTGTCGATTTGCACTAGCTTGAGCATCTTGCCAATTACTAGGACAGTTTCACATGGCACTCTGGCAGTTGGCATGCAGCCAGCTAGCTTGAGCATCGATCACCCACGCACCATCGATGCACACGATTTTTGTAAAATAATAATAATTTTCTTCGGAAACACAGTAATATGTCTGTCTTTTTTATTTCATAGGAATAATACTGTCGCTATACCGTTGGACGACTTGGGTCTAGTCGCTCAACCGTCGAGCAACACGTGGCATTATCGCCCAACGGTGGAGCGATTGTCGTTTCGGCTACTGGTCGCTGAAGCGTAGAGCGACTTATAGCCCCTAGTCGCTCAACGGTTGAGCGGCTAGGGGCTTATATCTCGTGCATGCGCGACGCCATCGCCATTTCTCTTCGTCGGGCAGAACCGAAGGCGAGGAAGAGGAAAAAAGGAGAGGAAGAGGAAAAGAGAAGAAGAGAGGAGGAGACGAGAGGAAGGGAAAGAGAGGAGGAGAGGTCTGCTCATCTACGACTGTGAGTCTCCTACATTTTTTGTAGATTTGTTTTCAAAACCATGGTAGGCTAGCAAATAGTGTAGTTGTAAATAGATTAGCAAATATTTTAACATATAGTGTAGTCGTAAATAGTGTAGGTTAGCAAATAGTGTAGTCGTAAATAGGTTAGCAGATAGAGTACTTGTAAATAGTGTAGGTCAGCAACTAAAATCATTAGATGTGTAGTGACATTTTGTTAGCAACTAAAACCACGGTAGGTTAGTAACTAAAATCACTGTAGGTACGTCGCATATTGTTAATAGTTGTAAATAGTGTAGTCGTAGAACTAACGCCAATTTAATTAGTTGTTAATAGTCATAATGCGGCTGTGAATTTTCATCCGTCCGGTATGCTTTGAGATTTGCACTTCTTCTCATCTGATGAATTGAGTCTAAATCTATTATGATTTTTTTTTCGGAACATAACAGGTTTGCCACATTGTCGTATTTTATTAGTATAGAATTTTATTTTATTTTTTGTCTTTGTTTTTTGCTCGATCTCTCAAAGTATATGTTAGATTTTGAATCATATGATGGAAATATTAGTTATTAAGACTTTCGAGAATACTTACCGTGACTAAGAACAAAAATTACATAAATAAATTATTATAATTTATGTTTAATGATATTATAAATGAGCTAAAATTTTCTTATGTTTTGGCTGACAAAATAGTCGAATCTTGTATAGACTGGCCCTTTTTTATCATAAAAACATCTACATAGTAACGATGGTGCCCATTGGCCCTGGCTCTCAGAGTTATCTAATATGCGCATCCAGCTGCATTATATAACGCACAACACACAACTGGTACAGAGTTATCCAATATGTGTAAGTGCTTATTTTTTGGACGTTCCTATAAACATGACAGATGTCGAAAATGTCAATAACACATTTAGTCTTGAGAATCGCCAGCAATTTATGATGGTGTAGGCCCTTCTTATATATTCTTTAGTACAAGTGGTGGTCTTCTTGAAGAAGAAAAAAATACAAGTAGCGATGCATGTTAGCAGGTAGAGCTAACTACGACCTCTTGGGTCTGGCAAGCTGTTCTTGAGTTGAATTTGTATTTTTAGCAATTTTACTTTATATGAGATTTTGATCATAGGCAACGAGCTATTACTCGTGCTGTCCGAGGCCTAGCTATGCCTCTGCATATTAGTGCAATAAACTAAACTTGTCGTGCATCGTTCTTGTGATGTGATCGATGTAAATCAATTAATTAAAAAAAAAAGGAGCCAGAGCTTTACAAAAGCCCGCATCTCCTTTCCTACCGATTTGAAGTCAGAACTCAGAAGATGCATGAGTACGTAGTAGCGTCCTATATGTTGGATCCGGTGTGAACACAAGATATTCTCCATTGCCTAGTGACTAATGAGCCACCATATCACTTAGACTTTGTAGAATAGTATTTGCCTATTCTTTCAATATTCAAAGAAAAACATATGGACGAAATATAGTCGAATTTGAAACGGCATATTGCGTCAACGTGCATGCAACGTCAATGCATTAATTGTACATGCATGCTAGCTAACGTTGTTGGTTGGCATGTAAGAGATCATCAGTAACATTTACAAAATTCTTTTGTCCCTGTCAGAACCCCGTCAATTTGCATGGTTCTGTGTATTAAAAAGTACAAGGACAAAGTATGGATAATTGAATGTATAATATTTGAGCATCGGCGGTTATCGATGGCAACGACGGAGTATATATATAAGTACTTTTTGTTTTTTTGAAAAAATCATTGACAAAGCAAAGGCGACATTTTTCATTGATTCAGATAAGGTTAATCGTACAAGAGCTACTAAGTTTTGGTATCGATCGACTTGGACAAGGAATTATATATAAAATTACTAATCTGCACGTACGCACGCCTTTTGGATCTTGTCAGCTAGCCGCCGTCGATTTCACTAGAAATTAAAGGTGCGCGCGCGTGCCTAGCACGCGCAGATGTGCCATCGATCGATGGAGTCACACGCGCACGCACGCCTAACATTGTTGATGGCAAGGTTTGAAATCTTTAACGGTTATTGATCAAACGGTAAGAATTTAAAGCTATCACTGATTCAACTAATATTCGGTTTTGAATTGAAAGACAGAATGACTTCAAAGACCTCTTGAGGATCCTGGACGACCTCTTCAAAAACCTCCTAGGAAGTCCTGACTTCAAGAACCTCTTGAGAGGTCCTAGATGACATCTTCAAAGACCTCCTGAGAGGTCTTGACTTCAAAATCTGATCGACAGGTCCTGGACGACCTGTTCAAAGACCTCCTTGGAGGTCCTAGGGGGCATCCTGGGTGGTCCTGGATAACCTCTACAAAGACCACCAGGTATTCTGAGAAAACGTCCCTTTTTGTAAAGACCACCTCCTTGTTACATTACTAGAAGACCACCTTGCTACAGTACTAGAAGACCTCCTTGCTACAGTACCGGAAGACCACATTGCTACGGAGTACCTTGGTGACCAGTACTCGGAGCAACAGTACTTTGGAATACCTCCTCGCTACAGTACCTCGGTGAACAGTACTTGAAGCTACAGTACTTCGAAAGACCTTCTCGCTTCAGTGCCTCGGTGAACAGCTTGAGAGGTCTTGGATGACCTCCTCAAAAACCTCCGAAGAGGTCTTGGACGGTCTCTTCAAAGAAAAGCATTTTTAGAAAATAGCTAAAGCCGTCCAAAAATTCAAGAAAAATTCACAGAGATCTCTTGAATTATTTAGAACTTAATAAAAATATTTTAATCTTAACTTTTGCTTTTAATTTTTACAAATAATTATTTTTAACTTAGGGCAAAAGTAAAACCAATTTTAAAATCCAACAAAACTCAACTAAACCAACTTGAATTAGTTGAAGTTTTAATTAATTCAAATTAAATTACTTTTAAAATTCTAAATTACGAATTAAGCTTTGGCAATTAATAAAACCAAATGGTTAATTTTTAAAGTTTTCAAAATTTTCAAAAAGCCCAGAAAATAGGGATGTTACAATATCTATGAATCTTGTTCGGTTTTAGGAGTTCTGATCTGTTACGGCTAAGACCTACCGCCTTTTAAATAGAAGAGGGTCATGGCCGATTGAAATCATCACCAATCGATCAATACAATTTGCATCTACTATTTTTTTCTACCGTAGCTTCCCTGTAGTCCTGTCTTCTTTTCGATCTTCTCTGCTTTCCTGGCCAGGTTCAAGGACCTTGTTAGGACATCGCCGCCGCCTCAACACCACGACTAGCTCTGCCTAGGTGTTGTGTGCTGTGGTTCTTGGCCAGATTGAATTCTAATATCGCTTGTGTTCAATTTTGCTAATATTCATCAAATCGTGTGTTGGTGCTTCGTCGTGTCATATTTTTGCGCCAACACACGTGCAGATGTTCCATCGATCGATCGATCGCCACAAACACCATTTGAAAACTTGGGTCTAGTCGCTCAACCGTCGAGCGACACATGGCGTTATCGCCCAACGGTGGAGCGACTATCGCTTCGGCTATTGGTCGCTGAAGCATTGAGCAACTGATAGCCCCTAGTCGCTCAATGGTTGAGTGACTAGGGGCTTATATCTCGTGCGCGCGTGGCGCCATCGCTATTTCTCTTCGTTGGGCAAAACCGAAGGCGAGGAAGAGGAAAAAAGGAGAGAGGAAGAGGAAACCGTCTATGATGACGTTTTTGAACCGTCTGTGAAGGCCTTTTCTGTAGTAGTGAACCCACCCAAACAACCATAGCAGGTAGGTCTCGAAGTGCCTCCTAACAACGACGTCCCCTGCGTCAGGCGCCATACGGTCGGGCTGTAAGAAGACACGTATACGTCAGCAAGGTTCGCTACCTTCTTTCTCTTCCTCTCCACCTCTCTTCTGTTTTTTTCTGGAATTAAAATGAGGATTTGAGAGATTTTTTAGGGTTTTTATAGATGGCATACCGTCGCCAGTTCAACTGGCGACAGAAGATGGATTTCAGTGTGGACTGGACGGTGCATGTGGTGGACCGGTGAGGGTCCTGTCGCCGCCAGTTCAACTGGCGATAGGTTCTTGTCGCCGGTTGAACTGGTGACAGGGACTCATTTTTGTAATTTTTTGGGGTGATTAAATATTTTTGTAAATATATTTTTAAAAAATATTATTTTGAAAAAATTCGAAAGAGAAACACCAAGACAAAAAAACGTAACGGTAGTACTTGCCGAACAGAGAACACTGGATTGGTTTTTGGTGCTGCACAACAGTTTTTTTTCCTTTTTTCTTTCTTTCTATTGCTTCTCAACTCTTTTGATTACATGACGTTGCTTGGCCTTATAAGGGCTGGTTACATGGACTTCGAGACCAACACGGTTTCATCTGTAAAAGTAGCGCCTCTTCTTCTCGGACTCAACGTCCAAACGCAACTAGAACAGTAAACGGAAACGGAAAGCAATAGACAAGATTAAGGGCCTGTTTGGATTATTCCATGGACCGCTGCTGCCTGGGATCGCTGGCTCCTGAGTGCTGCTTGTGCTCGCGCGTTTGGTTGCCTGGCTCCCAGCGTAGAAAACCAGCGCCTGGGAGCCAGTTGCCTGGGGGTTGTGCTGCCTGGCTTTGATTCCGTTGATTGTTTGATCCAACGGTCTATTTTTTATTTATCAATTTCAGCCACATACTTCCAACCAAACAACTCATCTCCAAGTTTGTCTGACCAGGTAAAAACCATCTATTTTTCAGGCTACATCCAGACATCATTTTTTTCAGGCATGAAGTCCAAGGCATCAACCAAACAGACCCTAATTCCATCACGGCACGTTTGTCCCAATCAACTCAAACGGACGAACCTATATAAACCCCCTCGCCCATTCCAAAGCAGCTCGTGCGCCTCGTCTCCATCGCCCGCTCACTCAGCTACCTAGTAGTCCATTAATTTCGGGCTGGAGCTCGGGCTTGGGAGCTCACCGAAGAACCAAGTGATGGACATGGAATCCCAAGCCCTGGACGAGGAGGCCCTGGTGCAGAAGATCGCCGGCCTGGCCGCTGCCATCGGCAAACTGCCGTCGCTGAGCCCCTCGCTGGAGGTGAACGCGCTCTTCACCGAGCTCGTCACGGCGTGCATCCCGCCGAGCCGCGTAGACGTCGGCGAGCTCTGCCCGGAGGCGCAGGACATGCGCTCCCGCCTCATCCGCCTCTGCGCCGACGCCGAGGGCCACCTCGAGGCACACTACTCCGACCTCCTCGCCGGCTTCGACAACCCGCTCGACCACCTCGTCCTCTTCCCCTACTTCAACAACTACATCAAGCTCAGCCAGCTCGAGTACGGCCTCCTCGCCCGCCACGTGCCCGGCCCGGCGCCGGCGCGCGTCGCGTTCGTCGGCTCAGGCCCGCTCCCGCTCAGCTCGTTCGTCCTCGCCGCGCGCCACCTGCCGGCGGCGACCTTCGACAACTACGACATCTGCGGCGAGGCCAACGAGCGGGCCAGGCGCCTCGTGCGCGCCGACGACGACGTGGGCGAGCGCATGGCGTTCCACACGTCGGACGTGGCCGACGTGACGCGGGAGCTGGCCGCGTACGACGTCGTGTTCCTGGCCGCGCTCGTGGGCATGGCGGCCGAAGAGAAGGCCCGCGTGGTGGAGCACCTCGGGAGGCACATGGCGCCCGGTGCCGCCCTCGTGGCGAGGAGCGCGTACGGCGCGCGCGGCTTCCTGTACCCGGTGGTCGACCCGGAGGAGATCCGGCGCGGCGGGTTCGACGTGCTCGCCGTGCACCACCCGGAGGACGAGGTGATCAACTCCGTCATCATCGCGCGCAAGGCCCCCGCCCCCGCCGACGCGCACGCTCACGCTCACGCTCACGGCGCGGTGTTGAGCCGGCCGTGCCTGTGCTGCGAGATGGAGGCGAGGGCGCACCAGAAGATGGAGAAGATGGCCATGGAGCAGTTGCCATCGTAGGCATCGGCCATGCATGCATATATAGCACGGTGATTCACCATGGATCGATTGGCTGGTTGGTGAGTACTCATCTGCTCGATCGGTTGTTGAGAAGAAAGAATTTGAACGTACTAGTACATGCATGTCCCTGTTTACCATAATCAATCGTTGTCTATGCGAGTTATTTCTCTGCTACTTTTAATTACTATCTTGTCCGCTGACTGTCGATCTCCGGGTCTAACGAAGGAGAGGAGCGATTGCAAAGATGTATTGTGCTGTGCCTGTGCCGAGTGGACTTAATTACTATAATAAGTGGCTTCTGTTTGACACTAGATCTTATCCCTGTTTGATCCGGGAAAGGCTATGTTTGGAGCCTGGACTTCTCCGGCCTTAGCACTGCTCTGCAGCATCCACACGCATGCTGTGCTTGCCTCCTTGTCACTTCTGTTTGTTTTTTGTTTGCTTGCATGGATGCATGTGCAGTACATTCGCGTAGCGATTTACTCGATCGGTTGCAACCGGCCAACAACAAATATATACACTAGGTGGGTAGGTGTCAGCTCATACGGTCAACGTGTGTGGACGGACAGAAGCAAGTTGCGCCAAATGATTGGAGTTCTGGAAAGAAATGTGTGCCAGCCGTTTCAAAAGAATGGGATTCGCCATATATACCTATGAATACGATGCTGTATAGTATAGGCCAGCTTCTCTTCTCTGTAATCTCTCCTCTTCTCTCGTACAAAAAGGTCGGTCACTTTTGGTTTGGGCCACTGGGTTATCAGACTATCATCACTCAAGGCCAAGGCCCAACCCCGAAGTTGGTTAGGCAGGGATCGAACTGCAGTATGTGGCCACGTCAGCTGCCGATCGATAATTAAGCGGAGCCGCAGGCCGGTAAAAAGCGAAACGATCGAGAGTATATTAAAAGTCGCAAACAAATAGTCGTAGTAATGAACGATTAACTGTACTAACCAAGTCTAGCAGTAGTACGTGCAGCGCGCGGGAGATGACGATCCGCGGGGCCCAACATTGACTGGCCAAATGCGCGGGGCTAGTTTACTGCTAAACAATATTAACCTGTATATGTTTAAATTTTTAGGCAGGCATATTCGTGCCTTGCCATTTGCGCTACGTAGGCTGTCGTGGTTTACCAAAGTCCTAATTGTATATTGGAATCACCAACAGCACATGTGAAGTTGTAGTGTAGCGCAATCTCTCTCATTAAGCATTTCATAGTTTTCAAGATCAAGATCTATGTTTTGTATTCTTCTCCAACATTTTGTGAACACCCGCTTGTCGAGTGTAAAAAAAGAGAGAGGGAGAGAGAGAGCAGACTGCAAGTGCACGGCGCACGGTTGCAGCAGACTGCAAGTGCACGGCGGAGGAGGATACGACGAGACGAGACGAGAGCACCACTCGCAGTCGCAGGCAGCAAAAGCATCTCCACTGGCGCCGCTCCCACTCCTCGAATAAAGTAAAGCGGCGAACATATCCCCTTCCTCCCGATCCGATTCCCCTCCACACTCTCAACTCTCAAGTATCCCCTTCTTCTCCGATGCCATCTCGCCATTCCTAAGTCCTAAGCGCGCACGCTCACTCGCTGCTCCGACGACGAGCCGGAACCCCCTAGGGTTGCCTCCCCATGGCGTTCTGGTGGCCGCTCCTGGTGCTCGCCGCCGCCTACGCGCTCTGCCGCGTCCTCCTCTTCCTCATCCCGCCCACCGTCCCCTCCATCGATGTCGACGCTTCCGATGGTACGGCCCCCCTTTCCCCAACTATGTTTCTGGGCCTTTCCTCCCCCGGGATTGTCAATAGGGGTTTACGAGGGTTTATTGTGGTTGAGTTTTGTGCAGTGCTGGAGGACGCCAACCAGACCAAGGAGGACAGCTTCATCTACGTAAGCCCCCTTTGACATTTCTGGACTACCAACTGCTGCTCTGCAGTTATTTTGGGCCCGAATGATCCACATGCTGATTCCTAGTCTTAGTTAACCTTGTGGTGTGCGTTTTGGTGATCTGGGGTACCTGAAAGCATCAGATGCATAAGCGCTTTGACTAGTCTGTTTGATCAGTGCGTTTGGTTGGCGTGAGTCGATCTGATGTAGCGAGGGTGGGTGACCCAGCGAGTGGTTCCGCTGCTTGTATGGCTCCGATCATGATTTGGTGTGGCCTAGGCTTGCAATGACGCTGGTTGCTTGATTTTCAGTCTTATTGATTTTGGTTTTTGAGTTGAGGTTCAGGTGTTGATTTGCGTGAAGGATAGTATGATGTTGTATTAGCACTGACTGGTGTAATGTGGTTATTTTACCATTAGTCCATTAACATGGAAAGTAGAAGGTGGTGACTGTAGTGGATTAAGCTGTAGCACGCTGATATGGCACGTTCTTAGAACACAGGGCATCCAGCAGATCTTATGTAGTACCGAAATGCTGTATGTTGGTGGAAACATATGAGTTGGGTGCCCAGCTGGAATGTGTCTTCTGGTGGTTGCCTGGAAACTACTTTCAGTTTGATTTAGGTTTCATGGCTTGATATGTCATATGTTCCAATGCTGTAACACAGTGTTGGCCTTTTTGGTCAATGCTGTGATAGTGGCTTTGGCAAATTGAAGCTGTGGTTAGTAAAATTTAGGAAAGCAACCCATAACAATGTGGTGGACAATTGATTGACAAATATCAATGCATTTTACTTTTGGTACATAATCTTTAGTGTGGTTAGGTCTCAGGCTGAAAATGGTTTCAATGCTGTAAGAAGATGATAACTTGTAAATGAACCATATACTTGGGCAGTTGGACAGAGTGCTATACTGCTATTGAAAGTATATGAATTGTTGGGTTAGCTTGAGTCTGATTTGTGCTGATATAGGTTTCAGAAAAGCACTAGGCATATTTTTTTAGTAGCGGTGATTTGCTTCCAGCTGAACTACGGAAGGCTCAAAATGGCCTGTTGTGGAAGCAGCAGCAGCTGTCTTGGCCTCTTGGGAACCACATGATTTAATGGTTTTTATTTTCATTTTCTGTTCACTGAGTTCACCAATCACTTCTAGAATTACAACGTATTAAATTTATGCTCTGCTGCAGATACCAAGGAAGGGGAAAGCAACTCAGACTGACAAGGTTCAGTGCTACGAACCTGCAACTATGAAATACTTGGGATACTTCCCTGCATTGACTCCTGATGAGGTATGTTGTTGGCTTGCTATAGTTAGTTTCTCTTTAAGTACAGCATACATCCCTGTAGGTTTAGCTGGTCTGGTCATTCTCTTTTGCATTATTAACTAGAGGTCTAGTTCACCCTTCCTTACTTCATTTTGATTTTTCTGAAGTAATGGTTGAGCAGCAAATAAAGTTTGTTATATATTGTTCTTGCAATATTTTGAATATCATTAATGTGGCTTTCTATTTGGATTTATTGTCACTGATTCTTTGACTAATTAGGTCAATGAGCATGTTGCACAAGCCAGGAAAGCACAAAAAATATGGGCAAAAAGCAGCTTCAAGCAAAGGCGTCAGTTTCTTCGGATCCTTCTCAAGTATATACTTGAACATCAGGATCTGATTTGCGAGTAAGGACATAGTCACAATTTCCTTTTAGGAAAGACATAGTTACAATTCAAAACAGTATCTTATCTTATCTTTTGGATTATAGTACTAAAATGCCAATGATTTGTGCCTCTTCTTTTAATGAGTTTCAAGCACTTGATGGAGGGCTCACTTAGTCCTGATCAATGGCTCCTCTTTTTGCCTCACTTGTTCACACTTTCCAATATTAGGAAGAGCTGAGGGTCAAAACTGTTTTTGTGGTGTAGGATATCAACCCGGGACACTGGAAAGACTATGGTTGATGCCTCATTAGGTGAGATAATGACCACCTGTGAGAAGATTACCTGGCTTTTGGATGAGGGTGAGAAGTGGTTAAAACCTGAATACAGGTTAGACTCCAAGAAACACCCCCAACTTGATGGATTATGGATAAAGTAACTTAGGGCCTTCTATATTGTATATATGATTAATAAGTTAGCTTTACTTCTGTTTTCACCAGCTTTACTTCTGTTTTCACCACTTATGTTAAAGAAATAAAATCATGCCTACCTTTCAATTTTCATTAAGAAAGAGGGGAAGTTGAGGTAAATCAAGCGTAGCATGTGCAACTTTGTTGGACTACACACTAATTCACACTATGATGTGCAACGGCACATGGGCTGTTTAGCATTGTTGAGTAGCCCAATAAATGTGTTCATTGGAAATTAGGAAGCTTACAGCAAATGAATTCTGGTATTGAATAAAATGGGACTAAATACTGCAACCTGAAAATAGTTAGTACTCTGCAGATATTTGACTTGCAACTTCTATTAATTCTTGCATATAAGATAAGCCTTTTCATACCTGCACACAATAATATTCTATAAGCTAGAAAGTTAGGAACTATGTAGTGCTGTGCTGCTCTGTTGCTGAAGTCATTTCTTTCTTAATACCTTAAGTAATTCTGTTGGAGATATTAAAGATTAGGTAAGAGTCCAAGTCGTGTGCGAGTCGGACTGTAATATTTAGTACTATAAATAAAGGGTGTGTCTCCCAATATTCCCGAAATCCTACATGGTATCAGAGCCTAACCCTAATCCCTAAACTCCTCAGATCCGATTTGTAGCCGCCGTTCACCATCCCCGAAGTTGTCCCCACGCCACCACTAATCGCCGCCACCACATGGCAAAGGCAGGCCGTCGCCGCTTCAGGCTCGGCGCCCGAGGAGAGGAGGCGCTTGGGTTGAAGCAGATCCGGTGGAAGGCACTCGGCCTCGGGAAAGGAAGGAGGAACCGCGTCGGTGCTCGGGGAGAGGAAGGGGGGAACCGCCGCTTGGACCGACGGTGGAGGAGGAGAGAAGCTCTCGGGGGGGGGGGGGTTAGGATCTCGGTGAAAGGAATCGGGGCTTCAGGGAGGAGGATCTTGTGGGAGAGAGGAAAAGGAGGAGCGCCGTGCTCTCGGGGAGGAGGAAGTCCAGGAGAGAGAGACGCGGTTCGTTGGGGAGGAGGAAGTCCAGGAGAGAGACGCGGTTCGGTTGATATTTTGTGGCTACGAATCGATCTAGTGTGGCACAGTGGTAGGGTCTCGATCTGGTATGGTCTTTTCATGGTGTGGTTGCTGGTTCTGGGGATGGTTCAGGAGGTGTTGACGACTGTGTTTGTGACCATGGAGTCGTGATCTATTGATACGTGAGGATGTTGCCATGATCGTTAATACGCGCGGCAATAGACAGGAGAAGGATGTTTTGGCGAAGGGTGTGTAATCGGTGTTGAAAGTAGAAGATGAATCCTGAGGAGATTGAAGCTACGAGAAAGGCCAAGGAAGAAACTGCACGAAAAGCTGCGGCGAAAAGTATTGTGACCATGGATAGGGGAAGTAGAGAATTCTCTTTGGTCACAAAAGGTGAGATGAGAGGTATATTGCAGGACCTCATCGTGATGGGTTTGATAGGTCCAAAGGCTGAAATGAGATCATCAGAGTTGAAGCTGGAATTGATGCCGAATGATGTGAAGCTGGAAGGGAGTAAGAATTATCTAAGTTGGTCCAGAAGGGCTCAGTTAATTCTGAAAACGAAAGGGGTGGAGCACTATCTGCAGGAGACCTGCGTCGAGCCTGCGGATAGAGGGAGTACTGATTGGAGGGTGTTGAACACCACCAACTCTATGGTGGTGGCCATGGTTATTAAGGTGTCACCTAAGCGCTAAGCGATGCTTAGGCAGTAAGGCGCTGCCGGTGTGCTAAGGCGTCGCCCCACCTTGCCGCACATGCCTATGGCGTTTGCCTTAGGACGGAGGCGTCGCTATAGCGGCGTAGGGCGTCGGGAAGGCTTGAGGCGACGCCTTAGGCAGAGGAGGAGTGCGAAGCAGCGCTAGCCTTGCCTGCGACTAAACCAGGCCTACCTCCATCCCTTGCAATGCCGGAAACTCAACCAGAGAGAGAAGGGGGAAGAAGAGAGGGCGAAGACTCACCCTAGAACCCTAGGCGGCGGCACCTCCATCCCTTGCGCCCGGTCTCCACCTCTGGCGGATCTGCCAAGCCGCCTCCTCCCCAGATCCTTTCGGCGCCCATCCCTTGCAGCTCCGGCCTCGGCTCACGGTGATACCTTCCTGCGCCGCCTTTTCCTCGGATCCCCTTCGTGCGTCGCCTCCTCCCCGGCTCACCAAATTGTTGTGCTGATGGGAGGGGGATGAGGCGGCGGCGGGATGGGAGAGGCGAGAGCGAGGCGGAGAGCGCGAGAGAGGGTTGAGCAAGAGCGAGGCATAGGGAGCGAGAGGGGAATGGATAAGGGCAGCGACTTAGGTCGAGTGAGTCACTCTGTCAGCGTTGTGGTCGAGTGAGTCACTCGGTGTTGAGCCGCTGAGCTCGGTTGGGCTGGATGGTCCAGGTCTCTCTTTTCATTTTTCTTTCTCTTTTCTTCTTCACATCGCTTTGTTCGACCGCACGATCGGGCGATGCATTGAATCGCCGCCTTAGGATGTGTAAGGTGTCGCCTCGCCTCACGCCTTAGCACTTAAAAGGTGTGAGGGGATGGGTCGCCTCGCCTCGCCTTACCGCCTTAATAACCACAGTGGTGGCATGGTTGTTGACTTCGATGTCCCCGTCCATTGCTAGGATGGTGGAGGCGATCCCAAGTGCAACGGTGATGTGGAAGACGCTAGGGAACATGTACTCTGGAGCTGGCAATGTGATGATGATGGTGGAGGTTCAGGGCAAGGTAGATGCTCTGAAACAGGGGGAGAAGAACGTTCAAGAATGTGCCAGTGAGCTGCAGCAGCTGTGGGCAGATTTGGATCAATACGATCCACTACAACTGACGTGTGCTAATGATACTGAGTTTGGTAGGGCGTGATTGCAGGGTAGAAGGGTCACTCACTTCTTGAAAGGTTTAAACCTTGTGTTTGAGAGCAGGAGAGCTTCAATATGTCATCAAGTGGTATTGCCAACTATGGAGGAAGCTATTTAAGTTATGGTTGTCGAGGAAACTTGACAGAGAGTGATGGTAAGTAGCAACCCTATAAGGTCAACATACGTCATAGCTGATGACAGGGAGTGTTACAACTGTAGGCAAACATGACACCTGAGTTGGGCGTGTCCTCTCTCACGAACTGGAGGTCGCGAGGGTGTTGGATTTGCTGTGATGCGAGATGCGGCAACTCAAATTTTGCAAGGAGGACTGAGTGTTATAAGTGTGGGGCATCTTGCCCTAGTAGAGGTGATGGTGGGAATAATAGATCTATTGAAGGAGATCAAGGTGGAGGTAGAGGAAGAGGAAGAGGTGGCCTCAGGGCCAATGCAGCCATGACAGAGGAGAAGACCACACAGTTGGAGAGGTGGCAGAAGAGAGAAGAGGATTGGGAAGAGGATTAGGACTGGAGTAAGTGTAATGGGCTATGGTATAGGTAAAAGTGGTGGAGGCCGAGACTGGGGGCGTGTGGGCAGAATGATGGAGGCCGGAGGTGGCCGGGGGCATGAGGGTAAAGGAAGATGAGGTTGAGGTTGGGAGGCTGGTAGATGGTGGAGATGAATTTAGTGTCGTTCCTGGTAGTATTGGTGGTGAGCAACTTTTAGTCTTTTTGATGGTATTAATTATAGAGTCGATAGTAGGTTTGGTAAATTCTAGTAATAGTATTGCAATATGTAACAAGACGGACATAATTGTTATCTTATGCCCATCTTGCGGGGGAGTGTTGGAGATATTAAAGATTATGTAAGAGTACGGAGTTTAGGTAAAAGTACAAGGCGTGTGTGAGTCGGACTGCAATATTTAGCACTATAGATAAATGGTGCGAGGATCCCAAGGAATACACACAATATTCCCGAAATCCTAAAAATTCCTTGAAGAGTTCTTTTTCCCCGGTGAAGTACCGCTTTTAAAAAATTATCCGTATCAAAATTAATTACAAGGACTCTCCCTACTCGCTTTCAATGCTTATCAGGTCTTGTGGGAGATCAATGCTGCACAAGAGTGCAAAAGTTGAATTCTACCCTCTTGGAGTGATCGGTGCAATTGTGTCTTGGAATTACCCCTTCCACAATGTTTTCAATCCAATGCTGGCTGCTGTATTCTCTGGTAATGCAGCAGTTATAAAGGTAAGCCATCAGATGAATGTTTTCTAATATAGAGATAGAGTTGTTGATCATGATCAAGCAAAAGAAAGATTCTTTTAATCCTTTGCACGTTTTTCATTAAATTTCTGTTATTAGTTTTGTTATATTGGCTTGATGTCTGGTGCTTGGCCCTAATTATGAGTAACCTTCTATTGGCTGCTCAGACTAGTCTTGTTCCCATCCTAATTATAAGTATACTAATATAATAATTTTTTACTAACATAATCGGGAAAAGTAATGGTCAAAGTTGGATATTGAAGACCGTGCCGATGTCCAAAACGTCATACATTCTTGATCAGATGAAGTATTATGTATCACCTTTGAGTCTTTGATGGCTATTGTTTGTGTGCTGTATTTTTTTGTTGTCCTTTTAGGTGAACCTACTAAAAT
Organism: Phyllostachys edulis; assembly: GCA_036346405.1. Classification (NCBI taxonomy): domain Eukaryota; kingdom Viridiplantae; phylum Streptophyta; class Magnoliopsida; order Poales; family Poaceae; genus Phyllostachys; species Phyllostachys edulis. The sequence continues at coordinate 69,106,526 of CM070558.1, read as the reverse complement.
TCTCGAGAAATAATAAATTGCACAGAGAACCAACGGAGGCTAGGAGAAAGCACACTTAGTTTGGAAATGTACCGTGAAACAATCTTCCTCTAAGCTTTCTTGGATTGGTCCTGTTTTGCTGTTGATAGCATAACAAAGCTGTACTGTGATTATGTCATCTCTTGCTGTGCTGCCAAACATCTGTAGAATATCATATGTATATTGCCTTTTTTGCTGCAAGATTAATTTTTATTATGACCTTTTCATCTGGTTTGTTGGTCTAACCTAGCAATTATTCAAATGATATTTATTATTCTGATTGGTAAAATGTCCTTTTACAGGTTTCAGAGCATGCAAGTTGGTCGGGCTGCTTTTATTTTCGTATCATACAAGCAGCTCTTTCAGCTGTTGGTGCACCAGATAATCTGGTGCACATAATAACTGGGTATGAATCTAGCTTTGCATTTTCTTAGTGTTCAGGCTAATTGATCACATGAATTACTTGACATCTATTTCTTGTTTGTTTCTAGTTTTGCAGAAACGGGTCAAGCTCTTGTATCCTCGGTGGACAAAATAATATTTGTTGGATCACCTGGTGTTGGAAGGATGGTATAACTCGCGCATCTGAAGTAGTGATTCTTAATCTCGTGCTACTAATATTCTTTATGCTGCTGTAGATATCATGATAAATGCTGCCTATATACACTTCTTTTGCTTGCTATGGACTATGGTAGACTTAATCAACTCATCATTTACAGTTAACTAGTAAATCAATATTCTGTTGGCAGAGCAATGTGCATCTATTTTGTATAGGGAGTCAGGACATATCTTCAAGCATATACTCTTATGTAAATTTGATCCCAAGTATTGAAATGGAATCCTTCTATATCTGTTATTGAAGTTTTTGCCGTCCTCTCATATTTTCCTATGTTCTATGTTCTAACGTGTTCAGTTTTATGCTCATCACAGGTCATGCAAAGTGCATCGGAGACATTAATACCTGTAACTCTTGAGCTTGGTGGTAAAGATGCATTTATTGTGTGCGAAGATGTAGATTTACCCCATGTAAGGGTAGTTTTATGTTGTATATTTTATGAGCAGCATGTTTTCTTCAACAATGCACTATTTAGTCTGAGCAGCATGTTTTCTGGAAGTGTACGGCAACTAACCTATGCCCTTTCTCATTTGAAGGTTGTTCAAGTTGCTGTCAGAGCTGCTCTGCAATCGAGTGGTCAAAACTGTGCTGGTGCTGAAAGATTTTATGTCCATAAGGATATATATTCCACCTTTGTTTCTCAAGTAGTGAAGATAATCAAATCTATATCCGTTGTAAGTACACAAAGGTGTATTTTCCTGTCAGTAGCAATGTACCAATTTTTATTGCCTCGCCTTTTGAGTTTTGAGTTTGACCACAAGATTACACTTTCTGTTACTAATTTTGTATTCTTCTCTTTTTTGTTACTCTTGAATATTGTTATGTTGTACAAATGCTAATTTTTACATTCACACTTAACCCTGTCAGTATAGTTTTCACATTGCTCACTTACATAATGTCAATGTGTATACTTTTTCAGTTCCACCACACCAATGTTCCAATGTTCATCAGTTCAGAACTAATCTTAATTTAATAGACGAGACTAAATAATTTTAACAGATACCAACTCATAAGGGTGTAATAACAAGCACCTTTAAGTGTCAACTGTCAATACATCAATTTTCAAAAAAAAAAGTTCATGCTGGTAATCTTGCGTTAGTACTTATCTTATGATTTGCCTCCTCATTTTCCATTGTTTTTTTTCTAGGGTCCCCCTTTATCTGGAAGATATGATATGGGTGCAATTTGTATGATAGAGCACTCTGAGAAACTTCAGAATCTTGTTAACGATGCTCTTGACAAAGGTGCCGAAATTGCTGGCAGAGGGAGCTTTGGCAATCTGGGTGAAGACGCAGTTGATCAATTCTTTCCTCCAACTGTTCTGGTGAATGTTAATCATACAATGAAAATTATGCAAGAAGAGGTAGGCTGGAGGCAATGGATGATTTCCTTTTGCACCAATGATATTTTTCTTACTCTTGTTTCTTTGTCGATCAACGTGCTTTTGGACCAATTCTACCGGTCATGATATTCAGTTCTGATGAAGAGGTTATCAAACTTGCAAATGACTCAAAATATGGTCTTGGTTGTGCTGTATTTTCTGGCAACCAGAAGCGTGCCATCAAAATTGCATCCCAACTACACTGTGGTGTTGCAGCTATCAATGATTTTGCTTCAAGTTATATGTGTCAAGTAGGTATCATTATCTAGTTTGTGTTCTGTCCTTTGTAATAGGTGACACAAATTGAAGCATAACACTGGGATCAAAATTTCTTGTAGAACACATGCTTATCATGTAGTATGTAGCATTATATTCATTATATTATTGCAGGCCTATGTTGTTTCTTCATTGCTTTCTGTTACCTGCTAGTGCAAGTAGGCTTACTTTCTCTTTCTCGGTGCAGTCTTTGCCATTTGGGGGTGTTAAGGACAGTGGATTTGGGAGGTTTGCTGGTGTCGAAGGCTTGCGGGCTTGCTGTCTTGTTAAGGCAGTTGTAGAAGATAGATGGTGGCCATATGTTAAAACAATGATCCCGAAACCTATTCAGGTATACTACCTCCCTAGATAAATAGTCTTACTTGCATGGTTTACTTGTGGTGGTTCTGATATTCAGCTTCTGATCATTCTGCAGTATCCTGTCTCCGAGAATGGATTTGAATTCCAGGAGTTGCTCGTTGAAACTCTATACGGCCTTAATGTGTGGGACAGGCTGCGGTCCCTTGTGAATTTGTTGAAGATGATTTCAGAGCAGAATTCTCCTGCAGGCACCACGAAGAGCCGATGAGCAGATCCAGATGGGTTTAGTTCAATGTTCTATCAATTTGCTCTTATGATGTTCCTGTCGGTGATTAGTCTAGTCTTTTGAATGTTATCTCCACCCCTAGTTTGGTGGGGATTAGGATTAGTGCTTGATAGCATTTGTCTGAATGTAAACGCCCTTTAGAACTAGTGTTCTTTCCTGAAAAGAGAAGATCAAAATTGACACTGTAATCCCCCATTTCGATTTTCAGCTCTGAAAGAATGTAAATGTTGCATGAGTTTATTGGAACTTGTATTCTAGCGCTTCAGATTTCAGGACATTTTTTGCTTTACGATTTGTGAATGCATCAATATAGGTAGGGTACGTGTTAATCTATATATACATGTGTGAACATCATCTGGTTTCAGTGGCATGAGGATGATAAAATATCCGCCTTGCCATGACATCTCTCTATATATAAGGGCACAGCATTGGGCTCCCCCCGTTGTGGCCACGTCATCGACAAAAATATGGTTGTTCGATCGTTGTCGTCTGGCCAGGATCGACTGATGGGATCAGTCGTTCGATCGCGTAGGCTTCGCTTGTGCTTTGCGTGCCCGGGAGAAGTTTCGCGTCACTGCGCATTCACGTTCTCGGCCATTTTATCGTTTTGAGCGGAGCGCTCCCACGCGCACTTGTCGGTCGATTCTCTCGGACGGAGAGCTCGCATGCTCCTGCTTCATCTTCGTTCTTCTCGTCGCTCGTTTCTCGGTTGTGCCTTCGCTAACTTCGTCCTCACAGCTGCTTGTCTGTCCGTTTCTTTTCTTTGACTCCCTCTCCATCATCTGCTTCTCTGCCGTTTACTCTCTTCTTTTCTTTTATCCGCTGCCAGATCTACGCGTTTCTTGAGGCCCCGGCCCAGGAGGATCCCAAGACCGAGAACCGGCCAAGGAGGAGCCCAAGACGAAGGCTGCGGCCGAGGACTCCAAGGCTGAGGCGACGGCGACCGAGGAGGCCAAACCAGTGGAGCCAGAGCCGGAGGAGAAGACCGTCGTGGTCGCCGAGGAGGAAGGCATCGAGACGGTGGAAGCCATCGAGGAAACCATCGTCCCCGCCGCGTCTGAGCTTGCGGCGGCCGCTGAGGCAGCGCACCACCGCAAGCGCGGACGAAACGAGCCGGGGAGGAGCTGATCTGGCCGTCTGCATTGCATGAAGCGGCACGAGCGCCTGATACGGATCTGCTCAAGTTCCTCCGCGCGCGGGAGTTCAAGGTGAAGGAGACCATGGCGATGCTCAAGGCGGTGGTGCTGTGGCGCAAGCGCTTCGGCATTGACGTGCTCCTAGGCGCCGACCTCGGACCTAGGTTACTTGATCACACGATATCAAGTGTCGGAAATGGTTTCAGGTGAGGTTGTTCCTCTTTTTTTTTCCCTGTTTGTATGCTGCCTACATATTCTTGCCGTTTTTTACCAGCATAGTATTGGTATCTTATTGTTCATGTAAAGAGTAGGCCAAAAGAAGTAGCTTATTAGTTTGAGGTATATTCGGCATGTTCTTCCCCTTTTTTACTGGCATAATATTCGAATCTTATTGTTCAGATAAAGGGTAGGCCAAAGAAGTAATCTATTAGTTGAGGTATATCATGTAGATATAACACCATCAGTAATCTTTGAAGCTAAAATGATGTCACACTTATTGAAAAAGTAAATCTAAAATGTAGTCACAAGGCACACCATGTATTTTAATGAGTTTCCTGTGATCTGATAAGAACTGGTACTAATTTACTAATGTACTAATTGATTACATTAAGCGCAGAATACGAGGCTTCGTTCTAATTTACATATAGTTGTGCCGCCAATCTGTCCTTCCCAGTAAATTACAACCATTGCTATACATATCTGGTAGAATTTGCTCCACTATTTCCTGCTTCTAACAATATGTACTTAATTACTTGTATCTTCTCTGTAATACTACTTTAATATTTAACATTTACATCACCATAATTGCTATATCTTTGTGGATTAGAGTGGTACTGTACATCACCATAATTGCCATGAAATAGATTCCATTTCATGAGTTTGGAATGCACATATTCTATCATCAATTTGTTGGTTTATGTGTATTCTCAGCCAATCATGCATCAGATAATTTGAATACCGTCAAGATGAGAATTTTCAGGTGGTTTAATGGATACATGAACCTTTGTTGCTCACATATACCTTACATTCTGCCTCTTTTATGTATTCTGTAGTGCTATGAAGGCTGAAAATGGTCTTCTTGGATTAGATGGTGCATGGAAAAAAAATGTGATTTTGGAAGCACATCAACAAATCGTAAATGCTTTGACAAACCAGAAGAGATGGGGATTGAGGAGGATATCATTACGAAGCATACAACATTGGCATGTAGGGCCCCTGAGGTTAGTAAACAACCCTCTATATGACATTACAATTTTCAAGCCTTGTATGACCTCCAGTGATCAAATGTATGCATCTGTTTTTTTTAGGTGTGGGATCTCTACGGAAGAGAAGTTATTAATGATAAAGTCGACATTGGGGTAAGTGCATAGCATTTTAACATATGGTATTTATGATTTTGAATCTTAATTAAACTAATGGCATAGCATGTGCTATATTCTCCACTTTATTTATCATAGCTAGGCACATCTACTTCTTAAAAAAATGCATCTGTTTTTCCATGGCAATGAGTGATGCATAGGTATAACACAGTACCTAGGTTACTTCATCACACGACATCAAGAGTCGGAAATGGTTTCAGGTGAGGTTGTTCCTCTTTTTTTTCCCTGTTTATATGCTGCCTACATATTCTTGCCCTTTTTTACCGGCATAGTATTGGTATCTTATTGTTCATGTAAAGAGTAGGCAAAAAGAAGTAGTTTATTAGTTTGAGGTATATTCAGCATGTTCTTCCCTTTTTCTACTGGCATAGTATTCGAATCTTATTGTTCAGATAAAGGGTAGGCCAAAAAAGTAATCTATTAGTTGAGGTATATCATGTAGATATAACACCATCAGTAATCTTTGAAGCAAAAATGATGTCACACTTATTGAAAAAGTAAATCTAAAATGTAGTCACAAGGCACACCATGTATATTAATGAGTTTCCTGTGATCTGATAAGAACTGGTATTAATTGATTACATTAAGCACAAAATATGAGGCTTCGTTCTAATTTACATATAGTTGTGCCACCAATCTGTCATTCCCAGTAAATTACAACCATTGCTATACATATCTGGTAAAATTTGCTCCACTATTTCCTGCTTCTGACAATATGTACTTACTTGTAGCTTCTCTATAATACTACTCTACTACTTAACATTTACATCACCATAATTGCCATGTCTTCGTGGATTAGAGTGGTACTGTACATCACCATAATTGCCATGAAATAGATTCCATTTCATGAGTTTGGAACGCACATATTCTATCATCCATTCGTTGGTTTATGCGTATTCTTAGCCAATCATGCATTAGATAATTTGAATACCGTCAAGATGAGAATTTTCAGGTGGTTTAATGGATACATTAACCTTTGTTGCTCACAGATACCTTACATTCTGCCTCTTTTCTGTATTCTGTAGTGCTATGAAGGCTGAAAATGGTCTTCTTGGATTAGATGGTGCATGGAAAAAATGTTATTTTGGAAGCACATCAACAAATTGTAAATGCTTTGACAGACCAGAAGAGATGGGGATTGAGGAGGATATCATTACGAAGCATACAACATTGGCATGTAGGGCCCCTGAGGTTAGTGAACAACCTTCTGTATGACATTACAATTTTCAAGCCTTGTATGACCTCCAGTGATCTCATGTATGCATCTATTTTTTTTTTCAGGTGTGGGATCTCTACAGAAGAGAAGTTATTAGTGATAAAGTCGACATTTGGGTATGTGCATGGCATTTTAACATATGGTAACTACGATTTTGAATCTTAATTAAACTAATGGCATAGCATGTGCTATATTCTCCACTTTATTTATCATAGCTAGGCACATCTACTTCTTAAAAAAAATGCATCTGTTTTTCCATGGTAATGAGTGATGCATAGGCATAACACAATACCTAGGTTACTTTATCACACGACATCAAGAGTTAGAAATTGCTTTAGGTGACGTCGTTCCTCTTTTTTTCCTGTTCATATGCTGCCTACATATTCTTGCCCTTTTTTACCAGCATAGTATTGGTATCTTATTGTTCATGTAAAGAGTAGGCCAAAAGAAGTAGTTTATTAGTTTGAGGTATATTCGGCATGTTCTTCCCCTTTTTTATTCGCATAGTATTTGAATCTTATTGTTCAGATCAAGTAACCTAGGTACTGTGTTATACCTATGCTGAAATTATTCGACTCTTGATGACGTGTGATCGAGTAATCAAGACTACGCAGAAATTATTTATTATAGTGGAGAACTCAAGGTAAACTGTACTGATATTGTTCTGTACATGTCTTGATTATTTTAAAACTCGCCAGTGCCTTAGTTTTGTACATTGTGATTAAATTTGCAGTTTCTGAATGAATGTTCCCTTCTTTAGGCTATGACCATGGCTGAAATTATTTATTATAATGGAGAACTCTAGGTAAATTGTACTGATATTGTTCTGTACATGTCTTAATTATTTTAAAACTCGCCAGTGCCTTAGTTTTGTACATTGTGATTGAATTTGCAGTTTGTAAATGAATGTGCCCTTCTTTAGACTGTTTTGGACTACGGGGGCCTATCAAAGGAGCTCTTAATTGAACTGTCTAACGCTACCTTCAGTCCATAGTACAGCGGGCAGAACCAAGTCAAAACTAATCGAAGTTGATAGAAATGACTGGGAGTGGGATATTTGCTGAAAAGAGTGAAAATGGTGATTCGGAGGCTTCAAATCCTGCTAACAAAACTTCTGTGAGGATGTATCAGGTGCTTTTCCTGTTTATAAACATGTCACGGTCCCCGCTTTTTGTTGAGTATGTCTTTCCCACTTGGTATTATTGTGGTGGCTTTTCGTGATATTAATATTATAGTACGTGTTGATGGACAGAGTTCTAAGTTAATACACACTTCATACTTTTTCTATTAAGAAAAACCTCTATTTGATTTGAAACTTGAAAAGAAGCGTATTTGCAAGAAAATTTTATTGTGTTTTACGTTTGTAACCCTTAACATCTCTCAAGTTTTTCCCCCCTTTGGGTGATTAATCCAAAGCTCAATCTTTGATTTATTCCAAGAATATAATTCACTGATGAACCTTTTCATAACAGCAAACTATAACTGGAATAAGTCATATCTCATTTAGTGCTGATGGAAGTGTTTATACAAAGAAGCGAGCAACTTAGTGATATACTGGAGAGTGACGCTGAAGCTAAAATCAATAGTCAGCTTTCTGAAGCTAAGAGCAAGGAGCCCACCGGGAGTGGTATCTTTGGTCACCTCACGAGATCCTCGAGGCCATTGCTCGCTCATAATATGGAGCTACAAGAAAATCTTTATTTTGCACTTCCACAGCCAAGAAGCGTCCACGCATCAGTGAAAGTTTCCAACGCAAGTGGCATAGATCTTCCTGTTTACATTTTGATTCCGAAATTTACTGTACGTCTCCTATCAGGCAAACAACAGAAGGCTTATTACAGAGAGTTGGCACTTCATGTCTTCGCGTGTGTCTTTAGGAACAGAAGATAAAGAGTAAAGTCCATTACCGGTCCTTAAACTTTTTATACTGTGTCATCCCGGTCCATAGACTTTCAAAGTGTGTCATCCCGGTCCCTAAACACTGTTTGGGTCTCAAACATAGCCCTCTTGCTTAGGCACAGTAATGGCACACTTTGAAAGTCTATGGACCGGGATGACACAGCATAAAAAGTTTAAGGACTAATTTGAGACCCAAACAGTGTTTAGGGACCGGAATGACACACTTTGAAAGTCTATGGACCGGGATGACACAGCATAAAAAGTTTAAGGACCGGTAATGGACTTTACTCGAAGATAAATGTGAAGTTTGGCCATACATAGCTGAACATGAAAAATTATGCTCTTAATCTTGTATTTCATTTTGTGCAATTCTTTATATGTTTTTATTTATTTTGTGTTCTCCGGTGGTGCAAATATTTGAATTCCTTGCTATGCAACTGGTCTATGTCCTTTTACAAGTTTCTTGTTCATCTATTACGGTTTCTAATGTTGCATACGGCCTATCTCCGATAATTTTTTGTCCTGATCACAATCGCACGTTTCCATCTCCGTGCGTCAATGGCGCGCAACGGGTTTCTAGTGATACAAGATGGTGTGCTGCAAGCCTGCAACAGCGTCACCATGTGCTGAGATTAAATGCCTTGTGCCTGTGTTCGCTTTCGTGCAATTTAAGTAGCATGCAGCTTTTTGATACGCATACTGATCTCATAGCTCCTTTCACTGTATAGCTGTATGTCTTAGCATGGTCGAGGTGGGGTAGAGTCGTGGGCGTACGATTCTATATACCAATCTCCGTTTTTTTAGACGTGTATCAAGGGGATGCATCAACCCGGCCTCGGTGTACACCGTGCCGTGTGCAAACATTGTGCTGTGCCGCGGTGGTTTACGGATGGGCTAGTAGTGCTAGAACAAACGGCTAAAATACAGCATTTGATGTACACCGAAAAACACTAGGGATACTGGTAAAATCCCAATTAGTCAGCACAGAAACTACGAGCAGAAGGAAATTAAGCTGTCCATGCATGACATGACGGCCCCTTGGCTGTCCTTGATGCATCCATGCATGGAGTACTGAAAGTATATGCACGCTATCAACGTTGAACAGTGGAGTGGAAATCGTGGTCAGCTGCCAACAGAAGCAACTTCCAAAATTTATTGCCAAAGCTGCTCCAATAAATACTAGTAGTTGATGACCCCCTACAGCTCGATACCTGCACCTCCATAATTCACATACTTTAGCTGGAGTATTACTGTCATGTTCCTCGTTACCTCGTAGCTGGTAGACTCGGGGGAAGAAAATGTGCACGAAGAACACATCAATGCGTATCTATGGCCGTCCAGGTGTACTTGTGCATTGCAGATCATCAGCTGCATTACTAACATAACATGCCTGGCGTTGCGCTTTCACAAAATGGTCGTCGGTTATTCAGAAGCGAGTTACTCTGAGGAAACGAGGGTGGAAAACTGCAGCAAGAACAGAGCTCCTCTCTCTGAGAACATTCACAAGTGAGCTCAAACCATCCATCCATGAGGCAAGAGCACGTACAGTACAGTGCTATACGTACTACTATCGAGTGGATATGCGTAACATGCAGCCGCCCTGGCCCTGAATCTGATCGATCAGACGCGCACGCGCCTGCACTGCACTGCACGCACGCAGTTGGTTGAGCAGACGAGCGAGCTACGGAGCTAGCGCGTGAGCATAAATGCGTCCACCGACACCACCAATCCATGTATTCCAGCCAGCCAGCCAGCCAGAGCAGATACGTCGCCATCGCAACTTCCACGACCGCCGCGCCCTCACCCGTCAAATCGACGGGCGAATTCTGCGGCCTCCCTCTCTGTCACGCACTGCATGCCGCGGCGGGGCCCATCGATCCCGGCTCGATCTGTGTCGGCCGTCCTCGCCACTGCCTCGCCTCTCCCGCGCCCGCCTCGCTAGCTAGCCAGCTGTGCCGCGCCCGTCTCAGTCTCACGGATTGGCGAGGCGAGACTCGAGAGCTAGCGTCCCAACCAACTCCATTTACTCCACTCCGCCCGCGAGGTGCAGTGTAAGTGTGCAACAGCTGCTGCTTCACTATAAAAAGGGTTGCACTTGCACCCTCTCGGTTCAGCTTCGGAGCAGCGGTGCCTGGTTTGCCTGGAGCAGCTAAGCAATGGGGAGGCACGTGTGGGCAGTGGGGCTCGTGGCATTGGCCGTGGTGGTGGCTCTTGGGGTGTACGCCGAGGCGCGTTTCTTGGAGAAGGACGGCTTAGGCGGTGGTGGGGGGCTCGGGCACGGTGGTGGCGTTGGGATTGGGTTTGGTGGTGGTAAAGGCGCAGGTGGTGGTTTCGGAGGAGGTGGCGGTGTTGGCGGTGGTCTTGGCGGAGGGATCGGACATGGCGGCGGGATTGGCGGTGGGTTTGGTGGCGGGAAAGGTGGCGGCTTAGGTGGAGGAGGTGGTCTTGGTGGGGGGCATGGTGGTGGACTTGGAGGTGGCAAAGGTGGTGGTCTTGGAGGAGGCGGCGGCGGCGGCGGTCTTGGTGGCGGTGCCGGTGGAGGCGGCGGTCTAGGTGGTGGCGCGGGAGGAGGTGCTGGTGGTGGACTGGGAGGCGGCGCAGGTGGAGGTGGTGGCCTTGGAGGTGGCGCGGGTGGCGGCGGTGGCCTTGGAGGTGGTGCAGGCGGCGGTGCCGGTGGAGGCGGTGGACTCAGCAGTGGCGCAGAGGAGGTGCCGACGGTGGCCTTGGAGGTGGTGTCTTGGTGGAGGGGCTCGGCGGTGGCGCGAGGCGGCGGTGCAGTGGTGGTCTTGGCGTGAGGCGGGCTCAGCAGTGGAGTGGTGGAGACGGAGGCGCTGGAGCAGGAGGTGGTTTCGGAGGAGGCAAAGGCGGCGGATTCGGTGGTGGCGCAGGCGGAGGCGGCGGCAAAGGTGGAGGCTTTGGTGGTGGAGTAGGCGGAGGCGGTGGAGCAGGTGGAGGCACCGGCGGTGGTTTTGGAGGAGGCAAGGGCGGTGGCTTTGGCGGAGGTGCTGGTGGCGGAGCAGGAGGAGGCTTTGGTGGCGGTTTTGGTGGAGGCGTCGGCGGGGGCGGCGGCCATGGCCATGGCGGAGGCGGTGGCATCGGTGGTGGGCTGTAAGGCGTGGGAGCACGTACGTGGTTGCTCGTTCCATGGCATGCAGATGCAGGCACGCGGGAGGCAGATGTGTGTTTGATTTGGGCCGGGCAAGTTGCCGTTACGTACAATAGTTAACTCGTTATATTCGTAGTCTACTTAATTAAGAGAATAATGTTGTCGATCAGGATAATGAGCTTGTGATATATATGCTGCTTCGTGTATGTGTTGCAGAGCTGCATAACTTGACCCGTTGTCTGCCTTCTCCGTATGCTATTTTGGCAAAGCCAGAATTGACGGAAACAGATCAACTTGAGTAGCAACTAGCGCACAATATATATGGCCCGATCGGCCCAGGCGAACGGCACGCCGTGAAAATCGCTACAGCGCTAAACAGTAATGCACATACTATCCACGGTGTGTCGCAGAGCGCTGTAACACCTGACGACTAAGATTACTGTTGCTGCAATGTCAGTACGGTAGATGATTCCGAACCAAAATGGACATACTATTAATTGTTTATGGGTGTATACTATACTGCATCAGGTTTTGAGCACCGTAATATGCCGATCCGTGATCTATGATGAGCAGACACCTTGCCCTTGTATATACTTACTTGGTGGAAAGGCGTACTGACGACACCAAGTGAAGGACCGCCGCTTTCACGAATCGACCAACATCACGTACGTCCGTCCGCCTCGCATGATTTGGCCATGGCATGCACCGCGCGCGCACGTACGGGAACAGGTGACCTAGCTCACCACCAAGTACCTCAGCGCACGGCCTGGCTCGCGTGATTTGTCGCCAACCCACGGCCCAGATGGGCTCGGCCGATGCAGGCCGTGCGCTCCGAGCTCTCCCGCTCCCGGTTGCATCGTGTTGTGTCGGACCAAAATTTAAAATTCGAGGTGGTCTCTTTATCAGGTGCACATGGCTTCAATTGTGGACATATGTAAATAGCAGATCTGATCCGTCGAATGCAAAATCAGTGGCTGAGATGGAGCAAGCCAATCCCCCACATCCCACTTAACGCACTTTTGCGGAAAAAAACCCCGTCCCGAAAGAATTCTTTACCGTTTCGCCCCTATGCTCTCCTCCAGCCCGAGTGCCCCCCTCTGCGCCGCAATTCCTTCCCCGCCTCCCGCTCTGCGCATCTCGCCACCGACCCTAGCCCTACCACCGCCATGGCTGACCCGCGACTGTTCCCGTCGGGATCCAACGCCTCCGACGAACGCGCCCCAGGACGCCGGCAGTACAACCCCCTACCAGGACCTTAACGTCCCCTACATGACCCTTTACGACCTCCCTACCTCGCCGGAGTTCCTCTTCCAGGAGGAGTCCGCGGCGCAACGCCGCACCTGGGGCGAGAACCTCACCTACTACACGGGCATCGGGTACCACTCGGGCGCCGTCGGCTGCGCCGCCCTCGGTCTCCGTGGCCGCCCCCAAACCCTAGCCCTACCGCCAACATGGCCGACCTGCGATTCCCGTTTCGCCATGCGCTCTCCTCCCCAGCTAATGGTTGCCTCTGATCTTCACAGATCAACGAGTATGTTCTCTTCATTTTATTTTTATGTCTTCAAATCAGATGCAGGCTTTCTCAATTGCTAACTGTGGGTAAAATTCCTGCAGAAGCTGTAGAGACGATCATGGAAGATGAGCCATTAAACCCTTAGAAGACACCAAGACCATAGATGCGAATCGGACATCAAAATAGCCTGCAACTTCAACAGCGTTCCACTGGGCTGCTGAATAAGATTGAAATAAGAAGGCTGGAATGAAACCCAATTTAGTTTGCTTTGTTAGGTTTGGTGCTCTCATAGTATTCAGTTTTGTCAGGAGAGAGAACACGGTTTAGCAAGTATTGATCTACACACGGCACATTAGAGCTTGGCATAGTATCCCCTTTTTTTTTCCCGCTTTCTTCTTGTGTTTGCTAATAGGATCATATTTGTATAATTGTATTTAAATTTCACTAGTCTCTTGATGGAAAGCTGTAGCATGTATCCTCCATTTTGGATGCAAACGTGGAGTAATGTAACAAGAGGAGTCTCTGGTGACTGTCTCCGTTTTTTGTCGCAAGGAATTTACTGAACAGATCACATTTTGCAAATAAAATATTTAGAATCAGAATGCCATACATGGGTATGGAGCTAACGTTTTTGTGATTAGACCCTGTTCTGGTTTTGAACCTATTTTCAACCATCGCTTTGAATTTTATTTGAAGGTTCCTTCCAAGAGATGCTTCTCGAATTTTGATTAGCAATGTCGAATTTTGATTAGCAATGCTATCCTCAGTCTTAACCTCAGTTGTGTTCTCGGCTTGATCGCAGCGCGGTATGTTAATCTGAGAAGTGGCTGAACAGTTTTTTCAGGCTGCGGCCATTGAACGCTGTGCAAGTGGTAATTAGTCGGTCTTACTGCCAGTAGAAGAGCTGTGGGATATGAACAGTTTGTTCAAGCATGGGCAGGCATTGTATCAGTAGCGGCAGCCTGTGATTTCTTCATAGCCATGGCTTTTTTTCTGCTGATTATTGTCTGCGCAGGAATGAAGGAGCAGGGGATCATAGCTAGGACATCTGTGCTCGACCGCTGAAACATTTTAGGCACAACAATAACGAGTGACGAATTAAAACTCAGAACAACGTTACAAAATTTCGGTTCATGCAATCGCAACATCATAACACAGACAAAACAACACATGGAACAGACCTGAAAAGCTAGTAATCCATAATGTACCTTTTCCTCATCAAACAAAGAAGCAAATTGCTACTTAAGCAAAACTAGACAACATTATAATATCATGTTTCACAACTCAACATTGCCGCGAACTCTTGGATTAACTCTTATTGCCCATCAACAACCGTAAAATGCATGTTATTAATACATTAAACATGGTGTTACATTACAACACAGGTCAAATTTTTCATTCCAATCGCATACATCTGACTAACATATCATAGATAGGATTATATAGAGAAGGTAAACCCCTTCTCAAATGGAGTAGCTAACCTGGAGAACAACAGACAAACAAAGAACCATTCTTGGTGACGGATCGATTCGATCATTTGATCTGAGTGAACAATAGATACCGCAAAATGTCGTATTGCGGGCACGTATCGCTTGGCAGACTACTTGTCGGCCATGGCGGCGCCAGTGAGGACCTCGCCAATGGCGCCCGCGACGGCAGCGGACCGCGGCGCGGAAGAGCGCGCTGGTACCGAGCCTAGCGGCGACGCTGTTGATCCGTCACGGTCGCACGCGGCGACCATGACGCTCTCCATGCCTGCGTACATCAGCCCGATGACCCCAAGCGTGTTGCCAACGCGGCGGCCGGAGCTGCCGCAGGCATTGAGCACACGGTTGGTGCGGCGAGGTACCCGATGCCCAGCGCCCTGGGGCGGGTTTGTCGCAGGCGTTGGATCCCGATGGGAACAGCCACAGGTCATCCATGGCGGCGGTAGGGCTAGGGTCGGTGGCGAGATGCACGGAGCGGGAGGCAGGGAAGGTGAGCACGGGGCGAAACGGTAAAGAATTCTTTCGGGGCGGGGGTTTTTCTGCAAAAGTGCGTTAAGTGGGATGTGGGATTGGCTTGGTCCATCTCAGCCACTGATTTTGCATTGAACGGATCAGATCTGCTATGTATATATGTCCACAATTGAAGCCATGTGCACCTGATATCCCCTCTCTTTATCGGGGCCCACTGTTATATCATTTGATCTCAAACTCATATCACTAAAATATAAACCTATTGCATAATAACAAACAAAACGTAAATATACTTTACGACTTTTAACTTTGCAGATTGGCCTTCTTAATCTCCAGTCTTGACGAATGCTCATAAGCGTCCACATAGCCTTCTTCTTTCATACTTACTAAACAATAATATTGAGCGAGCATGAGTACACAACCGTACTCACGAGCCAACACACAGAAGCAGTTATATAATATGCAAGGTTGATCAAAGGAATGGCTTGCGATTCTTTTGTTTGTATAAAACCACTTATTGAAATAGATTATGTAGTAGCAAATCCTGAGATCTAGCATTTTTAACTAACACGGGTTTTAATAAAGTTGAGCTTTATTGTAAAATACTAGTGGAGGCTCCAACCTCCTATACCATTAAGTGATTCCATCCACCCAATGCTCATGTTCTTTCTCGGGTCACATCTCATACTTCTTACTAGTTCTCAACTAGGGCATCTCAAATCTTTGGGCTCCAACCCATCTTTTCATTCCACCCCCAAATTGTTATATCAAAAGCCCATAACCGTGGACACAGCTATCCATATAGTTTTTTACAATCTACAAAGTTCACACACTTTACCCACAAGAAACAATCATCTTATACTATCAACACACAATCGTAGACGTAAAACTAAGATAATCATCATATGACCTTTACAATGCCTCATCTCAATGTAACCCCACCCGCTAGGTATTATCTCCTTGGGCCTCGCCCCAGGAGGTTTCCCATTTGCGCCGTGTAGTTTCCCTATGGCTTCATTACCCTCTACACACGCCATACACCAACCAATGGTGAAGCCATGCTAATGCGAACAAATTAGTCAGTCAGGTCGTACCCATTATAGACTTGTGGTTGTACTATTTTTACACGAGAAAGCTGTTACAAGAACTCGGTCCTTTATTGATTTGGGCGGTACTTCCCCATACCCACTCTATCGTGCTCTTATCCGCACCCGCCACGCTTTCCAGCCGCTCAAATCGAAATCTGTTTTTGGTTTTCTTTTATTTTGAAATACTTTTATAGTCAACATATTAACCAGGCTCCAACCTTGACCGCCTAAATTTAGGTTCAAGTTTTAAATGATATCAGGGCAAATCATTGTCCGCAAACCAATGTACCTAAGCAAGGCTAAGCATGACATTTAGGTACGAACTTAGTAGCTAGTATGTATACCATTAGTTTATGGTGACAAGGATAGTGTCGTAGTTCAAGGATTGAAAGTTTATACGCAAGTATCATTAAGGTAGTAACTATGAGCTAAATCAACATATTTATATAAATCATAGCAATGTAATTTCATAATTTAAAATAATATAATTGTATTTCAAAAGTAGGTGCAACATGATCAAAGTGTTGACTCGTCTTGCTCAATGTTCTGATAACCTTGGCCTTGGTCTTGTTCTGTCTCGGACTACTGCCTCATCATGACTTTAGATTCTAACTACGCAAAGTACAATTGAACCCGAGAACATATGAAAACAACCATATGAAATCCAATAAATCCAAATGCAAGTAAACAAAGAGAACACTTCAAATGAAAGCCAATCAACCCCACAGTATTTGAAGCAGGAAATACTTAAACGAAACTAAGTATACCTAAGGATATCTTGTAAGAAGGAAGTACTCCGGATGAATCTAATTATACTTAGCGGAACTGATGAAGGAAATATTTCAGACGAAGTATATCCAAAGGAAGTTGACGAAGGAAATACTTCAGACGGGATGAAATATATCCAGGGATATTTGGAATGAAGGAAATACTTCAAACCAAAGTAGTTAAACCCAGACTCTATTCGTTTGGTCTAGTGGTGGGGTTTTGGGTTGATAGTCAGACTTAGGGTTAGGTAACTGCTTGATCCGGAGTGTGGGCGAGAGAGATCAGGCTCTCGGAAAGTCCCCTGGTGCAAGGAGTTAAGACTCCAATGGGAGGGGGCGGGAAAATTCATAGGAATATTCTGCATCGGTTACCTAGATGGGTGAGATCACCTAGTTAGGCCAAACTCTCTGATCCTACCTTTGAGTTATGAATTGTCCTGCTACTGAGAACAGATAACGATGGATGATAACTAGAGGTTATATGATGTTGTTTGGTGGTTGATTATTATCATCCACTTGGAGACGTATCACCGCTATCCATACATGGCACCAAGCTGATCTAATGATTCCTGTAGTTATTACTTCCTATTTATCGAGGAAGTTCCATGAGCCTTGGCTGGAACTTCTACGCATTGGTTAGGCGCCAATCTTACACCCTACTGGTTTGGCATATACTGAAGTAAACCTATCATACTTGGTTGATCCTTAGCTACAACACATGCTAATGATTACTTCTCGTTAAGTAGATAACTATACTACAAGACCTATGGACTCTTATCTACTTGTCCTTGTTTAGTGGTCAACCCTATCATCTTGATTACTACTATGAGCATGAAGCTGGGTTGTAGTTATCGCTATCCTTCACGGCTACCTAGTAGTACTATTATCACTACTTAATGTACATGTCTAGGTGTTGGTGACGTATCATAACCCTAGTTAGGTTTTAACTAAAGTAATCATTCTACCTAATTGACAATTTAGTAAGTTTCTACTTGTAAGTGTACGTTTCTATGATGTATTACTTTACTACTACTCTACTAGTGGGCGTACATGCCATTGATGTATGGTCGTTACTGTCATCTATCATTGTATGACGATGGCCTAAAGCCCACTTAGTCATTGGATCATGTGTGTATGTATATGCCCTAACATGTCTAAGTCATCTTAGGTTCTAGTTGTCTGGGTTGATTACTTTAGTTTTATTCTTTTAGTTAGTTTACTTACTCGGTGATCTTTTGTAAAGGTCTGACCCATTGCTTATTGAAACGTTGACAAGGTCAACGATTTTAACCTTAAGTCGTGAATGCAAAGTTTGGCTGAATGTGTTATTCTAACTAAATACTAACTAATATTGTTTGCCACGGACAACCAGATCTTCTGTATGCGAATTTGAACTTTCATTCGGAACCATAAGTTTCATATTTTTCTTCGCATGAAGTGCTTCATAGACTTCATTAAGTGTAAGTGTATCTCGGCTATATAGAATAGTATCTATGAACGTTCATACTTCTTTGAACGATGTAGGTGGTTCAGTAATAACCCGCATTTCGTCATCTTGTGTGAATAAAGCTTTTGTTTCAAATGCATCTTGCTAGTTAGATCTTCAGTCATGCAAATCTGCTTCAGTTTCAACCATAATGCGACGGCGGTCTTCTCTTTCAAAACCTCATCCAAAATATTATTTGATAGATGAATATGAATCTGAGACCAGACCTTACGATATTTTCTTTACTTCTCCTCAAGTGACCAAGTTGCGGGTATCTTGTTGATCCTCATTAAAGCATTATCCAAATCAAGTTGTGCAAGAAAAGCTCGCATGTTGACTCGCCATAGAGGAAATCTTGTGTCTCGATCCAGCATCGAAAGATCATACTTCAAAGTCGTCGTACGAAAGAAATCCCAAATTTGTTGGTACAATTCTGTGTGTACCTAGCAATAAATTGTGACTTCGTTGGTACACTTCTGTGTACACTAGGTAGGGAAGATCTTGCTAGCTTGCTGGTAGACTTACGTATGCACGTAACACTTTTGGATGGATTTTGCTATTTGGCTGGCACGGAAGGCTGGGCTTCGGGCGGACGAACTGGCCGACCGCTTCTGGTCTTCGGGATTACGCGACTCAAACTTTGCTTCGGACGATTTTTTCGATTGAATCTACTGTGCTCTGATACCACTTGTTGTAAATAATACGCAGAAAATAGGAACGAGAGACACAAATTTTAAGCCGAAAACCATTTCGGAAAACCCATAGACGTACGAAGACAATATCACTATACGAGAAAATGTTTACAATAAAGCTCTTGCTCTTCTCTATAGACTACGAGGATACATTTGTAGTGGTACATGAAAGATTTCATATAAGAGTAGAACTATGAGTTAAGTAGGAAACTCAATTCGTATCACACTCAAACTCAACAGATTTGCTAGCAACGTTTCTACTCGCTGGACCTGTAGATTCACATGGCCTAAGCTAAGCATCGTCCACTACTACAGAAAATGTCTTCACAGACGGTTCAAAAACGTCATCACAGACGGTTTCGTGAGTCGTCTGAATTTATGGGTCAGTGATGACATGAGGTCATCACAGACGGTTTTCAAACCGTCTGTAATTCACACTATCACAGACGGTTATGAACGCAGAACCGTCTGTGATAGCTGACTATCATAGACGGTTTATATATAAAACCGCCTGTGATAGTACATATCATAGACGGTTGGTATTTGGAACCGTCTATGATAGCCTCTTCTCTACAAAATATCCAAGCAGTGGCTGCTTTTGCCTTTAAAACCGGCTTCGTGTGTGTGTGTATGTGTGTGTGTGTGTGTATATATATATATATCGTAGTCCCTTGTTAGCTAACTCGATTCCTAAATTCAGCTTGCTAGCTCGCTCCTTAGCCGTTCATCCTAAACGTGCAGGTCACGGCCTACTTCATCGAGCCTAACATCTGGCATGAAGCAAATGGTACACTCTAGTGTGTCAGGCTCGACGAAGTAGGTTGTGTTTCACCTGAACGTTTAGGATGAACGCCCAAAGCACGAGCTAGCTAGCTGAATTCAGGCCTCGAGTTAGCTAACAAAGGCTACGAACTGTGTGTGTGTGTGTGTGTGTGTGTGTGTGTGAAGCCGCTTTTAAAGGCAAAAGCAGCCACTGCTTTGAGATTTTGTAGACAAGAGATCAAGAATAGAGAAGAGGGGAGGCGGGCTCAGGGAGGAGGCGGCCACTGTTTGGAAAACTCTCACAAGGATTGAGACAAAACTCTCATAGATAATACCTGAATACAAGTCCAGTGAAACATATAAAATATGTTGAAACATATAATTAAGACTCCGACAATTACAATCACATCTTGCTCAAGTATTTTAATACCGAGCGGCAAATTTCTTCATATTAAATAAGAAGACCATAAACTTTTGTAAAAAGAACATGAATGGTAATAAGATAACAGTATATGGTAAGTTGACGATGTCATGTTATGATGTAAAAAAGAGTTTTTCTTAACAGTTAACTCTCTATCTATAAAGCAGATAAGAGCAGCAACCAGTAGAAACTCATCTCTATCCATGTAGAAGTTCGTTTACATTCATATGTGCAGACTGTGTGCAAGCATTTTGATTCCATAGATTCATAAGCTTTCATTCCAAAATAATTCATACTTATCAGTGAACACAACTAGTAACATTTGCGGTTTTCATGTCAAACAGATAAGAGCAGCAACCTGTAGAAACTCACCTATATCCATGAAACACTTACATGCATGGTGTTATTTTTCCTAAAAATAGATGGTGATCAGACTTACTATTAATAGACAACACACCCTGCATCATACGTATCGGAAACAAAAAATGTCTTTAGGAACATACCAGCAGTCACACCCAAACACAACCCCATTCCCCACCTCCAGATCCATCCATCCAACAGCTAGCAGTCACAGAGGGCAAGACATCAAGACAGCAAGGCCAAGGGTGTCCAAACCGACCATCAACCGACAAGCTAGCTAGGTAGCCCACATTCTAACTCGGTTCACATGAATACCAATAGCACAAACCAATAGATCTGTCTTACCTCGATCGACATCGCCGGTGTCGGTAGTGAGGTAGCCGAGGCTGAGGTCGATGGAGCTAGAGGTAGCCGGGGGAGGTCGATGAGGTAGCCGAGGGGAGGAGGAAGAAGGGAAGACACGCAGCGTCACCGTAGTTATGGCACAACGGTTGTAAGATCAAGGAGGCTGATTAGAGGGGGGTAAATAGGCGGTTTTAAAAACTTCTTTGGCTAAAACCGAGTTTTATGCGGAATTGTAAATCAATTCAGTTTTGCACAATTAAATCCTAAATCAACTAGTCTTTACTAGTACACCAACAATAGGAGATTATATAAAAGATGGCAATTATACACATACAAGTAAGCAATTTAATATAGGGAATGTAAATTGCAATATAGTAAAGCACAAGAATGCAAACCACGATGACACAATGATGTTTTACCGTAGTGATCGGAGACTTGCCGGTCTCCCCTAATCCACGTTGAGGTAAGCCCAAAATCAATTGGACCGGCTCCACAAATTAAGCCAAACACCTCCGAGGTAAGTCCAACCACTTGGACCGGTTCCAACAATAACTAACACATCGATCCACTAGGGGTTGCTCTTCCTCCACCCGGAGATGGCGAGCATCAAGCCACTCACAAACGCCCGGGTCTTCTCACAACCTTCTTTGAGAAGATCACTGAACCACGACGCCTCCACGTCGTCTAGATGTCGACAAACACCAAAAGTAACAGGTTGAAGACTTTCACTTGAACTAATCAAGTGTCTAAGTTCAAGTGGATACACAATCTACTACCCAATGCAACACATGCAATTAGGGTTTGCCTCTCAAAGCTCACTAAGTGTAACACATGCACAAAAAGAGTGTAGAGGGCTTGCTCTTAGCTCAGTAGAAAAGAATATGACACAAGCAACTCTCCCACAACCTGCTAAGGTGGGTATTTATAGTCCACACACAAAAACTAGCTGTTGGGGGAAATATTCTAGAGAATTAGGGAAAAATCGGTCTAACCACCAACTAATGGCCGGTCAGACCGCCCAAGCTCCAACGGCTATAAATCTAGCCGTTGACTCATCTCTTGATCGGCGCCAACCAATGGTCGGGTCGATCGCCTAAAGGCTCGTGGTCGACCGCTCGAGGAAAACCAAGAGCATTCAACAATAACACCCTCTCTGGAATAAACATACCTCAAAAACTTCGGTAATACCGCTCTCCGGTAGTATTGTTTCTCATGGGGCGGTACTACCGCACAAAAGCTTGCAGTATCAGGGGACCGGTTAGACCGCACCAACCATGGCGGTCAGATCGATACACCACTAGTCGATCCAGGTATCTTGGCGGTCGAGACCGCACCATTCTAGAGTGATGTTTCACTTCAGTTCAATTCAATTGCAAAACGCACTTGCCAATTGAAGCAAGATGCACATAAGAGATGAAGGCTAGATTCTCAACAAGTTGCAAAACACATGTGCCGACGTTTAGAATCAATGCCACAAGGAATAAGGTATATGGATTTAAACCATTTGCAAAACATATTTGCAAACTAAAGTCACATGCTACAAAGATTATGCATGAGCCTTAACTATTTGCAAAACACATTCGCAAATATTGGCAACATGCTAAAGAGAGCTAGAGCAAACACAATGAGCTATCAACACATGACTAACTCAAGCTACTAGTCAAGACCCCTCTTAATAGTACGGCAACCTATACTAGCAATCCGGTCTTCCATCCAAACACCAAGAAAGGTAAAAAACTAGGAAGAAATCCTTAGCCCTAGCTAGTCATACCTTTGTCTTGAGCATTGTCTTGAAGCTTGATGACACACATCTTCACTTCAAGTCCAGGTCATCGTCTTGACATGCACCAACACATGATGCACTCTTTTGACTTGATGATCAACTCATGATCATCTCCTCTTCTTCGAACATCATCAACACATGATGATTTCCTTTTCTTCTAGATCTTGATACACATCAACACATGATGCATCGTTTACTTGACCTTCATCAACACATGATGGGTTTTCTTTTGACTTGATGATCAACTCATGATCATCTCCTCTTCAAGATCTTGATATGCATAACACATGATGCATCCTTTTCTTGAACCTTGACTTGATGACGATCAACTCATGATGCCATCTGAAGTCTCTTTCATCATGGGACATAACCTATTCAACCAACTCATGGAAAACATTAGTCCCACAACATACCATTATCTCATAATGATGGGACAAGATATTCCAATTTTTCCCTTTTTGGTAATTGATGACAACCATCACAATTACAAATAATTGAATGTCGATAAATATAATTATGTATAAACTATACAAGTTTTGTATACTCATATGATATGTTTCAAAATAAAGATCCTTAAAGTATGTGGATAAAGGAATATGGATCAATACTAATGAAACCACAAAACTTAGAGTGAACTCCCCCTAGATGTGTGCATACATGAATGTATAATGAGAACATATGCACATATTCAAGTTAGACTATTTGTGGTGTTCAACCTATATTTTGGATCCGAGGAATGCAACAATATATAAGAATATGATGTCAAATGCATACCTCTTTGATTTTCACATTTTTATCCAACTGAGACTAAGCAATAGGTATAACAATAAAAGTGTTAGTCTCATAAATAGATTTATCATTAATCACCAAAATACTTCATTAACACATAATGGCGAGTCTAAATTCTTCAATGGTGACATCGCACAAGACACTCTTATCATACGAGTGTCTTGTGTAGTGAACCGTGGTGTCACAACCGTCGGCAACGGGAAGAATGGCGGCGTCGGCAACAGGGTCACTTGGGTGAGGAGGGGAACGAACGAGAGTAAGGGCACTGGGAAGTGACGAGTTAGAGCGTAAACCCTAGCGGGCTCCTACTAATAAAGAGACTTATCACAGTCGATTCTATTATAGAACCGTCAGTGTCCGTGATATGGTGTCGTATCACAGACGGTTCATTATGAAAACCGTCTATGATATTACCTCTTCACAGACGTTTTTTAGCGTAGCCAGTAACACAGACGGTCGCAAAAGCAAAACCGTCTGTAATTGCATATAATACTGACAATTTTGGTCAACCGTCTGTGATGAGATGTTCAGTATTAGCCTTTTTTTGGTAGCAGTAGTCGAAATGATTATTGGCGCTGTCTGTGTTAGAAACTGCGAAAATGTAGAAGGTTTTCCAGGGTGCGTGGTGGTAAATTTTGGAGGTGTCAGGTTAGATTCTCTCCAATTAAGCTGCTGATCGAAACAGCCTGAAGCCTCTGAAGCATGTGTAAATGCCCGTACAGCATTCACCTGGCGTGGCATTGCTGTCATCCACAAAGAGGTTTCCTCCGACCTCGCAGCGCAGCGCGCGCAGGCATCAGCTGCCATCTCCTGAACGACCTGAAACCTGCAAGCCAACACAGTGAGCAGTGGAGCCATGCATATAGTTTTGTCTGCGCTGATCCATGCTCCATGTTCCTAGCTGCACGCGTCGCCATTGCCTATGCGCTGCTAGCTGTTTACATGATTGATATCAGAACAGCACTATCTGGTCTTCGTTAAGCCTTCGCCAGTCTACTTTTAGTGTTTCAGCGTGCTTTGCAATGAACAGGAGATAGATGGCCATGTGCATGATGTCACCTTTATTATCTACTCAGCTTCTCAACTCCAATGAGTGTCCTGAATTCAGTATTTTGCATTGCTGTTTAATATGCAGGTGGCGTACTGCACATATGTGATGCGAGGAGTCCCATTGGTAAGCAAGCACTGGTCATCGACAATCAAAGGCGACCATGAACCTGCTGTTCGATTCCTACGTGCGTCGGCGCTGATGCTTATCTTGTGGCGCCTGGTAGGTAAAAAAAAATGGTAAGGCCGGCAGTCTAAGAAAGCAACTCTTTCAACTCAAGCGTGCCTCAAAAGGATTAGTGGCATTTCTAAATGGTGGATGCGTATATATGAACCATGCTTTGCTTTAGCTAGCTAGTTTACCAGTGTTACCAAGGACAGCTCCTTTTTTTTACCCTATTGGTGTATTTGGCAGCCGGCACTGGAATAGGAATTTTTTGCATTTTTGGTCCTGTAGCTATTTTTAATTTCAAAAGTAGTCATCTTCCATCATAATTTGCGAAAGTGCACTCTGTACAGTGCACCTACCACGGGTACCGGGCGCGGCAGACGACCTGCCCCCGCCACCGGGTGACCCACGGTAGGAGCACTGTGCAGAGACCAATTTTGCAAATTATGACGGAAGAAGACTATTTTTGAAATTAAAAATAGCTACAGGACCAGAAATGCAAAATTTTCATGGAATAGCTAGCAATCCAATACATGCACTTTCGAATTCATCGAAGGAGAAGAAGAGGAGGAGGAGAAGCTAGTGAACAAGATGATGGAATGATTCGTTGGGGTTGGGTCGTATTTGGAGGTAGGTGGTGGCTTTGTGCGTACACTCCATGTGAGCTTCCCTGGCTGGCTCCATGTCACCGGTGCCCATGAGGAACATGGTATGTAGCAAATTCCCTATAGTGCGTGGCTAATCATGGCCATTGTCGCGCTGGATCACTCACGCGAGCCCTGACACAAAACACAAACACACACACACCTTGGCACCAAAAATGAAATTTGTACCAGCTGCATGCATCTGTTACTACTTAGTAGTTCCCTCTAGTCTCGGCCAGTAGTAGTAGATGCAGGCACTAATCACCTGACACCTGGGATCTACTTGCTACGCCATGCTTTCTGAGTGGTTTTCTTGGCTATTTCGAACAAGACTCTCGTGTTCCAGACAGCCGACGCCCGATGGATAAAAATACACTGCTGTGTAGTGGCATAGCACGTAGGGCCCACTTCATCGATCCGATCGGAGGGCACGGGGCCTCCTATAATAGGATGGAGCCGCACTAGAACAGAGAGCATGAACAGTCCTCTGCATACATTGGGATCTCTTGTAATCGTCACATCAGATCTTACGGTTCAGATCTAGAGCTACAATAATATGCCACAGTAAAAAAATTGGTCCACTCTACAGGGAAATCAGGTACTTCGCTACGGTGTTTTGCTGTGGTACGGTGCAGGTTTTATCCGTACGAGGCTCATTTTACTGTTCCCTCTGCAGCAGCGGATACTGATAGGACTCGGTTCCTTGGTAATAACCCACATACGCCTCATGTCAGCCATGCAATGCAGAGGCAGGGGAGAATTAAACCACCGAAATCAGCGGGCCAATTAGGGAGAGCGCCATGGTTGGTTTAATCCCGTGGCTTTATATTTCTCCCCCAGCCACAGCCAGCTCCCACCCCACTCTTCCTTGCACCTCTACAAAGAAGGAGAAAGCTATCACAACTCGCCACCTCAACAAGGCAACAGAACAAGGGAAAACCAACTCTCTCTGGCCACGTCGCGATGGCGTCCTCGTCGACCTCGGTCTCGACGGACCGCAAGCGCAAGAAGCACTCCGACGCCGCCGGGGAGGCGGAGCCGCAACCGCCGTCGAGGTGGCAGACGCGGCGGGAGCACGAGATCTACTCGTCCAAGCTCCTCGACGCGCTGCGCCTCGTCCGCTCTGGGGGCAGCCGGGCTCGCGGGCGCGAGGTGCGCGACGCGGCCGACCGCGCGCTCGCCGTCGCCGCCCGCGGGCGCTCGCGGTGGAGCCGCGCCATCCTCGCCTGCCGCCGCCGCGCGCCCGCGCGAGCGCGCGCCTTCGCGCCCCGGCCTTGCCGCCGCCGCCGCCGGCCGCGAGCTCCGCGCAGCCGGCGCTGGCGAGGAAGGCGAAGGTGCTGGGGCGGCTGGTGCCCGGCTGCCGGAAGCTGCCGTTCCCGGCGCTCCTCGCCGAGGCGTCGGACTACATTGCCGCGCTGGAGATGCAGGTGCGCGCCATGACCGCGCTCGCGCAGGCCCTGTCGTCCGTCGGCTCGTCGTCGTCCCCGGCGTGATCCAGCTCCAAGTTTCGTGCAAATTTGCCGTGCCTGTACATTTTTTTTTCTGCGTGCTAGCCTAGCTGGGCCGTTAGCGTGGTGATGATGGTGATATGCGCTGGCGACGATTTCACCGAGCTGGGAAGAAACAGCTGTTCGTCCGTTGCTTCTTCTCTCTCACTCTCTTTTCTTTTCCCTCAGGGTTTTGTAGATCTCGATTAGTGCTTTGTTTCGTCTCTGGTAGATGCAAGAGATTTTCATACGTTTTGGGAGTATGTTCTTGCAGCAAGCAATTGGCTGGCTGCATTGGTGCTTGGATGGGGAAACGTTGATTTCTGATAAATGCGTGGGATTTCTAATGAGTACGTTGATTTCTGGAGCCTGCATCTGCATGTGTACCATTGCTTGCGGCAAACTATACGATGATGCATGGGTTGGAGAGAATGCCAGTGCCGATCTACTGCGTCGACACATCCATCCATGTTCATCGTCGTGTAGTAGCTTGCTTCTTCAGCACTCAACATCAAAACATCATCGCTACTCTCTAATTAAGCAGGGCACGGATCTGGAAATGGAATGCTTCTGGCTCATCTTTATACTTTTACAAAAGTGAACAACGATTGATCAATGATGGTATGCTCCCCTGTCGTTAGCTAGCTAGCTCCTCAAGCGTCACATAGACGATTAAGATAAAGCGTTCGTTCATTCATCCTAGTCAGTACTATCGCGCGGTGGCTGTAACACCCCACGGGAAGAAATCAAATCCCCATCTGAGCGCCGGTAATGACCGTGGGACCCGGTAGCAGCCACACATGGGGCGCCTGTCAGGTGTCGAGCGCGCTGGGCTACCGCCGCAGTAATAATCTCCAAAGGAAAAACTGCGGCTGTTCGTTAGCTAATAAAATTACCTTGTTGCCCCTGCGCTACGCGACAGAGGCGGCGCTGGGGTGGGGCAGCGCGTGCCGCCGGCCGGGGGCCTAGCTCGCTGTCGCGCGGGCCCCCAAGAGCCCCACCTGCCAGTAGGGGTGGCGGATGGGTAGTTGGTTCCACGTGGTCCGTACGGGTGGGCAGGGATGGACGCCGGCGATGGATGTCGCGGTATGGTTGGCGCCGGGGTGTACATGCTTGCTAGCTGACAAACCGTATGCCGCTACAGTTTTTCTTTCGCTTTTGTCCTGGTACATAATATATTTTAGGGAAATGATAGGTATAGAACGTACGGAGCGACTAGTTAACATCAGACGCTCTATTCGGACGGTCCGACGCTCTATTCACCTCACTTTTGAGCATACTTCGCGTCCAAGCTCTCCTCCACTCGTTTCTTATCCCCTCTTCCCATTCTGCTGACAGCAGCAAGTGCTCTCCTGCACTCGTTTCTTCTTCTTCCCAATTCTTTGCTTGCGCAGGTGAGCAATGGCGTGCGCGTAGGCAGATGTGCCAGGGCCGTAGAGGCGATGGATGGACTCGTAGCGCCAGAGGCTGGAGACGAGGTGGGAGGCGGATGTGGAGGGAAGGCCGGCAGAGGCGTGGCACTGCAGTGGCGGCCGAGGCAGTGCGTTGTCGAAGTCCGGTGAGAGGAGGCCACCCAGAGCCTCCTCTCCCGACGCCTCTTTCTCCCTCGTGCCGCCAAGACTAGCCCGCTTCCCCTCTAGCCTCCTTCCCTCTCGCAGGTGCCTCCATTTTCTCGCTCGGCTTTTGGCCGCTCGGGCTCACTCGCTTGGCCCGACAAGTCGTCGTCTCTGCATCGTCGCCATGGCTTCTCCGCCAAGAAGGAGGCAAGGCGCGTCGGTGTCTTCACCACGCCCACCAACCACGGGCGTTCGAGTACATCAAGGTTTACGACGACGACCAAACCACGCGCAAGGCGCTGGCGGTCTGGGGTCATTGTCGGCGGGGCGCACAAGCCGCCGACAACCTCAAAGAGTTCGCGGCGGGACGAACCGACTTCGCTCGTTGGCAAGGTAGGGTCCTACTCTAACATTGAGGAGCAAATGTTGTATACATGCAAAAAAAATGTTGCGACACTACCAAAAAAATGTTGTACACAGGAAAAAAAATGTTGCATACGAATTCCGATATGTCGCATCTTTTTTTTTTTGATATGTTGGTGTCCTCCGGATGATTGATAATGTTACATATGATTGTTGCATATGATTCTGAGACTCACCGGCAAGGTAGGGTTCTACTCCAACATCGAGGAGCAAATGTTGCATACATGAAAAAAAATGTTGCGACACTACCAAAAAATGTTGCACACGGGAAAAAAATGTTACATACGAATTCCGATATGTCGCATCTTTTTTTTTGATACTCCTCAATTACATGTACTAACATACTCCCGAGGTATACATACTACCTAAGTACATGTACTAAAATACCCCCTTAGGTATACATACTACCTAAGTGCATGACGAGCGTCACTCAATGGAAATTACGTAATCAATGGAGGGAACAACAGGTAATCAACTCTCGGCTGACGTAGAAAACGTCAGATGTCAACGTCGTCTTATACGGGAGTGATAGCCAAATTCAAAACTCAATTATGTAGAATCCGGGAGTTGGATATTATATTTGATTTTCTTTTGCAAGGCAATAAATTTCGTAGTATGCTAGCTGGTTGCTAGCGACTGTTATGGAGTGGTATCCGACCCAATAATCCAATCAAGTATGTAGTTTTCTAGACTAGGCTTCCTATCAATTAAGTGGTTTGGAGGTGGGAGCCTGCATTAATCTTAGCTGTTCAATCTAGATCCAGCGATCAAGATTGACATTAGCACCTTAGCACCCAAATCAGCATTAACACTAGATATGTTCTATATATACATACACACACACGATTTGGATAAAGAATATGGAATGTGGATTGTACATGCACTTTTTGAGGTATTTTGTAAATTGTCAAAACAAAAATCATGTAGAGACATTTTTTAGACACTTCTTAAATTGACCTTATCTTATAAAGACATTATTTGAGGCATTTTTTATTCTCTAGAGACATTTTTTAGATGTTTGATACATGTTATGTACTACTCATAACAATTACAATACGAGTATAGTTAAGTAGTGTGTGAGGTTGAGTAGGTTAGTGGGGCTAGCTAGCTATTGTCTTCCATGAGGATTGGGTTCAACGTATTTTCAGAATATATTTCCGTTCCGCTAGAGGGTGCAAGAGAGTGTAGAGAAACATTATAGTGCCTTTACAAAAATGTCTTATAGAATGTAAAAGCATTTTAGCAAGTGTTAGTGACAGTGCACGTAGAGGCACCACCGTGGCAAATTTTTAAAATATGTTTAAAATCATGTAGAGACTAAAAAACATATCTCTATCATACGATAAAAATGCATCTACATGATGTTTTTTTTTCCTGTAGGTACATAGGGGCCAAACATATCAGGCGATCAGCTAATTAGGTCTGACGTCGGCATGGTGTAACACCTGAGTGCATGGCTCGGATGTTAAGAGTCTAGCTAGCTAGAGAAGTGTGGTGACCAACCGGTGAGATGAGATCGTCGTTTTTGGACTGAACGGCGACACATGTTTGCGGATGGATAGGTATATCTCCATGAGCCTTTCAACGGAAAAAAGACTTGTACTTGCCTTTGCCCTGTTGCCTGCCTTCGGAGTCGATCAGTGCGTTATTTAATTTCGCCGAAATTTCCAGCCTCGGCTGAGAGATCGACCGATTAGTTAACACGTCTGCATTACGCACGTGAGCTCGTGGTTACGGGCTTTCACATCATCACGTGTCATGTCTCGTCTCTCTAAGCACACGCGATTAAGTGCTGAACAGTGCCATTACGCTAATCATGGATGCATGTTAAGTAACCACTACTGCTTACGATGTCTCTTTGGCAGCGTGAGCTGAACCGTACGTGGCCAAGTTTTTCCTCGACTGCTAATTTAGGACAGGTACAATAGTACATATAGTTGTTGTATATCCGTATTATCTATCTATAGACAGAAATAAACACAACCCATACAATTTGTTGTCTCTGGGTCGACTCCATAGTTTCTACAGTCAGCGTTGATAATTTCTACTGGTGTCATTGATACAACAAAAAAAAAATCTATCTATAAGGGCTTTATAGATTGTTTGTTGCATAATGACGGCTGGCTTCTTTATCTCTTCTTGTTTATTCTCATCCACTGTTATCATCCAGTATACGTGTCTTTATTTGTTAAAAAAAAAAGAGCCCCACAAAAATCATCTATGTCATGTGGGATGACCATACGTATGGCCGTATGGGTGGCAAGTGCTCTTCTTTATTTCCTTATCTCTCTCTCTCTCTGAGTCGGCGTGGCACAAAGCCGTTTTGTGTTTTTTCCCCCTTAACGCCGTTTTTACTCTCACTGCAAGTGGGGTCAGAGTGCCTTCGATCGCTTAAGATGTTTTCTCGTTTGCTTTGCAAAGCAAACACGAAGAGGAAAAGGAAAGAACAGAAGAAAGTCAGAAACCGTAAAGCCCACCACCACGTGAGGGGTTAACTCCCGGGCCCACTTTGAAATGGGCGGTGCTTTGGCCATTTTCTTTGTGTCTGACGTGGCCTCAGATTGGCTCAGAACGCTCTCAGAAACAGACAAACAGAGCCTAGGCCAGTTAATTAATGGCAACCTGATATTATTTCTGAAAGGGCGAATAGCGGGTCCGGACAGACG
The DNA here is from genome assembly GCA_036346405.1 of Phyllostachys edulis. Taxonomy (NCBI): domain Eukaryota; kingdom Viridiplantae; phylum Streptophyta; class Magnoliopsida; order Poales; family Poaceae; genus Phyllostachys; species Phyllostachys edulis. The sequence continues at coordinate 69,074,957 of CM070558.1, read as the reverse complement.
ATGGGATACATTCACCCTAACCGCTAGATCTTATATCGATCTTGTCCGTTCGATTCGGTACCAAAAAAAACCCCCATAAGTACAACAATTAGTATCTAAGTTTACAATAAATCTTGATTTGAATGGAAAAAAACACGAAAATAGACGTTCGATCTGCCAACAAAAAGCCGCAACAAAAAAAAAATGATGGCAAGCGCAACAATAATTTTTAAGCATGCAACAAAACCCCATTCGGTGACAACAAACCATAGCAGCAAAGCGCTGCAACAAATCACATCCCCAATCGCAACAAAAAAAAATTCTTTGGTGCAACAAATCAATAAAACAATTGCAACAAAAACATTTAGTACAATATTTTTGTGAGTAGATGCTGCAACAAAATGAAGCACTTGTTTCTATAATTGAGAAAGGTTGCTGCAACAATCGAGAAAACGCATGTAACAAAATCCATCGGAGGAGGAGGTGGAGTATCGAGCTGAGGAGATGAGATCGGAGGAGGCGGTGGCCCGATGCCTCATCGTTGGCGCCAGGATCTAGCGGGGCAGTGGTGGAGCTGGGCCTCGGGCCTCCGGGGCAATGGCCCGAGGCCCAGACTCAAATCCCCGTGTGAAATCAATGAATGAGACCAAAATTTTTCATGTGAACGAGACAACGAGTTAGGCCACAGCTGGGCTGGGCCGGCCCTAGGCCTAGCCATGGGCTGGCTACGCCCCTGTAGCGTGGTGAGGAGATGATCAAGCCCTCTCTCATCAGCCTATAGCTGCAACAAGCACCCCTCTCAGCGGCCATAGTGTTAGGAGAGGACGTTGGATGCCTAGCACCGTTCGATGAAGACAACCACCGATGGGCCTGGATCTGGTGGCATTGAGGCTGCCCTAGTGCCTCGTCTACTTGTCGTTGACCCGCACCTCCACCTCGTCGTCGGTGCGCTGCTAGTCCTCGCCATTGGAACACCCCTGCTACTTGGGCCGCTATCGCCCTGACTTCTTGCCCAGAGAGAGGAGGGAAAGGCAAGGAGAGCTTGGAGGACATGGACATGAGGAGAAGTGTGGAGGCCTGGCTAGTGGAGATAGATGATTGGGGAACGAGGGAGCAGAGGAGGACAAAGAAGAGACGCTGCTACATATATGAGCTTGCATTATGACCCGTTACCGAAAAGAATGATCCGCGTTCAGGAACAGTGTGATGTGCATGCGAGCCCTTTGATTGCTAAGAGCATTGGATTGAGTATCTGACACCAAGCATCCTAATCGGACGTAAGAGATAGATAGCATTATCTTTTTGAAATAACCTGCGGTTATTACCACGATTAGTAACCGCCTTCAGTTAACTTGAGTTTACCATAGGTGATGCTAGAAGTACATAAACATACTAGTATGTGATGGTGAATTGGTGATCATAGACTGGAAGACTTGGACATGCATGCGTGATAGCTAGTGTTTCCAACGGCCGATCGAAGCGGCCGGGAAGCGACACTGATTAGCTAGTAGTAGGAGGAGCGTAATTATGATGTTTAGTGATGAAGACAACACAGCAGATTCGAGTTGATGAACGGATCGGTGGCTAGCTGGGCTCGTGTTTCATGTCGTCTTACTCGTAATTGTAAGCTTGCGGCCGTGGCGGGACGACCGTGACATTTGGTCATGACCGTAATCATGACGTTTTTTTTTGCCATTTGTGGTTACATTACATGCACCTGGATCGATCGTATCGAAAAGTTAGCGTCTTAATTCAGACGTCGAAGTCACCCCTTGCTTGCTGCATGCATGACTGCAGAGGCAATGAGGCACGCGCGCACACAGTGAAAAAGGCAATTAAGATCGATCGATCGACGTATGCACGCACGCACGTACATCAATGTATTCAGCCATCGAGGTTATCAGGATCGTGACATAGACCGACCCTACGGAATTAAAATGATACGGATCGGTACATGGATTGGAATTTCATTGAATCGTGCTCCTGAAGATAGGACCTCGTAGGATTGGAAAGGATCGTGCTCAACATCTGATAGAATCATAATCCTGACAACAAACTATATTGGCATATAAAATTTCATTTTACCTATTGCTAATTTATGTTATAATAGTTTAATTTGTTTTGTTTTTTATGTTTACGTGTTGTTCTATGGTAAAACTATATTTAAAAGGCTTAATTGCAAGTAAAATGAATAAGTATACATAAATTTATGAAACTAAATTTAAAAAGAAATATAAAAAAACTCTACCTATAGCCTTGCATCTGAAAACATAATTCAATTTTTATATAAAATACAGATACTTTTAAAAATCTAATAGAATCGTGAGTCTTGGGTGCGATCCTGTTTTTATCATATAGAATTACCGTTGTGACAACCTTGTCAGCCAACGCTTCATCAGAGGTATGGCGGACAAACTGCACACGCACGGATGCACCACCCCACTTGAACTGCAACAGGGTAGGTACGTGCAGGCAGCGTACCAGCAGTGGTGCGCGCGGTACACACCGTGCATCGGGCTAGTCACTCGCGGTCAATCAATCAACGGGCTCGATCGATCAGCTAGCTCCCTGCATGCATGTGATGTGCGCACCACACCAGCATTTTTAACTTCGATTTTTGTATTTCTATTCTACTGCCGATCGGTCGACCTGTTGCTGGCTTGATTTCGCTCTGGCACGGCCTGTGGGCCAGCTGCCTGCTAGCATCGTTGTTGCGATGCATTTGTCGTCACATTTTCCACCCCTTTTGCGCGTGAATTATATTTACCGTTGGCCGTGCATTGATCGAAGAGCTGTGTGCCCGCTGTTAATTAGAATATCGAATGCGCCAAACCCAAAAACTCCAACACGCACAGCCCGCCTGTGTCGTGCGGGCGTGCGTGCGGCCATGGAGGACGTTCGCCGACTTTCCATCTCTTTCGCGCGTAGCTAGTGATATGGTGCGTCGTTTAACCACCTAGTCGCGTGCGATCGCGCCGCGCGCTCGAGGCGTCTTGATTCCTATCGGCGCACAGTTAAGTTTCTCGATCAGGCACCTGATCCTTAAGTTGCATGCCTCGCGTGAGTAAATTACGTACGTGTACCGTACCGAGCCTGGCAGATCGATCGATACATATCCACGCGAGAGTGACCCTGGTTGCCCGCACGCACGCACGCGTGAGCATGACATGTCCCGCACCCTGGCCGGCACGTGGATTCGGTCAGTGTCTGCGGCTAGGATTGGAGCGCCGTGCCTGTCTGAGACTGATCGAGAGCGTGCACGCCCTGCCCCTGCACTGCCCTGAGGCGCATGATTTGCGTCCGAGTCGAGGGTGGGGTGTTTCAAATGTTTGCGTGGCGCGCATGCGAGAGCGCGTCGAGATCTCAGCTTCGCCAGCCGCGCGTGTAGCCTAGTGGGCAGCGCATGTGCGCTGTCCAACTCCAACCTGAGATGGCTTCAGGCCACCCATAGTGACGCTGCATGTTACCTGCTGAAACTTACAGCCGAATCTGTTTCGTTGTCGGTGACCGCGACGCAGGCAATGGCCTCGTCCGGTGGTAACTTACTACTTACTTATCATTCACCGGTGCTCGCCGCTGTTCGTGCGCTAGCTGCCCGCTATTGGAGGCAGATCGGGAACTTGCCACTTCCGGGATAAATTCTGCTACTGATTAATTCGTTTCATAGAGGGAGGCATGCATCTTTACCTTCTGCAGTTCTGCCTGTACATATATGCCGAATCACACACACTGTTTCAAGGCCCAGACTAGGATATAAGTGGTACTACTCTAGAGCTAGCTCGGTTGTGACGTGTAAGCCATGACAGCATCTACACATTCCCCAACTCATCTTCCTAATGCATACATAGTAGCTGACAGAAGGACAAAACGGCATCACCTGAACGACAACCGTGGACGCATGTATGATCGTCGAACAGCAACACAAGATCATCATTCCACGTAGTACATGCACCTTCACGAAGAGCATATACTCCCATGTGACAGACCCAATTGGCAATTATCGCCCAGCAGCCCATTGACATCCACAGGTCAAGAAAGAGCTACAAGGCCTAGTTTGCAAAAACACGAATTCAGCAAGCAACCACCCTCCTGTATCCTTCTCCCCTCTCCTCACCAGTCACCACACCTGATGAGCACATAGAGCCAGGGGCGGACCAACAGGGGGCAACCGGGTCGGCAGCACACCCTACTACTAGCGACACCCTGCGTACCCGTAGCATCGGCATCTATCAGCCATCTATCTTATTAAAACAGAGTCCAAAGAAGTCATCACGTTCGCTCTTAAGAGCTAGAAATTCTAACAATAACCGGTGAAAAAAGAGAGATCTACACCATCGATCGTGATAGGTTCAAATTATAACGGTCTAGATTTAAAGAAAAAAAGTCCATGTCAAATAAAATAAAATCAGTAATTTGATTTCCATACGAATTCCTAAATAAAAAGGGTCCACGTCAAGTACAATAAAACTGAAATTCGAATAAAAATCAAAATAAAATTAACAATTTGATTTCCATACAAATTTCTAAGTAAAATACCTAAATTATTATAATTGTAATAAAAAAGGAAATTAGATTTGTATACTAAATCCAACCGTAAAATAACCGAAATTCGAATAAAAATAAGATAAAATTAGCCATTTGATTTCGATATGAATTCCAATAATTATAATTCTGAATAAAAATTAAACAATAATTGACTATTAGATTTGTATACGAAATACAACAAAAAAATGAATTTCTGAATAAAAATAAAATTTCTGGAAAATTAGCAATGGGATTTGAATACGAATTCCAAGAAAAAAGAACTGAAATTGTGATAAAAAATAAAATAAAATTTGCATTTTGATTTCCATACATATTCCAAAATGAAATCCCCAAATAACTAAAATTCGAAATAAATTTAGC